>OV656769.1:1250000-2500000 GCA_927399505.1 Luperina testacea
AAAGTTTCAAACATTCCCAATATACAAAAATAAAGCTAGTCAACTTTAAGTTGTTTTCTGCCTTCTTCAATAGTGAAGTTTATTCGTACATCAACCTGTGTTACAAAAAACTGACTTAATTTATTAATTACTAAAACATGCACCGTCATCAACACACACACCACACACACTTCACACCACATTCGCATTCGCATTTTCACTTACCGTCAGATGACATATAAACTGTCTTTAATTTTTGTAATCGGTTTTAACTTGTCTTAATTGAGACAGGTTAAAACCGATTACAAACCGATTAAATAGTGGTCAAACAGAAGCCTAACATCATCATTATTATTGTCCTTATTCCAATTTCACATGGGTCGGCGCATCAAGTCCATATTTTCTCCTATACTTGTCTATTAGTCCTCATCTCAGTAGTCACTCCTTTTCTAGCCATATCATCTTTCACAAACAAACGGAACACTAACAATTAAAATCTGATACCATTGCATCATAAAATAATTAAATTTTCAGGTAGTACCAGGTGAAACCGCTCTTGCATTTTACACTGCCCTCAACCCCACAGACAAGCCGGTGACCGGCATCAGTACGTACAATGTGATCCCGTTCGAGGCTGGCCAGTATTTCAACAAGATACAGTGCTTCTGTTTCGAGGAGCAACAGCTTAATCCACATGAGAAGGTACAAAAATATGTTTTTATTTTGTGATGGTCAAAATATTCATGTTATTACTAGCTGCGCCCCGCGGATTCACCCGCATAGGTCTCGATCCCGTGGGAATATCGGTATAAAAAGTAGCCTATATGTTAATCCAGGGTGTCGGCTACATTCATACAAAATATTATCAAAATTGGTCCAGCCGTTTGAGCGTGACGAAGTAACAAACATATAAACACACACACTCACTTACTTTCGCTTTTATAATATTAGTGTGATTGTAGAGAAAGCAAAAACATAATACCTATAAATCGATAATCATATAAATCGACAAGAATTCATTTAAAAATCTACAATCTTTGATTTCAAATATTGTATTATACTTACTGTAGTTACTGGTACACCATTGTAGCTACACATTGATACAGCATTATTAACACAAAATGTTGACTGAATTTCTGAACATCTACAAGGTTTGGTTTAATTGGCTGGCCTCCGAGGAAGAAAATCTCGCTACAAAAAAATACAAATAAATAACCCAATCCTAAGGTGGGCAACGTGCCGACAGAGTGTATAGCTGGTGGAAAACCAGTCTCCAGCGCTAACCTCAGTGGAACAGGCAACCACTATTGTATTTGCTTTCTTCTAGGCTGGGAATAAGCGTCACCCCAGGTAGCGACTGTTATATCGTCCTTACTCACGGGAATCGAAATGAATGAACAATTTAACTCATAACAAACAACCAAAAAACCAATACAACTACTTAACAATAAAACTTCAAAATCAAAATATTTTATTGCACATAAAACTACATGGGCACTTATGAAACGTCAGAAGCTAGGTGCACGGTTCCAATTGGTCGTTTCCTATGGAGAAGAGCTGGCAAGAAACTCCACAGATACTCTTTTTAAAAATAATTGCCTTTTTACAATGTTTTCCAGTAGGTATGGGAGGACAGTGTAGGCCTGTCAACAAGTACCAGGTACTTGATAAAATAAAAAATGGTCTACAGATCTAAAGTCTACAAGGCCTACAAAGTCCTCACATTTACAAAATAAGAATCTATAAAAAGGATAAATAAAAACCTACTAAAAGCAAGTGATACTCGTATGATTGCCATTACAACAACTAATAAAGAGATGAAGTCAAAGAAGTACAATATAAATAAATATGAATATGAATACAGACGCCAGCACATCAACCTACCCGAAACTCGAAAATCATGATCATCACATTTTTATCCTGGGTAGATTGTCTTCGATTATCTCCTCGAATTAGCTGTTACCTGATCATCAGTTCGGCTTTCGCCGAAAACAAAGTACCGTAGAACGAGTACACAGATAGATAGTGGAACAAATTAACAAAGCTCTTGAGTTAATACAATGCTGCAGCCTTTTTGGATATATCCCAGGCATTTGATCGTGTGTGGCATGATGTGATGTGTGCGTGTGATGCACTTACTGTACTTACATGGTAAAAAGGGACCTGCCATTTCTACAACCTTCTATAGTCATATCTAAGTGGCAGACACTTTTTTGGAAAACAAGGCGAGGGGTTAATTTTCTTACAAAATATACAAGCTGGATTCCCGCAAGCCAGTGTAATGGGTCCAACGGTCTCTGCGAAAAGCAGTGAAAAGCAGGCTGGACCGAAGACTTGGTCAGTGAAACATTTGATATAGCAATTCTTTCAGCTTCAAAATAGTCTCGATCATGTATCCAAATGGCTCAAAGATTGGCGAATCAAAGTCAACGAATTAAAATCCGTCCAGGTAACTTTCACTAATATCCACGCGGACGAAGTCGCGGGAAAAGTGCTAGTTGAAATAATACAAAGGTTCCAGTCGAAAATATTAAGAATGATAATGAACCCACCTTGGTATGTCTCAAATAAGAGACTTCATCACGACCTCTGCATCAAAACTATTAAAGAAGGAATCTCAGAAAGGACAAAAGCGTACAAATAGCGAATCAGGAACGATCCAAACATGCTAGCAGTAAACCTGTTAAACACCCAAACAGTCTATTTAAGAGGGTATAACCCGTTAATACTCGTAATACCAAACATATCAAAATTTTATTTCGTCATAATTCAAAACTATTCATAATTTCCAGGTGGACATGCCAGTATTCTTCTACATCGATCCTGAATTCATTGATGACCCAAGGATGGAGTTTGTGGACGAGATTGTGTTATCATACACGTTCTTTGAGGCTAAGGAAGGCATGAAACTGCCCGTGCCTTCGTATGTCAAGTAAAGAGTTAGAATTGTGAAATGAAGTGAATTATGTTTACACTCGCTTGCAAAATGTAAATGAAACAAAGTCACCTATGAGATTCGAATGTCATGTCGTTATTTTCTGGATTGACCCAGAGCCAGACATAGATGACAACGATTTATATTTAGGATGTCTATCCATAGTACAAAATATGGTAAGCTAACAATGTGAACCTAATGATGAAATGTATGCAAGTGAGTGTTGAGTACAGAAATGCTACTGTTTTGTTAAGTTTTATTATTGAAATAGACGAAAGCCAGCATCTATGTTGGCCTTTATTTTCACTTCAGTTTTTAATTTTTATGTCATACCTACTGCTCGCGTAGTAAGAAAATTTGAATTTCGCGGTCTACCACTATCCATTCACCTTAAGGCGCTACCTCGAAAATAAATCGTAGCGACTGATCTACTAAGCGAGCGAAAGTGATGCAATTACTTTTGAAACGCAAAAGAAGAGAGATGGCTATAATGTAAAACGAATTTACTCCTTTTTTATAGGGTGGGTTGCATCAATAGCTCGTGAATTAAAAAAACTAATTTGAGTAAATTTTGATATGATAACTCTCATAAATAAAAGTAAATTCCATTGAATGATGTCGAAAAAAGTAAAAAAATTGATTTAACTGCATTTATTTTTTATCGAGAAAATTTCATTGAATCGTGTACCTATTCCTTTTACACGATGCCAAAACTCTTTGGCATCGTGTAAAAGGAATAGGTACACGATTAAAAGAACATATACCAAAATGTTAAATCCCTATCCCACATAATTAACAAGTTACACGAAATAGAAAAACCACATTTTTTGCAATATTCTTCATCGTCATGCTTAAAACGGTAGAAATCTTTCTACAATCTGTCATTTTGTCGTATTCTTCCGTCGACAAAACCCCTTTTTCTTTGGTGGTCATGCTACGCGTCCAGGTAACCCACCATTTTAGTTACTAACCAATAAGCTTCAAACCGCTGGGGAAGAAAGGCAAGTGACATCTTCTCTACCTACATAATCAAAATCTAAAATTTATTCACTGCCAGACAACGCACTGCGTAAACTGCTGCGTCTAGAAGCATGAAATTGTCAGTTGCAGTGTCTTGAACAGAACTCTTGTGCAACAGTCCAAGACACTACGCTATGTGGGACGAGAAGATATTGCATAGCTCTAACGCATTTAGAGGAAGGATTTTTGAAAATTCGTCCTTATCGCAATGTCTCAAGACGAAGTCTTTGACCAGTGCATGTTACCAGTACTATGGTACTGAAACGTTGTCGCTCGCAATGGGCCTTATTAGAAGGCTAAAGGTCACCCAAAGGGCAATGGCCTTTTTTAGCCTTCTGGCTAGACTATGCTTGGAGTTTCCCTAAGTGATTGAATCAGAAATGAAGAGAACCAAGGTAACTGACATAGCTCGCAGAACAGATGGCCGATAGGGCCGAAAGGTTTTGAAGTGGACAACAAGGTGGACCGATTACCTTGTGAAAGCTGCAGGAATCAGCTGGACGCGAGAAGCACAGAGCTGTTTTATGTGGCGGTGCTTGGAGGAGGCCTAAGTCCAGCACTGGACGTTTTTCGGCTGAAATGATGAATGGGTTAAATAGGCGATTAAAGACATTCAAAATTCATAATTTTTGGCGATGAGAAGTCACACGACTTGTATTTACTAAAAACTGAAAAAAAAAACAATTCTATTTAATAAATTTTAATGCACTTAAAATTTCTCCTAATCAAAACCAGACATAACACACAACATTTGGACAATTTTACACAGGCATGTTATAAAACCCCATTTACACGGCACCAATTTCTTGCCTGTGGCATAAAATTCAAGCCACAAATAACTTGCATCATCTAAATAATATCATTGAGACGGTGCAACTTTTGTAGTTGCTTCAACTTATGGAATACCACAGGCAATTCCATCGCACCGTGTGACTCCGCCCTAAGCCTTGATGGCCGCGGTGACGGGATAGCCCCGGCGCAGCCCCATGCACTGGTCGCGGTCGATGAACAGCGTCGTGGTCTTGTTGCGCAGCTCGGCCTCCAGCCCCGCGCGCACGCCCAGCAGTGTCTGGTGCGTGCCCTCGGCTGTCGCGATCTTTGAACGGAGAGTCTCCATCGTCTCTTGGAGGTCGCATACTTCTTTTATTAATCTGTTAGTGGAGAAGTAATAAATTAAGATACCGTTCGCAACTAAAATGTTAAAACGATCTTTTGGCACTCCAATGACATTGACATGGCGCCCCCCGCGGTGCTGGTAGACTTTGTGAAATGGTCACAGAAATTATATTGGCGGAGTTAGTCTCGATCTGGACTCCGTTAGGAATATATTTTGTTCTGTGGTTTCGATTTTGTCATGCGTCGAACGAATCTTGTAGAGATATGAGTTCGGTGGTGGTCGTATACAGATTGGATTTCTCCCAGTCTCGACGACCTCCTTTAGCCATATCATCTTTCTCATTCACCTATCGTTACTTTGGTATTTTCCTAATCCACTTTCATATTCAAAACTCTCTCCACGTCATCTTAGTTATAATGGCTACAAGGTTCTTTTGGCGTGTGGCTAAAATCGGAACTAACAGCGCCTCACCTGTTCTGTGCCTCATCGCGGCACTTCTCGAGGTGCGGCCTGTTGGTCCGGCCTGCAGGCGCGTGTTTACCTTCATGAGCTGCAGCTTGTCTAACTACTACTCGCTCACCTGTTCTGTGCCTCATCGCGGCACTTCTCGAGGTGCGGCCTGTTGGTCCTGGCCTGCAGGCGCGTGTGGGCCACCTTTATGGGCTGCAGCTTGTCCTCGATAGCCTTGTTCAGCAGCTCCAGGGTCTTCTCCACGTCGAAGATCTCTTGTTGGATCTGAAATGAGAAATTAACCTTGGTAGATTTCATGCTTCTTAAGAGGTCAAGATAGTGTTTTTCCCATCGTGTGTTTTCTAAATTTCTTAGAGATATTCTCTGTGGAATTTCTTCCAATTTCTAAGCACAGTTTGAGAATGTCACTGCACATAATGTTTTCTCTTCTCTTGCTACCTAATAATGTCAAACTACCCCCTTTCTTAACCATGGTTAAAAATAGCTTGTTTTGACCCTATCTTCTATTAGATATTTGATTTTATAATTGCTAATTTATTTGATTATGTTGTTATTTTTGTCACTATAATTACATAATAAATCAATTAGGCAAATTAGGTAAGTGCTGTGCACACCTTTAGGCTTTAAGTGATAAGTTCACTGCACTTATAATATGAAATGTGTAATGTTTATGTGAATTGATTAATTCACATAAACACTAACAGAGAGCTTAGTCTTAGTGTTGGAGTGCCATCATAAATAAATAAAAGTGATTTCTTCTGTGACAAGCGGTGCACCCGAAGGGGTTTCCCATCGGCAAAAATCACGAACGTTACTAACTTTCAGAAATGAATTTTCAAAAATCCCTCCTTAGTAATCTCCTCCTCCACTTTCGTTTTAAAAGAAACTCTTGTGCAGTTTCATACTTCTAGACTCAGCGGTTCAGGCTGTGCGGGAATTAATAAAAAAAAAACAGTGGCACTCCGGGAGCGCCGACAGAAGTGAAAACAAAACACAAACAGAATACTTTGCCATCACTCACTGACGTATCACTATCACTACATAGTATAAAACAAAGTCGCTTTATCTGTCCCTATGTCCCTTTGTCCCTTTGTCCCTTTGTATGCTTAAATCTTTGAAACTACGCAACGGATTTTGATGCGGTTTTTTTTAATAGATAGAGTGATTCAAGAGGAAGGTTTATATGTATAATAATAATAATGTTTCCGTGCGAAGCCGGGGCGGGTCGCTAGTCGAATATACATTAAAACCGTGACGGTACATCCCGAGGACAGCCGAACACATCTGAAGCGGGTAATTTTTAAACGTCTTACAAACAAAACACGCGCGGTGTCGCTTACGGTAACAGTGGCGTGAGTTCAATGGTTTTTCTCGTCTCAAAAAATGCCCGGCGCGCCTAAAGAAGATTTCATTTCAAAAAAATTAAAAAGATAGTAGTACAAATTGGATAGTTTACCTTGTGCAGATGTAGTTGCAGCTTGTTCTTGATCTCGATGGTCTCTGCGATGCGGCGAGTGAACGCGCTGTTGGAGTTGCTCCATTGGTCCCAGATCTCCGTCGCCGACACGTTGATTAGATTCTCCGTATCTGGAGTAATTTTTACGGGATCAAGATTGCGTTGAAAAAAGAAAACATTTAGGAACACAATAACCGTCAGAAAAATACATGTTGCGCGGACCCCAAATAAATTGGGGATAAGGGCAAGAGAATAATAATAATGTTGATGATAGGGTTATTAATCCATAATTTTGAAAACATGGTAATATAAAAATTAAAATAGGCAGGTACGGTCAGCATCAAAAGTCGATTAACACTTCAGTTTTTTTAATCTTAGTTATTGAGCAAAATATTAACACTTCAGTTTTTTTAATCTCAGTTATTGAGCAAAATATTTGTTGAAAATTGCATCGTACTTCTGCTGCAATTTTGAATAAATATTTTGCTCAATAACTGAGATTAAAAAAACTGAAGTGTTAATCGACTTTTGATGCTGACCGTACTTCCATGGTTATAACAGCTATAAATTAGACCACATCATCGCGCGTTCGTATTTCCTAAGATAGAGGATTATACTGTATGTATGTGTGTTACCGGACAGCATCTGTATGTATGTGTGTTACCGGACAGCATCTGTATGTGTGTGTGTTACCGGACAGCATTTGTGTGTATGTGTGTTACCGGACAGCTCTGTATGTGTGTGTATTACCGGACAGCATCTGTATGTATGTGAGTAACCTGACAGCATCTGTTTGTATGTGTGTTACCGGACAGCATCTGTATGGCCTTGGCACGCTCGGACTGCGAGCGCTGCAGCGTGGCGGCGGAGGCGGCGGCCCAGCGCGCCGTGTCGCACACGGTGGGGTCGTAGCGCTCGATGCCCGCGTAGAATTGCAGGCCCTGAGGGTTTACGGCTCTTTCAAGTTATAACTAATCAACAGCAAGCCAGTAAATAGGTGTCCCAGTGCTTTGTCATACGTTTGACGTTCAATAACCGCTAGCCAAATTGGAATAATGATTGATAGCGTCCGATCAAACGTTAGATTTCGGTCATAAAATAAGGTTTCAGAATCTGCCAAAAGTCAATTTTTTCTTTGTATAAAAAGAAATCTGTGAAATGAAATGAAATTAATTTATTCTGGGAAATAGGAATCACTTTTAATATACGTTACAAAAAAAAAACACTACAAAGTGAAAAATAACTTTAATTTCGGAATTCGGTGTCGTTTGTTCTGTATTTTCGTATTTTGACACCGACTTTCGAAATTAAAGATATTTTTAACTTTTTAGTTGTACCTACCTACCCCAAACAAATTCAATATCACTACTTGCTATGTGAATATTAGTGACAGAAAGCTATTGAACACATCTGCCTTACCCTTTAAAGGGTACAGGCGTGATGTTATGTTGTGTGATTGCGTAAACAATGATTATGCTATAGCAGCAATCGCGGTTGATTTGCTGGCTTTTATTGAAGAGTAGGTACCGTCGTCTGTCTCCGAAACTGATCATCATTATAAATTGGTGGTTAAACTGCCTGGCATTTGGCGTTGAAAATTTTATGAGCTTAGTCTTTTTTTTTCGTTCTGGAGAAGATTATTTACATTAAACCAATGCACAACTGTAGCGAGTGCATCGTTAACTTGTTCAAAGTTGACTATCTGACGTTTGATTTAAAAAATAAGGGAAGGGTCATTTGCTAATAATACTATCTTGTTATTATCGCTTACCTAATAAGGAAGTTTTTAGATTTAGTTTTAGATTTATGGTTATTGGTAAAACATTAACGATCTCTTAAGGGGTCATTGTACTCATTATTATGAACAACTTTTATTATGGTACTAAAACTGAAATCGAGAAAAAAAACAGCTGTTCCCTACATTTTGACGAGTTAACATAAATTAGGGAACAGCTGATTTTTTTTCACAAACCTCGATAATTTTGTCAGTTTAAATCAAATAGACGACCGCTATCAAACCTGATGAGATACGATAGCCTGTCGGATGGTTGTGCAGAAGCCTAATATTTACGGTTTCAGCCGAAAATCGCGTTTCGGTCAGGTACTAACCATTTATAAATTCTACAAAAACCTAGTGACTGAATGGACACAGATGACATCTAAATTGTAGGTGGATTTATCCAAATCCTAGATACTTATTAACTGCTCCAAACCATCACGATTGCATTCTTCACCTACCTTAGAGAAGTTGTTGAGCTGATGGCACATAGAGTCGATGCCGAGTGCGTACTCCTTGTTGCGCATATCAGTCTCCAGCTCGTGTTGTGTCGCGCGACAGTTCTTAGACTGCGCCCGCACCTGTTGGACAAACGCAGCCATACACCAAATTATACGTAACGCCGATTTTAAATTTTTGACCCTCTGTCGTTAATAAAAGTCCAAGAATCTGAAACATGTTGGCAACATTTCAGCTAATTTTAATATAGTAGCGTAGATAAAACTAGGTTCCAATTAATTCTATTCGCCTATGTACAGACGCCAGCACATCAAGCTACCCGAAACTGTCAAATTTTCCCAATCAACTTTAAACCTTATGCTTTAGCGATAAAGTTGAAAATCTATTAAAGAAATCTGACAGATTGTAGTAGGTTGATGTGCTGGCGTCCATACCTACATTTTGATTTTACACGGATTTTTTTTTTTGAGTTCATACGTCTACGTTCAGTCAGTATAAGTGTGTATGGTGGCACTCGTACCTTTTCGAGCATATTCCGGAACTTGTTCTGGCATTCGCGCAGAATGGCGACTTCTCTGAGTAACGACTGTTCCACAGCATCGTGCACCTGCTCCAGACCTACCGGCAGAACAATGAGCCATCTAAATTTATTTATTCACTTTAGGCTGAAAATCATCACTTTTTAAACGGCAAAAATACATAGGACTACCCCCAAAACGCTTCACCACTTCCTAGTGTTTTAGCTGCTGAGTGATACCGAGTGGTATGGTATGGACTACAGTGGGTAGGAGTATTGAAGAGTGCCAATGAGAAATGAGTGTTTTCGTCGTACGTGATTACATCGACAAGTTTTATAGATATATCCAGACATAAAGCAAACATAATTTTAGGCTAATCGAGGACCTTCACATACCAACACGCCTGTAATCCCCGCAGGGTAACGTTAGGCAAACGTGTACTTACACTACACCCACATGTTGCCCTCATATTTCAGCAGTAGCGCTTGCGACCACTAGACAAACGAGGACCTTCATTGATATCTATGTTTCCTAAGTGCTTAGGTACTAAGTTAGTATTGTTAGTAATAATCATCACTCTTGTACGTGGACGAAGCCCTGGGCATCAGCTAGTTATAAACATTTTTAACTTAGATTATGTTTTGTTAGTAACAATGAAAACTTATAAACTAGTGTTAGTAACAATTTCTCGAAGCTGTGTGAGGCACGCCTATTTTGGGGAATTTCTCCTTGACTGCGTGCAGTTATATCCACCACCCCAAGATCAGAGAGTCTCACCCATCATCCAACCATATATATATATAACTTACACTCAACACATATCTAAATAATATTTTTTTAATTTGCTTCTAAACCTATTTTTATTTGTTTGACTCCTTATGCCTGCCGGCCGGCAGACTGTTCAATAGATATGGTACTCGTTTTTTTAGGGTTCTGTCACCAAAGTAATTGGTGACTCTGGGTACATTGAATCTGCCAGCAGCCATAATATAGATCGTTCTTTGTTTCGCTGATGCTATGCTACTTGCACAGACTGCTGCCGGAATACAACATATGCTCCAAGATCTGAGCACAGCAAGCCTTGAGGTTTTGGCTTGGACTAATGATTTTATGAATCGGTCACAGGTTAAAGTTATAACCAAAAAAATAGCACAAAAAGATATGTTATGTGAACTGAAACTTTCCGCCGCCGCGCTGTGTCACACACTTACCCTGCCTCTTCTCCCTGTGGTACAAGCACTCCTGCACGATATGCAGTGGGCCCTCAATGCCGGCGATGGCTCGCTCCAGCTGCCTTCGAGTTTCGTTGAGCTTCTCACACGTGGATACTAAACGTTCCATCTCTATTGAGACCTATTAACACAGCTTCAGTTATTAAGGGTGGACCAAAATGATTGTGGAAAGTGTACCAGTTTTTCTAGTGTGAAAGACTCAAAATGTTTTCATGTAAAGTATTGTGTCTGAAAGTGTTGCAGTCCTCTATTAGTCATGTCTTTGTGCGGTGCAGTAAAATCATGGATCTTTTAGGTGAAGACGCAAGATTGATCAGCAAGTAAGTTAACTTCAAGGTAGCAGGTTAGAGGACTTTCTTGTGGCAGTAGGTCAGCACGATTACTTATAAATTCGGTGCTTTCTTTCTGAAGAGGACCTCTGACCCGTGGCATAAAATCACGTGAAATCTTTATCTTACCTCATTCCTCCAAAAGGTAGTGTCGGTGATTCGTTCACCGATCCTCCTGCCGGAGTCTCTCTGTCCCTGTGTGCCGATCTCATCGGTTTCCCTGTAATACTCTCACATCAGTTAGACAGTATAGTTCCATACACAAACAATTTTCAGAAAATATTTCGTACTTTATGGAGCCATAGCGCTAAAGTTCTAAGCTTTGGATTTCATGTTTTTCCGAAAGATTTTAGTACTTTTCCATTTTTTTTTTCCAAGCGGTGGTCCTTACCTTAGCATCCTCATGATATCATTCCTAACACGTTCGGAGAAGTTCCTCTTGGCATCAGACTCGTTATAGTTCTTGATGCTGTTCTGGTTCCACTCGTACTGTGTGTATCGAGTGTATAGAGCTGCTCGGGCAGCGTGTTCTGGGCTTCGGTCGAACCCGGTGACTAGGTTGGGGAAGCGCAGCGGCTCCGCGGCCATGCCAGCCGGAGTATAACACGGGTCCACCATGGTGTTGGTTATAGGCTGTGATGGCCTGGTGGACGAATGGGATTCGTGTTACTGTGCTGAAGTTACATAGACATACTCTTTATTATTATGTAATACATATAAATTACAGATACAAATGTAGACATTACATAGGTATGCAAGTAAAAGTGTTTTTCTGAACCTATTTACAGAAATAAATATCATTTCATTTCATTGGCATTCATATATTTTTTTTTACTTTTCCCTCTACAGATTCCATTATCTCGTAGCAGTTGTAGGGTAAATGGTATTGAAGTTATCGGAGATTGATTAAAAGTAAAAACAGAGTCTTACATAGGAGTAACCTCGATCTCCTCGTAGCCCATGATAGGCCTCCATGGGTGTTTCTTCGGCGAGTGGAAGCAGTAACCGACCTGTGGGGGCACACTGGGAGCCCCCACGATCTCTTTTACCGGGGACCATTGTTGGAGTTGCTACAAAATACATAAAAGAAAAAGTCTACATCAAATAATTTTAAAATTAAAATTTTAAGAACTAGTTATTTATTACATTACCGTGCACATAGACACTTCCTTGGCCATTTTGATTATTGTTTATTGAAAACGTGTAAAAATTTTGAAGATTTTATAATCATTTGAATCAAACAAAAAGAGAAATTCAAAATTGAAATGTTTCGTATCTCTAAATTAGACAACCTGACGGAAACAAAAAAGTATTTCCTAATCCTACTAAAACGATGCATTCGGGTTTCAGCAAATGCACAAATGCTAGGTAACTTTCAATTATAGGTCGGACTTTGTATAACCACATTATTATTTTTTAAATGTCTTCAACAACAGGTCCCGGATCTTTAGGCGTACGAGTTAAACAAGTTAAATGATTTTTACGAATTGTGATGAGGCACAAACCGCCGATTATCCCTGTATGCACTATGCAAGTGCACCCAAAGACAACCCCCGGTGCAGGACTATTGCGGAACATGGAATATTATTATTTGCACCAACTTTCCAATAATGATTTGGCGACCAATCCAATAATAATAAAATCTTTATAATAATTCAATGATGATCGCAGCCCATAATGTCCAACCACACAAAATTAGTGACTGACAGTTTTTAATGTCAATGTCAGTGTCAATCACATTCACATTTCATAAAAAATCAAAACTATTTTGACTTTTGTTTTGTCTTTGACATTATTCTGGTCTTAGGATTCGTAGATTCACGACGTTCAAATCATTTAATTAATTATTAAAGCGTTTTTTATTAATTAAGAATAGGGGTATGTGTTATTAGCTGTAAGCAAACATGAGTGGTGTACCAGACAACGCGCCACAGCGTAAGTAAATAACCTATGAAAGTGTTTCATGAAACCCTAGACTCCTTCGTAAAACCCTGCACTTTTCTGTTGTAGATTGTCCTGGGACCCAAAGTGACGATGCTGGGAAGGCCTCAGCGTGCGCTGGATGTCCTAACCAAAACATTTGCGCTTCGGGTAAGTGTTTAAACAAACATTGATATTGCATCAGTTATTTGTTCAGTCCTAGTTGTAAGTGCTATATAATCCACCGCTTTTATTGGCTAATTGCAATTCAACTAGTTACTACTATCTGGATTCCTATTACTTTTAAATTAGCCATAATGCTTGCATAGGTTCTTTCAATCAACACAGCAATAATATACCTAATATTTCTTTCCTGAATTTATAGTATATCTGAATATGTTATGTTACAAGCACCCGAACTAAGACTTAACATACATGTTACTTACATTATGGTCTGTTACCAAATGTCGTATCTATGTATAAGTATTTATTCTTGTATTTTATAGTTATTTCTAAGCTATCTATCCATATGTTGCACCTGCCATGTTTTGGCTGCATCACCCAAAGGTTGACTGGTAGAAATGCCTCAAGCATTAATTTGACCTTTGTACAGTAGGTATTTATTTAATTGTACAAAGTACTTAAATTAAAAACTTTTAATAAATAAAATGTTTTCTCATAGATCATTCAGAATATAGAATCAATAACTTTGAGATACTGTTTGTAATCAGTCTGTCTTATCAGAGTTATCAGTGCTTGGAGAAAAAATGTTTGAATTGAAAATGTAATGTATTTTTATTATAACTTCACTAATCTATTCTCTACACAGTCAGTCAATACAGTATTAAAAAATAATGAAAACAAATTAATTGTGCCAATTGTGACTTTGAAAATATGGTCGTAAATAAGATTTTGTTTGATGTCAGTACTTTACCAGGTTGTAATCTGTTCAAAATCAATGTGATTGAATACATTGATACAATTTATTAGACAGCATAAAAGAATACTAATATAAAAAATACTCTTTTTTTACCAGGCGCAGTATCAGGACCAGACCCTGCAATCCAAATAATTAAGGAGCGGCTCTCGAATGTGAAGCACAAAATATTAATCCTCTCAGGAAAGGGAGGAGTGGGCAAGAGTACCGTCACATCTCTACTTGGGCATGCACTGGCTGCTAGGAATGCTGATGCTAATGTAAGTTAAACTATAATATTTTGTTTTAAGGATATCATAGGAAAGTACCGAAACCGAAATTTGACAACCAGTCTTACCACAACCCAGTTACTGGGCAAGACACAGTCTTCTCTTGTCTTCAGCCTGTGGAGGATGGATAGGCAGTCACTCCCATGTAAAATACTGGTATTCAGCTGCATCCAGTTAGTCTGGAGCCGACGCCAACATAGTTAAGAAAAAGGCTAGGCATGTAAATAATGTTATGCCACATTAAAAAAAAAAAGGGATGCGGATGAGTACTTCGACGCCTGATTTGTCCTTTATTTTTGTTTTTATTTGTATAGTAAGTTAGTCATTTAATTTAGTATCTAGTGTAAATAGTTTGTAATAAAATAAGTTAATTGTATATTTTAACAAAAAAAAAACTATCCATCCACATCCCAGCAATCTTGTGTTAGTAGCCTATGGCAATTCTGCAGCTGACCCTTGGAGCAATAAATTATATCAATTGTACAGGCCAGCAAATTTTATACTTACTAAATAGTCAACATTCCATTGTTAAAAACCTTTTAATTCTTAATCCATTATCCATAGAACAAATAATCATTGAAAAGGTTGTTATCTATATACTTTTCACTTCAAATTTTATGAGGTAGGTGTTATATTTGAACACCGACCGTCACCGTCCGTTTTATTTGTTTTCATTTTGTGTTTGTTTGGTGTTTTTTTGAATTTGAATTTGAATTTATTTATGTGATGTCTGAACTTCATTGACCTAGCAATGGTGTATAAACTTCACCCAAGCATGGTAAAACTAATAATATAAACCATAGCTTTGCATAAGTCTATTAAAAAAAAACAATCAAAAGGCGTCAATCAATCAATGTTTATCTAGTGAAGGAAGCCAGTGAACTTAAGGCAATGCACTTTGATGACTTCTTAGGCTTAATGAATGGTCGTTACTTTTTATAACGCGCTTGATAGGGGGCGTGTTTGACCCCTTTGATAACTCCTCTCTTTATCCGTCAGGTTATAATTATACCGCAGTTATAAGTTAAAACGTAATGACTCATTAAAAAAAAACAGTAATTTAAAATAATGTTTCCAATCAAATAAACATTGGCACAAATTATGAATGAAAATAATTGGAAATAATTTGTAGGTACACAAAAAAATTCTTCCATGTTCTTTCCGTGTTCTTTCAATCATTCCATGTCAAAATTGATCGTTTTTTAATTTAAAAAGCTTGTGCCAGCTGTTCAATTAAACACCAATTAAAACGTTACGCTGCGACAATAGGTACTCGGAGAACAGTAGAAGTTGAATAATTATTGAAATAACATTACAATATAACCTTACCCTATTATATAAAAAAATAACATTAACATTACCCTATTATATCTTGACCGTCGTTCATACGCGTTTCCGAAATCCATTTTCGCGGCAAAATACTTTTTTTTCAAATTCAGAACGGCACAGACAACACGTGTATTGATTCCAAAGGCGCAGTGCCAAAGAATTTGCACAGTACAGCCAGACGATGGCACTGCCTGGTACAACCTTCGTCGTGCGTCGTATATAGGTCAGGTTTTATGGGGTAATTTATTATAGTCGATGCATAAGTAGATGTATGCGTGGTTTTTTGTATACTTCTACGAAAACGTGGATCTAAGATATTTTTATATGAATAAACATCACCAGCTGGATGCGAGAAACACAGAATCGGTTGGTGTGGCGCTGTTTGGTGGAGGCTTATGTCCAGCAGTGGACGTCTTTCGGCTAAAATTATGGTGATGATGATGATGATTTTTCCAAAGGCACTGTTGTATGTCTAAGCTCATACCACTTATTCAGGGGACATCCCTTGGACATTGGTGTGACCGTGATCATTGCATTGTAGCAAAATGATGACTAAAAGGTTGCCTGGAAGAGATCGCAGAAAGCGATAAGGCCGCCCATTGTATGTTTTGTATTCATAATTGTATTTTTTTTGTTATGTATTTTCTGGTGTACAATAAAGTATATATAAATAAATAAATAAATAAAATGGAGGGTAACAGATATTTACTAAAATATCCAAATTTAAAAATAAATCTTGATTACTTTCAGGTGGGTATATTAGACGCAGACATTTGCGGGCCCAGTCAACCTCGTGTGCTCGGAGTAAGAGGCGAACAAGTTCACAACTCTGGATCAGGATGGTCACCTGTTGTAAGTATAAATAAACGAAAGATTGGTTTTAAACCGCTTCAATTGAAGAAACAGAAAAACAAAAACCAACAACCAACCCGCACTGGGCCCGCGTGGTGGTTTACGGCCCCCTCCCTCTCACCGAGAGGCCTATTTCCCAGCGGTGAGGACATTATAGGCTGATTATGAAATAAATAAAGAAGATAGATCGCAATTAAGGACAGCCTTTTCTAGCAAGGTTTGCCATTTACAATGTATTGAAACTATTAGCGTTCGCGCTGCGTTTACGCGGCGTCTGTGTGCCTACTCTTGAAACACACCATGTGCAAAGATAAGCTAAGCTTGATGATAAACTAACCACAATAGCATGCTGAAAATGGAAAAAGTGACGTCACCATCGCCGAGACCCATAAAAACCATTTCGTAGATAATGTCAAAAAGCATAAAATGTGCTAGCTAAGTAGTCATCCAACTATTTTGGTTCTAGTTTATTACATCCATGTTACGATTACAACCATGATCATTTTAAAAGTTGTAGAAATCTTTGAATATAGCCTAGCTGTTGCCTGCGACTTCGTCTGTGTGTATTTTATATTCCATCATTTTTAATACAAATACCTGTCCAGGATGAAAAGTCCTTCATGTCCCAGGCTAGCTTACCTGTCAAATTTAATTACGATCGTTCCAGTGGTTTAGGCGTGAAAACATAGCAGATGACATACAGAGTTAGTTTCGCATTTATAATATTAGTATGGATATTTGCTCGATCATTATAGTCACACAGCACACTCTAATTTACACAACGCTTAGGGAAGTACCATGCCTCCACCATACAGGAAAGCGCTTCTGTCTACCTTAAATCATTACGCCAGCTGTCCCTGAAAACCAGCGAGAGTGTTGACCGTTTTGCGTGGATCGCATATTTTCCGCAACTTGTTCTTTCTCTGCGTCGTATTAGCCGCAAATCAACATATGTTCTTTCTATTAATTAGTCCTTTGCCTTTCTGCGAATATATAAATATAATATTTTAAATTTTGCCCCCAGTATGTAACAGACAACCTGTCATTGATGTCTATCGGGTTTCTACTGAGCAGTCCAGACGATGCAGTCATATGGAGGGGGCCTAAGAAAAATGGTAAGCACCAGATATTTACCACAAAAACGAAACAATAATAAGAAGAAGCAAATGTTCTGTATCATTGTATTGTTTTCAGGCATGATCAAGCAGTTTCTAAGTGAAGTGGACTGGGGAGAACTGGATTATCTGCTAATAGATACACCTCCAGGTAAGCTTACTTTTACATACAGATTCATCATACCTTTTTTTCTAAATAATTTATTATGAAGAGAGAATAAATGATAAATTATTATTAGAAGAATGGGCAAGAAACTCCTTGGACACTCTGTCTTTGTCTTATCAGATATTAAATCAATCAGCAGAATATATTGTTGTAATAAACCTCTTTTTTATCCTTTTGACAACCGTTGGGTAAAAATTTCCATAAGGCGTCTTTGTCAACCGATTGCATAAAAAAATATGTTTTTCTCCATCCCAGGTACATCAGATGAGCACCTATCAGCGGTCCAATACCTGACATCAGCCGGTCTGAGCGGCGCACTCGTAGTCACAACTCCGCAAGAAGTGGCTCTGTTGGACGTTAGGAAGGAACTGCAGTTCTGTTCCAAACTCGGAGTGCCTGTCATAGGAGTCCTGGAGAATATGTCGCTATTTATCTGTCCTAACTGCAAGGTAACAGTGTTGACTTTTAGAGGCATCATGCTTTGCCTTCTTCTTTCTTCTTCTTCCTTTGATGACTATTTATTTATTGGGGAAAACGTGCACAACACTAAAGACCTAAATCCAAGTTATTGCACAGTTAAATTACAATAAAAACAGACGTATTTACAATAAGGAAGGAATAGCAATGAGAAACAAAAATGACAAACGACGACTAAAACTGACAAATAACAATAAAAAAATACTGGCACAAAAAAACATCTCACATAATCTCAAACGTCACAAACAACGTCATCACACTCCTGTGTCGATGTCAGAACAGCATTCAGCATTGCGAGCGCGCGAACCAAGGGCAAGTGAGGATACTATGGTACTGTAGACCTTAGAGGATATGTTTGCCAACCAAAAGAAAATGCCAGCCTTGATTCACACACTGCTAATGCGTATGCCCATGAAAATGATTATAAGAGTCTTATCATAAATGAAATTTTTTCAGACCCGCAGCGAAATATTCCCGGCCACAACGGGCGGAGCAGCCCAAATGTGCTCAGAACTAGGCGTGTCTCTCCTAGGCAGTTTGCCCCTAGACCCGATACTAGCGCGCTGCTGCGACGACGGAAGAGACTTCTTACAGGAACTGCCAGCATCGCCCGCTGTCACAGCACTACGCGGCATTGTAGATAGTAAGTTATTATAAAGCTGTACAAGGATTTTATGGCGCGTGACCAAAATCGGAACTAATGCCGCCATCTTGTTTTTTCAATACATACATATTTTCACAAATGTTTACCAACAGCGCCTCCCTGTCAACTATATTTGAGCGCCAAAAGATAATTGTAGCACTGTACTTCTGCAATACGGTACAGAATAGTTGACGGTATCGGTTTGAGGGTCGAGAAGTTGGAGTCGCGTCACAACACGAACTTAAAGTCGTTCGTGGTGCGTGTTCCGACACATTATCTCGAGAAGTTCCTCAAGGAAGAGTTCTGGCCGAAGGGTGTTGTGTACCGCCGCCGCCGGTTTCGTGGCCGGCTACATGACACCAGTCAGCGAAACTCGACGCAGACACTTCGTGTGCGTTAGTTTTTAGAGTACATATATATAATGTTGTATGTATTAATTTTTAAGTTATATTAATATTGTATTGTATGTGTTTATGTGGGCCTTGATGCCTGAAATAAATGGATAAATAATATAAAGTCAACCGTCCACTGCTGCCTAGGATGAATGTGCAGGTAGAGGGTCGCAGTGGATGTTCCCGCCTGGCGCCTACGTTTTCATGCAAAGCGAAGCTAAGTTTACGTGCGTAGCTTAGCTAGCTTAGCGGGTTGGTGTGGAGCGACGCCTTTATGTTCTGCACCCCACCATACGCTACGTTACGAGATAATATGGTAGTCATGTAACCATCTTGTTTTTTTTTTTACTAACTAAGAAATAAAAACTTTTTGTTACAGAAATCGTTGCTACTTGCGAAAACACCTCCAGTTGAGCCCTTGAAACGACCAACGCAAACGATGCCTTATAATAATTTAAGTTTAATATTTGCTGTTATAAAATATACTTAATCCTATATTTATATTACCTAGTCAATTCTATGTTTTGCTAAGAGCTCAGTGTTAAGATTGAGAACTGAATAAAAACCGACAGTACTTACAATTATTTCCATGAAACTGTGTCGAAAATTAAGGAATTTATTTGCAAGAAATAAATAGTAGTTTTATTATCATATTTTATTTTTTTTACCTAGGTAGAATGCGTGCCACGAAAGATGAGACTTGACACCACGTGGTTTGACTTGCGCAGTACAAGGTTTTAGGTACCTATCTCTAGCGGTATGAGGTCTGAGTGCGGGACGGGACCGGACGTCATAGGAAAGGAGGAGGCGGGGTCAAGTCTCATCTTTCGTGGCGCGCATTGTACCATAATATTAAAAGTAAATACAAACTATTTACACTAGATACTAAATTAAATTACTAACTTACTATACAAATAAAAACAAAGGACACTCGGGCGTCGAAATACTCGTCCGCATCGCTGTCATCCGGAAACGTGCCCAGAAGAGTAGCAGAATTTATTAATTAATTTGCTTTTTGTTTATGCACTATATAAAAAAAAGTCAGCTATTTGCCCAGTAATAATTATGAACTCTTCTAAAATACTCTTGCGTAAAATTTTTCAGCTGGTAACCCTATTATACTGTACTGTGTCAACTTCACGTGCTAATGCCAAATTGACTTTGACAGCAGTAGCACAAATTAAAAATATTCCAAAAACCGGCGATTTCACAAATTTATTCTAGAATTACTAATTTGAGACGACAGTGTACATTACTCGTTTTCATTGAACGCGCAGAAGCGGTTGTAATGTAGTTTTAGTTCGAAACACAAGTTTTCAATACTAAGACCAGTTACATGGCACGAGCGTAGTCTCAAGTCACCGAAGATGCCTAATGCTCATGCCGAGGAGGACAAGCCATGTAGGGCGTGTTCAGACTTCAAGAGTTGGGCCAAAAAACAGAATAAAACGACTTTGGCAACGCCGAACAAAAACAAACAGGTGAGGTTATGTTTCATAAGTTATAGAAGTTTCTAGCGAAGTTCCTGTCCTTATCCCGGACTGAAGACAGAGTATGGATAGATTTCTTAGATACAGCATAATTGCTCCTCCGTTTCGGGGTAATAATAACTTCGGTTATCGCAGTTTTCATAGTCTCTGATAGTGATCTGAGAATGATGCAATCTAGATGCAACAGCTGATTGTAACAATGACAACAGATGTTATAAAAGGTTGTTGTGACACCTAGATTTAAAATATGATCAAGTCCCACAAATATTTGGACTTCTCACAATCACTGGCCATGGTGAACTAATTTGCTTTTAGTTTAGATCACAATTTTTGATTATTCATCTTAGCTGTACTACTTATTAATAAACTAAAGTTAGTGGTAATGCTAACTAAATAACTTTAAATTATTCAGCCTCCTGCACGGCGGAAGGACTGTCCCCTAGACAAGGATGAGATAGGCACATCAACATGGTCTTTCCTCCACTCGATGGCGGCCTACTTCCCAAAGATGCCAACTAAGCAGCAGTCTGAAGATATGGTGCGGTTTTTCAACATCTTTGCACAATTCTACCCGTGTGAACCCTGCGCGCTTGACTTCCAAGATGAGTATGTATAAACAAAATAATAATATTGACCTACTTTGTGTTTGAAGTTTATAAATAACCTAAATACAATACTGGCCCTGCAAAACAATTTATAACTAGCCCTTAAATGAATTACCAAATTAAATTAAATTACTTGACTTAGTTTACCTTACATTAAAGAACAGTAAGCTAAGCAAATAAGCTAAGTAAAACTAGAATCTTCTAGATTAATTACTGCAGAGTATGTTACTTAAATTTACATAAAATTCTTAATCAGAAATTATATTTTCAGCCTAAAACAATACCCACCACGTACTGAAACCCGAGATGCACTAGCAAAATGGCTGTGTGAGCGACACAACACTGTGAACGTCAAACTTGGTAAACCAGTGTTTGATTGCTCCAAGGTTCACGAGCGGTGGAAAGACGGCTGGCCCGATGGCTCCTGTGATTAACAAACGTCTTCACAGACTAAATGTTGAATATAGACCAATAAGCATTCAAAGCCAGAGTAAGCCTTTTTGAGTTGGGTCCCACAAATGTGATATTAAAGCTTAGCATATTTATTTTATACCTTGTTAAAAGACATGATGCCCCCCTAAAGAAATTATTGTTTTTCCTTATTATTGGCATGTTGACTTGTTACTCATATTTTATACTAATGCCATATAGATTTTCTAGTCTTTACGAAACTGTATTGATTATAGTGTAATTCACCATAATGTAATCACAGTCAATAATTTTATGTACAAACAATACCCCTTCTTACAGATATATTAAGACATTTGTCTGTGAACACTTGTTGAAGAACTTTTGAGGCTCTGTGCCTAGTATTAGAGAGTTGTAAGTAATATTAGTTCAGTGTTTTATAGTCACTATGTGATCAACCCAAGCATTTTATTGTAGACAAAACTTGTGATTTTCATTAGATAATGCAGTTTGTACAATCTGTATGTGTTAAAGCGTACCTAATGTTGTTACTATTTGATATAATATGACACTATTGAGCATTTTATTATGTTTTATTTTTGACATAACATTTTATTATTTATTTTTTAACTAGCCTAGGCAGGGCTGCCCCACTCCTGGACAAAAGCCTCCCTCCACTCCTTCCATCTTTCGCGAGCCCGCGCATCCTCCTTCCAGTTTTGACGGAACTTACGCAGCTCGTCAGCTGCCATTTCCTACGTGGCATAACATAAAAGCTGAAAATATCATGCATGAACCTTGAAATCGTCATTGGCAGTCAAAGGGTTGACTGAATACCCTACAGTATAATTAATACTTACCTTATCGTTATCAGTTTATCACACATTTTATCATGTATGTAATGTATGTTGTCCCATATTAACATGGAGTGGGAGCAGTGTACCTATGGACGGAATTGAATTATTCCTTCACTAGCGGAGAGTATTATATTATCTGTGCCAGCGGTAATCGTTCGCTTTGCCGAGACCAGCTTACGCACGCCAAGTAAACCCTGTTCTTGTGATTATTACCCTTTTTTTTAAAACCACGACGCCGGCGTGGCTATCGCTGCGATTCTCTCGCCCATGTAAATGACACGTCATTACTCATTTATTATCCAACATGATTTGACCTAGTTACCCTTGCCCCTAACTAGTAACTACCGCGCTAAGCTCAAAAGCGGTATCTCAAAAAAATCGTAACGTTGAGTTTTATGGCTTCGGATAGCTTAGGCCCATTGTCCACGTAACCGCACGTCATACGCACGCTTTCGTCAATCTGACGATTGCAAGACGAATGCTTGCATCTTGTGTAGAAACAATGAAATCTGTGTCCACGAAGCGGCAACGTCGCGTCAGCCGCTCGTGTTGCGTTCGTCATGCGGTGTGCGCGCTTCGTGGACACAGATTTCATTGTTTCTACGCAAGATGCAAGCATTCGTCTTGCAATCGTCAATTGACGAAAGCGTGCGTATGACGTGCGGTTACGTGGACAATGGGCCTTAATGAAATACGCACCCAATGCAATCTAAGGCCGGTTTCAGTGCTTGACCGACTGTCGGTGCGTACGTCGGTCGCGCTTGTCATTGATATGAAAATTCACAAGTCGTTACAGTGCTCGACCGACAGTACGCTTGTGAATTTTCATACAAATGACAAGCGCGACCGACGCGACGGTCGGTCAAGCACTAAAACCGGCCTAAGCCAAATATCGGTATCTTATTTAAAACAATAAAGAAAAATGATTATAAGAAATAGGTGCTTTTTAGTACAATCTAAACCTAGGATCTCACATTCTCACTAATCCAACATAAAGGAGCAGACAAATAGAGCTGTACAAAAATCTCGCGCCAAAATTGGAACAAACGCCGCTTGGTTTGTCAATACAATTATTAGTGTTAATTTTACACCTGTATATGTGCGAAGCTAAAAGAAAAACCGGTCAAGTGAGAGTTGGACTCGCGCACCGAGGGTTCCGAACAGATTTGTTCGTATGTTACTACGAATTTACGGTTTTCGGATTTTTTCCTTTACTTGTGCCTTGTCCTTTATGACATTGCTTCTTGCCAAACATGATTTTAGAGGTCAAAGGATAACCATAAAGGTTTTGATTCCCTTGTGAGTGTCAAAATATGCGGCATAAACGAAACACAAACGGCCGTATCTTTTGCTTGCGTTTACTTAGAAGTTTGATTTATTAGTTTATTATTATTTATTTAGTAAATACATATTTGTTACGGCCGCGAATCATATATTAATCAACGTACAACTTAATACTGACCTTGCTGGTCAGTATTAAGTTGCAAAAAACGTAAAAAAAATTGAATTTCGCTGGCTACCCTGGCGCTTTCGCCGTGATTCGGACAGAGATGCAAAATTAGAGGTATAATAACTGAACGGATTGTAACACTCTAGTTACGGTTAACGAATAGTAAAATAATTAAGGAGAATTGTTTCTTACCAATCTAGTTTCAAAAAGGAATAAAAACAAGCACACCAAATGATTAAAAATGTTTATTGTAAAAAAACTTACAAGGTAAGTAATCAGTTCACGTTTCTACAATAATTGTAACATTTAAAAGATTCACGATCTTCAGTCCGGGGGCAAATATGACAGAGACGACGCTCAAAAAGTCGTACTTTTTAGTGTTCCGTACCCAAAAGGTGCTAACGGGACCCTATTACTAACTTACTTACTGTGCGACTGTCACAGAGCTGTGTGTTTAGAACCGCAATAGCTTAGCCCGTAAAAAAAACATAGAATAGGTGTTAGTATGGTTACTAACAATAAAAATTTTGTTAATACAGTCCGGATAGAGAAAGGAGTTAAGTAAGGCGACCCGCTATCTCCGAAACTATTCACAGGAGTGCTGGAGGAAGTCTTCCGAAAGCTGGCAGCGGGATGGACGGAAAGGGGCATTATGGTCAGCCATAAGAGATTATCTAATCTCCGTTTCGCCGACGATATTGTGCTCTTTTCGTCTTCAGCCTCCGAGTTGACACAGATGCTAGACGATCTTGGCACGGCCAACCTAAAGATCGGACTTCAGATGAATATGTCAAAGATCAAGTTGATGCCGAACAGCGCGCATCGCAGGATCACTGGCGGGTGGGGAGGTTGAATACGTTGATGAGTATAATTATCTATCTTGGTCACTTCCAGGCAAGACAAAACAAAGAGGTTGCGAGACGCACCGGACATGCCTGGAGGAGCCATTGGGCTATGAAAGACCTAATGAAGGGTGATCTTCCCTTGTCCCTTAAGAGAAGACTCATTGACGTGTGTATACTTCCCATCCACACATATGGAGCTCAAACATGGTCTTTGACAAATCAGCAGAGGTCCACGGTCGAGGTTTGCCAGAGGGCTATGGAACGGAGTATTCTGGGCACCAAACTAACAGACTAGGTTAGGAATACGACCATCCGTTCCAACACAAAGATAACTGATGTCACTAGTAAAGCTGCCACGCTAAAATGGGCTAGATACATCTGCCGCATGTCAGACGAACAATGGGCCAAACTTACGACCCAATGGGTCCCTCTTAATGGCAAGCGACATCGCGGCAGACCCAGACGGAGATGGTGGGATGAGCTGGACTCCTTCAACATTAACTGGTTCTTAGCAGCTTTGAACAGAGAGAAGTGGAAAGAGAGTAGGGAGGCCTTTGCCATGCTGAGGGACATCACAGGCTAATAATAATAATACAGTCCAAACCCAAGAGATATACAAGAAACTTAAAAAAAATGCATTTCATCTTAGTTTTTTCATAGCATGCTTATTGGTACGGAACACTCAGTGCGCGACTCCGACTCGCACTAGTCTAACAGGTGTGTAGACGTAGCAAGTCATTTGTTGCTGCCTGATATCTGTCCTAGGACTGTTTGGGTTGCTCTCATAAGAATTCCATTTCCCTCTCGATGCCGACGAACTTGAGTTGCTCGGTAGGCCCGTATCTGGAAATAAACATTGGCCATAGTTAATAACAGATCAAATGTAAATGTTGCTTATCATAATTGCAATTATTCAATAGAAGAATAGCTCTTATGAACACATAACATAAAATCACGGCTGTTTCCGCCGAGAGGTTAGGCAGAGGTGTACTTACCAATGTTTATGAAATTCATCTATGTTATTTAGATTGCATCATTCGCTTGTCATAACTATAGGAAAACGACAAACGCATGATGCAATAATTTAAAGTTTGTTATTTAGCCTACGTCTTTTTTGTAAAATAAATTAATCATTAGTGCCAGCCACCAGACCTCGCCTGTTTTCTTTCCCATTGATTTTTTACAGAATAATAAATATTAACTACTTTGTAATGTGTGTGTGTGTGTAATTAAATATTAACTACTTTACTTGTTTTCCCTTTTGGTGATACATTATTTTTATAAGCACTAGAACCGTCAAAAATGCCAATTTAAACCGGTGTCAACAGAGGCCTAGTGTACAAATTTGACAACTATTAATGAAAAAAGAAAAACAGGGACACAGTATAATATCCTTCTTATTCAGTTTATGACATATCTTCTAAATTGGTTCAATATTGGAGGAGGAAATAGGCGAGAGCCAAACCTCGAATTATGACTTTTTACTTCGGCTTTTTCATAAGTCTCTCCGACCGCATTTCCTCCTAAATATGACCACACTGCTGATACACTCTGTGTTTTGGGCGTGTGTTTATGAGTTAAAATTAGTTTTATTATAATTTTCTTCGAAACTCATCCCCCTAAGGCTCCTGATAAGTTAGCTTGTAGAAATATAAAAAGTAAGAATGTTGCTAGTATACCTGTAATCGAAGAACAGTTCCTCTCCAGGTTGAATGGCCCGCTTGGCGAAGATGCCGATGCGATGGTCTCCGTTCACCATCATGACCTTTGCGTAGCAGTTCGGGTTGATAGAATGGTTCGCGAAACGGATCTTGTTGCCCTTGCGAGTAGCGTCTACCACGAAATCTGAAAATAATGATTTCATATTTGAGATAAGATAGATAAGTCTTTATTTGCTTTAAACATGGTATACCTATATAGTCTGGTTTTTGTATATAATGTCCACATGTTTAGCTATACACAAATTGTATCAATTGCATGCAAAATAATTTATAGATAGGTACATAATTTAATAATAATATATAAACATTCGATTTCGATAAATCCGTCATAATATGTATATTATATCACAAACATTTGCATTCATTCAATTCAATTAATAATAATAATAATTATTCACCAGCAACTTGCTTTGAAATATAAACTTGTGGATTCTGAGGTACCGTATTAGAAGTATGTGCCCAACCCAGTTCTTGAAAATAACCATGTCATGTTGTACTGGGGTCGGTCTATCATTACTGACAGGACTATTGTCGCTAATAAGCCTGATATAGTGGTGATGTTACCATTCCAATGATTGTCGATGTTACCATTCCACATGACGGGAACCTCGTGAAAGCTGAGAAAGAGAAACAAATTAAATATCTCGACTTAGCACACGAGGTTGTTGACATGTGGAATGTGAGCTCGGCTATCATTGTGCTGAAGTGTAAGAATACAATATATTATCCTTTACTTTAGTAAGTAAGTACACTCCTTTATAACTGATGATGCATGCTGAGTTTGTACTATACCTCATATGCGATTACTGTATACTTATTCATGCAGTCATTAAATAGTACCTAACAGATGTGGTTGTTTTCCTTGAACCCCAACATTACAGTGCCGATTGTCGTATCGGCCAATGGTCTTATAGCCGAAAGCCTCGACCAACATCTATCGAGGCTCTCGTTAGGCGGTTGGATCAAGGGCCTGATCAGATCAGAAGGCAGTACTCCTCGATAAGGCTCGCATTGTGAGGAGGTTCCTGTCTCTGGAGCCCTAACCACCTGCTTGGACCCTGCTCCCGACACCGGCGGAAAAGTTTTTATTTATTTTTAAATGTTTTTTATACTTTAAGAAATATTTAAAAATGTAATTGAATAAGATAACAGAATAAATAAACGAAATAATAATATCTGTAGAACATAATTATTTTTGATCTCAAATAAATAAATAAATATTGTTTACTTGTACGAAATGCCTATACAATGCGAGATCAGCTAAAACTGTTAATGTATAGCTTGGTATGTCGTCGTGTGTACATGTACAATTTGTGCGCAATAAGTATCTCACCATTGTTAAGGTTGAAGAGGAAGGAGCACATGTACTTGTCGTACACCTTGCCGCGCCGGTCGGCCTCGTCCTGCGAGATGATCTCTCCGCAGTACTCCGATATGAACTCGTTCTTATGTGCTGCCTCCTTCAGGAAGATGCCCCAGCCCGCGACGTCGCTCGGAGCCAGCAGTAGGTGCTTGTGGAGGCCTCTGTGAATGACAATGTTTGTGTGAAAATTGTGTCCTTTAGAAAATAGCGTGGAAATTGTAATGTCTTCAAACAAATATCTGCGAAAGTAACCAACTCGTACATGGTCTGCATGCTGTATTACGACCCTTTCTTTAATGAGAGAAGGCTTCAGTCTCGGTAGTGGATGGTTTAGGTTGATTTTATTAAAAAAAAAAACCACCGACTTACAAAAAAAAACACTACATAGTGAAGAATAACTTTAATTTCGGAAGTCAGTGTCGTTGGTTCTGGATTTTCGTTTTTTGACACCGACTTTCGAAATTAAATCAGCAATTGCGGTTGATTTGCTGGCATTTATGGAAGAGTTACGTCGTCTGTCTCCGAAACTCATCATCAGATCTTTACGAAATTTAAATGGGGCTATTTCGGAAAAAGCCCTTAAAAAAAAAATCGCAAATCCGTCTTTACGATGGAGTTATGCCCGAACAATACACACGCCACCGTCAGCGAGACATTTGTGTGAGCATGACATACTATCAGCCGCCAGGGCACATTCAAGTCAATGAAAGATATATTACCCGGTAAATGTTACATAGGGTATAGTAATGAAACTGAAACTAGCAGCTACCAGCTAGCAGCCGACAGAGACGAAACATAACAGATAGGGGCCCGGGCCCCTAAATATTTTTGAAAAATTAGGATCCTTCATTGCAAAATTACAAATAATATTAAAAACTAACATGACATCTGCTTATTAACAATAATAGTTGAATTGTAAAAAATTAAAAAAATAAAAAATAAACAAAAATCATTCTACTGAGACAAAATAGTTTTTTACAATTAAACTATTAGAGTATCTTGGCTGGTATTACACTCACTACTTTTTCATACTAAAAAGAAGTTCTAGGGCAAATTTTAGCAAGTTCGTATGTGTAGAAGAAAAGATATAGCTTCTTAAACAATTAAAAATCATTCTTCTGAGACAAAATATTTTTTTACAATTAAACTATTAGAGTATCTTGGCTGGTATTACACCCACTACTTTTTCACACTAAAAAGAAGTTCTAGGGCAAATTTCAGCAGGTTCGTATGTGTAGAAGAAAAGATATAGCTTTTTAAATAAACAAAAATCATTCTACTGAGACAAAATATTTTTTTACACTTAAACTATTAGAGTATCTTGGCTGGTATTACACCCACCACCTTTTCACACTAAAAAGAAGTTCTAGGGCAAATTTCAGCAGGTTCGTATGTATAGAAGAAAAGATATAGCTTTTCAAATAAACAAAAATCATTCTACTGAGACAAAATAGTTTTTTACAATTAAACTATTAGAGTATCTTGGCTGGTATTACACTCACTACTTTTTCATACTAAAAAGAAGTTCTAGGGCAAATTTTAGCAAGTTCGTATGTGTAGAAGAAGAGATATAGCTTCTTAAACAATTAAAAATCATTCTACTGAGACAAAATATTTTTTTACAATTAAACTATTAGAGTATCTTGGCTGGTATTACACCCACTACTTTTTCACACTAAAAAGAAGTTCTAGGGCAAATTTCAGCAGGTTCGTATGTGTAGAAGAAAAGATATAGCTTTTTAAATAAACAAAAATCATTCTACTGAGACAAAATATTTTTTTACAATTAAACTATTAGAGTATCTTGGCTGGTATTACACCTGTAGGCGATACATACATATACACAAAATCAGTAATAGTATTGCATTAATTAAATACCTATAATTGTGTGTACACGACCTAACAATTTCACATGTCTGTACACCGCCTTTCTGCCTACCTACCACTCGACCGCGCGCCACGGCTAGCGGAGCCCTGCGCCCGCGCTGTGTTGATACTTATGACGCGGCCGTGAGGCGAATTCGAGGAACACGAGAGGATCAGATTGCCGCTACCCGCGCCGCTACGTCTCCCGCGCCCTCGGACGCCCTCAGGCAGTGTTGCCATATGTACGGATTTGTCCGTACACGTACGGAATTTGGGGTATTACGTACGGAGAGAAATGGCGTACGGATTTGTGTTCGGATTTTTAATTATTGCACATTTTATATAATATTTAGCACGCTTTCAAATAAAAAAAAATAATATTTATGTCGATATCGATAGTTTTTCACTTTCCTCATCACATAAATTATGTTATTGAGTAATTCCCCACCCTAGAGTTCCTAGACAATCACTTGTCTATGACAACTGATTGCCTATGACGGGGAATTACCGCAACATATTTCGTTTCGTGTGACAAAGAGAGCATGATACACGACTGACACTGAACGAAAGAGATACATTACAATTCGATTGTTGTTGTTATTATTGCTTTGGCTCATTTATTGAAAAGAAACTAATTGTGTTGTGTGTGAGTGTGAGATTTTAAATTCGATTGCAATATGAGTGGAGATGCAAAAAAAGCACGAAGAATGCAGCGTTTTAACGAAGAATGACCTGGATTTAAAGCCTGGGTCACTCGCAGTAAGAAAGGAGAATGTTTTGCATTTTGTAAGTACTGCTTGACGGATCTATCTATAGGAAGTGGTGGCAAAAAAGATCTTTATAAACATATGGCATCCGCTAAACATCAACATTCCGTTCCCAGTACCAGCCAAATGTCACTTGTAGACTTTTTGACTTTTTTGATAATGATATGATTAAAAAAATTAATAAAGAAATGTATAAATAATTCTTGCTTTTTTTTTTACTGTACGGATCTCGTACGGATTTTCAAATTTATTTTACGTACGGAATTTGTACGGATTTTGCTTTCGAATGTACAGATTTTTAGTTCTTGTTGTATGGCAACAGTGCCCTCAGGAGTCCGCTACAAACCTCTACGGCGAACGCATGCCTAATCTTAACTCGCGCCGCGCATTAATTGTATTAGTTTAATAAGTATTACTTTTGTTATTAAACATTTATATTTTATTAGAAAGTAGTGTTTAATTAATAGGTTTTATCTTAACCTACCCTAACACACTACAGTGGTGACCCCGAACAGTAAACGCGTGCTAGTGCTACCTGAAACTTTAGTGCGGTGCGGAGTGTGTGGACTCAAAAGTGAATAAAATCTGAACATTTTACAACAATATGAGTGATTCCGAACAAGTCACGGAGGATACGAAGCGGTCTGCATCACCAGCATCACATGATGTATTTCGGGTCGGCGTGCGAGTTCCTCCATTTTGGCCCGAGAAGCCCGCGATTTGGTTCGCCCAAATTGAAGGCCAGTTCGCGATATCAAATATTACGGCGGACACAACTAAGTTTTACTACGTCGTCAGTCATCTCGACCCGCGATATTCAACGGAGGTCGAAGATATCATCGTGAATCCACCAGCGACCGATAAATACGGCAAATTGAAAACGGAACTTATAAAGCGACTCTCAGAATCCCGCGAGAAAAAAGTTCACCAACTGCTGACACACGAAGAGCTGGGTGATAGGAAGCCGTCGCAGTTTCTTAGACACCTGCAGCACCTCGCCGGTCCTAAAGTGCCTGAAGAATTTTTAAGAACTATATGGTCAAGCCGGCTGCCTAGTAACATACAATCCATTATCGCGTCTCAAGTATCCGCGCGCCTCGATGAATTAGCCGATCTCGCCGACAGAATTCACGACGTCGTGCCGACAGGTCATCAAGTGGCGTCTACATCAACAAATGTGGTGAGTGATATGGAGACTTTGTCTAAACAAATGATCGAACTTACGAAACAAGTGCACCTCTTAACTCAAAAAGTCGATAATATTTCCCGCGCAGGCCGATCAACAAGGCGTGGCGACCGATCAAAATCCCGCCACAGCCGATCTCATTCACGAACTAAGGAATATCCATCATGTTGGTACCACTATAAATTTGGTGCTAAGGCCACGAAATGTATTCAGCCCTGCGATTTTAAGCCGGAAAACTGCAAAAGCAGTCAGTAATTGCGGCTGACGGTGACGACTGCTCTACCTGTAAAGGCCGCCTATTTATCTCAGATAAACGTACCGGCATACAGTTTCTTGTAGACACAGGTTCAGACGTGTGCGCCTACCCTAAATCGTTGTTACGTAATCAGCTGCGATACAATAACAAATGCAACTATGAACTTGTCGCTGCAAATGGTACTCCGATACCCACTTACGGTACATACCAACTTAATCTTAACCTTGGATTACGTCGTGAATTTTCTTGGAACTTCATCATAGCAGATGTTTCAAAACCTATAATAGGTGTCGATTTTTTAAGTTTCTACAATTTATTAGTCGACTGCAGACGACAACAGCTGATCGACTCGATTACGAACCTGACGGTCGGCGCACCTTCGTCTCATGAAATAACACACGAACTGCTGTCCTTGAAAACATTTACTGGTAATACAACTTATCTCAATCTACTACGATGTTATCCAGAGATAACCAGACCAGCTGGTTCAAATAGTGTACCAATACATAACACAAAGCATCATATTAGGACAACATCCGGTCCTCCAGTAACATCACGACCGCGTCGTTTGGCACCAGATCGTCTACAGATCGCGAAGAAAGAATTTGAGGAAATGTTACAAAATGGCACAGCTCGTCGTTCAGAAAGTCCATGGTCATCTCCACTACACCTGGTACCTAAAAAAGACGACGGCTGGAGGCCATGCGGCGATTATAGAGCTTTAAATGCACGAACAATACCTGACCGGTACCCAGTGAGGCACATCCACGACTTCGCATACCAGCTGTCAGGATCCACTATCTTTTCAAAAATTGATCTCGTAAAAGCATTTAACCAAATACCAGTATTCGAAGACGATATTAAAAAGACAGCAATCACAACACCATTCGGACTTTTTGAATTCACCGCAATGACCTTCGGTTTAAGAAATGCTGCACAGACCTTCCAAAGGTTCCTCGATGAAATTCTGCAAGGATTCGAATTTACGTTCGGATTCTTAGACGATATCCTTGTGTTCTCAAAAGGGGAGACAGAACACATTGGACACCTACAAAAACTTTTTGAACAATTAAAAAAGTATGGCGTGGTAATCAACACCAATAAGTGCGTATTAGGTGTCAACGAAATAACATTCTTGGGTTACCATGTATCAGCAGCTGGTATAAGACCCCTGCCTGAAAATGTAAAGGCGATCCAAGAATACCCCCTCCCTAAAAATGCTAAGGAGTTACGACGATTTTTAGGAATGATAAATTTCTACAGAAAATTTCTTCCTGGTGCCGCTCAAATACAAGGCCCGCTCAATCAAGCTTTAAGTGGCCCAAAAATTAAAGGAAACACGCCCATCACTATAACACCTGAGATTCAAGAAGCATTCGACGCATGCAAAAATAACTTGTTAGAAGCCACTCTCATCTCGCATCCGGATACACAAGCTGAGTTAGCACTTTTTACTGACGCTTCAGAAGCGGCCATCGGAGCTGTCTTACAACAAAGAAGAATTAATGACAGTTGGCAACCACTAGGATTCTTTTCCCGCAAGTTATCTCCTGCTCAAACAAAATATAGCACGTACGACCGTGAATTGCTCGCTATTTACGAAGGAATAAAATACTTTAGGTATATGGTCGAAGCGAGAACATTTCAAGTGTTCACCGATCATAAACCCATCACCTTCGCTTTCACTACAAAAAGAGACAATTGCTCACCTCGTCAACACCGCTATCTCGACTACATCTCTCAATTTACAACCAACCTCAATCACATCTCAGGAAATCACAACGTAGTCGCCGATGCATTTTCACGACTGGAAAGTATCGACACTACCATAAACTACAAAGCACTTCAAAACGAACAGGAAAATGACCGTGAGCTACAGAGTTTGCTAAATAGCAACACAGCGTTAAAGTTGGAAAGAATAAAAACTATGGACGGCTATATATACTGCGACCAGTCTACTTCTCGTCCTAGGCCATTCATAACACCAACTTTCCGAAAAGCAATCTTCAACAACCTACACAATCTCAGTCATCCAGGCCCCAACGCAACAGCTAAACTAGTATCAGAACGATTTGTGTGGCCTAAGATTCGTCAAGACTGCAGAAAATGGGCTCAACAATGCACTGATTGCCAACGCAACAAAGTAACCCGCCATACCCACTCACCTCTGTCACCATTCCCTGTTCCTTCCAACCGTTTTTCCCACGTCCACCTTGACTTAATAGGCCCTATGCCACTTTCTTCTGGTTTCAGGTACTGCCTTACAGCTATAGATAGGTATACTCGATGGCCAGAAGCCTACCCTCTAGCAGACATCACAGCGGAGACCTGCGCTAGCGCATTCATTTCTGGCTGGGTCGCGCGCTTCGGGTGTCCAGAGAAGATTACAACTGACCGTGGAAAACAATTCGACTCTCAACTGTTCCAGTGCATCTCTTCAATTATAGGCGCCTACCATTGTCCTACGACAGCTTACCACCCACAGTCCAACGGTTTGGTAGAAAGAATGCACAGACAGCTCAAGGCCGCCATAATGTGCCATAACAACGCGCAATGGTCGGAGGTACTTCCACTTGTACTCCTGGGAATGAGGAGCGCCTGGAAGGATGATCTCCAAACTTCTACAGCTGAGTTGGTGTACGGCGAGCCACTTCGATTACCTGGTGAGTTCTTAAAACCATCGACCACTCATGACATAGTGGATGAACCAGATTTCGCAGCACGACTCAGAAGACACATATCGAAACTATCACCTGCATCAACATCCACCCACGGTGAGAGAGTGTTTTATGTACCTAAAAACCTTTGTACAGCCAGCTACGTCTTCCTGCGAAAAGGACCGTTAAAAAAATCACTGGAATCACCCTACTCCGGTCCACACAAAGTCGTAGAAAGAGGAGCAAAGACATTTACAATAGACGTCCATGGAAAACACATAACCGTAACCATTGATAGGTTAAAACCAGCGTACATGGCTAACAACGACGATGGTTCGTCTCCGAAAACACCACCTCCTTTACCTCAACCACCACCACCATCGTCTCAAGCACCATTATCACCTGAAATAAAAACGAGAAGCGGAAGAACCGTAAGATTTCCGAACTACTATCGCCCGTGAACCGGTCTCAGCGGGGGAGTGATGTAGGCGATACATACATATACACAAAATCAGTAATAGTATTGCATTAATTAAATACCTATAATTGTGTGTACACGACCTAACAATTTCACATGTCTGTACACCGCCTTTCTGCCTACCTACCACTCGACCGCGCGCCACGGCTAGCGGAGCCCTGCGCCCGCGCTGTGTTGATACTTATGACGCGGCCGTGAGGCGAATTCGAGGAACACGAGAGGATCAGATTGCCGCTACCCGCGCCGCTACGTCTCCCGCGCCCTCGGACGCCCTCAGGAGTCCGCTACAAACCTCTACGGCGAACGCATGCCTAATCTTAACTCGCGCCGCGCATTAATTGTATTAGTTTAATAAGTATTACTTTTGTTATTAAACATTTATATTTTATTAGAAAGTAGTGTTTAATTAATAGGTTTTATCTTAACCTACCCTAACACACTACACACCCACTACTTTTTCACACTAAAAATAAGTTCTATGGCAAATTTCAGCAGGTTCGTATGTGTAGAAGAAAAGATAGCTTTTTAAATAAACAAAAATCATTCTACTGAGACAAAATAGTTTTTTACAATTAAACTATTAGAGTATCTTGGCTGGTATTACACTCACTACTATTTCACACTAAAAAGAAGTTCTAGGGCAAATTTTAGCGAGTTCGTATGTGTAGAAGAAAAGATATAGCTTCTTAAACAATTAAAAATCATTCTACTGAGACAAAATATTTTTTTACAATTAAGCTATTAGAGTATCTTGGCTGGTATTACACACACTACTTTTTCACACTAAAAAGAAGTTCTAGGGCAAATTTCAGCAGGTTCGTATGTGTAGAAGAAAAGATATAGCTTTTCAAATAAACAAAAATCATTCTACTGAAACAAAATAGTTTTTTACAATTAAACTATTAGAGTATCTTGGCTGGTATTACACCCACTACTTTTTCACACTAAAAAGAAGTTCTATGGCAAATTTCAGCAGGTTCGTATGTGTAGAAGAAAAGATATAGCTTCTTAAACAATTAAAAATCATTCTTCTGAGACAAAATATTTTTTTACAATTAAACTATTAGAGTATCTTGGCTGGTATTACACCCACTACTTTTTCACACTAAAAAGAAGTTCTAGGGCAAATTTCAGCAGGTTCGTATGTGTAGAAGAAAAGATATAGCTTTTTAAATAACCAAAAATCATTCTACTGAGACAAAATAGTTTTTTACAATTAAACTATTAGAGTATCTTGGCTGGTATTACACTCACTACTTTTTCATACTAAAAAGAAGTTCTAGGGCAAATTTTAGCAAGTTCGTATGTGTAGAAGAAAAGATATAGCTTCTTAAACAATTAAAAATCATTCTACTGAGACAAAATATTTTTTTACAATTAAACTATTAGAGTATCTTGGCTGGTATTACACCCACTACTTTTTCACACTAAAAAGAAGTTCTAGGGCAAATTTCAGCAGGTTCGTATGTGTAGAAGAAAAGATATAGCTTTTTAAATAAACAAAAATCATTCTACTGAGACAAAATATTTTTTTACAATTAAACTATTAGAGTATCTTGGCTGGTATTACACCTACTACTTTTTCACACTAAAAAGAAGTTCTATGGCAAATTTCAGCAGGTTCGTATGTGTAGAAGAAAAGATATAGCTTTTTAAATAAACAAAAATCATTATACTGAGACAAAATATTTTTTTACAATTAAACTATTAGAGTATCTTGGCTGGTATTTGGCTACTTTTTCACACTAAAAAGAAGTTCTATGGCAAATTTCAGCGGGTTCGTATGTGTAGAAGAAAAGATATAGCTTTTTAAATAAACAAAAATCATTATACTGAGACAAAATATTTTTTTACAATTAAACTATTAGAGTATCTTGGCTGGTATTACACCCACTACTTTTTCATACTAAAAAGAAGTTCTAGGGCAAATTTTAGCAAGTTCGTATGTGTAGAAGAAGAAATATAGCTTCTTAAACAATTAAAAATCATTCTACTGAGACAAAATATTTTTTTACAATTAAACTATTAGAGTATCTTGGGCTGGTATTACACCCACTACTTTTTCACACTAAAAAGAAGTTCTAGGGCAAATTTCAGCAGGTTCGTATGTGTAGAAGAAAAGATATAGCTTTTTAAATAAACAAAAATCATTCTACTGAGACAAAATATTTTTTTACAATTAAACTACACTCACCGGCACGGAAACTTGGCCACTCGTGATTTTGCTGATTATTTGCATAAAAAAATTTGCATTTGCATTTATGACAATAAATTAAGGGTAAGTGGCTTTAATACGTGTCTCTTATGCTTTAAGGTCTTAGAAATTAAAAGATTACCTCACCAATAAATCAGTTTTTAAAATCACGCACTTTCACTGAAATTAGGAATTTTTCACTATAAATTTAAAAACACTACAAAATAAAAAATAAGGTCTTTTTCGTTATTGTCTATACGTTTTAATATCGGGTGTTTCCTCCTCTAGCCCTGATAACTGCCTGCATTCGATCTGGCATAATTTGGATGATGTTTCGGACATCAACATGCAGTATACTGCGCCAAGCGGCCAGCGCTGCAGTTCGGAGCTGGTTTAGAGGTTCCGGCGGGTTGGAGCTGGACTTTATCTTTCTTTTGAGCATGTCCTAGATATGCTCAATTGAGTTTAAGTCTGGGCTACGAGCTGGCCATTGCAATTTTTGTATGCCAACCTCTTTCAGATATTCTTCAACGCAATGTGCAACGTGTGGGCGTGCATTATCGTGCATTAGGAGGAATTGGTAGTGTCCAATGAACCCCGAATACGGCATTACGTGTTCCTGAAGAACTTCCTCGATGTATCGAACAGCTGTTAGCCGATTATCGACGATAACCAACTCTGTACGTGCGTCGGAACTTATACCTCCCCATACCATTATTAAGCCTCCATGGAAACTCACTGTTGGAGTGGTAGTAATGGGTAAAAACCGCTCTCCTCTTCTTCGCCACACTCGTTCTCGACCATCTGGAGAACGTTAAGCTATTCAACACTCGTCTGTGAACAATACTCTAGCCCAATGACCGTGGGTGCAGTTAACGTGTTCTAGTGCGAAGTGAAGTCGAGCTACTCAGTGCTGTCTGAGCAGTTCTGGACCTCGTGCTGGTCTACAAGCTTTTAAATTGACTTCCCCCATTCGTCTTCTCACCCTACGCTCACTAACAGTAACGCCTCACACAATTTGAAGCCGCTGGCGTATCTCAACAGCGGTCAGGTAGCGGTTTCTCAAAATCTCCAGGACAAAAAAGCGGTCGTCTCGGGCCGATGTGCACCTTATGCCTCCACTGCCTGGTCTGCGGGTGTACTGGCCTGTCTCCTGGTATCTTTTAAGGGCATACTGCATTGATGACCGTGGTACGTTAACAGCAATAGCAACTTCACGCTGTGTTAGCCCTTGGTTCATTAACGCAACGGCTTGTGAAACCTGTGCTGGTGTTAGAGGCATTTTTATTGCTTTTAAAGCACCTTTACTTATTGAATTAAAAGCATAAAATCACAATAATTCAAAAACCCAACAGTAAACTTTTCACAACACACAAATTTAAAACGTGAACTTGTCGCTTAAATGACCCGATTCAACTGTAAATGAAACGTTTTGTCGTGGTGCACTAAAACATAATGGATTACCCTCTTGAACTAAAAGTAAACATTTTTTGACATACCTGCATAACAAACATTCATCAGAAACACTTAAAACTTTTGCTATCGCGAGATAAGCGCTTGGCCAAGATTCCGTGCCGCTGAGTGTATTAGAGTATCTTGGCTGGTATTACACCCACTACTTTTTCACACTAAAAATAAGTTCTATGGCAAATTTCAGCAGGTTCGTATGTGTAGAAGAAAAGATAGCTTTTTAAATAAACAAAAATCATTCTACTGAGACAAAATAGTTTTTTACAATTAAACTATTAGAGCAGGGGTGTCAAACTCAATTTTGTAGAGGGCCATATATTAGATTTAGAATGTGTAGGCGGGCCAGGTTCAAATTAAAAAACTAAAACATACTGGATTATTTTAACATCTTTATTTATTTAGTTATATATAGTTGTTACAAATCATACCAAAAGTAAGAAAGGAATAATTATTTTGAGCTCGAGGATCCGGATACCTGACTTCTCTTGTTTTTGACAATCTCATTGATGTCAGGTATCATGTTAGTATAACTAACACTCTCTCGCTCGTCTAGTCAGGCGCTACTCTTGAAATTACTTTTAAGTAAAGCGCGCGCATTTTTAAACCTTAGTAGAGGCATCGAGTGCAGTCTAAAATCTCTAAAAAACAAGATTCATTTATCTGTGATATATTGTGATCGCGGGCCGTATCGAAATGGCCCGCGGGCCGGATTCGGCCCGCGGGCCGTATCTTTGACATGACTGTATTAGAGTATCTTGGCTGGTATTACACTCACTACTATTTCACACTAAAAAGAAGTTCTAGGGCAAATTTTAGCGAGTTCGTATGTGTAGAAGAAAAGATATAGCTTCTTAAACAATTAAAAATCATTCTACTGAGACAAAATATTTTTTTACAATTAAGCTATTAGAGTATCTTGGCTGGTATTACACACACTACTTTTTCACACTAAAAAGAAGTTCTAGGGCAAATTTCAGCAGGTTCGTATGTGTAGAAGAAAAGATATAGCTTTTCAAATAAACAAAAATCATTCTACTGAAACAAAATAGTTTTTTACATTAAACTAAGAGTATCTTGGCTGGTATTACACCCACTACTTTTTCACACTAAAAAGAAGTTCTATGGCAAATTTCAGCAGGTTCGTATGTGTAGAAGAAAAGATATAGCTTCTTAAACAATTAAAAATCATTCTTCTGAGACAAAATATTTTTTTACAATTAAACTATTAGAGTATCTTGGCTGGTATTACACCCACTACTTTTTCACACTAAAAAGAAGTTCTAGGGCAAATTTCAGCAGGTTCGTATGTGTAGAAGAAAAGATATAGCTTTTTAAATAAACAAAAATCATTCTACTGAGACAAAATTGTTTTTTACAATTAAACTATTAGAGTATCTTGGCTGGTATTACACTCACTACTTTTTCATACTAAAAAGAAGTTCTAGGGCAAATTTTAGCAAGTTCGTATGTGTAGAAGAAAAGATATAGCTTCTTAAACAATTAAAAATCATTCTACTGAGACAAAATATTTTTTTACAATTAAACTATTAGAGTATCTTGGCTGGTATTACACCCACTACTTTTTCACACTAAAAAGAAGTTCTAGGGCAAATTTCAGCAGGTTCGTATGTGTAGAAGAAAAGATATAGCTTTTTAAATAAACAAAAATCATTCTACTGAGACAAAATATTTTTTTACAATTAAACTATTAGAGTATCTTGGCTGGTATTACACCTACTACTTTTTCACACTAAAAAGAAGTTCTATGGCAAATTTCAGCAGGTTCGTATGTGTAGAAGAAAAGATATAGCTTTTTAAATAAACAAAAATCATTATACTGAGACAAAATATTTTTTTACAATTAAACTATTAGAGTATCTTGGCTGGTATTACACCCACTACTTTTTCACACTAAAAAGAAGTTCTATGGCAAATTTCAGCGGGTTCGTATGTGTAGAAGAAAAGATATAGCTTTTTAAATAAACAAAAATCATTATACTGAGACAAAATATTTTTTTACAATTAAACTATTAGAGTATCTTGGCTGGTATTACACCCACTACTTTTTCACACTAAAAAGAAGTTCTAGGGCAAATTTCAGCAGGTTCGTATGTGTAGAAGAAAAGATATAGCTTTTTAAATAAACAAAAATCATTCTACTGAGACAAAATATTTTTTTACAATTAAACTATTAGAGTATCTTGGCTGGTATTACACCCACCACTTTTTCACACTAAAAAGAAGTTCTAGGGCAAATTTCAGCAGGTTCGTATGTGTAGAAGAAAAGATATAGCTTTTTAAATAAACAAAAATCATTCTACTGAGACGAAATCGTTTTTTACAATTAAACTATTAGAGTATCTTGGCTGGTATTACACTCACTACTTTTTCATACTAAAAAGAAGTTCTAGGGCAAATTTTAGCAAGTTCGTATGTGTAGAAGAAAAGATATAGCTTTTTAAATAAACAAAAATCATTCTACTGAGACAAAATATTTTTTTACACTTAAACTATTAGAGTATCTTGGCTGGTATTACACCCACCACCTTTTCACACTAAAAAGAAGTTCTAGGGCAAATTTCAGCAGGTTCGTATGTATAGAAGAAAAGATATAGCTTTTCAAATAAACAAAAATCATTCTACTGAGACAAAATAGTTTTTTACAATTAAACTATTAGAGTATCTTGGCTGGTATTACACTCACTACTATTTCATACTAAAAAGAAGTTCTGGGGCAAATTTTAGCAAGTTCGTATGTGTAGAAGAAGAGATATAGCTTCTTAAACAATTAAAAATCATTCTACTGAGACAAAATATTTTTTTACAATTAAACTATTAGAGTATCTTGGCTGGTATTACACCCACTACTTTTTCACACTAAAAAGAAGTTCTAGGGCAAATTTCAGCAGGTTCGTATGTGTAGAAGAAAAGATATAGCTTTTTAAATAAACAAAAATCATTCTACTGAGACAAAATATTTTTTTACAATTAAACTATTAGAGTATCTTGGCTGGTATTACACCCACTACTTTTTCACACTAAAAATAAGTTCTATGGCAAAGGAGATCCGCCAAATCCCATACAAAATTACCCCAGCTCCGGCGCAAAAGATATGTATCTCAGTTTTTAGATTAAAAATAGTAAAAAAATAATCAGGTTTCGCTATTGCTAAATTCGATGGCTAACATAGTTTTTTTGGCCGTGGAAGCTAGCCGTAATGACCAATTTTTAATGTTTTTTTATTATTTTATTTTTTTGCTCTTCAGTTCGAAACTATAAAAAAGTGAAAAATAAAACAAGTAGTATCGTTATGAAATACTTTATTTTTATTTTCTCTAAAAAATTATCAATAAGTCGTTATTTATAATGTCAATTAAAAGATACACATTCTTTTGACTAATATTGCGAAAAATGTTCAGTTGATGGACTGTTATCCACTACAACAAAATTATTATTATTAATTATCACTATTTTCTCTCTCTCTCTCTATCTCGTCAGCTCATTTATCCATCTTCTCTGGTGCTTTCTGTTCCAATCAGGAAAGAAGAAGAAAAAGATGAAAGGATCAAACGTTTTGTGTGTGACCGACACGCACCTGTGACGTGAGGGCACAATTGTACATCTTATTGTCTCGCTCACACATAATGGTAGAGGGAGAAACACAAAGACGCCAGCGTAAGCGCTGGCGTCTTTGTGTTTCTCCCTCCGCCGCCCTCAACCGCCTAAGGGCGGTTTATGCCCACGCGCACGCGCAGTCCTTCGCTAACGTTTGTGGTGTAGTGTACAATGCGTGCCACGAAAGAAGAGACTTGACAAACCACGTGGTTTGATATGCGCAGTAGACGATTTATAGGTCTGTTTAGCGGTATGAGGTCTAAGGCGGGAAGGGACTGGGCGTCATCGGGGCGGCGCACACACGGCAAAATCCCATATTTAGAGCGACAAAAATATATTTTTTAGTTGAATGCAAAAACAAAACAAAATTAATAGAAACATTCTATAATAAACCCGTGTGCTCACTTTCATCACGACTCACTTTTACTCGTAATGTATACCTCCCCCTCTACCCCGCAAATCAACGTCCCACTGCGTTCACGTGCCCAGTAGCGACCGAACGCTGACAAAGAGAAGTGTTTTCTTTCAGTTACTGGCGGAAGATTAACGAATTTTGTCATGGATTGTGAAGCGTCAGGTATGTACTTGTTAGTACTATAGATAATATATTGAACGCAAAGTTTCTTTTTAGAAAATCAGTGATATATTTACATGTTATTGTATAATCAATTTAATGTTGTGTTTTTAGAGGTTATAAAAAAAGTTCCGATTAGTTCCGGCACGGTTTAATTTTTATTTGTTACAAGAGTCTTTGAACACCAAGAAAATTAAAAAAGTTCTTCCCCCAAGTGTCCCCTTTTTAATATACAGTATTTTCTTTTGCAGGTAGTCGTGAGGAGACTGCTTTATCAGTCACAACCATAACTAGGAACGAACTGTTTTGGGTGTTGAAATGTTAATTTATTCTTAATATAATCAATTAACCGTACAGTACACTCTGAAGAAGAGAACATAAAGAAACAGTCATTTCTCAACACCCAAAACAGTTCGTTCCTAGTTATGGTTGTGACTGATAAAGCAGTCTCCTCACGACTACCTGCAAAAGAAAATACTGTATATTAAAAAGGGGACACTTGGGGGAAGAACTTTTTTAATTTTCTTGGTGTTCAAAGACTCTTGTAACAAATAAAAATTAAACCGTGCCGGAACTAATCGGAACTTTTTTTATAACCTCTAAAAACACAACATTAAATTGATTATACAATAACATGTAAATAAATCACTGATTTTCTAAAAAGAAACTTTGCGTTCAATATATTATCTATAGTACTAACAAGTACATACCTGACGCTTCACAATCCATGACAAAATTCGTTAATCTTCCGCCAGTAACTGAAAGAAAACACTTCTCTTTGTCAGCGTTCGGTCGCTACTGGGCACGTGAACGCAGTGGGACGTTGATTTGCGGGGTAGAGGGGGAGGTATACATTACGAGTAAAAGTGAGTCGTGATGAAAGTGAGCACACGGGTTTATTATAGAATGTTTTTATTAATTTTGTTTTGTTTTTGCATTCAACTAAAAAATATATTTTTGTCGCTCTAAATATGGGATTTTGCCGTGTGTGCGGCGGTAAGAGCGCGGGAGGCACAGCACGGCACCGCGCATGCGCGTTAGACATAACGAACGTGATTTAGACCACCCAGCTCTAGGTTTAGATTTTGTTTTAGTGGATTTAGAATAACAGTCCATCAACTGAACATTTTTCGCAATATTAGTCAAAAGAATGTGTATCTTTTAATTGACATTATTTACATTAATAATACATTATTACACAATAACGACTTATTGATAATTTTTTAGAGAAAATAAAAATAAAGTATTTCATAACGATACTACTTGTTTTATTTTTCACTTTTTTATAGTTTCTAACTGAAGAGCAAAAAAATAAAATAATAAAAAAACATTAAAAATTGGTAATTACGGCTAGCTTCCAAGGCCAAAAAAACCATGTTAGCCATCGAATTTAGCAATAGCGAAACCTGATTATTTTTTTACTATTTTTAATCTAAAAACTGAGATACATATCTTTTGCGCCGGAGCTGGGGTCATTTTGGCGGATCCCCTTTCAGCAGGTTCGTATGTGTAGAAGAAAAGATAGCTTTTTAAATAAACAAAAATCATTCTACTGAGACAAAATAGTTTTTTACAATTAAACTATTAGAGTATCTTGGCTGGTATTACACTCACTACTATTTCACACTAAAAAGAAGTTCTAGGGCAAATTTTAGCGAGTTCGTATGTGTAGAAGAAAAGATATAGCTTCTTAAACAATTAAAAATCATTCTACTGAGACAAAATATTTTTTTACAATTAAGCTATTAGAGTATCTTGGCTGGTATTACACACACTACTTTTTCACACTAAAAAGAAGTTCTAGGGCAAATTTCAGCAGGTTCGTATGTGTAGAAGAAAAGATATAGCTTTTCAAATAAACAAAAATCATTCTACTGAAACAAAATAGTTTTTTACAATTAAACTATTAGAGTATCTTGGCTGGTATTACACCCACTACTTTTTCACACTAAAAAGAAGTTCTATGGCAAATTTCAGCAGGTTCGTATGTGTAGAAGAAAAGATATAGCTTCTTAAACAATTAAAAATCATTCTTCTGAGACAAAATATTTTTTTACAATTAAACTATTAGAGTATCTTGGCTGGTATTACACCCACTACTTTTTCACACTAAAAAGAAGTTCTAGGGCAAATTTCAGCAGGTTCGTATGTGTAGAAGAAAAGATATAGCTTTTTAAATAAACAAAAATCATTCTACTGAGACAAAATAGTTTTTTACAATTAAACTATTAGAGTATCTTGGCTGGTATTACACTCACTACTTTTTCATACTAAAAAGAAGTTCTAGGGCAAATTTTAGCAAGTTCGTATGTGTAGAAGAAAAGATATAGCTTCTTAAACAATTAAAAATCATTCTACTGAGACAAAATATTTTTTTACAATTAAACTATTAGAGTATCTTGGCTGGTATTACACCCACTACTTTTTCACACTGAAAAGAAGTTCTAGGGCAAATTTCAGCAGGTTCGTATGTGTAGAAGAAAAGATATAGCTTTTTAAATAAACAAAAATCATTCTACTGAGACAAAATATTTTTTTACAATTAAACTATTAGAGTATCTTGGCTGGTATTACACCTACTACTTTTTCACACTAAAAAGAAGTTCTATGGCAAATTTCAGCAGGTTCGTATGTGTAGAAGAAAAGATATAGCTTTTTAAATAAACAAAAATCATTATACTGAGACAAAATATTTTTTTACAATTAAACTATTAGAGTATCTTGGCTGGTATTACACCCACTACTTTTTCACACTAAAAAGAAGTTCTATGGCAAATTTCAGCGGGTTCGTATGTGTAGAAGAAAAGATATAGCTTTTTAAATAAACAAAAATCATTATACTGAGACAAAATATTTTTTTACAATTAAACTATTAGAGTATCTTGGCTGGTATTACACCCACTACTTTTTCACACTAAAAAGAAGTTCTAGGGCAAATTTCAGCAGGTTCGTATGTGTAGAAGAAAAGATATAGCTTTTTAAATAAACAAAAATCATTCTACTGAGACAAAATATTTTTTTACAATTAAACTATTAGAGTATCTTGGCTGGTATTACACCCACCACTTTTTCACACTAAAAAGAAGTTCTAGGGCAAATTTCAGCAGGTTCGTATGTGTAGAAGAAAAGATATAGCTTTTTAAATAAACAAAAATCATTCTACTGAGACGAAATAGTTTTTTACAATTAAACTATTAGAGTATCTTGGCTGGTATTACACTCACTACTTTTTCATACTAAAAAGAAGTTCTAGGGCAAATTTTAGCAAGTTCGTATGTGTAGAAGAAAAGATATAGCTTCTTAAACAATTAAAAATCATTCTTCTGAGACAAAATATTTTTTTACAATTAAACTATTAGAGTATCTTGGCTGGTATTACACCCACTACTTTTTCACACTAAAAAGAAGTTCTAAGGCAAATTTCAGCAGGTTCGTATGTGTAGAAGAAAAGATATAGCTTTTTAAATAAACAAAAATCATTCTACTGAGACAAAATATTTTTTTACAATTAAACTATTAGAGTATCTTGGCTGGTATTACACCCACCACTTTTTCACACTAAAAAGAAGTTCTAGGGCAAATTTCAGCAGGTTCGTATTTGTAGAAGAAAAGATATAGCTTTTTAAGTAAATAAACAAAAATCATCCTACTAAGACAAAATATTTTTTTACAATTCAACAATTATTGAAGCAGATGTCATGTTAGTTTTTAATATTATTTGTAATTTTGCAATGAAGGATCCTAATTTTTCAAAAATATTTAGGGGCCCGGGCCCCTATCTGTTATGTTTCGTCTCTGTCGGCTGCTAGCTGGTAGCTGCTAGTTTCAGCTTCATGGTATAGTACATACATAGAACTAACATCTGTGTTATGCAATTATACAATACAAAGGAAATTGAGTTTATACAATGCAGAGTCTTACAATCATCAGCAGCTCCAACAGTATTTTCAAGTGTTAATCAATTAGTTGTGATTGTGGAGCAGGACCAGCATTAAGCCAGGCATTTTTATCAGCGATGTAATCCCCTAACTTATAATATGCCTGACTGCATAGTGTGCGTTTTATACAAGACTTGAATTTTGTCTCATTCAGTTAAAGAATGTGGAGAGGTATTTTATTATAACATTTTAAACAGTACCCCATAAAAGATGAGTCTAGTTTTGCCAGTCTGAAACCTGGTTGAACTAATAGGTCCCTATTTCTAGTACTATACCTCTTTTACTAAAAGGATGTAAGTGTTTTCTTACATACATGATGTTTTCGTAGATATATTGACAAGGCACCGTCATGATGTTAATTTCCTTAAACAGTTCCCTTAGAGAATCGCGCCTGCGGAGATTATAAATGGCTCTGATGGCTCTGTTCTGCAGAATAAAAATAGAATCGATGTCTGCAGCCCGTCCCCAAAATAAAATACCGTAAGACATGATACTATGAAAGTAACTAAAATAGACTAATCTCGCGGTATCTACATCAATAAATTGACGGATTTTTCTGACAGCATAAGCTTACTTAGCCGTCCTGCAAGAGATCTTAAATGAGGACCCCATTGTAGCCTTGAGTCGAACGTGATCCCCAGGAAAACAGTTTTATCGACGAATTCTAGTTTCTCTTGATTCAATATTATCTCACAATCACTACGCTTGACATTTGGTAAAGAAAATCTTATGCACTTAGTTTTTTTTTCATTAAATACTAAATTTTTAGTAGTGAACCAATTTTGGACCTGCAGTAGGGCGTTATTTACGTCGTCCAAAATTGTAGCATGTCTATTTACCTTACAAATTAAGGAAGTGTCATCAGCAAATAACACCATTTGTGGTTGATTTTTTAATAAATGGAGTAGATCACATATACTAAAAAGACACATATACTAAAAAGAGGAAAGGACCCAATATCGAGCCTTGTGGCACACTCATTTTTACTGTTAAACCAAGTGAATTGACACCATTTATTTAAACTTGCTGTTGTCTATAATTTAAATAAGAACTAACCAAACTGAGTGCAAGTTTTCTAAGTCCGTAATGCTCAAGTTTCAAAAGCAAGGTTTCGTGATCGACGCAATCAACGCTTTAGAGAGGTCACAAAAGATTCCAATGGCGTCTTGGGCCTCTTCCCACGCGGTAAAAATGTGTTTTAATAAGGTTACACCGGCGTCAGTCGTACAACGTCCCATGGTGAAACCATATTGATGATCATGTCTCCTAAAATCGCCTGCCCTCACTGCCTTATCTCAAAAATCCACCTGTATAAGCGGTAACCGTTCAAAATCTTGTTGTGTCAACATGTGATCCAAAATGATATTATATATATGTATATAGTAATGATTACTATACTACACTGACCTTTGCACAGAAACATTCTTGCAGAAGACCTGCGCCGCATGCGAGCGGGCCAGTACGTTGCGCGCAGGCGCGGCGAGCGCGTGCGGGCCGAGCGCGTGCGTGCCGAGCGCATGCGGGCCGAGCGCCTGCGGGCCGAGCGCCAGCGCATGCGCGTGCGGCGCGTCGGCCCCGCACGCCGTGCAGAGGTCGGGGTCGCACTCGCGCACGCCGAGGTAGCACGGGCACTGCTTGGTGTTGCACTGCGCCTTGCAGCGGCAGCCCGGGAAGCGGTTCTGGCCTGTGGGACACGGTATACTGTTGTGTCTGTTGTTATATTCTTGTTTAACATCACGTCAGCAATCCCCGGAAAGTTGACAGAAATCCACCTGCTGCTGAATCTTTGCATGAAAATGTTAATGTTTGCGATTCGGATTTTCATTTTCATATACATGTTTCATGTACATGTAGATATACAGTGTGTTAGGTTAAACGAGGGACATATTTTAAGGGAGTGTAGTACTCATGAAAATGAACAACTTTTAATATGGGGCTGACTCAAAAATATGAAAAAAAAAAACAGCTGTTCCCTACATTTTGTCCAGTTATGCGAACAGAAAATGTATAGAGAGGCTGGTTTTATTTTCTCGATTTCAGTGTTGGTCTCTTAGTAAAAGTTGTTCATTTTCATGAGTACTACACTCTCTTAAAGTAAGTCCCTCGTTTAACCTAACACACTGTATAATTAAACCTTTCACACTTTAAATGTAAAAAAGACTGCAGATCTGTGGGGTAATTCTGTAGAAGTAGCTAAGGTAGCACTAGCACCTACTCTTGCTCTTATCTTTAATATTAAAAATAAACTTATGAAAAAATAACACCTTTGTTTGAATCAGGTAGTACATCAGAACCCACAAATTATAGACCTATTTCTGTACTTTACCTTTAGCAAAATTTTTGATAAATTAATTTTAGACCAAATGCAAAGATTTTTTAATAAACATAAATTATTACATAGCAAACAGTTCGGTTTTACAAGGGGTCGTTCAACTACTGATGCCGATGTTGAACTTTTAGGACATTTTTATAATGCATGGGAAGATAAATGTGATGCCATGGGCATCTTTTGTGATTTGTCCAAGGCATTCGATTGCGTTCTTCATGAAACGTTAATCAGGATAGTCCGCCACTACGGGATCCGGAATACTGCTCTGGATCTTCTTACTTCATACTTCAGTGAAAGGATTCAAAGCGTTAACGTTAATGGAAAAAAATCACCCGGATCTATAGTAACAATGGGAGTCCCACAGGGCTCAATTCTTGGTCCTTTCTTGTTTATTATTTATATTAATGACTTGCCGTACCTCATAAAGGATAATCATGTTGTTTGCAAATGACACTTCACTTTTATTTAAACTTAAACGGCAGCAATTGGTTACTGACGATGTAAATAGCGCGATCTCGAAAGTATTCCACTGGTTCCATGTTAATAATTTGCTTCTAAACGAGAAAAAAACCAAATGCATTAAGTTTACGCTCCCCACGTTAAGCAGGTGAAAACTAATGTGTTGATAAAGGGTGAGGAATTGAATCCTGAAGACAGCACAGTATTCTTGGGTATAACTTTGAATGCTAAGCTCCAGTGGGGTCCACATATAGATTATAGATAAATTGTCAAAAAAGCTAAGTTCCGCAGCATACGCTGTTAGAAAAATTCGTAATTTAACTGATATAGACACTGCCCGTTTAGTGTACTTTAGTTATTTTCATAGTGTAATGTCGTATGGTATTCTATTGTGGGGAAATGCCGCCGATATTCCGACTATCTTTGTTTTGCAGAAGCGAGCTGTTCGATCAATTTATAAATTAAGTCCTAGACACTCTCAGAGACAAATTTAAAGAGATTAATGTACAGTACCCGGCGATAAATATTGCACATCGACCTTTGGAAAGAGACAATCGGCTAATTTCGGCTTCGTAGAGCGTTATCTCTGTCGCACGAAATACAAACAGTCCGGTATTTATTAGGAGCTGGTTAAAACAATCATGATTTGCTTCTTTTGATCATTATTTTTATTCTTTGTATAAAATGGTTTTGTGTAAAAAGGTCGATGTGCAATATTTATCGCCGGGTACTGTAATGAATGACTGTGCCTTCTCAGTATATTTATGAAAATCTTTTATATGCGCATAATAATATAAAATTGTTTAAAAATACAGAGATATCCATAATATAAATACTAGAAACAAACACAAATTTGCTGTACAGACGTCAGCACATCAAGCTACCCGAAACTGTCATATTTTCCCAAACAACTTTGAACCTTATGCTTCAGCGATAAAGTTGAAAATCTGTTAAAGAAATTTGACAGATTGTAGTAGGTTGATGTGCTGGCGTCTGTACCTACAACACGGCTGAAGAAAATAGGTGGCTCGTTCAGATGCCAATGTATACGCTTTTATAATAAACTACAAAGCCACGTTCAAGATTAAATCTTTAATTAAACGTAAGTTGTGCCAGAAGGCTTTCTGGCACAACTTACGTTTAATTAAAGATTTTATATTTTAAGAAAGCATAAAAAGCTTTTTATGCTTCCAATCTCTGCATTTTGAGTGTTTTTGTTTTTTTTTTTTATAATATACACATTGACATTAATGTTTTTTTTAAACAATGACATTTGCTTACTTTGTAAAGTATTATTTTAATTATTGTGAATATGAAGACGATGTGGGTAATTTTATTCATTTTATTATTCTCTCTGTTCTGTTAGTTTTTTTTTTTTTTTGTTTTTCATGGTCTGGCAGTTTGAGTAATTTATGTGACCTACCCAAATGTCCTTTCTTTGGTATTGTTCGTCGAATCGTTGAGCTCCTTAAGTCTTGAGTTGAGCTGCACGATTTCTGACAAATGCGTTCACTGACTGGACAGGTCCACTCCATCTGTGTGGTTCTTTCCTCAAAAGACCATCTCAGATAAGATCTACATGGTCTTCATATAACCTGACCAAGATTATGTCTGGACTTAAAAAAAAACTGTGACCTGTGTTTTTTTCGGCCTTTCTTCTCAGAGTAGTCAGATAGGATACGCCGACCTCATCTAGTTTAAAAAAAATATGAATGACGTGTAAAAGTGTTTGAGCAAAACTACTTACAAAAATAAAATCATTTATCATTTAATTTATCTTTATTTCTAGTAATAGCTGCGCCTCGCGGTTTCACCCGCGTGTCGATCCGGTGGAAATATCGGGATAAAAGTAGCTTATATGTTATTCCAAGGTGTCAGCCGCTTCCATACCAAATTTTATCAAAATCGGTCCAGCCGTTTGAGCGTGAAGAAGTAACAAACATAAACAAACACACACATACGTATACACACACTCACAAACTTTCGCCTTTATAATATTAGTGTGATACCGGCTTATACCGAGGGTTCCGTACAAATTTGTAGGTATGTGAATAGTTTTCAAATTATATTATTATTTTTTGTAATGTAACTACACATGTACGGTTTTCGGATTTTTTCCTTTACATGTGCTACATGACATTGCTGTTGGCGACAATACGTAGCGCTGCGAGCCACTGCGACGACCGGCGGGCGACTGCGGTCTGCGGGGGGCGCGGGACGAGGTGCCGAGAGCCGCCGCCTGCTGCCAGCATTGACACATACGATACCGACAGAGGCGCGCGTTCTTATACATATGTATATCTTAATATACCAACCTACTTAGATTTACAGTCCGCTATTTTATTTCTACCACCTCTGAGAATCATCAACATTGCTTCTTGCCAAATTTCATGATTCCAGGTCAACAGGAAGTACCCTGTAGGTTTTGATTCCCTCGAGTGTCAAAATATGCGGCATAAACGGAATACGCCCGTATCTTTTGATTGCGTTGACTGAAGTTTGATTTCTTCACTGCTTCAAGGGATTGCAGCCCTAAGTATTTGATATCATCAGCTTGATAACTCCACGCGTTCCTGAGAAAAAGGGTCTTGACAGACGGACAACGAAGGGATCATAAAAGGGTTCCGTTTTCTTTTTGAAGTACGGAACCCTGAAAATACAATAAACTCACAATCACTGCTGCACTGACAGAACTTCTCGCAGAAGTTCTGCGACTGTAGGCACGGACACATGTTGTCGCACGGCTGGTTTGGGTGGTCGCATGGCGTGTAGTTGTAACTAGAAGAATAAAAATTATAATAAGTACATAATACAGTTTCAACGCAATGCATGCCAACACTGACATAAAATAAAGTAATATTGGGAAAAGTTGTAGCAGTACCTACAACGCTACATACGAACAACCCGTCATACTGACGTCACGCAAAATCCTGCATCTCGCAAGCAGAGTTTACCGCGCAACTAGCATATACAACGGCCCGACATGAATCATCGGGCAGTTTCCCGCCAGACACAACACCCGTCTTGCGGAGGATCCTCCCTTTTCTATGGAGATTGAGTGAACTTTACACCCTGTTCCTCATACCTCTATAAAGTCATCTGGCAGCTTTCCCTAAATTAAGATTTGAAAATAAAGAGGGATTAGACCCTCCTATTTTGTCTATTTTTATAATTTAATTCCTATTCTATTCTGATAAGAATTAAATTTGGGCAAGCAGCTTCATCTTTCTCAATGGCCGACTCTTTTGACAGTTCCAAAGTGCCTGTAAAAAGTAGAATTGAATTAAATGATTGATTGCAAAAAAAAATATTATAAAAAAGAATTACTAAACAAAATAATAATTACCATAGTGTCTGAATAAGAAAAACGATTAATTAACCAACAAAGTCTGGCTGTTAGTGGACTTAAATAAGCTATCATTATCTTACACATGGTGTGACGCGGAGTCCTTCTTGAGTTGTATCTTGCGGCAGTGCACGGACCAGAGGCGATGCTTCTTCTTCTTTTTGCGTGGCGGCGTTAGTTCTGCTTCTACGCGGCATTCTTCTTGGCCTGTGTTGATCCAGTATGTGTAGACCTGGATACAATAAGAGAAGGAATGAGAAGTGGTTATATGTTTATTTAACAAGATAGGTCAACGACATTCAACATGTCGTAATAATACGGTTGAGACTGGCATGACCGACCGACGATGATCGGACCGATCATGCCAAGCGATGGGATTGTGAACGCTATAATCTTGATACTTAGCTAATGATATTCTATAACGTTTTTTTTTGTAACGTTATTGATATTTTTTCGGTTTTAGTATCGTTACAAATTTTGGAACATTATACTATAACATTAGTGGTAACGGGACGAAATTCAATTCGTTTTCAAGTTCCTGATCAAAACATTAAAAAAAAGAAATCACTCATTTAGTGCTTATGGTCCTTACCAGGTCGACGACGATTATTATCGGGCTGTCAGTCCCAACTTGGTAACTATGCTGGGTATAACATGTGAATAGTTTACCTGTTGGCAAGTCTTGGAGAGCATGACCTGAGCGATGGCGCAGTAGTTGGAGGGAAACACCTTGTGCAAAGCTCTAAACAGAGACTGGTCAGATCCCGTCCACTCAGAATCTATGTTGCCCACTGTCAAACCTAAAACAGAAAGGAAATTGTTATTTAATTAAAGCTGGGAACGTGAAATTGTCTATCTTACTGATCTATCTATAGATCTAGCCCGTAATGCTGCTGGACAAATGCCACCCTTTCCCAAACTGTCTGCCTCCTACCATTTTGGGCCTTCTTACTGATAAATCTAATTTATCAAACCGAGTGGTTTTGCACGGCCGCAGAACAGAACACAGTCATTATATTGCCATCCCGCTTGCTCATTGCTTCCGTGTAAGCAGGATGTCAGTATAAGTTACGCGCGAGCGACTGAGACAAATAAAATTGGTCAGTGTATGAAATTCTTCTTCGTGTTTTGCAACCGTGCTTTAATGTGCCTGCAAATTTGCTCGAGTTTTGACTATCGACATAATATTGTGTTTTCTTTAGTGCTTCTGCTCGTCATGACGGAGAAGTAATATAGAAAACACATGTCGATCGTCAAAACTTGAGGAAATCTGTGTATGGCACCACGACTACAACCGTCGACGGTTGCAGAGTTGCCTCAGTCGACGACGCGTGTCGCACACTTGAGTATTGAAATAGAGTAAGGAGATATGGTGCAGCACACTTTGCATAAATCAGCGGAGAAATTCAATTCATTTTGACAATTCAACAACATTGATTGCATTATTTACGGTGTCGAGCAGATTCATTTATCAAACGTGTGACGCAATGGATTAGGAATTTCCTTCAGAATTCGTCGCATTGTGTTTAAAAGTGTGTTACTCAATTGGTGTGCTGGAGTAAACTAAAGAAGGATCTTCAAGAACTCACCTAGCGTATTGTAGGCCGGTTCAGCGGAGCCCTCGCCGTTCTGCTTGAGTTGACCGTTGGTACTCCAGTTGCTGTTACTGGAATTACTGTTGCTGCCTACAACACAAACTATTCAACATTTTATGCATTAACATCTTAATACAGCAATTTGGGTTACATTTAAATAGTCTCCTATTTATATAATATTCTGTTTATGACCTCTCTGAACATATAATTTTCAGTAATATTTCAAGGACGGAAAAATAATTTTGTAGTGATGAAACGGATATACAGTAACTATCAGAAGAGTGATTCTCGCACTTAAAAACATTCAAATTCAAGCCGTAATCTCATCCGAGCGATTTGTCAAAAATGTAGGTCAATTACAGGTTTTTTTGTCAGATAGACTAAGATTAGCATGCGAAACTTCATAAAAGTAAGTACGTACGTACGTACTAAACCGCCCCTTTGGAAATTGTCCCTTTTTTACCATAGGGTCGGATACTGGATATTCATAAATTGCGAAAATTTTAATAAATATAGTTTTTACGCAAATACAACCGAAGTGATCTTTTCTTTGTCGACACTCTATGTGCTCTCTGTCGCTTGTTCGCTAACTATCGCGATGGCTAAGTATCCGGTACCCGCTACTCTATCGGTTTCATTACTAATATAAAACATTATAATTAAGAATAAGCATAATTAGCCTATAAAATCTTCCCACTGCTGGGACAAAGGCCTGGGAGTAGGCTGTAATCCACCACGCGGGTCCAGTGCGGGTTGGTAGATGTCATATGTTTTCGAATATTTGGTTCTAGGACATGCCGGTTTCCTCACGATGTTTTCCTTCACCGTTTTGAGAGCATTGTTATTTTAATGTCTCACCTTTCTGGAAGCGGTTGCTATCGTTGCTGTCCTCAGAAGACGCGTCGTTGGGTGAGTCGATGGCGTGCGTCTTGCCCTTGTCTTCCTCGCCGGCCGCTTTCTCGCGCGCTAGCTTCTCGCGCACGCCTTCCTGTATGAATAATACAGTGTGACCACGGTCTCATTCCCCTGCACCCGGCGGCGCGCACTGTATAATAGTGACTACTAAAGCCGATTGCACCACAACTTATTTGTGTTAATGTTTGTAAAAAACATTATTGTCTCAACACGAATAGCAAACTATTGAACATGGAATAAAGCCCCTTCATCTACTTAAGTGCTACAACACTCTTTTCTGAATTGAATCTCTCTATCGGGAGCCAGCTCCTAGATCTCCTTATACTTCGCGACCTTCATTTTCTCCTTTATCGGAGCGATGTCTGTCTGTCTTGGTTCGAGTACGTCGCGTTCGCTTTCATTTCAAGGTATACCTTACAAATTCACACTTGGAATAAACTTATTAGACCCTTTGTACACACACGTTTTTCTTGCCGTGAACTGCTGTTTATTTGCCGTGTGTATGCAAGGTCGTCAGTGTTGTATGGATATCACTATGGAAGCTTGTTGACAGACACGTTTTTTCCACTACACGGTTTATACGCTGTACTGTGAAGAACCGTGCCGTGTATAAAAGGCCTTACCTGGTGAAATGTAGGTGTATTATAGATACACCTTTGCTTAACTATTCGGGAATTAACCCAATTATGTAGTTTATTCTACTCTACTCACCAAAAGCATGTAGCAACTGGAGCCGCATGGTTCAGAGAATGATTTGAGGTCGGGCCCCTTTCTTTTTGTCAAGTTGGGCCCCGGGTGGCACGCCTGTAAACCTAGTACATACCGTAATATTTGTTTAAACATCACATAGATTAATCTCTGAATATGATAATGAGAAAAATATGGTTTTTGGTTGAATATTTATCTTTTTTTTGGGTAAATGTATGATGGATTCCAATAAAGAGAACTTTATGGTTACAACAGTAATAAAGATTTTAGCTCCAAACTAAAAATATTTTTCTGGTAAATATTATATTGGAATCAAATGGTGGATTAGACTGATGATTTTGAACTGATGCTATACAGCAATTTCGAACTGAACTGATTGAAAATTACTCTAAACTGATGAAAAATTACTCTAATTGATGAAAAATTATTTTGAACTGATGATGATTGATGACGCTCCTATATTAAGCAAATGAGTCGTTTTTTTTTTCGAAATATGAGTTGAGTTTGTGTGAGTTAAATTTTGGTGGTAATTTAATGATTTATTTTTAGATTTGAGTTATAGTGAGTGTAAATAGTGTTTATCTTATACATAAATGGTTAAAATAATATGCGTGATACTTGAGCAAATAAAAGCAAAATATTAGGGAACAATTTGAAAATTAACTTCTGTATGTGTGAAAGATGATATTGTTAGAAAGGGAGTGACGTGACCGAGATGACGTAAAGGATGCTGAAGGATTAATAAAGACTAAAGAGTTATAGAAGAAAAAGACATTTATAAAATAATATGATACGATTGCGATAATATTTAAAACGATAGTACGTGATATAATTCGTACATAGGAATTAGGATTATAGATTATATATGATAGAAAAATATTCGTGAAAAATTATAATTGATAGCTAAAATGGTGCAAAATAATGTTTTGGGATTCGGTATACTAGAGATGTACTGTTCAAAATCTAGAACACCCATAAAAGCTACACGGTGGCGGAAGATGCTCTCAGTTTTGATATTTGATCAGTAGACATGATAAACCGGTCGATTTTATTACAGAAACAATTAAAAAGCCATTAAACCTCGCGTGGATCCACGTTCCAGGATACGAAGGATAAGGTAAGGGGAATAAATACACATGACGAATAACCATGGATATAATACATAACACGGTATATTGCGTCCTGACTGCTTATATTGCACCCACAGAATATTTTCTTTAGATTTGCCAAAAAAGAATTTTACGATAGATTGTTGCGTCATTTAAAACTGTAGATGACCCTTTTTGTTTTACACCATAAACACAAATAACAAAAAGCAGTTTTTTATGAATCCATGGCTGTTGTCTGTCCGTTACTATTTCACGCCGTAACGGCTGAACGGAATTTGATAAAATTTAACACACAGATAGAACATGACCTGGATTACTTCTATCCCGGTAGTAAGTTCCCATGGGATAATTTCCGACCTTCACGCGGGTGAAGCCGCGGGCAAAAGCTAGTAAGGAATAATTTAGAAACATACATCTCTAGTCTCATTTTTTTTTCATAGCGTTGGAATAGAGTACAATAGCATAAACAATAATAATATCGATGGTAATGGTTGTCTGTACGGCCTTACCTGCCGTTTGACTTCCTGCGCGCAAACAGAACAACAAACACTAGTCAGCCCTAGAATACACAGCTTCATACTTATAATACTTATACTAAATATTTAGTGCTACAAATATACTGTTTATAAGGTATCGTCTGGGGATTTAAATACAACAGAAATATACAAAAGAGAGTTGGGTTATAATACTGATTGCAAATGGAACTTTTGTGTAGTCAGGATTCAGATTTTTACTTTAATTAAGTAATAATTTATCAGTTTACCCTACTATTTTTTTAACTGGTGGTAGTTTTACCAAATAGTAATTATTATTAGTACTTTAAAAATAAAATTATCATTGAAAAGTCTAGCAATCAGCGGGGTAATTGTGTAACACACATATAAAGATAATGCCATTGTTGATCAAACGAATTTTTCAACTTATGAAGCAATGGACTAAGTGTGTTACGCAATTAGGGCGCTGGCAAAAAAACCTAAAACGCAAAATAAAGTCGTACCTACCTAACTACCGTCTCGAAATACAATTAAGAAGGTAACTCACGATGTAAAAAGCAGTCGTATTTGAAGCATCGGCGACAGAAGAGCGTGTGGAAGGAGTGCATGGTCTGTTCGCGCGACACGGACTCTGCCAGCGGCCCGTCGATGTTCGGCGTGCATTCCGGAGGCAGGGCGTTCGGGTCGCTGCGGGAAGTCAGCTCTATGTATCTGGGGATAAACCAATATAATTAAAAATTGTAAATAGTGTGTGCTGCTTTGTTTTTCTGAAAATTGTCTATTTTGTTTTATTATATCACTAGCTGATTCGTACCGCCCCGCCAGCCGCTCTGCCTCCGCTTTTTATTAAATCTCTGACATCTCCTAAGATATTCATTTTAATGATATGCTGTAATGGGCAATTTTGATCTCCATGAAATGCACAACGTATTTAATGTATTTAATTGGATAAGTAATAATACTGTATTGTCTAAAATAGCTTGGTAAATAACCCATATTTTTTTGTAATATGTAAAAGATAAAAATGGTTACTGTGTGTTATCCTTAGGAGATAAACATATAATAGGACATGAACACGAACATGAACATGTAATGTGACTGTGTGAATGTATTATGTATTTATATTATGAGTCAGTGATACTTGAATTAAATTGATTTTGTTTTTTTATTTTATTTATACCATCGCGGGCTTTTTTATCGATATTTTTAAGATATACAATTCCGTAGTACATTCATTTGATCTATCTCGCAAGGTTTAGCCAGCGTTTGCAATGTAAGTGCACAAAAATATGTTTGTTACGACATCACATTACAAATCTTTGAATTTACTATAATATGCATGTATTATACATATGAACCTTCCTCTTGAATCACTCTACCTATTGCTGAAAACTGCATTAAAATCCGTTGCGCAGTTTAAAAGATCTATGTTAACAGGGAGCGCGAGCGACTTTGTTTTATACTATGTAAAGATATTGCCATGGGCCCAAGTCCTACTGATTCCTGTTTGTTCTTTTTCTGCTTGACTTGGAAAACAGTTTCTTTGTGTCACTTAAATTGTTTAAGTTTATGCAATATAGTGTTATAGATGGCATTGTAAATCTGGACTACTGAATGATTTACAATTTAAACTTTAGTATACCATCCATATGACATTTAACGAGTTTCAAAAAGATACTGCCACCCAGGTACGGTCCGATTCAAACCGTAATATGTCGGCTCTGAAGTGCGTTCCTCCCCTACCCTGCTGTATGAGTCAGGGCACTACAAAGCTGAGCTTTTTTAAAACTCGATGTGTCAAATTTATGATCGAGTCCTGTATGGCGCCAAATTGTAAAACCCCAATGCAATTGAGAAAAGATTTAGAGTAATAGTGAGTATGATTTACTTCTCTCTCAACTCCTGAGCAGTCCCCTTATCAGGGAACTGAATGCTGATAGCTTGGAATATGATGAATATAGGGAACTGCTTATCGTTGATCGCTTTCTTGTCACCCTCCTTGGTTACTTCTTTATCCTTCTCTTTTTCCTTGCTTGAATCTTTCTGAAAAACAAATCATTCTGTTCACATCAAAAATAAAAAAAATTGCAGTTTCTGAGCTGAGCCAAAAGGCAAGAATCCCACCTGCCAAAACCATTCTGCCTCCCTCGTTGTACGGTCAAACGCACGTAGTAGTAAAACTTGAACTACGAAAACCGCCCTTGGGTCTACGATATAAAGGCGTTGTCAATTTCAAATTGTTACCATGTACGCGCGGTTGACTGTACTAGCAATTGAAAAGGCAAAAGCTCACCTCAACTTCTTTTTCCTCCATCCGGGTTTCCGGATCCTTGAACTCCTCGGCTATTTCATCATTAGACTGGAAGGTCATCACTGGTACCTGTTTAGTATACACATATCAATAATATAACCCATCTTACTTCAATCTCCTTTTTTCTCCTTAAATCTCTTCCTGCGTTCCTCCTTCCTTCTTGACATAAAACCTCCTCAGTGTACCTATTTAAATATTACATGCATCAAAAAAGTTTTGTTTACTTACTGATTTCTCCTTATCCTCTTTAGAGTTTCTTGACTCTCTGCGATCTTGTGTTGTTTTGTCCTTAGTCATCAGCACCTGATCATTATTGCATGTATCAATAAAGTAAACCACCCTCAGAACGGAGAGCAATGGTTGCCCAGTGGTAACAGCCCCGACTTACCGAGTTTTAGGTCGTGATTTCGGACCCAGGCAGGCGGTTTACTTTGTGTAATTTACTTAATCACCGCTGCTCTCAAAACGATGAAGGAAAACATCGTGAGGAAACTGGCATGTCGTAGAACCAACAACTCGAAGACATCCAACAATCCGCACTGTGTTCATTCGGGCATTCCGTCTCACAGAGAGAAGGCATGTGTCCCAGCAGTGGGAATGTTATAGATAGACTGATCATGTTATGCATGATACCATCCTCTATTCTTACTTATCCTTATGAATGCTCCTTGTATTCTTGGATCCGTCAATCCCTTGACTTCTTGCTCACTTTGTTGCGGCACCAGGTCATTATTATTATATGTTTATGTCTTACTTACTCCTTTCTCCTTGTCTTCCTTAGAGTTGCGTGCTTCCCTGTCCTTGCGATCCAATATTCCTTTTTCTTTCGCCAAGGCCTGGAATGTCATCAAATTAGTGAATAGGTCTACATTACTGGTCAACTACAACAACTACAACAGCTTTAAGACACTCACAAATATCTTAGTTATTTAGAAATATATGCTAATATCCGCCGACTTCTGAATAGACCATTTTAGGCCACCAAGCTATCATGCTCGCGGCTTTATCCTCGCATTGTCTCGGGTCGAAACTAGTTATGACAGAGTAATCATATTGACCTCTCTTTTCGGAGCAATATGATGGGACGACAGTATACCGCTTCCCCCCCCCCCAAACGCGCGCGTGCACACACACGCGCGAGTGCACACACGCACGCATACGCACGCACACAGTGCAGCTGTCACACTGCACATGTTCTCTTTTGTCTACTTACTTCTTTCTCCTTTTCCTCCTTAGAGTTCCGTGCCTCCCTGTCCCGACGTTCCTCGGCGACTTCCTCCTTGGTCTGGTAGGCCATCAGCGCATGCACTAAGTCCACAAATAGCTGGTCGTCTATGAAGCCCCCTTCTTTGTCTCCTGAGTAATAATGTTTGGTTGCTTATTATAATTTAAGAGATTATAATAAAATGTATTTTGGTGCCACTTTCGCAGGGGAATGTACGAAACAGGTAAACATATTTCTTGCCATTCTGACAATTTTACCCAAGTAATATTAAATTATCAATTCAGACGAACCACAATAAGGTATGCAGTTGACAATTTATTTATGCTGTTGCAACTTTATTGCCAAGAAATTGAAAAAAGATTTATAGCAGATTAGTTACAAATCTTTCTAATGTAGTTCTTGCATAATTTTTTTTTAAGTATGTATGATTGAATGAATAATTAAAAAAAAAATATTCAAGTATCCTGTTACAAATATAAAAAACAACTGTTTTTATTTTCTTACAAGGTAATTTAAAGTGTCTTACAAAGCCTAATGTGCATGAACAAAGTAGTGAATATTATCTATGAAGCACGACAAGCGTGACTGTGTGAGTGCGGAGGCCTATGAGGTGTAGAGAATATTGATACTTGTGATGGTTCTCTTAAATCTAAGCATTTGTTTTTAATATTACAATATAATTTCTATGTTAAATGAATATTACTTTCTTTGCCTTATAAATATAGCATGAACCAGAGAAATGTACAACTTTTGCTAGAATATATAAAATGATTCTGGTGATGGTAATTTCTGTGGTTCATGAGGTCTTAAAATATATTGTTTTATTATCTAGAAGCATAGATGTGTGCACCACACACCAATGTGTATTAAATTCATGTGGGAGTCTGTGGACAGAGCCATTGCTCACAAAAACTTATTGTGGTGATGATTTTATTTTATCTATGATTCTTTCAGAACCTTGAAATACCAACTCACAAAGACACAAACAAAAACATTGTCTTCGTCTCACAGTTGATAGGCATATTGGCTATGGATAAGTGAAATGAAAATACTGGTATTCAGGTGCATCCGGTTTGACTGGAAGCTAACCCTAATATAGTGTAGAAAAGACTGGGCAGATGATGATTGGCTTTTGATCTGTATTGCACCCCACTCAAACAGAACAGTGATAATGAAGATATTACCTATTCTATTTGAGGTCACATTCAGCACTTCAAAAAAGTACTGAAGTAAAGATGTGTGTATTGTTGAATTGGATCTTAGGATGCAAATATAAATATGTGAAACACAATCTAGCAAGATAGAGCACAATCTAGTACTGTAAAAATAACAATAATCATTTAACAAAAAACGGCACCGTCCACAAACATAAGAGTAATGATGTTAAGCAGATGTACCATGCACTTTCCCGTCGTAGTTCTTTATGAGCTCCTCGATGAATGTACCGTCCTGATCCAGGACCTCGTCTCCCATGTACGGGATGTTGTGGAGAACTGTCTCGTCTTCTACCATAAAGTTCTTCTGTGTTGGGGCCCATGTATACATTGTTGGAATTGGGTTCACGGAGTTGATTATGCGGATTGGGACTTGCTGTGTTGTTACTACTCCTGAGGCTGTGGATAGTGAGAAAAATTAATTTAGACGAATAAAAATATTAGCCCGGTTCTGTTTTGATTTCTCTAATCTACAAAAAACAATGGGTCTCCCAAAAAAATATTATTTATTTAGCTGACTTTTTCTACTTCATAAGTTTTGGTTTCAGTTTCAGCCGAAACTAGAAGAGGAGCAATAATTAGACGAGTTTAGATTAAAATATTTCTATCTAGCCTGTAGTGTCCCACTGCAGGGAGAGAACTCCCTCTGCCTTTTCCACAAACTTCTGTTCTCTGCTAATGTGCCAGTTCTTTTGGTAGGAGTCATCTAAAATTACAATAAGATTCATTATTTACCATCAGTATAAGACACATCAGCTCTCTTCATAAGGCTCTCATGATTGGGGATCGGGGCGGCAGGTGGCCAGAATGGCTTCCTCGGACGCTCGTTGCTCTCGGAGTCATGTGCCTCCACCGACTCCGACATAATTCTCAGGTTGCGGGCCCATGCTACCTTTACTTCGTCTACGCGTTTGAAGCGCTGAAATAAAAACAAACGCAAGGGATTTTGTTGACTCCATTGATTGAGAATACTTAATGAGGTGTACTCTTCAAGTTGAAAAACTTCAATAAGGCCGGCTGACAAGGCGGGCATAAAACTCCCTTTGTTTAAACGTACCTTTGCTTGGCGTAGCCTCATGTATTCCGACTTCACACGTTTCTTCCATTCTGCTGACACTTTAGATTTACTCATGAGCAACAGTTTTCAAGAATTCGTTGAATTTCCGTAAAACAATACGAAAATCACTAACAAAAACAATCACACCAATCAAATTGGCATAGCCTGTCTGCGTCTGGCGCGCCGTCTGTCTGTCTGACAAATGATAGTTTTTTTTTTTTTTTTTCTTTCTCTTTTGGCAAGTCGCTATTTGCGCATTTGCCACTAACAAAAACGGGGGAACTTATAATAATTAAAGAATGGAATCTGAACGGAATTTGGAAATATAAATTGGTCAGGATCGGAAAAGGAATAAATTTTCAAATAAAATATATAGTAAACTAAATACGGATTGAGTTAGAATTAATGAAAATAGATAAACAGTTGTATATTATAGGATCATTAGATGCTAAAAGAGTAAGAATGGAAGTAGGAAGAGGAACTTTATGAAGATTTAAGGAGTCCATAAAAGGAGAATGATTATAAAGAGAACACGAGAAGAAAATGTGGTTCAGATCCCCCACACTTTCACCACACTCACAAATATCGTTATCTATGATATGAAGCCGTGCAAGGTGAACTGGAGTACAAACATGTCCCAGTCTCATACGGATAATACAACTGGTGGAAGTTTTATTTAACTTTAATTTAAAAAACCAAGGTTTTTTTGGAATACACGTTTGTATGGTGGCATAAAATTTACCTTTTAATACTGAACTGTCTGACCATAAGTCTCCCCAAGACTCCCGAAGGAACGTCATGGGGAGACTTGCAAGATCATGACAGTAATTAATGTACGGAAAACGATCTCCACAATCAACAGCCTCATTGGCAAGCTGGTCAGCCCTGGTGTTGCCCAAAATGTTGCTATGTCCCGGAATCCATGCAAAGCTGATTACAAGCCCTTGCTGATAAAGTGATAACATTTGTACAATAAATTTCTTATAGATATTACCAAGGGATAAACTGTTTTACATTTTAATGGAAATTTGCTAAGAGCTTGCAAAACACTCAAAGCGTCTGAAAATATGACCGTCTTTTTTAATTTCATAATGTGTATATATTCTACAGCTTTGAATAAACCAAAGCATTCTCCTGTAAACACTGATGATTCAGGCGGAAGTTTAACCTTTTGAACTATATTGTATTGAGAATGAAAAACTCCGACTCCTACACAACTAGAATTATCGTGTTTGGACGCATCAGTGTAAATATGATGCCAATCTTTCCAATAATTATATTTGATTGAATTAAATAAGAAATTCGTAAAATCATCCCCTTTATTTAAACCCAAGGAAAAATGTATGTCAGGAATAGAAACTATAGATTCATAATTACTGCAAAAAAGAGGATATAAATTTGAGCTGTAGCTTGGAGCCTGTAAGGCAATAAACTTTTTGTAACTCTGAATAAGACATGGTGGATTTTTATGAGACCAATAATTAGAAGAATTTATTTGATTTAAAAGTAAGGGAAGTTTTGTATGTAGAGGATGGTTAGAAAATTGCAATGAACGAAATAAAAATTTATCGCAAAGGAACTGACGGCGAAGTGAAAGAGGAGGATCCACACATTCAAGTTGAAGGGCATTAATTGGACTAGATTTCATAGCTCCCGTGATTATTCTTAGTGCTTTTGACTGTATATTGTTAAGTTTTTTAAAAGCAACAATACTCCCTGGTTCTAACAAAAAAGACCCATAATCTAACACGCTTCTAACTATAGCATTATATAGCAGTTTTAAACAATAAGGATGGGCACCCCACCATACTCCAGCCAGGCATCTTAACATATTTAACCTTTTTTCGCATTTAGAAAAAATATATTCACAGTGGGGAATACCAGTAAGCCTGGAGTCTAAAATAACTCCTAAAAATTTGACCGAAGATTTTTCTGGAATCGGTTGACCATCAAAATATATAGAAAAAGGAGGAGGAAGCCGCTTTCGTGAAAATAAAACAGCAGAGCTTTTCGAAGATGATAACTCTAGTCCATTACGATCAAGCCATGTTTTTAAAAGATTAAGAGAAGAAGACAGTGAAGAGCAAGCCGTTTCGATAGAGCGATGAGAACAGTATAAAACCAGGTCATCAGCATATTGGAGAACTTTTACTTTACTGTCCAGGGAAGATTCGAGGTCATATGTATATATATTATACAATATAGGACTTAAAACAGACCCTTGAGGAAGCCCTTTCCACACTAATCTAGATTCATAAGTAGAATCCTCTAATAAAACATTAATACGTCGCTCAGATAAAATATTCATAATGAAATTAAAAAGAATTGTAGGCACATTTAACTTTTGTAATTTATTTCTTAAAATCGGAATAACTACATTGTCATAGGCGGAAGTAATATCTAAAAATGAAGCTATAAGGTGACTATTTACAGAAAAACTTAACCTAATATCCGTGACAAAAATACTTAAGCTATCTAAAGTACTTTTGCCCCGCCTAAAACCGAACTGACTGTCACTCAATAAATCATTGCTCTCAATAAACCATTCTAAACGGTTCTTTACCAAATGCTCTGTAACTTTTAATAAAACTGAAGAAAGAGCAATGGGACGATAGGCATTACTATCTGACGGGCTTTTGTCAGGTTTCAAAATTGGTAAAACTATTTGGGATTTCCAGGATGTGGGAATGTTGCCAGTGACCATAATAGAGTTTATAAGATTTAAAAAATAATCAAGTGACGTTTCGCTTAAATTTGACATAAAGGAATATGGAATACCATCAACTCCAGGAGCAGAATCTTTTAGGTGGGACAGAATACCTTTGATTTCAGCAAGAGAAAATGGACTATTGAGTTCTGCAAGATTGACATAATCGGAAAGAGGTATAGAATAAGTAGTTATTTCCTCAGGGACATACGAAGGTGCTAGCTTATCTAAAAATTGGTCTTTCATTGAAGAAGGAAGCAAAGATGAGGGAGACTCCTTAAATGCAGATCTAAACCTACGAATGTTTCGCCACACAACTGATGGATGAATATTGGGTGATATGTTCTGACAAAAACGTCTCCAACTTTCGAACTTCTTTTGTTTGAATAATTTACGAGTATCAGTAATGGCAGAACATACAACATCAAAGTTTTCATCTGTAGTGTTGGCATAATATTGAATCTCTGCTTGTTTCCTCTTTTTAACTGCAATTGAACAATCCCTATCCCACCATGGAGGGGATGGAATATAACCTAGAGCTGTATTTTTTATAGGAAAAAGACTATCAGCAGTTCTTATTATTAATTTTGCTAAAGCTTCAGCACATAAGTGTTCATCACCAAATTTAATTTCAGGAAGTTCCGAAATGTTGAAATCTAACTGCTCCTTAAACAATGACCAATTGGCATCTGCAAGTCTATACTTTAACCGTGGAGGAGGTTTAGAGTAATGTTTATAATAAAAAGGAAATGAAAGTAATATTGGAAAATGGTCACTACCATGAGTAGAAGTTAAGACTTCCCAAGATAAATAAGGTGTAAGACTGGGAGAGCATATTGACAAGTCAGGAGCACTTATTTCCTCGTTAGGGGCAGTGCGTCGTGTTGGAGAACCATTATTAAGAATGCAAAGATTATGAGTGTCAATCAGATCCAAAAGATTAACCCCATAGCTATTGGTCAAGGAACTACCCCAACATTGATGCTGAGAATTAAAATCACCTAATAGTATAAAAGGTTTTGGAAGAATAGAAAGAATATTTACAATTTCATCGAAAATCAGAGTAGATGGACGAGGAATATATACAGAAACATAACAAACTTTATTTACAACTGCTGCAATAATAGAAAAATCACTATTATGAGCAGGAATGGAAAAATGAGTAAAAGATTGAGGATGTTTGATGAGTAAGGCTACTCCACCATACTTATCAAATCGATCCTCTCTGAGACATGCATAACCCGGAATCCTAAACAAAGAGTCCGGACTAAGCCATGTCTCCTGTAAAGAAAAAATAAATGGATTATATTTATTTATAAGATAAATTATTTCAGTTTTTTTAGAAATTGCACTTCGGCAATTCCATTGGATTACCTTGGCTGGACTGTCCATTATTATTATTAGAAGTGCAAGTAACTGCATCAAGTGCAGAGGCAACGTGAGACGGTGAAATTAAGTTAGACTGTGACAAAGACTTAATTAATGCTATGATTAAATCTCTTGTAGTTTCAGATAGATTGTCCTTAGGAATCAGAGCAGTGCCATTATTTAGTGAAGAAGTGTTATTATAGTCCTTAATAAGGTCATGATGAGATTGACGATCATAACCTATAGAGGATTTTGTAGGAGAACGAGGTTTAGTATAAACGGTTTTTTTATATGAATATGACTGATTAGATGTAGGATTAACCCGTGGAGCTGAAGGAGTAAAGCTATCTGACACATGAGTGGTAGTTAAGGCGTCAATATATGACTTCTTAGAAACAAAAGGATGTAGTTTTGATGCTTCTGCATAAGAAATGCAACTTTTGGACATTGTTTCTTTTATCTTTTTCTGTCTCTCAAATTCAAGGCACTTCTTACTAGTAGCTTCATGAGACCCTCTGCACAAACAGCAAGAGACATCATCATCTTGAACTGAACAGGACTCACCTGAATGTCCATCACCACACTTAAAACATCTAGGCTTAGACCTACAAAGACTTTTTACATGACCATACCTACAACAATTATAACACTGAATAGTTGGGTAAATGTATAATTCAACACTCAAGGCAGTGTAACACATAAACACCCGCTTTGGTAGAACTTGCCCATCAAATGTAATTATAATTGTTTCCGTGTTCTTGAATACATTATTACCATCAACCATTACTTTCCTTCTAATCCTCCTAATTTTTAAAATTTCTCCACAACCTATGGGAACAGAAATAGCCTCCTTAACCTCCTCATCGGACCAATCGGTAGGAACGCCTCTTACAACACCCATACGGGTGATGGAGAAAGCAGGGATAAAAACTTTATAATTTTCTTCAGTTAATTTAGTATTACTTAAAAACAGATTTGCATCTTCATATTGAGAAAATGCCAATGAAATTCGATTTCTGCCGATTTTTTTCAAACTACCATTTATCACATTTTTAAAATTATTTCTTTTCAAAAAACGGCCGAAAGAAATGGGATGTAAAAATGTTTTTTCAGTGACTTGTTCACGTTGCACATGAACAACATATGGAGCAGCATCTGATGACTTAAAAGTCAACCTAGCCAACTGAGTTGCAGACTGTGGAGATGTTTTATTTTGTCCAATGATTGATTCATTCGATGCCTGAGTAGTAATATTTTGTGAGGGGTCTGAACCATTCTCAAAATGAGAAATTTCCATCTCGCGATTCTCTACTTCACAATTGCAATCCTTTTTGCCGCCATTTTTACGCCTTTTTTTGTTGCAATGTTTGCAAATTTTGGGCCGAGCTGAAACCCTCTTCCTTTTACTATTATTTATTGTTGATACTGAACAATCAGTATCAACACTGGTTTCGTTATTAGAAATTGTCACGTAGTGAGCTATGACCGGAGACATCGACCCCCCAGGATCCCCTGGAGGGTCCATAATAGAAGATTTATATAAAAACTTACCAACTATTAATACACACTAAAAGAAACTAACTACTAGAAATATATAAACAAAAACTAATTATTTACACAAAAAGATCCCAACAAACTTATTTTAGGAAATTAAAATTCACTTTGAAAGAAAAAACACGACCGCCGTATTCAAGGTTCCCGCGCTTTTTTTAAAAATGATAGTTTTTTTTTTTTTGTAGTGTGGCACTAGTTATAACTTTGTGCCAATGTCAGGTAAAAAGGTAGGGAAATTATTTATAAATAAAATATTACGCGGTAATGATAGGAAATTTTGTAGGGTTCAGGAAAGGAAGTAGGATACAATATGGTTATTTATAAAAATAACTAACTATATTTTTAAATCATTAGTTAAAATAAATTCAGATAATAAATTACAATATTTTACAGGATTCATTAATAAACAGGAAATACGTGTAGGAAGGGAAACGTTATGAGAAACAAGAGAACGGAGGAAGGAGGAGCGATCATGACGGGAACAGGAGAAAAATATATGATCCAATGTTTCTACATCAGCCCCACATTCACACTTATTGCTATCCAATATATGTAATTTGGCAAGGTGAAAAGAAGTACAAACATGACCCAAACGCATGCGGATTATCATACTTATGACAGGTTTTGAACATTTTATTTTATTGAACCAAGGCTTTAGAGGTATCGAGGGCTGAATTATAGAATATGTCTTTCCCTTCATCTGAGAACTTTTTCTCCATATTAAATTCCAGGATTCCTGTAGATATCGTCCGGGAAGGTTCATAATATCATGAAAGAAATTTTTATATGGAAACATGTCACCACTCCGCACTGCTTCCTTAGCCAATTGGTCAGCTTTTTCATTCCCTCGGATGCCACTATGACTTGGAATCCAAACAAAGTGTACTAAGTAATCTTTTAATTTACATTCATATAACAGTTTTCTTATGTCAAAAACAATAGGGTAGAAAGGATTCATTTTAAATGTAAATTTTTCAATAGTTTGTAACGCACTTTTTGAATCACAAAATATGAGTACCTTTTTAAGTTTTGCGATCAAAATATACTCTAGTGCCTTGAAAAGACCAAAGCATTCTCCAGTAAAGACTGAAGCTTCCAGAGGAAGTTTTATCATCTGAATAATGTTATACTGAGAATGCAATATACCAACTCCCACACAACCGGTAGAGTACTTTGATGAATCAGTAAAAATATGATGCCAATCTGACCAATTCTCAGTAACAACAGAATTAAACTTTATATTAGCTTCTATATCACATTTTTCTACACCAAGATTGTAGTGAACCACCGGCGAAATAAGTAAGGGTTCAAAACTACTGGTACTAAATAAAGATAGAGTAGGAGATCGATGTAATCGAGGTGGAATAGAATTAAATTTTCGGAAACTGTTGACTAAACAGGGGGTATTTTTATGTCGCCAGTAAGATGAAGTGTGTATGAGGTTATCCAATTGTTCTAATTTGGGATGTAGTAGGTGATTAGAAAATTGCATTGATTTAAATAAAAACCTATCAGATAAATACTGCCGTCTTAGGTGTAGTGGTGGCTCTCCACATTCTACTTGCAAAGCATTTATTGGGCTCGATTTCATAGCTCCAGAGATAATCCGGAGAGCTTTGGATTGTATATTATCTAACTTTTTAAGGTCTTTTTTATTACCACCTTCCAAGAAAAATGTACCATAATCAAGAATGCTTCGGATTATGGCGTTATATAAAAGCTTAAGACTAAAGGGATGTGCCCCCCACCAAACTCCCGAAAGACACCGCATTAAATTTAATTGACGTTCACATTTATTAACTACAAAGTCAAAGTGTTGTTTACCAGAAAGTTTCTTGTCTAATATTAGTCCTAAAAACTTGACATGTTCTTTAATCGGTAAAGGTATACTATCATAAAGAACTACAGGGGGAGGGATATTCCGTTTTCTTGAAAAAACTACTACTGTACTTTTTTCAACTGAAAGGCTCAACCCATTATTATCTAACCAATGTTTTAAAAATCCAAGGGCGGCAGTCAGTGTATTACTTGCCTCCAAAATATTAGCATGTGTAAAATATATCAGTAGATCGTCAGCATATTGTAAAACATTGGCAGAACCTTGCAAAGATATTTCTAGGTCATACGAATAAATGTTATACAATAATGGGCTTAACACAGACCCCTGAGGGAGCCCTTTATAAACTGTTCTTGTAATTTTGTTATCATTAGTAATAATAGAAATATATCTAAATGACAAAAGATTTATAATAAACCTAATAAATAAACTAGGAACTTCTAGATCAATTAATTTGCGTTTAAGTACGGAAATAAGTACGTTATCATATGCGGCTGTAATGTCTAAAAATACGCCAATAACAGATTCATTATTTGAGAAGGCAATGTGTAGATCAGTAATAAATACACTTAGACTGTCAGTTGTGCTTTTACCCTTGCGAAAACCAAATTGACTTCTAGCTAGTAATTGTTTACTTTCTATATGCCATTCTAAGCGATTTTTCACTAAGTGTTCAGTGATTTTGGTAAGAACAGAAGATAACGCAATAGGACGGTACGAAGATGCATCATTTGAATTTTTATTATGTTTGAGAATAGGTATAATTTCTTGAGATCGCCAAGAGTCTGGAATATTACCAGAAATCATAACGGAGTTAATGATTTTTAAGTAATAAGATAATGCAGTGTCGCTGAGATGAGAAAAAAATGAATACGGAATTCCATCTTCTCCTGGAGCCGAATCTTTCAAGCACATTAATACTCCTTTCAATTCATAAAGCGTAAAAGGGAAATTTAGAGAAGTACAATTATTGTTATCATTAATGTTTGAACTAAGATTGGGATAAATCTGATCATACTCTGGAGTTGATGCTGGAGCTAATCTATCAAGAAAACTATCAACAAGATTTGAGGGTAACTGAGGAAAGGAAGTAACGTTATTAAAAGCTTTCCTAAACCTTTTAATACTGCGCCAGACTTCTGACGGACATGTACTAGGAGATAGAGACATACAGAATGTCCTCCACCCCTGAAGTTTCTTATCCCTAAGAAACAACCTGGTCTCATTTATTATTTCTCTAAGATAATCTAAATTTTCATCCGACATATCCTCAGAATATTTTCTTTCAGCTTCCTTACGTTTAACAACTGCTTCTGAGCACGAAGAGTCCCACCACGGAGGCATGGGAATTCTATCAGAAGAAACTTTTTTGTGAGGAAAAACTTGGTCTGCTACTTCTATAATGCATAACGCTAAAGCCTTTGAACAATCATTTTCGCCACCTTGAATAATTTGAGGCAGCAGAGCAACTTTAGCATCAACTATTGTTTTAAATTTATCCCAGTCTGCATGACACAGTCTGTATGGTAACCTGGGGGGCCTTTTAGGAATAGTAGAACACTTTATAGCGGAAGATATTATCAACGGGAAGTGATCACTTCCAAGAGTAGAAGAAAAAGGAGACCAAGATAAAGAGGACGCTAGACTAGGAGAACATATGGTTAAATCCACAGCACTAACACTTTCACCTATATTAGTTCTACGAGTAGGTTCACCGGTATTTATCACGCATAGATTATGATCATCTAAAACTTCTAATAATCGAACACCCTCCCTTTTAGTTTCACCGCTTCCCCAACATTGATGGTGACAGTTGAGATCCCCCATTACTAAAAATGGTGTATGAAGAACAGAGAATATGTTGCTTAGTTCTTGTAAAGCCTGAAAAGTAGCACTTGGTATGTATATAGAAACATAAGAAATATTATCAATAATAACGCCAACAATATCAATATCGGTTTTGAGGAAAGAAATTCGGGAAAATGGAATATTTTTTCTGACCAGTATGGCAACACCGCCATAACCGTCACTTCTATCATTTCGTAAACAAATATAACCTGGAATTCCAAATATTTGTTTAGATTTTAACCAAGTTTCACATAATGTTACTATACTGGGTTTAAATTTATTTATCAAATAAAATAAGTCAGTTTTTTTAGGGACTATTGACCGGCAATTCCACTGAATTATCGTATTCATTGTTAAAGTTTTTATTGACGAATAAACTACTTAAATATTCTGCGTTGTTCGGTTCTAAGTTAAGATTTTTTTTTTTTAATAACATATTAATAAGGTTTAAAACGACATCAACTATCTTTTCATAGTCATTGCTCTCCTCTTTCCTACCAGAATCATTCATCAAGGCACATCCGTTAGCCGAGGTCGGTGGCTGAAATTCACGTATGAGAGCATTGTGAGCTGCTCTATCATAACCTTGCACTGACTTAGATGGGGATCGCGGTTTTAAAAACACTGTTTTTTTATGAGAAGTTGCAGTAGAGGATTTGAAGTGTTGAAAGCCATTGGAATGTGAGGTGGGATTAGGTGGAGCAGAAATAAGAATGTCAGCATAAGATTTTGAAGGGTATGACTGTGAAGAAGGAGGGTGTATTTTACTTGCTTCTGCATATGATACACAGGAATGGGCCATTGTATGTTTAATATCTTTTTGTCTCTTAAACTCAATACAAGACTTATCAGTTGCAAAGTGAAATCCTGAACAATTAATACATGATGCAGAATCCTCTTCTGTGGAACAGGATTCTCCTAAATGATTCTGACCACATTTGTAGCACCTAGGAAGGGCTGAACGGCACTGATTTTTGGTGTGACCATAACGGCAGCATCTATAACATTGAATGGTAGGATATACATATGTCTCAACCGGGAGTGCATTATAACACATATAAATTCTCTTTGGCAAAACTTGGCCATCAAAGGTGATTACTACAGTTTGGGAGGGTTTCCAAGTAGGGGATCCATCCACATGGACTTTATAATTTAGGCGCCTGATTTTCAATATTGCTCCAGTACCCATGGGAGTTGTTATATTTTCTTTAACTGCTTCAATATTCCAGTCAGATGGAATACCTCTGACCAAGCCCATACGTGTAACATTGAAGGTTGGCAAAAAAGCTTTAAATCTGTTCAAGGGCAACAAGTTACTATTTAAAAATAAATTAGCATCAAGATAGTTTGTAAAAGCTACCACACACTTGTTTCTACCAATTCTTTTAACACTGCCTGGTACAACATTTTGAAATTTATTGTTTTTAAGAAAGTTCCCAAAAGCAATGGGGTGCAGAATGGTGCCACTATTCTCCACATCAGTTATACGTTGTACATGTACTAAATAAGGTCCTACATCTGAAGTTTGATACTCCTTCCTACCTACTTTCTCATGAGTTGTCTCTGTAGTCAAAACTGTGTTCTGAGATAGAGGGATAGCAGACTGATCTATTGAGTGTTGGAGCGAAGAATGTGGGGCTGGTGCATGGGAAATCTGTTTAATAGTTTCAGAAGGAATTAGAGTTTTGTTTGTTTCAGGGTTGAGATTACATATACACTCAAAGTCAAGAGTAGAAGATCCCTCAGGAATCACTACTTGTTTACTCCGTTTCGATTTATGGCAATGTTTACATACACTTCTTTGCTTATGTGATCGCCTTTTACGCAAAGCTCTTGCACTTTCAGAAGTGGGTGTGTCCGTTTCCCTTTCGCTTACAGTAGCTACAGACCCATCAGTGTCCATGCCACTAATTTCTTTTTGAGTTAAAATAGTGACATTACAACCAACAGGGGGATTTAAGCTAGGGTCAAAGCTTAAATCCCCCAAGACATCAATAGGCGGGTCACTCATACGACCCGGGACTCATACCAAACTATATTACAAATATTTACAAAAACTTACCAAGAATCAGCAAAAAAATACACAAATATGTAATAAATAAACTATAAGAAAGAAATATTTACAAATACACCTTATCTGAACCGTCTGGTAAATAAAATTATAATTTTAAAATTTCACCCAGAAAAAATACACCCGGTCAAATCGAAATTTCCCGCGCTTTTCAAAAATGATAGTTAGTAGTGCTAAAATTAAACTTTGACTGACTGACAGACTGACCGGAGTAATGCGCCCATTACATGGTAGGTTTTGCGTCAATCATTTCCAAAATCACGAATGACGAAAGACTGATGGTGAGTGGAGATTAGACGCTCATTCTAACTGATCGTCACTCGTCAGTCATACCCAACATTTCACAAAGAATACACGTGTTCACTCAAGTTTATAAATGGAATATTCATAAAATCATAAAAGAAAATCCTGTATGCTTTCTTGAGAGGTATTTTTATTAAAATTTGAACTTCAATTTGGTTACCTAGCAACAAAATACCTATTGATTTGTAAACGTGTGTCAAAAAGAAAACTACAAATTAATCTTGTGTTATTAAAACTTTATTGTAAATATGTTCTTGTGTTAATTGTGATTCAGGGTCTTTGGTAACCTAACTGCGTTGAACTCCAAGAATTTTATGGATCGAAATGATAATTCTTACGTAGTTCATGTTGAAAATATTCTTATTAACATAACATGAGTGACAGGACAAAAATAAAATACAGGGTGTTTGGAAGCTGGATGCAAAGCATTAAGGGGGTGATAGTTGACACCATTTAGAGTATTTTGAGCCATACATGTCTTTTTGACGAAGTATGTATACCAACTATAATTGGGGAAAAAACAATAATTAAAAAACATACTTAATTTTTTTGTTTTCTTAATTTTTTCCTCTTTATTTGTTTTGGGGTTTTTGTCTAAACAGATATGTCAACCCCATCGTGCCTTTTACCACTGTAACATTAACACTTATAATAATTTTAACACATAAGCTTATACTAAACAGTTTGTGATAAAATATCAAAGTCACCGATGAAGGACTGTTATTAAATAACATAACTTTTTGGCATCTTCTAAATTTGGTTGGGATAAAATTGATTGTATTAATCCTACGTTAAGCCTATTTAAGTCTAATTCTATCGGAAGAAACACCCTCTCGCGCCTGTTGCGTACACAATCCATCAGCAAATGCTGCACGTCCTCAATCTGATTACTTCTCTGCAATTCGGTGAATCAGTTTTTTTCATAAGGAATGCAAACTTCGATGATGGATAGTGTCCAGAGCAAAGTCTTAAACTTAATTTAATATAATTCCTAATAAGTTGATCGACATGAAACCAGGACACACAAGAGGGCTCGCCTTGTATGCTCCTATACCATATACCTTTTTGCTGACTGATACTATCAAAGTATTGTTTCCCGGATTTATAACAAATTACTTTATATTTAGATATGTATTCCCAATAATCAGGCAAGTAGTCAATTGCTGTACCCTCTACTGCTGCTAATTTAGACAATCGGTCAGCTTCCTCATTCCCACGTAGTCCAATGTGAGCTGGAACCCATTGCAACTTAATTTCTATATTATTTTTAAATAATGAAAAAAAAAACATACTTCATCTAAGACATAGTATGGCTCAAAATGCTCCCTTAAAGCGTTGCAACCAGCTTCCAAACACCCTGTGCAATAAAATAGGATTAACGGCTCATTGATGATATTGAAAAACTAACTAACTCATCATCTGCCTAGCCTTTCCCAAAGTAACTATGTTGGGGTCGGCTTCTAGTCTAACCAGATGCTGCTTACTACCAGTATTTTACATGGAGCGACTGCCTATCTGACCTTTACAACCCAGTACTGTGTAATACGATACCCTTTGGTAAGACTACTTGTCAGACTTTCGGGCTTCTGACGACCCGTAACGACTGTCAAAGATCAACGAATGACAACCGGGACCAACGTGCTTTGAAGCACGGAGGACTCTCGGTATGTAAATATGGTCACCCATCCACATACCAACCGCGGCAAGCGTAGCTTAACCTGATCGATCGACCTGTGCTGCTGTTATTATTTAGCCACGGGCCCCTAACTAACTATAAACAAATTATAAAAATCAAACACCTTTTGTATTTATTTTTGTATTGAGGATTCGTGGTATCCCACAACTAAGGGGGCGTCTCAAATGTCAAAACAAAATCTTTCTGTGGCTGTAGTGCTAGCGAGTGCGCAAGCGTCTCTTCAGCGTCATCCGTGTCCGACTCCAAAGAGTATAATAATAATACGGGTCCGACTCCATCGCTGTCCGCGCGCTGACTGACCGGTGATTGACGAAATGCTATGACACGTTCACTCAAAAGTCATGATTGATAGGTGCACAAAAATCAAAATGTTCAGATTTTCGTTGACGAAAATCTGACCGACCGAGTGACCGTCTAATGCAGTGAATGATGGTTGCATGATCGTGATTGATCACGATCATGCAACCATCATACACTGCATTAGACGGTCACTCAATCCTTGATTGTGGTATAAAACTGACAACAAAACCTACCGTGTTTGGGCGCATAATAGTGTTCTGTGGATTGAACTTCCGTATTATTTATTATAAACAGAGTATGTGACATACTTTTTGATATTGACTGACACAGAGTAACACTAGTTACAAAATTACTTGACAGTTGAACGAGTTAGGACAAACACAGTACAAAGTACAGTACAAAATGCAGATGAAGAAAGGGCAAGAGATAAAAAATGATGATATAGAACTGAGATATAGAATCATCCATATTTTACGAACTTTCCGAAGAGCACTGACCTGTATTACACAAGTATATGATAGAGGTCAGTGATGAAGAGTCTTTTGTACAGTAGATCCTCTGTGCACTAAACACACCACAAGAATCGAATTGAAACGTCGACTCCACTAAAATAGTAGTCGAATAGGAAGAGGTCGACATAATCTATAATTCTATATTGTTTATGATATTGATATTGTCTATGGGTTCTGAGTAGCGAATGTGTGCGCTGCCATTTTCTGTTGAAATAATTTTTTGAGAAAAGGCTATTTTGTGAAAAGGTGAGCATGTAACAGAGGTATTCCATTGATATTCTTCTATTAATTTACTCGCTTTAATTGTTACGCATGCTTTAGTGGTGCATTTTCTGCTCCGTCTTCGGGTTACGTAATTTGTTGTTTCTCGTCATAAAATTATTTATCTACGAAACATGAAAATGTAATCGATGCGCGAGGGTGTCACTCGAGCGAAGTATATGTAGAGCAGCTGTCTACACCAAAAAGTTATTTTGTTTGTAGGTGTGTGCGCACCTACAAACTGCCGCAGGTTATGCGAGGGGACTGATAAGTATGTCCTCGTATCGCGGTGGCGCGTGGGACGGCGGGCCGCCGGGCGCCGAGGCCGACTACCCGGGCGCGCCCAGCTACGCGCCCGCCGCCCCGCCGCGAGCCATGCCCACCACGGACCCCTGGACCGGCGTCAGCTACAGCCAGTACGGCGCGCCACCCTACGACTACCAGACGTACGCGCCCGGCTACACCTACGCCTACGACTCTAGCTACTATCAGCGCCCCGACGGAACCTACTATGGAAAGTACCCTGAATCTGGGACTTATCCCCAACAGCTAACAGCAGGTTATGAGTACCCAACCCTAAAACGTGAAAGAACTCGTTCGCCTGTCGACTCCCACAGACATGAGCGTCGAAGGTCTTACCGAACCAATTCTAGAAGTGTGTCTCCCTATGGTAGAAGGGATAGTGGATATTCGAAAAAACGAGACAGCAGCTATGAGGAAAGTCGTCGTCGTAGATCAAGAAGCAAATCATCAAAACGCAAGAAGTATTCTTCCAGTGATCGTTCAAGCTCCCGATCACATTCATACTCACCACAAAAGAGAGAGAAAAGAAGGAAATCAGTTTCATCAAATTCTTCTGCTTCCAATAGATCTTATAGGAAAAAGTCAAGTAAGACTCGTGGTCGTGACCAGTCTGTGCCACCTAGAGACAGAAGTATTTCAGGCTCTCATGATGAATTTAATGTACACAGAATGTCAAGTGTTGATAGGCTAAGCAAATCTTCACATGAAACTGAAAAGAAAAGTAAGGATGCTAAATCTCATTCCAAAAAAGATAAGAAAGCAAGAAAGATTACTACACCAACAAAAAAACAAAAAAAATCTAAGGCTTCACATAAGAAGGCAAAAAAGACACCTCCGACTCTACCACCAAAAGTGCATAAAAAACATAAGGATAGATCTGACACGCTTGTCAAAAAGGAGAGAGATAGTTCGTTGACGCCACCGAAAATGTATAGGATGAGGATGTTATCTAGTTCGAAATCTCGTTCTAGATCAGCGTCACCCTCGCAATCGCCATCGCCGCGTCACTCGAAGCGCAAACGATCACTCTCGAGGAGCCCGCACCCATCCCGCTCACGATCGTCTAGTAGGTCAGTGCTGTCCACACCTCCGCGGCGATCACGTTCCAAATCTAAACGGAAAATGAAGCGAAAGTCACGATCAAAAAGTCGTACTAAACGGCGGTCGGCAAGCAAAACTAGATCTACGTCGCAACGCCGATCAAAGTCGAGAGGAAGAGGAAACCGTTCTGTTAGTAAAAATGGCTCTAAGTCCCGCTCTAGATCGAACAGTTCCCGTTCACGCAGTCGCACTGGATCGCCGACCGATGAAAAGCGCCGCGGACAGTTCACAGTGGCAGATAGAAAACGATTCTGGAAAATGCATAGAAATAGGCAAGAAGAAAAGGATAAAGAAAAAGAAGCTAAAACACCACCCAAAGAACTGAAACCTCCCCCAGGTGCTGTTGAATCAACAACGGTTGATGACATTGAATATGGTGACCCTCCCGAAGTGGAAGGCCCTAATTTTGCAGAATTGCTGATGCCTGATCAAGCCATGAAAGCATCAACCTCCAAATCTAGGCCTGGTCCGCTTCCTATCAAGAATGATGGGAGTTTCTTAGAAATGTTCAAAAAGATGCAGGAGGTGACTAAAAAGGTTGAACCTGAAAAGAAACCAGAAATAAAAAAACCAACGTTGCCTTTTATTGGGAAGAGACGTGGTGGCAGGGTTCTTAAGACTGGATTAGTGAAAAAGGCTAAAGCCATTGATGAGCAAACTGCAAATAATGGACCTAAGGATGCATGGTCACTTTACATGCAGGAAGTGAAGAAATATAGAGAGACTTCCTGTGAGGAGGAGCGGAAAACTAGACCTCTTGTGAAATAATATTTACTAACTATATAAGAATAGGGTTAAGATTTTTATTGTGACCTCTGCAATGTATTTACATATATTACAATTTTTATTTTCTACTATAAACTGTGTTTATTGAATTAGTATGTCTAGATGCCAGATATTAATTTTATTTCAATAAAAAAGATTCCAAATAAAGAATTATGTCAATGACTAGGTTGTGTTTCGTTGCAGCATCATGCCTGAGATGGTCAAATCTGCCGCTGACATCAAAACCGCACCTTTCGACCCGCGGTTCCCTAACCAGAACCAAACAAGGTAACACAAGCGGTTATTTCTTTTGACGCGTATTATCTAAGACAAACCCAGTGACGACCAACTGACAGCTTAAGAGAGCGCGAGAGCGTAAGTAATTAAGTTCATAATCATTCAGTTTATTTATCAGTCCCTAATCGAAAGAAACAATGAAACCTGAGAAACTCTTCGCGCCTCGCAGTATTTAGTCGCACGACGTTATTGTAAGTACCATAATCATTATATTGACGAAAGCACCGTGCACCATCCATTGTAATTCATGATCTATTTTGTCTGAAGTTACATTTAATTCCTCATTACGACATGGTTTTATGGTTTCGTTACAATTAATCTGATACCAGTCTAAGTATCTATCAATAAAGAAAAATAGAACAATTCATTTTAAAATAGGTACAATTACTTGAAGAAATGCGGTTCTAAATGATTAATAACTAAGTACGATAACCGGCCGTAAATAACACCCATTGAAAATCATCAACGTCTATGCCTTTAATTAATAATATCACGCCTTTGACGCACGGTAGTTGGCAGAAACTAAGCATAATACAAAATGTCTGAAATACTTCACCATTAAATCCTTTCCACAGGTACTGTTACTCCAGCTACCTGGATTTCCACCGCTGCCAGAAGGTACGTGGCCAGAAGTACGAGCCATGCTACTACTTCCAGCGGTGCTTCAAGTCTCTCTGCCCCAACGAGTGGGTGGAGAAGTGGGACTCCCAACGTGCTGAGGGCACCTTCGCGGGAAGGATCTAAAGTATTCCAATGTCGCCACTGAGTTGTTAATTTATGCGAGTTTTAATTTTACTTAGGCCGAATTTGTGATTTAGGGAATAAATGTGTTAATTCCATGTTTTTATTCATTTAGTAAGTCATACATGAAACTGTTACCATATTTCCTGAGCACAGCAAGAAAACACTTGCTACCTAGGTACTTGTTATCAAATACTTTACGGTAAATAACCAAGCCATCAATCCAAACTCAAAATGCTTTTGCAAAACATTTTATTTCAAGAGAGCAACAACAATTTTGTCTCATATTGGTCCTGGGAATGCTCCTTTCGCTCTAAGTTCGTCCCAATGACTTATCCAAACGTTCGGGCAGATCGTCTCGAAGTATCGTTTGAATATTTTGCAGTCATCCACGTCGCCTAACAGTCTTTGACACTTGTAGAAGTCACAGTAATTGTCGTAGCATGCTCTGAAAAATTTCAATAAATAACTTAGTGGATGCTCATGTACGGGTCTCTTCTTTTACTTATAATTGTGTCCAGATGTGTTAATTACCTACATTTTAAAGAGGCACAACCTTTTGATAAGCTAAATGAATGTATTATGAAGATGTATTCCATTGACTTATATATTACATTGATATAATCTGACATAATATCCAGTCCATCCTGATTCATGCAGAGACGATGTGCAAAGATATAAATCGGATTACTGTACCTTCCCATACTGTAAAAGAAGTAGGTTTCCGTAGACTTACTTGGTCTGATTCTGATTTGGGTAGCGCGGGTCTATGCGCTGAGTCCTAAACTCTTGGTCACACATTTCAGTGGTTCAATAAAACGTAAAAAATTGGTAAATATGTAAAACAGTCAAAAATTGATCAGCTGATTGACAAATCCGAAACAAAAGATTTGTCGTTTTCTTTGTACTCCATGTAGTTACCATCGAGCTACCTATTTGAATGAAACCTTTGTCGAAGGACGTATCTTTCAAGCAGTGTTACGGTTTTACATAGGATAACTAAAGCGCGCACATGTAATATTATTATGGCGACGTGTTGGCACTTTGCACTGCGCCAGAAAATAAATGCAATCAATGTCGGTTCGTTTTAGAGGTGTCATTCTTAATGTAACGAATTAGCGACCGTACTAGTAACCATTCAATAAATTATACAAGGTTATAGGTAAAACATTAACAACGTCATATGAGGTCATTGTACTCATCAATATGAACAACTTTTACTATGGGACCAAATCTGAAATCGCGTAAAAACAATCAGCTGTTCCCTACATTTTGACGAGTTATACGAACATAAATGTAGGGAACAGTTGATTTTTTACCCCATACGAGGTTGATAATGTTTTACCAATAACCCTGTAGGTATTGTTATTACCTAGCAACCTAGGTAATACATAATTATTATGGTTTTTATTTTTCATCTCGGCGGTACATTTTCTTATAATGTTGAGTCCAGTGGCGGCAGCAGAGGCGTGGTTCAGATCGTGAAGGGCATAGACTAGGTACTAGGACAGTGAAGGGTGCCGGTCACTGACCTGTATATACAAGGTCAGTGGTGCAGGTCAACGGACATTTGGGATTCTAGCATATTATATTTATGTGGCATATTTCTGTTCTAGAGGTTCGGGAGCACCGCACTTGCTGTGGACATTGGATGAATTGATAATGCCCCATTTCGCTGAAATATGTTTGCAGCGGCCTAATTGGGTCCGCAATCGATTTAGTGCCGGCGAACTTCGTAGGTACCTAACGCCTCAGAATAAAGTCGTTCCATACAAAATGTATTAGAAAATGAATTGTCTTCATTTTTTTTCTTAAAAGTTTTTTTTTTACATAAATCCATACTTTACCTACTTAATATTATAAAGAGGAAATACACTTTTGCAACTCTAAGGAATAATTATGACCGTAGTTTTTCAAATACTTTTAAAACTATTGGGAAATTAGTATCACGATATTTCAGTTCGAACACTTAGTTTTTTTTAAATATAGTTTTGCCTAATTTGAATTATTCACTTCTGTTACAAACAGCCTCCTAAATTCCGCCATCTGTTTCCTCCATGTAATTTTCCAAAATTCGGCCCCCAACCCAGTGTTTATTCCTTACAATGTTCCAAAATTTCCGCATTCAAAATGAACGTCTAAATAATTTCAATTTCGAAACATTTCAACCATTCCCTGATGACCTAAGATTTCCACAATCAAACCGCTTCAGGACACTCCCAGCGATAAATTATCTAATTATGTTAAGTTTACTGACGTATCTTGCATAATGATAAAATGTGAATAGGCTTATTTAAACTAAGCTTTTGTATAATGAGAAGACTTTTATTAGCTGCTATTATTATCTAAAAGTAGGTACAAATTAACCAACATAGATAGGTAAGTAGGAACATATAGGATCATAAAATGTAGCTCGGATAAAAACCGAATTTACATGAAGGTGTAAATTAAACATTACAACAATGTAGAAAGATATCAACTATAAGTCTATAATTAAAATTAATTACATAAAATATTTACAATTTATTCGACACCAATAGTGTATAGCTATACGGAAAACATGAGGATATGTTAACAATGCTTGTCTTTTGAAGTTATAAATTAAACATACATTGTGGAACAATACATTATCCTCCTGCCTAATAAACGTATTATATCAGACTAGCTATACCGAATAAGCAGAGAGCTAAAAAACGCTAAGCAGAGAGGCAGGTTATACTCTTCGGGCTTCCGTATAACCTGTCGCAGCGTATGTATATGGTCTACGGTGCTAAAGCCTTTACGGAATCCGGCTTGTTCGGGTGGCTGGAAGTCGTCAAACCTGTGCGCGAGTCGCGAGACGGTTCGTGACGACTCTCGAAAACAGCTTATAGACATGGCTCAGAAGTGAGATGGGCCTATAATTCTTAAGAAGGGCATTGTCACCCTTCTTAAAGAAAAGTACCACCACACCTCTGTTCCATGCCTGTGGTGTTTTACCCTCGAGTATGACGGAACCAAACAGCTTCCAAAGGGCCTTAAGAACGGGTTTTTCCGCCGGCCTTCAGGAGCTCGGCCGTAATTCTGTCATCACCCGGCGCCTTGTTGTTTTTCAGCTGCTTCAGAGCCATCCTAATCTCGTACAGGCTGACGTCCGGGATGTCTTCGGTATAGCTCCTAAAGATCGGAGACGCTACACTCGAAGTCGTGGACGAGTATGTTTACCTAGAACAAACTGTCCAGTTAGGTCTAACTTTGAGGAAGAGGTCAATCGTCGAATCCGACTCGGCTGGACAGCGATCGGGAAGCTAAGCAATATCTTCTAGTCCCACATACCGCAGTGTCTCAAGACGAAAGTCTTTGACCAGTACGTGTTGCCAGTGATGACTTATGGCACTGAAACGTGGTCGCTCACAATGGGCCTTATAAGGAGGCCAAAAGTCACCCAAAGGGCAATGGAAAGGGCTATGCTTGGAGTTTCCCTGATCAAATCAGGAATGAGGAGATCCGCAGGAGAACCAAGGTAACCGGTATAAATGGTTTATCTATCTATCTCTATCTATCTAACCGACATAGCCCGAAGAATTGCAAAACTTAAGTGGCAGTGGGCAGGGCACATTGCTCGCAGAACCGATGGCCAACGGGGCCGAAAGGTTCTGGAGTGGCTACCGCGTACCGGAAGACGTAGCGTTGGAAGGCCTCCCACAAGGTGGTCTGACGACCTTGTGAAGGCCGCAGGAACCCGTTGGATGCGAGAAGCACAGAATCGGTTGAAGTGGAGGTGCTTGGGGGAGGCCTATGTCCAGCAGTGGACGTCTTTCGGCTGAAATGATGAATATTGATCAGACTAGCTGACCCGGCGAACTTTTGATGATCTATTATCATAATAACGTTATTGTTGTTTTCCTCGGAAAAAGCACTCCTTTTCGGGATGAAAGGTACCCTATGTCCGTTTCTGTACACTTGACAACGTATATGCAAAATTTCAGGATGATCGGTTCAGTGGTTTAGGCGAGAAAAGGTTACAAACAAACTTCCTTTCGCATTTATAATATTACTAGCAGCGCCCCGCGGTTTCACCCGCATAAGTGTCGATCCCGTGGGAATATCGGGATAAAAACTATACTATATCCTTCCCCGGGATACAATGTATCTCTCTGCTAAATTTTATCAAAATCCGTGCAGTGGTTTAGGCGTGAAAAGGTAACATACAGACAGTCAGCGTTACTTTCGAATTTATAATATTAGTAAGGATTATAGTTAGGAAGGATGAATAGTTACACACAGATTTCTCTCTTTCAGTCGTCGGTAATTTGACTATCGAAAGAAGAAGAGAAAGCGTTGTGTAACTATACAGACGCTATACAACGTTTATTAGTAAGGGGTTTGAATTTAAACTATAATAAACCCCCTCATTTTAAACTCATTTTTAAGTACATGTTTGCAAAGCTAATGTCCGTTTTCACTGACACTAATCGATGCTTAAATAAAAGCGCACTGTTGGATTTTCAACGCCCGGCTCAGCGCCGAGTTCGCTTTTAACCCTTCGTATCTTGCCGGAATCACGTGGATCAACACGACACAATGGCTTTTTAATTGGTTCTGTAATTACGGGCTACGGCATTCAACCGGTTAATTAGGCATTCATTTAGATGTTGCTTAGTGTAAGTAAAATCAAACACTGCATGTCGCGCATCTGGACACCGCTTATCGGAAAATTATGAATTTTCCATCTTATTTGAGATGGAAAATTCATCATTTCATCTCATTCCTATTTTCACCTTATAAATTGGACACAAAAATCCTAAAAGATTTTTTACTATCAAACTCATGTTACATGATCCTTTCCACAAATCCATCTAGATTGTATTATTCCACATTGTATCGACAATACTATCACGTAATAATTAATAAGTGAACAATATTGTTGGTGGCTAATGGTGGTCCAGGTCTGAATGTTTGCTGGAAATGCTGACTGTTGTGGAGTACTGCTGCTGTCTGTGCAGTATGCCCAGGCATTGGAGCAGGCACTGCATGCTGGCAGCTGATGTGGCCTGGAGAATAAAAGTTACTTAGTATGTTTCATTGGTCATGATCATGAAGGATGCAGAGCAGTTCAGAAAAGAAGGCATATTGTTATGATATTGTGGGTATTGTTAGTAGCGCCATTTTAATAACTAAATTCAATATTCATTTATTTTTAGTTTTGGAATCTCTTTTTATGGGTCAAAATTACAAAAGACAGCCCCAAAACTCTAAGCCTGCTAATATTTAAACTGGGAAGAAAAGGTGCAACAAACTCCCCTAGCAACACATTTTTGTTTGTAAGTAAATTTGTGATTATACAAAAGTTTCTAAACTTGCCATATTGGTTGCAGTGATGCTTAAAGATGTAAAAGAACGAAAAACTCACTTTTAATAGTAATAAGTCAGGATCTGTGTGTGGGAATGGTGAGTCAGCTGATTCTATACATCTTGCTAGAGCTGCATCACTGGAAAATAGATATTAAGAGACATTTTAACGCACCCACAATACAGGAGAAATTCCTTGTGTGGGGCAATGTTTTTTAAAAAAAGAAGAAGAAAGATTTTATTAGTTGTAAGGTAATTGGAGCAGGTGGCATGCTGTACTTTCTGCCTAGCCCCATGGGTATAAGGCGTGAGTTTATTATTGTAATCTGCATTGACAATTAATTTGCCAAAAATGTAAAGAAATATGGAAAAATAACTTTAAATCTTACACCATTAAGTTCAGTTTATACTACAAATTCAAACATTTTTATAACTTTTTCAATAGTGCTAGTCACTCTGAAATCAATTTAATTACCATTACAATAAAGTTGATATTTGTTTAACTTGAAATAATATTAATTTGAAACAAGTTTGAATAGACTTTATGTATTGTATTAGTTATCTATCCAAACAAAATAGCAAAAGACTAAAGAAACTGAACTTGTACTTACCAAAAATAAAAAATAAAATAAAAAGTGATCATAAAATTTGTTTAAATAAAATGGTGAACCATTTTATGGGCTACCTAGGTTGGTAGAGAATTCCTATTGAGCTAAGGCTAATAAGTCCACCTTTGCATAATCTTGTTTTGCCCATAGATAACACAGTTGTATTATGTTAGTACTTAAAAAACTTGACATCTTTATTTATAGTTGAGTAATAAGATAATAACCTCAGCTCTGTAGACTGCAGCTGGTTCCTTGCCGATGCCATGGCATCATGCACTGCTAGCTGTTCTCTCGGCTGCAGTGGGGGATTGGCACCCATGGCCTGTTGCCAAATTGTAACAAACAAATAAACTTATCAATAAAGTGAATCATCACATAGAGATAAGAAATAAAAAATGTATAAAATCTTTTTTTTTTAATTGTGGTACTACTTTTTGTTTAAATTTTTTTATTGCATTGTCTTGTGTTCAGGTCCTAGGTGTGACCAGCATAGCACTGTCAAGAGAGACTGGTCCACCCCTGTTTCTTATAGTCCTTAATATTCCCTGGCTTACAAATAAAAAAAAAACTACTATGTTCAAAATCTTACATCATATACCTTAGTGTGTATCTCGGCAATAGCCCTCAAGCCATTGACCCACTCCTGCCTGGCCCTGGCATCAGTAGCCCTAAGTTTGAGCATGTCTCCGGAAGCACAGTTGATAGTAAACGTACGAGAGTCTTCGTCACTGGGACATACTACAGCAGCTGCTAAATGTGCCTGAAATTCGTTTAGTGTACATATCAATTTTATTACTTACCCATATTTTTTTGAAGAAGGCCATTGTAGCTTCCGATTTTATTTATTGTTATCATTAAATTTTATTATCTAAGCTGATTAATGACGACACATAACATACCTATAGAGATGTGTGTATTTTGTAATTCAGTACACAAATCAAAGATTGTAATCATTGAATGGAATGCTGTAGTTAGGGTACGTACTGAGTGTAAAATGATAATTGATAACTCAACAACGCTTTACCTCGCCTCTGGCTGGTTGTCCAGGCTGAATAGTATCTCCAGGTCCATCAAAAAGGTAGTAAGATAGAACTCCAGTCTCGGGGTCGACTGCAAACCAGCGCTGCTGCCAGCCTTTCACAACGTTTGTGTATTTATATAACTGACCGGATAGTGGCCTATGAGCCCCTGATCCTGTTGTTTTAATCATTTTATTATTTACAAGATATTCAGAGAATTAAACACTTGAGTAAAAGTTCGATTATTTTCTTCTCAGAATTTTGACATCTGCCTACTGTAACTAACGTACGTTTAGTTGAGTCCTGAATTATTATTCCTGAAAATATTTTACTCGAATATTTTCTGAAGGTTTTTTCTCCCCAAAATACCTAGCATCCTTTTTATAATACAAGTTAAAATTTCTTTACAGTACCTTTGCAATTTATTTTAAAGTTTTGGTTTTGGTTGGTCTTAAAGACAAGTTTATTATTGTAAACAAAACGTTGCTTTTGCCAAACCATGGAGAATGGAAGTAAAGATGAAGGGAGGGAGGGAGAAGTGACGTTTTGACTTGTTAGTTGTTTGTTTTGGATCGGTTTTGGATGGTCGTTGTCAAAGTCAATTTGTCAAATGCTTTTTCTCAATTGTTTTCACAGACAGAGTACTTCAGACAAATCTGATTGTTCTAATGTTTCTCTCAAAACAGTAAAATGGTATTCAAATTAGTGCGAATCGACACACAGGAGCCTTGTAAAATACAGCTGACGATTGGCAAACATGTTATTGGAAGAGGGAAGTTTCTTCACGTAAGTAAAAATCCACAAACATATTGTTTTTCAAGTGTTTTTCATAATTTATTGAATACTAATCAGGAAATAGCCTTGAAAAGTGGTTTTGATAACTTTAATTATTGAAATAGCCATAGTAAATAACAGATCTATTCCCTGTATAGCTGTATGAGTCATCAATCATTGCCTAATAGTAAGTAAAATATACATCGTGTATACAATGTATACCTGTATGAGTCATCGAACATTGCCTAATAGTAAGTAAAATATACATCAAAGCCTAATAAATATCTTGTCCTGTTTATCTGCTATAGAATGATGAAACAGATAAAAGGGTATCGCGAAACCATGCAGAGCTTGTGGTAACACCAGATACTGTCAGTCTAAAATCGGTAAGTAAAAATAATCAATATTATTTTTCAAACTTCAGAGATTTTTTGATATTATTTTCACCCTTTTCAGTTACATCAAAACCCATGTTTCTTTGTGAAGAAGAGCATAGAAACACATTTATTACATCAGGACACCACAGTTTGCCTCTGTCACGGTGACAAATTCGGTCTCTTACCTGACCATTTCTGGTACGAAGTTCTACATTGTCCTGATCAGGATAATGCAGAAGAAAGAGCAACTATATCTGAAACTACGAAGAATGGAGTACTTAATGATGAAGATAGAATGGATCAGACAGAAGGAGTAAGGGAACAGGATAATGTCACTCCGGGTATCAGTGCAGTCGCCGATAAAGAGGAAAAAGCAATCAATTTTGATGATGGTGAGGAAGAAGTGGATCCAATCAGATCTGAATCACCGTCATTGTTGAGTAAGTATGCTCATCGATGCTACTCATCTTTAGTTGCTAATTTTTTGTAAATATTCATTTATTTTATTTTAAAGAAAACTTACAGAATACCTAACCTACTTATATGTATAGGTAGGCATGTTTGTTAATTTACTTTCACATGTATACATATGTAACTTACAAGTAATTTGTTTTGAGTAGTGTACAGCATATACAGTGATTTTGCAAGCTAAAGAATCTGTTTGTTCCATTTAGAAGAGCTTTTGCTTCAAATAGCAAATTGCAAAAAAAATCTCATCCAGAAATCTGAAGTTTTTGTGCTGCTCCACAATTTTGCAGCCTAGTAAGTAGGTATTTATTATACAGTAACTTAGAAGTAGTGTTAAGAGTAATTTAATTTCAGCTGCTGAAGAGGATGCTGCAAAACAAATGACTGCTGAGCCGGAAACAGAAGAACAAGTCACCACTAAACAAGAACCTGTTGACCAGGATACTGAACCAAATCATACTGTAGCTGAAGAACCAGTCACCATAAAACAAGAACCTGACCCACCAGCCCAAGTGCCTAGAGCTGATGATCCAAGGTCTCCAGCAAAAAGAGACCATAGCTCCGCTGAATCCAGTCCTGTTGATGTGAAGAAAGTGAAAATTGAGCAAGTTGATGGTGGGGATGCGGCAGCAGGACCTAGTAACGGTCAACAGGTAAGATTGTACATGAAACTATGTAAATTTGGTTTCCATAATTTTGTTATCATCTGAAAATGGAAAAATGTTGAGAAAACTAGTTCTTCTACAGTTTTACAACATAATAATATTAAGTAGCGCAAAGTGTTATCGGGTTTTTCCGTCAGGAATTTCTCAGTAGCAGCCCGGAGTCTGGGTTTGTACCAGGTTGAATGTTGTACATCTAGTTTCATTTGTCAACTCAGCTCGTAGTGGCAGGTGGCAGGGTTATCTCAATTTTGCTCATGTACTGGATTCCTCTATACTAATTCTAACCAAGTAACTGTTGAACATTATATGTGCGAAATTAAATAAGTATGCACAAAGCAAAATAAATATTTTATGATATTTTTATTATTTAAGTATTTGTCTTTTTTCTACAATTCAATACTCATTTTATTTAATTTTTATAGAGAATAATGTCTTTTGAATAACACTATTTGACAGGCTTCGCCAGACGCCAACGGGAAAGACAACATTGTTGCGCCTGCGTCGCCGGCGAATCCGGTACCACCCCCAAGAGAAAGATGTATTTATGGAGCCAATTGTTATAGGTAAGTTACATGTGCCTATGCTATCATGCTACTTGCGATACGTTTTCTAAGTCAGGGCTGATCAAATTGATAACTGTGCAATTAAATGTGGTTTGGGTTTAGTTAAGTACTCTGGTATTACTTGTCATTATTTGTTCTCTTCTACAGTAATAATGAAGCTAAACGAGAAATATTCTGAGCCTGAGATTCATCAAGTTGAAATCGAAATCAGCAAGTCTAATTGCCAGAAATTTTTGTTGGAAGTCAGTTTCAAAACCTACAGATTCTTTCCTGAACACCACATGCCATTAAACTTAAACCCATATAAATAATTTCTTCTTTACGTATTGACGGTAGGTACATCTATGTTGCTTATACTGTTTGGGCCCAGTAGGCGGTAGGGGCATGCTGTCCTGCAATGTTTGACTGACACACCTTAATGACATGATGTTTGAACTTTAAAAGAGACTCGAGACAGAGTTTCACATTTTTTCTCAGAGATCAGTCAGCTAGGAATTGCCGGCCGCATCTAGTTTTACAGCTTTGACTAAGTCGTCTTAGAAGATCTTACAAAAATAAACATTAATTGCAGACGTAACCCTCAACACAAGGCGCAGTTCAGTCACCCCAGCGACTCCGACTGGGGCGGCGGCGCGCGCGGCGTGTGTCCGTACGGAGCCGCGTGCCGGCGCCGCGAGCCGCGACACTGGCTCGCGCACGCGCACCCGCCCGGCACGCAGCCGCCGCGCGACCGCGGGCCTAGACCAGGTGAATATTATTTGTATATGCCGATGTATTCTGAAAAAATCTCACCGCCAAGATTAAGGTAAAGTTGCTTGAATTGAGCTGTCAATAGTGACAAACCCTAGTATTCCCTAGCATCAGGTGGAGTGACAGCTCACTTCACCTAAATTTTCAGTCCCTGCTTTAGCCCTTACCTTTTTATAATCATAGCGGCATGGGCCATGTTTCGCACGGGCACTATCCACTAATTTGGCAACATGTCAATACATCGAGATTTCTTTGCGACAAGTCGTGTGCCCGATGGGTGTTCCCATTGGCAATGAATTTTAAAAATCCTTCTGTAGTGTTCACTTTCTTTATACAATGTGGAGATGACAATACAACAATAAATTAAACTTCGTATACCTAATGACGTTACCAGTCTGCATACAAAAATTCAATCAAATATATCCAATAGTTTAGTCACTGGACATTATTTTTCACTTTTAACATTCTACATGATGTATATATGTTATCAGGCCAGCACCGACAGGTTAAAGACATCTGTAGTTAAACACAACATGTTGCCAGCTCGCTAGTTTAATAACTTCGCCAAATTTGTTCTTTTTATTTCCCGATGCGAACTAATTTATACCTTATGCTTGAGACATAAGAGTTATGCATGCGGAAGTTATTACTTACCTACTAAAAATGTTACATTTTTTACAAACCTGAAAACAAATGATACCGCGCTGTAATTGCCGCAATACGTATATTTAAATGATGTTCTTTTTTGTTTACACTTATATGCTATTTAATGTTAGAAAAAATCACTTTTTTACATTCAACGTTAGGATTTATTTGTTAGTTCCTAAATACTCCTATGCATTAGCATTGTTAGTGTTTTCATTTGTTGTTGTATTGTCATCTCCACATTGTAGAAGAACTCTTGTGCAACATTTCATGCTTCCACACCAATTTCCTTGAGTACATACATACATTACATAATTAGCCTATAACGTTCCCACTGCCGGGACACAAGCCTTCTCTCAGTGAGAGGACGTGGGCCGTAATCCACCACGCGGGCCCAGTGCTGGGTGGTCCCTTGAGTAGTTTAGAAGAACTAAGCGGTCACACATACAGATACGAAAAGCGACATTGTTGTATACTATGTATCTAGATTATTTTTTTGGGACTTTGAATGTTGCTGGCTGGTCCTCCACAACCGACGTAATAGCATTATTTGTGCTGACAAGATTATTGTTCTTACCACCATCATCAGCTTGTAATCTAGAAATCCTCGCCTATGCTTTTATTATCGTACCTTGTATAGTTCACGTTAATCATTCTAGCGGCTCTGAAGTGCGCAGTACCCCTCACCCCCGCTGCACATGAATCTGTTAGGTACTGCGCAGCGACTCGCCTTAGGGCCGGCGCACATATAGCGGAGCGCAGCGCAGAGCATTTTTCACTGTCAAACTATTATCGACATTGTACTTATTGAAATAATATCTAAAATACTCGCGCATCCGCGCGCAGGTTCCGCGCATTCTCAGGTAGAAATGCGCCTAATGTGAAAACTTCGCGCGCATGCTCTGCGCTCCGCCAAATGTGCACCGGCCCTTATGTTCCGAGCCGCCATAAAGTTTGAATCGGGCTGTAGTAGCTGTACCTACATCTCAATGTCCATTCTATGATTCCTTGCTAATGCTTATGTGTAGATGTGATTATTAACGTTTTTTTCTCATGTCCAACAGGTATGCAAGTAGTCGAACGCCACGGCAACGTCTACTACATAAACGCACATTCCGTTAACTTTTACGACGACCATTTCCAAGTAGAAGACTCAGATGGCGATAGTGTTGACTTCGATTACGAGTTTTAAATCGATTACTGAATTGATCGATATTGAATCATGTTTGTGAAAAGAGGAGTTATTATAAGTGTTCTGTTTTTAAAGTGAGATTAATTTAACCAGGTCAGAGAAGGAAAAGGAGGCCAAGCAATGAATCTGTAAGCGATGATGATGATGTCGAAGATTCTCCTGTCCGTAATCTCATAGTTACGGGAAAGAGAGCCCGGAAAACTATAAATAGACAAGATTGGAGCGACGCGGAGTCGGACGAAGAGAAGGATCCATATGGGACAGATGAATCAGACGAATGGCAACCACCTAGTGACGTCACGACGAGTCAGGATTTCTCGCAAGATTTATGAGTGCTAGGGAATACCTTAATATACGTTATTTTTTTTAAAGAATTGGCTTTTATTTTTTATTCAGCATAATACTAATCCATTTGATTTTCGTAATGATGAACAGGATGATACTAAGCCTGGGTCAGTTTTTATTGGCAGATGATTTATTTATTTAATAAGTAATACCAACAGCATAATAATAATTAGACTTCAATATCTCTTCCTTCTTCGTTCAGTCTGTCTGTAGAATGCCCTCCCCCAGAAAATCAGGATGGCAACCAACCGATTAAATAAATAAATACATTGTACATTGGTTCACAATAGTATATATTTAGGAAAGGTAATACTGCTAACGTATTTACACAAATTATAGGTGTATTTAACATTTATAGAGAATTGACATTGGACAGCTGATGCTGTTTTGAACATTTTCACCGCCATGGTATTCAATAGAAGTTCCGGATTATCGTGTCACCAGAGCGCCACGATTTCATTAGAAGCTCTCCATTTTAATTATCTTTAAAAATGATTTTACTGTATTTAAAAGCTTTGTTTCATTTTATTATTTAATATAGCATTGTCTAATACCCTCTTTTATATTTTTCCACACAAAAGAAGCCCTTATTTGTTTTAAAATCGGTAAAAACAAAAACTCCGAATATTTTTAATCTCCGCAGAACGCCAAGGACTAAAATAATATAGTCGGCCAGTGATGTGACGCGAAAGTTACAACTGTTTGATTTCGCCCGATGAAATATTTATAAATACTACTATCGAAAACAATTTGAGGTCAGTAAAATATGAACTTAGTTAACTACTTTATAACAAAGGGAAAATAGACGAATTTCGACCTTCAGATGGGTGCCGATTCGGAATTAAATAGTTATTAGCAATCCGTCGATAATTATATTCCCATCTCTACATAACAATTGGTTCTCAGTGGCTCGGGCGCCACGGACTATTATAGAAGTCGTTCTGTGACGTCACAAACGTACGGCTTTCAAGGTCACTGGCATAGTGCAGGGCTAATCAGATGAGAGCGCACGCATCCTTCTTTCAATTTGCTTGTAACAATACTATTCTATTTTATTAATAAGTAAACAAATAGTGAAATGAATAAAAAACTGGATTCGGATGAGCTTTTAAACATTTTACAATCGGACTTGTGAGTATTTTCTGGAGAATGTTGAGCCAGAACTTCTGGTTCAACTCAACGTTCTCCAGAAGACGATTCTGAGGTATGTCCCACTAGATAATAATAATAACGTTTATTCATCAAAAAGTAAGAATTCAATAAGTGAAATGTTCTGTGAGCCACAAACTAAGCGTCGTTTGTAAGTAGGTATCTTTTGGCTCTGGAGTGCGAATTTTACAAAGTTGTAATGGTTACCTCATAGTTTGCGGAGATTATCATAAACAAAGAGTTCAAATAAAATAAAACACCATAAGTACCTATTTGTGAGATTCAATTCTGAATGCAAAAAAACCACAGACCACATCCCTAATCAAAGTTGAATTTAACGTGCTCTGAGCGCCAAGGACTTGAAATGAAGCCAAAGAATGACGTCATGAAAGAAATAGAGATGTACCCCATTTTTAGGGTTCTTGTTGTTTGTTTCTTCGACACTTATAATTTATACTGGTTTTTCTTACTAGGGATACTACTGTGACATAAAACAAATATGGAAATATTTAATCGGTTTTTATTTTTATTCGTAAAATTATAAATAAAACTTAACCTAACGCGTATAAATCTCACTCATCGATATGACGACACCCTCATCATATCATAACTGTTTACTGTATATTTCGTTATACATTTATAGCTTGGCGCCTGGCGAGGCATTGCGTTGTGTATATTGGCGGTGAAAAGGACGAAGTAAATTTAACATGATTATATTCATTAGGAGATAACGGATGTCGGGCGACGTGTTACGGGACGTTTGTCCTTTAGTGAATATTGGCTTTATTGTCAGAAACTCAATGAAACACGAAAATACAAAACAACGTATTTGTATATTGCAGCTTATCCTAAAAAAAAAAGAAGTCAGATCAGGCGATACGATAGGATAGTTTGGCTGGCATAGGATTTGTATAATAATACTTATTAAAATTTCAAATTCCCAAAGCTACTGACGTCCATAAAATCCACGGATTTATAACGTTACCGAAAAAAAGAATGAAAGATAAAAAATCGTGTTTGATATCCCATGCCAAAGGTCTTAATGAGTACTTGTTGAAAATATATGGGGTATCTATAAATTAGACATACATAAACCCCAAATAAATATGTGAGGTATCTATAATTAGACATACATGAACCCCAAATAAATATGTGAGGTATCTATAATTAGACATACATGAACCCCAAATAATTTCAATTGCTTCCTACACCACAATATGCCAATTCAGCTAATCTCTTCACGCCATGTAGTACAGTCCTCAATAATATCCCTCATCGTCTGACTGATGGTGCGGCGCCTCCAACTCCGCGGGCGGCGCAGCCAGCAGTAGTTTCGCCGGCGTCTCCCCGCCGCGCACGCGCAGCGCGTACACTGCCATCTCAACCTTATTCACGTTGGCGCGAGTTGTTGGGAGCTTGCGGCTTAGGAGACGGCTTCCTGTTATGCCTGGAAGAAGAGTTGGAGCTGTTTTAATTCTTTGGTCAGGTTGGTGGCTTTCAGATGGGGCCATTATTGATTTAATAGTAGATTATTAACCAAGGGGATAAAGCAGTGTCTTCTGTCGCGGGTGACGATTTAAATCGCGAGCGTAACGAAGGACTCGAGGTTTACTCCCGAGCGTAGCGAGGGTGTTAAAAACTTAAATCACGAGCGAAGCGAGGGATTTAAGACGAGTCCTGAGTGTAGCGAGGGACTTAAGTTCACCCAAGACTAAGACAGCTTTATCACCGAGGAAAATACTCTACTTTTCGTACCATTTGCGAAAAAATTAACACAATAATAATTATAATATGAGATAAGCATTTATTAAAAATAATGACAATTAAAAGTAAAAATAAATTAAAATAAACTTAACGTTTATGTATTTGAAGAAAACAAAAACGCGGCAAATTCCTAGACTAATATTTTTTTGTCGGATAAGCAAAGGCATCAAGCTCATACGGCCTCATCGGTATTCATAATTTTATTTACCTAATAATCATAACTGCATAATAAATGCGTAGGTATTCCTTTTTCAAAAAGATGTATAATGCTTTATATACAAACTCAATGGTGTAAACACAGATGTAGTTCAGTATAAATTTCGGTAAGTATTCCAAATTTAAATCACATTCTCCCCCTAGAGGATGAACGAAATTCAGTACAATTTTCTTTCCCTGTTTTTAACAGATTAAAAATGACTATTGTTATGTTCGCTTTTTGTGGCATAGAATGTCACTTTTTTGAGCAAGTGGTACGAAAACTATATTTTCTACCAGCTAGCCGTTTGCCATTTGTGTACTAGCTAAATTAGATGTAGTCGAAAGAAGGCTGACTAGTGTAGTGTGATTAAATTCGGAAAAAGTTTGTTCTACAATGGCACCTACAGTGGACATGGATTAATTTGATTGAAATGCTAGAGACAGGCGCAGTTTGATATGGACAACCAGAGTTATCATCACACTCTTCCTGTAAAGCTGCACATATTTAAGTTTTCATGTCAGTCTGTCTGTGTTTGGTAAAAGTGTTGAACAATGAATATATTTTATGTGAAGTCTTACCCAAATACCCAGTATACAAGTGCCTGACAACATCACAGGCCTGGAAGCACTCCTCACTGTCCCCACTAGATATACTGTTGATGGCCTTCCTCATCAGTTCTCCTGTTAGATCAGCTAGACCCAGCATGTAGTCAGATTCTGGCAACATAGTAATCAGAGACCGTTGATGGTCATCATCTGTGATGATGTTATACTCTAATTCCTTCTGAACTTCGGGGTAAGTAATGATCCTTTTGTCAGTCATAAGGGACAGAAGGGTCCTGGCTTCAATGTACTCCTGGAATCCAGCTGTGACTGCCCTGGAGTGCAGGTGAGCTGGACTATTTTCCTGCTCTAAACCAATGCTTCTGATTGGTCCATTAATTAGCTTCTGAATTCGTTCCTTGGCTTCAGTCAGAGTATTCTCTGATGAATCCTTTCTGAAAATGTATTAATATGTTAATTTAGAAGTACAACTACACTACTACGCTATTTCAATGTATTTTATAAGTGGGGTCTTCATCTAACGATATGCTGTAGTGATTGGCTTATTCTATCTATAATGACAGGAAAGTATAAGGCTACATACGCACCTAGTGAATTAACATCCTTCGATACACACGAGGCAACTAGTGAAGGCACCAATCGTGCAGTGCAGCCAGTTGCGAGAATTCTAGTGTTTGTTTCACTTTGCTACTCGCAAGGTGATTTGCTAGGCTCTGGGTGCCATACAAGTCATCTGTCAGTGCGTACGTAGCATAGTTACTCTTATCATACCAAAAAAAAACTGACAGTAGGCAAAAGTAACCCCATAAATAAGTCATAACATTTTAAAACATACAGGCTAAGTTAGGCTCAACAGGCTAAACTTAAGAGTACATAACCCTAGGGTGCAGAGAATGAGCTTCCGATTAGGAAGTTCATTCCAAGTTCTACACATACTAATTATACTCACGTTATAGGCGAATGTAATAAGAATATGATTCTCTTGCTCTCAATGGTGATATCACGCGAAAATTTGACGAGTCGCTCATGCCTGTCCTGGCGCTCATTCAGCTTGTTGGCAGCCTGTTTGAATATAGCAAGCACGGGGCTGTCTGCTGGAAAGGACGTCGCGGTCTCTCGGGCAACGGATGCCAGCGTGTGGTCAGAGGTGTTCGGACCTCTGCGATTACCGCGGTAGTGTTTTCCTGAAAAATGATTAGGTTTAAGTATTTTTATTACGTACATGCAAAACTCAAGAGACTGAAAACATTGAGTAAAAGTGATTGCTAAATTGCACAATTAGCAATAAACAACCATTTTACTCAATATTGCAGAAAATGTTGGAGCAAACATATGTAACCTCATGTCTGTCACATTAATTTGTAGACAGGCTGGTTGTGAATTTTAAAATGAGATTGTTTTTAAAATTGACAACTGTTGTTTGGAACAATAAGAAAATTTATTTTGATAGATTTATTATTGTTGTCAACGTGTGTATGTCCATCAAAGTTCGCTTTCTATATCTTTTATCTTTTCTCACATATATATTTGTTTAACACCAAATAAAGGTTTAATTATTCTGCGCTGTGTTTAATTAACTGAAGACACAACAACGAGTTCCAACAAAGGTTATGGACCCAGAAACCAAATAAACCGAGAAATGATTGAAAACGGCGAAAATCATTCAGCAGTAACTGTAAGTAAGAATGATTCTTTGAGCATGGCGTCAATTGAGAAACTAGATGGTGCCATTAACTATAGTTCATGGAAATTTGTGATGGAATTATATTTAATACACGATGATCTATGGGAGTATACACATACTACGCCAGTTGATGAGATAGGCAAAAAGAGAGATCAAAAAGCAAGAAGTAAAATATGCTTGATGATAAAACCAGAGTGCCTAATTCATGTGCGTCAAGTAAAGACTGCCAAGGAGGCTTGGAAAGCTTTAGAGAAAGCATACGAAGATAAAGGGCTAAATAATCGCTGCAGATTGCTGTCAAAACTAGTTAGTCTTAAACTGGAGCAGTTCACGACTATAAGAGATTATATTTCGGCATTGATGACGACTGCACAAAAACTGTGTGATCTAGGAAAGGAAATAGATGACGAATTATTGGCTGCCCTAATGCTTCAAGGTTTAACAGATAATTTTCAAGCTATGAGATTAGCAATTGAAAATTCAAATATTGAGCTTACTACGGATTATGTGAAAACTAAACTTTACCAAATGGAGGATACACATACAGCGACTACGAGTGCAAACAATCATGCTCTTTTGACAAAGAAAAATACTTTTAAACAAAAACAACAGAAAAAGTTTAAATGTTTCATTTGCAATGGACCACATAAAGCGAAAGATTGTCCAGACAATCCAAGCAAGAAGAGAAATGAAGCATCTACAGCTTTGGCGATGTCGACTTCAACTTCAGAAGATTTTTGGATTGTTGACTCGGGAGCTTCTAATCATATGACTTCAAGGCGTGAATGGTTACATGATTTGAAGAAGTATGAAAGGGGAGTGACTGTAGCGTGTGCAAACGGAGAAAGGTTGCAAGGTATTGGAAGTGGCACAGTGGTATGTACGAAACCGAATGTTACAATTAATGCTATGTATGTCCCGAGATTAGCTGCAAACTTACTTAGCGTTAGTGCTGTCACTAAGAAAGATCTTAAGGTAGTATTCTACAAGGGAGGTTTTAACGTAGTAAAGAGTAGTAATTGTGAAATAACTGGCGAACCTTTACTTATAGGTGTAGAGGAAAATGGTGTGTATAAATTAAAGCAAAGCTTAAAGCACACAGCGCTGGCGACTACTATCAGTGGAGATGAGATGGACTTATGGCATAGAAGAATGGGTCACCTTGGAGTACGTAATCTTAAACTATTACGCAATATCATGGCGACAGGGGTGAGTTTTTCTAACAGTTCTAATACACTAGAGTGCGTAGCTTGTCTGAAAGGAAAACAAACCAGACAACCATTCAAGAAAAGCAGTCCAGCAAATAGAGCAGACAGTGTACTTGAGCTAGTACATACTGACGTCTGCGGACCAATGGCTGAAGAGTCATTTAGCGGATTCAAATATTTTGTAACGTTTATAGATGATTATACGCGTAAAACCTTCGTATATCTTCTTAAATGTAAAAGTGAAGTATTTAATAAACTTGAAGAATTCAAAACTTTTGCGGAATTACAGACTGGAAACAAGTTAAAAACTTTACGGTCAGATAATGGCAAAGAATATGTAAATACTCGGATGAATGATTTCATGAAGAAGTACGGAATCAAACATCAATTAACGGTGGAATATACACCTGAACAGAATGGTGTAGCAGAAAGGGCAAACAGAACAATCGTTGAAAAATCTAGGAGCATGATCCAAGAAGCTGGATTAAGCAATAAGTTTTGGGCAGAAGCTGTGAAGACAGCTGTTTTTCTGAAAAACCGATCACCAACGAAAGCTGTTAGGAATAAAACGCCTGAAGAAGCTTGGACTGGAAAGAAACAAAATCTGACATATATCAGAGTTTTCGGATGCAAAGCGTTTATGCACATACCTAAACAAAAACGCACCAAGTGGGATCCGAAGAGCAAAGAGTTGCTTCATATTGGATACTGTGAAGATGCGAAAGCATATCGTTTGTTTGATCCAGAAACCAAGATGGTACATAAAGCAAGAGATGTTGTTTTCTTCGAAAATCAATTTCAACCCATAGAGAGAAGTTCAGAAACAAAGAAAGATGAGATATCTATAGTTTTTGAACACGAAAATCCACCAGTTGTACCAACAAACACTGTGATAGAAAGTGAAGAAGAACTTCAAGAACAGAATGAGACTGTAAGAGAAATAAATACAAATGATTTAGATCAAAATGAAGAATCTAATGGCAATGAAACAGAAAGCTGTGATGAATGGGAATCCCTTGATGAAAGAGACGAAGAGGTACTACAACCAGAGCCGGTACTTCCTAGTGAGAGAAGATATCCATTAAGAGAGAGGAAACCTAAACAATTTCCGGATCACATCACATATCAAGCTATTGAAAGTGTTTTTCCACTGACAGTGGATGAAGCTTTATCACGCATGGATAAAGAAAATTGGAGAAAAGCAATTGAGGAGGAGTTAGATGCTCTACAAAAAAACAATACCTGGACACTGGTCAAACCACCAGCGTACCCTTACAACATCGTTGATTCTAAATGGATATTTCGAATCAAAGAAGAGGTGGGCGGATATAGGTATAAGGCACGCCTGGTAGCAAGGGGATATAGTCAAAGGAGAGGCATTGATTACCATGAGACCTTCGCACCAGTTGTGAGACACAGCTCACTCAGAACTTTAATAGCTCTCGCAGCTAAATTGGATCTTCAAATTGATCAGATGGATGTTAAGACTGCATTCCTAAATGGAAACTTAAATGAAGTTGTTTACATGAAACAACCACATGGTTTTGAACAAAAAGGAAAAGAGGACTATGTGTGTCTTCTGAAGAAGTCATTATACGGACTGAAGCAGGCTCCAAGAAGTTGGAACATAAAATTAGATGAGGAACTGAGGAAGCTAAACTTTAAGCGATCCTTAAATGAACCCTGCGTCTACACTAGGACTAGAGGAAAGAACATAATAATCCTGGCTGTCTATGTAGATGACATTCTGCTATTTTGGAACAATTTAACAGAAATGAAGGTAGTGAAGAAAGAGCTTATGTCAAAATTCGATATGAAAGATCTTGGCAAGGCAGAGTTGATGCTTGGTATTCAAATTAAACAAAATTTGAATAGCATAAACCTCAATCAAGAAAAATATATCGAGAAGCTGCTTAAAGAATTTGGCATGCAAGATGCAAAGACAGTTTCAACGCCGGAAGTAACTGGACAAAGGCTAGAGAAGCCTCCATCAGAACACAAGTCAAGAGATGACCTACCATATAGAGCATTGATAGGTTCTCTTATGTATCTTGCTGTGTGCACACGTCCAGATATTGCTCATTCAGTGAACAGTTTGAGTCAGTTTAATAATTCATTTGACGAGAGTCATTGGATCGCAGCAAAACGAGTACTTCGTTATCTCAAGGGCACTAAGAGTCATGGTCTAAAATATTTAAAAGGACAGAATGGACCTCTAGAAGGATATGCAGATGCAGATCATGCTGGAGAGTTTGATAGGAGATCATACTCTGGTTTGGTCTTCATATTGCAAGGTGGCGCAATCAGCTGGGAGAGCAAGAAACAAAGAACAATAGCTCTTAGTACAGCAGAGGCAGAATATGTGTCACTATCAGAAGCTGCAAGAGAAGCAATATTCCTGAGAAGGCTAATAGCCGAAGTAACTGATGGACAGGGCTACAAATTGGATGAAGCCGTGACCATTTTCAGTGATAGTCAGTCTGCCATCGCTATTGCCAAAAACCCAGTACATCACCAACGTACTAAGCATGTAGATGTGAGGTATCATTTTGTGCGTGAGGCAATTGTAAATAATGAGGTGATACTGAAGTATAAGGAGACCACATGCATGGTCGCAGATGGTTTAACGAAACCACTTCCAAGAGAGAAGTTTCAGTGGTGTGTGAGAGGTATGGGTGTGTGTGTTTGATAAACATGTATGGTGTGTGAATGGACACGAGATTAAGGAGGAGTGTTGGAGCAAACATATGTAACCTCATGTCTGTCACATTAATTTGTAGACAGGCTGGTTGTGAATTTTAAAATGAGATTGTTTTTAAAATTGACAACTGTTGTTTGGAACAATAAGAAAATTTATTTTGATAGATTTATTATTGTTGTCAACGTGTGTATGTCCATCAAAGTTCGCTTTCTATATCTTTTATCTTTTCTCACATATATATTTGTTTAACACCAAATAAAGGTTTAATTATTCTGCGCTGTGTTTAATTAACTGAAGACACAACAACGAGTTCCAACAGAAAACATAAAACTTCTTGTATTATAAAATCAATACGGTACCATCTCTTATGCGAAAAAAAATTGATATTTGAACTTACCTGGACCAGGCATAGTTCTGTTGATATTACAGAATCTCAACTGTTTCTCTAAAAAAGAAGTTGCTTTATATTATTATCGTTGAATGGACTTTCTGGTGAATTAGAAATTCCGCTAGCGCGTTTATTTTCACAGAGTACATTAAAATTTATGGGTATATTTATTTATTTGCTACTGTCAGTTTCAAGTTCAACATTGAAAATTAGGTACTTCCTCTGACAGAAATTGCCGTAACCTTCGGCAAATTGCCATAAAAAAAAACTTATCTATGTAGTGCACTGACCTCTAAAATAAATGTTTTTATTATTATCTCGTCATATTTAAATGTAATTAAAATACATATATACAACTTATAAGGTTAAAAGTAATTCGAAGTGATAAATTGTCTGCGAAAGAACTAAATCGTCTGCGAAATCTGTCACATTTGTAAACTAAAAAGCTGGAAATAAAAAAAAAATTAAATAAAGCAAAAACCCGACTGCGGTTTTTTTTTAATCTTTCTTCATTGCATTCGTTCCTAACTACTAATATCTAATCTGTGATGAAATTCGTTCTTTAATCGACGACGTCAAGTCGACGTTTTGCTGGTGATTTGTGGTTACGTTTTCTAAAATAAATAGGTACCTACTTAATTATATGCTGAAAATCATTGTAAATGAACTCTTTTTGAGATTGTAATGTTCATGATGTGAATTATAATATGTGTTTGCTTTCAGGAATTCGTGTCGACTGCCCAGAGTCCGCGAATTTCTGCTTATCAATTTGATATTATTGTTGGGTGTGACCGACTTCCCGTTTGCTTAGAAACTTGAGGTAAATATTAAAAAAAGTGCTATTTATTCGGTGTTTCCAATAGTTGCGTTATTTAAATTATCACCTTCAGTGTTTCAGATACTTAAAAATGTCGCAAACTCTTACGTTTGGTGACTCAGTGGCGCCGGTGACTTGTCATGCATGGAATAAGAACAGAACCCGTAAGTACTTTACTTTATCCCCATATATTGCGTTTCCCCAAAGAAACTTCCCTAGAGTTCATGTTTTTAGTACCTATTTGTGGCCAGTGTTCTATTTGGTCCACCAAGCATTCTTTATCATTAGACCCCATGCTGTGCTTCAAATATATAAACATCTGAATTGAGAACCTCCTCCTTTTTTGACGTCGGTTAAAAATATAAGTAAAGAACTTACTGGATATTATTTCTAGTTATTTTTATTAATATTCGGACACAAGTGGGCAGATGGAACTCCAACCCGGAGAAGTGGGGCCACCTCCATGAAACAGCTGTAAGGAGCTATGTCGTAAAACCATGTTCCATCTCCTATTAGGCCCTCTGTGTCCCAGAACATACAGTCAAAGTGACCTCTGCACTACCACTGAAGATGTAGTGGATGTGGTGAAGTTTTGATCTAACAAGATCTAAAATACAGTTGTGCCAGTGACACGAAGATGAATAAGATACTATTTCTACTAACCTATAATTTAAACTGCAAAATCACCAAGGCTTTAAAATTTTAAATAAATCCATATCCCTATCTTTGAAATAAAATTCTACACAACAGGTAATAATAACAATTGCATTCTTATTATTACAGAAATTGCGTTTTCACCAAACAATAACGAAGTCCACATCTACCAGAAAGAGGGGAATGATTGGAAGCAGACCAATAACCTGGTGGAACATGACCTGAAGGTGATGGGCATTGACTGGGCTCCAAACACCAACCGCATTGTGACCTGCTCCGTAGACCGCAATGCTTACGTCTGGACTCAGGGAGATGATGGCAAGTGGTCAACAACTCTTGTACTTCTACGAATCAACCGAGCTGCGACTTGTGTCAAGTGGTCACCTATGGAGAACAAGTTTGCTGTTGGCTCTGGAGCCAGGTTGATCTCCATCTGCTACTTTGAGAAGGAGAATAACTGGTGGGTGTCCAAGCATATCAAGAAGCCCATTCGGTCAACTGTGACTAGCATTGACTGGCACCCCAACAATATCCTGTTGGTTGCTGGATCAGCTGATTTTAAAGTGCGAGTGTACTCAGCTTATATCAAGGATATTGAAGACCAACCTGGCCCAAATGTTTGGGGTACAAAGTTGCCCTTGGGACAAATGTTGGCAGAATTCCCTAATTCACCAAATGGTGGTGGATGGGTGCACAGTGTGTCTTTCTCAGCAGACGGGAACAAAGTCGCATGGGTGGGACATGATAGCTCCATAAATGTAGCTGATGCTACTCAAGGGAGAGGTATAATAAAAATGAAGACTGAGTACCTGCCCTTCTTGGGGTGCAGTTGGGTGACCAACAACTCCCTGGTTGTGGCAGGACATAGCTGCATTCCTTTAATGTACTGCCATGAAGGTAATCAGGTTAAGTTTGTTGCCAAATTGGATAACACTCAGAGGAAGGAGTCTGGAGGATTATCAGCCATGAAGAAGTTCCAGTCTCTGGATCGCCAGGCACGTATCGAAACTAACGACACTTTCCTGGATTCCATTCACCAGAATGCTATCACTTCCATCCGCTTGTATGAAGGCACCAAGGCTAACACCCGCAAGTTCAGCACCACTGGACTGGATGGACAACTGGTCATCTGGGACTTGGACTCCTTGGAGAGGTCTATTGAGGGACTGAAGATAGTTTAAATCAGACTTCCTTTAAATTTATGATTTTTATTTTTAAGGAATAATAATATAATAATCAGTTTGCGTGCGAGTTCTGAAGTCACTCCAAATGAAAACGATAAACATGGAAAGCCGTGAGAAAGTAAAACTTCACAATAACAGTCTGATCAGTCCAGCTAGAAGAATTACGAAGCAATAGTAGCAGCGAGTGAATTCAGCTCCCCAGACAGTAAAAACTTTCAAATATACAGAATAAACTATTATAATTTATAGATACAACTTCTATGCTTTTATAATATACAATTTAAAAAATTTAACTTGATACTCAAATCAATAATTTATAACATAAATTAGAAATAAGACTACTAAACCCTATAAAATATGATAGATCACTTTTAATACTACTGAAGTACCGATTGCTGTCAATATTACATTAAATTTTAAGGAATCAACCGAAGTATTATTTTTAACATTAACATCAAAGTCATACTTTATCCTAGAGAACTATAAGGCCATATTGTTTGTTAGTGTTGTGATGTTATTGGGCGTTGGTGACGATGTTGAAAACTGGCCCGATGCGAATGAAGACGCGGCGCAGCACGGAGCGGAGCTCGGGCTTGAGGTCGAAGCAGGTGATCTCACACAGCAGCGGGTAGTAGCTTGATACGTGAGCCGCAAACTGAAACAACGCATTACTCATTACTGTTTGCATATTGATAGCATGGACACGGTATGAATGATGATCTCATTTGGCGTAAGTTGAGTAATTAATACGTAATTGGGTTATTGTAATCATCATCGTAATCCGAACTACATACATACATAACAAGGCTCTTTTATGGAGATAACCAAATTCTATGTCTTGAGGAATTTTAATGCTAACTGACTCATAAATTTCGATACTATTGTTATCGATTAGGACGCAGATACAGGCGTGTTTATGTTTAGATTTTACAAAAGCTATAGAAAGAAATCGTCAAGGTGATCTTTCGGTTAGAGACCACAGACTAGTCTAAAATCGATTACAATGACATCATTACATAAACGTGGCAAAGCGACCTCATCAGATTCGATTTCCGTCAAGAGTTTTGTGATCATCTAATAGCTACTCAACATCATTTATTTTCAAAGTCTACTCTAGGTGCTCTGCAAATACTTGTTATACAAGTCAGTATGATGTTATGAATGCAAAACTTTGTTTGCACATCTTGTGTTAATCATAAGTTATGCTCATCAAATAAAGTAACAAAAGCGTGACGGTAGCGATACATTATGCTAAATAAAAAAACTTTACTTTCAATCAACAGTTCTTACATATTATCGCGAAACGTGTTTTCTATCTGCAAAAAGTAACCGACATACTTTCTACAAAACATATTGTTAATTGTTGAACTAGTCTGTCCAAGACACGTGAATGTGATCGTAATTCAAGCCCACTCGACTCTTAAATCGCGACACTATCATATCATAATCATAACCGATAGCATCTACAATCTAATTCCATTATATTGTTTCGATAACGATAAGTATATAAGCACGAGGTTATTAAACAAAATGTACTTACTCTTTCGTCTGGCATCTTCAGTATTCTTGTGAGGATCAAAAGCAGGATGGACGTCCACGCGTCCCGGTGCGCTTCGCTCGTTACTCCGGCAAAGTACTCCAAAGCTTCACAACAAATGCTGATGAGACTCTTCTGGACTGCAGGCCAGTGGTCCCGTCGCGTCTCGTCGCTGTACATCTTGAACAATATCCGAAGTACGCACGCCAACGACTGCGTCTCTTGTTTCAACATATTCGGCTTCACAGAGCCCTTGAAATTAGCTTTCCACAACACATTCCTCTGCGCATTGTTAGTGTTAAATGTTTTAGCGAAGCGGTGACTGCACATCAGGCATTCGACGAGTCGCAGCAGATGTGGCGAGCTAAGCAGTCGATACATTCCTTGTTCTTCACGCTGACATTCCTGCTCCGTTCCGGGCGTGCCGCCGGTCAGCTCCGCGGCTGCGAGGGCGAGTGTCTCGGCGTCTTCCTTTCGCGACGTGGCGGGGTAGAACACGATGTTGTCGATCGTTTGTATCAGCTCCAACTGAACCACGCACTTGATCAGGAGACTGTTGAACACCCGGTTAGAAGACTTGATCTCGTCTCCTCCCTGGGGTTTCTTCAGGATCCCGTGTCGGACTTGAGGAGTGTCATTGTCCTCGTTCTCGTCGGGTTTCCAAGTGAGTAGGGTTGTGGGCAGCGTGCTGTTGAAGATGTCCAGCATGATCTGGCACGTGTTGCTCCAGGTGTCGGCGGTGAACTTGGTGCCGTTGGAGATGACGAGGTTCTCCAGGCAGTTGGTGCCGGAGCGCGCCAGCTGCTCGTTGTCCTGCTGAACGCACCAGTGGAGCTGCGCGTACAGCTGCTCCAACAGGAGAGATCCGAGAATGTCAAAGTATTGCGTGAAGACGTCGACGATGGCGTACAACGCGTGATTGCATGTCGTAGTCATCCACTCGTTCTTCTCCAACTGATGCTCGGGTAACTTCATGTTGTCGAAGATTCTGAACAGAATATTAAATAGGTCTCTCCACCAATGTGGACGGAATGATTCACCGTGAGTTTTTATAATCTCGAAGAGGACTGTGAGTCCTCGGGTGCGTACGTCTAGCTTGCAGCGGCTGACGACGCAGGATAGAGAGAAGAGTAGAGGGAACCACCCCCTCAGCCACACTCGGTCCACTTCGGGCGCGCCCGGCTCGCCCTCCAGCCCCGCGTGCTCCACGAACAGCTGCGGCGACGCGCCCACAGCCGTCGCACAAGACCTCACTAGTCTTATAGCTTCCATCGAAGTGTCCGGGAACTTCGCGTTGCAAGCGAACTCTGATAAGCATTTCACTGCATCTTGGAATGAGTCTATCATCGCAGGGAACTGTCTCTCATATAATTCATTTATAATTTTGCCGGTAGTCTGGAATGCTAAGTCGACGATCGCTTCATCTTGATCGCTCGCAGCTAAGTGGAATACAGAGAATATATTTTTCCAACCTGACTTGATGTTGGGCGCTTGAGAGTTTACCATCTGGGCGATACAACGAACCACCATGTCTCTAATTGTTGGAGAGCTGTTTTTCTTCATAATGTGTTCAAATGGTCTCAAGAAATCTTTTTGGAATTTGAAATTAGAGAACTCGCCTTTTTCGATAAACTTCATGGACAGTTGTCTCAATGAGTCCACTGCGAAGAATGCTATATCTTCGTTACTGCTGCAACCTACTTTATTGAAGTGATCACCGAGCACTTGCCAAATTCGAGACCACTGCAGCCTAATTCGCCCCATGTTGTAGTAAGATATTTCGACGATCTTCTGCAGAGAGAACATTCGAGGGTTTGTTGGATGGCTCAATTCATCTAGGGATACTTGACATAACGCTTTGACGAAGTCTACGATGGCGTCACCGTCTAGTTTCGTGGATCCTGTGAATATTCTATCTACTGCTACAACGACGCTTTGCGAGCTGGTTTCCCCGATGTGTTCTTTGACGCTCGGATCCAGCGACATCAGACTAAACTTCAAGGAGTCCGGCTGAGGCTTGATGCCCGACCCTGACAGGAACTGTGGCCGCACTCCCGTTCCTATGAGCTGCGCTAGTTCTAACTGAGAAATGCATTTAACAACATCTAACCAACTCGTTCCTAAATAGTTTCCGTCTGTATGTGCCACGGTGATCAACGTCTTGATAGTGTCGATGTTCTTTGCCTTCATTTCCGTGATAGGAGAGTTAGCTGTAAGAAGAGTGAAGCGCGCGAGAGCTTGCACGTACGCGTCCCTTTCGAGCGACATGTGGAAAATGCAGGCGATGCGGATAGCGCATCTAATTCCGTCTAAGCACAGCGAAGCGATTTCAGGGTCGTCACAATCCTGCAGCCCTACTGAAAAGGCTGCCAGGAAGGGAGTCCACGCCATCTTGAACATAGGACGCACATGTTCTACGTGTTTCGCCGTCGTAAACGGAGTTTGCACATGGGACACAGACTCCATCAAGTTCTTCGCAGCGGTAGATATCACGTCCATCTCCATGTTCCAGATCAGTTTTCTCTTCTTCTCGTTAGCGATCATGTGTTTCCCGGGTTTCGAAGAGCTCTTCATCTTAATCTCGTGACCGGCTATTTCGTCATAGATCTGTGACAAATATTCACGCGGCAGGTCATTGTTGTCACTGATGCCACTATTCAACTTAATGTATTGTTCTTTTGTCATTTTATTCTTGACCTGAGGCGAATGTAAATCTGTTGTCAGCATTATTATGGAAAACGCTAAAACGTAAACGGTGTCCGCACTCATGAATAGCGTGTTGTGAGGATTGCACTCACAGTAGCGAGATGCGAACTTTTCCATTAGCCTGTCGATCTTCTGGGCCTCGCCAGGGAGTCGGAATCCTTCTAAGAAATAACGTAATGCAGCCACAATATCCATGCTCGCGAAATTCATAGAGTCTACATAAGAGTACATAACTTCCTTGGAATGATCTTCGTTCTCGCCTAAATATTCACCAACGAACGTTTTGTCGAGTCTCTCGTCGGTTAGCAACCATTCAGCGATTTCTTTTGTTGATGTTCCCAAGAGACCCTGTTCTTGTAAGAAAGATACTCCTCGTTTTGGTTTCCTGTTGAATAGGTCAATGCCTGTTTCCCAAACCTCCTTCTGCTGTTTCAATACTTCGAATTGTTCTGGAGAATCTAATGTCTCTCTATTGCCAATATTACTGGATCCTGTGGAAACTAAACTTAGGCTAGATCCTCCATGAGATTTGATGCTGTGATGGTCATGGTCTTCCTTCGCTACTCTCTCACCCAAAGTTGTTTGCAGGTTTGGATTGATATAAAGCTCTTTGCTCCATTCAACCATACATTTCAATATTGAGACTAGACATTCGAGTCCACGAATGCGCATGGACTTTTCTTGGTTAGGCGTAGCGCCCAGTTCCAAAGCTTGCCTTCCTTGGGCAATCTTCGAAACATCATTGACCAATCGCTGGAACAGATTGGCTGCTGATAAATCACAGTCGTAGTTCACGTATATGTCTACGACGCTCTGCGCATCTCCACAGATCCTGGTCAATGCTTGGATGACCATCCATTTGTGCTCGAAAGACGAGCTCGAAGTCTCCAGAATGTTCATAAAGATTTCTTTGAAGAATACTTCAATTTGCTTCTTTAGGTGCACCTTGAAGTTTTGCAGAAGAGCTAAGAATATAGCTAAAGATAGTTCGAATACTTCTGGTACAGAACTGACGCCATTCTTCGATAGCGCCACACAAAGATACTGCTTGATAGCTGTGATGAACATCTCATTGTTCCTGAATACTGGACCAGCATTTTGTAAGATAGATAAGAGAAGATGAAGAGAAAGAATTTTCGACCTTAGCTCATGTGACTTAGGGTCTGGAGTGCCTTCAGGTAGGGGCTTCATTGAAAGCTTGCAGAGAGCTCTGAATACCAGGAAAGCATCTTTCTGTAAGACATGAGTGAACTTAGCTGTGACTGAGTTATCATTTTCTGAAATAACATCAACACTTTCTTGTGATGGTATTCTTTGTATCGTAGCTTCAGTTGGCACTTGACCATTACTCTCCTGGGAAACACTCCCACTGTCATGAGAATCTGATGGATTTTCATTGTTATCAGGACTATTTGTTACATCTTCTTCAGATGTTTTCTTAGTTGCAATACTTATGGCGTTATCTATGACTGAATCTACTATTTGTTTAGCAATCATTTTTGCTTCTAATACTTCGTCCACCTCTTCACCTTGCGTTTGTTCGACTTCTTTAACTTCTGTATTATTGTTAGGCGTTTCTTCTGACACAACATTACCATTCGGCATTTTGTGTGGAATTTCTGTTACTGTATTACTGTTGCCATTTGCTTCTGATTCAATGGCTTGATTCTCCATTTTCGTGAAAATAACATTCAGCATCTGTGTCAGGGTTGCTCTCGCTGTGGTCTGGTTGATAAGGTTTTTGCTTGCAAGGTAGATGTTGTAACATGTTCTGACAGCAAGGAGTACCGTGCCCTCGTGAACCTCGACATGTTGACTTGTGATTACTGTTAATAGAGCTTTAATTATTTGTAGCTGCACGCCTTCATCAGTCTGTGGTCCTGTGAAACAGCTGCAGATTGTTTCAACAATTCGGTCTATCAGAAGTTTCCGGGGTGTAGTTGAGTCAGGAATGTTTCCGGTGAGATGGCCATACGCAATAAGTTTTTGTAGACAGTCTAGAGCTGTAACCACTATCCTGGATGCCTTGCTTTGGCATGCCAGTTCGAATGGTAAGAAGTACTTTTCTGCTGTAATAATATTCGAAGCGTCATTCTTGGGTAGAGGTAGAGTCCCCGATGTAGGACTTTCTGATGACTCAGGTTGACCTCCATTTTTCAATTCTATTTTAATTTCCTCTGAAAAGAAAAATTATGATTTTAAAATAATGCTAATGGAATGCCCACAAATAGTTTCTATAGGAAATGTAATATACATTCGAATTAACAATATCTTTGAGGATAGTGATTATAAATAATGTACTCAGATAAAAATTAATAGGTTTTTCAATAATCTGTTATCAACATTCTATTTCCCAATTTTCGTTTTAATAAATTTAGATGTATAACAGGATAACACAAGGGCGGAAGGAAAATAAAAATAATTTAAATGGAATTTTACCAAGGGTTAAAAATTCCTTCCTTAAATGTGTGTGTATTCCTTCCTTAATTCCGCCTTAAATGTGTAGTTTCAAGGGAAACTTGAAGCAACAGAAACAGAAATTATAAAGAATTAAAATCTTTTTTTAGTGAAAAATTTACTTAGTAAGTAGTTGACTTGACCTAACTGAAAAAATAAAGTACCTACATATTCAGCATATTTCAAATGAACTTGACCTTGGTTTTTTATTAAAAAAAGAAACCCTATAAGTATAGTATATGTACCTACTATGATGCAATTTTTTGCACGACTCATAATATGAAACATTAGAGTGCTTTACGATCGAAAATTTATTTTTTCCGCCTTTCTGCTACTCTTTCTATTGATATACTCCTGCTTAATGACAAAACTTAAATATTGTAGTAATTACTAATGTGTCTTAACATTTTAAAGGCATTAATTCTACAACAAGTGTCTTGAAGACGGTAGGTGGACAACTCAACAATCTCAGTAATTCTTTCCAAATCAATAACAAGTTTCACTGCATTTTCCTTAAAATGGCAATCGAACTTCTGCACTTTCATATGGTTAGTAACCAATTGTATCAACACTCAGTCTTCACTCAATATTATTATTACAGTTAAGGTAAGTCTGTCTACCTACACCTTTCCCTTTTTCAACAGATACCTACCAGATTATTTGAATACTTTTCAAATCTACAGAGATTTCATTATTTATTAAATTAAATAAATGGTGGAAAATGGTATCCATTATCAGCCTATAATGTTCTCACTGCTGGGACACAGGCCTCCTCTCAGAGAGAGGGAGTAGGCCGTAACCCACCATGCAGGCTGAGTGTGAAAATGGTTTAGTATATTAAAAATTGTGATCTTTGGCAGTTGTTACTGGTCATCAGAAGCCCGAAAGTCTGACAACCAGTCTTACCAAGGGGTTTCGTATACTCTTTAGACTGGAAGCCGACCCCGACATAGTTGGGAAAAGGTTTAGCAGATGAATGACAAAGTTATATTTAATATTTTATTATATATAACAAAGGAGTGACTGACTGCAATCAATGAATTAGCATTCATTTAATAAAATGTCATACTGTTCCGGAAGAAACATGTAAGTCTTTTGGCCACACACATTCCATCATAGACCTCATCCATCGCTTTCCATCAGGCATGATCAAGGACAAGAGCGGGCCCATTCAGAAATAGAAAAACGAATATCTAGACAATGTTGCTCAAGTATTTGGCTATCAGTTACTTAAAGGAAAATATGCATTGTTATATAAGTAATTCTGGATTACCAGTTAAGTTTGTTTTAAAAGAATTCTTATTGAAATTGAAAATATTTATTTCAGACCAAGCACACAGTAATTGACACAAGTCCATATTATGTTAGAAGGTCTTATAGCCTTGTTAGTAAAATTTAAAATAATTATTATTTTGGACATGCATGACCAACTTATGCCTCAGGATTTGGCTGTCCACTCAGTCTGACATCACACTCAGAAGCATATTGGTGCTACCCTTTACCCGAGACCACAGGGAGGCGGACCTTTTGCGAAGCTCCGCCTATTACGGCCACTTTGATTTAATCAATAAATTAAATACTCCTTAAAACTATTCCCACTCAATCAGAGATTACAGTTATATTATGGTAAGTTTTATTGAGCATAAATATTAATGTGTAGTTTTCAGCTGCATTGACTGCCAAAATAACAAATTAACTGTCAAAGCATTGCTTATATGGAGTAGTATTATGGAGACCATTTACATAATAAAGTACTTCTAGTCAATCCTGCCATAAGTATACAGGAAGTATGTTTGCATACTAAGATAGTTGTTGTGTTATACTGTTATTCAAGCAATGGGCATTGCATAGAGCTGTCTATTATTTTTATAATCTCATTTTGTGAAGTACAAAAAGAATTTGTTATCAATGATTCAATTTATTATCATTCATTTGGTATTGTGTTTATGGTTTGTAGGAAGTCTTTGAGGTTTTATTGAAACTGTTAGCGCCAATATAGCGAGTTAACTTAGGCCAGTCAAGAGGCTTATAACCAGCAGTGGACAGCCATAGGTTGACGACTATGTGGGCTTATAAAGTTACTAGCAACATTGTGGTTTCACCCGTTTAGTGTCGATTCTGTGGGAATATTGGGATAAAAAACTATCCTATGTCCTTCCATGGGATGCAATTTATCTCTCTGCCAAATTTTATCTAAATCCGTTCAGTGGTTTAAGCATGAAAAGGTAACATACAGACAGAGTTACTTTTGAATTTATAATGGTAGTATGGATGAAGAAATAAAATTTTAATTACCAGGCTTAGTAAATCGAGTCTCAGCTGTATAGTCAACAGTAGAAATACAGAAGTTTTCATACCACATTATGTTTAGTATAGTTTTTATTAGTGCTTTGGTACTAATTGAAACTCAGGTTGTTTTAGGCATAATAGGTGTGTTGTAATGTATGTATGCAAAGTTTTGCATGTTACTGTGACCTATCAACATGTATGCTCACCCAACAACAGTAAGAGGTATTTACCAGTGAACATTGTTACTACATACAATCATACTAGGTCACATTGAAATTATACACATTATTGGTTCCACACACACCACTGACATTTGATCCACTGCCTGCCTCCCTCACCACTATGTCGAAAACACTTCACAAGACTCTATGATAACGAAAAGTAGGTTTCGACTTTTAAAACCAAGGTCAATACATTCACTATCTAATAAGTTATCAATAACAGCAAAACTATCGCATTGTAGATTTTAACTTAATTAGTGACAGGTGATAAATACATGTACTGCACAAAATATATAACATATTACGTTATTGAATACTGTAAAATGTCAGCAGGTCTTACCTAAAGCGACTTCGCAGGACTTCTTCAGTTGGCTGTGGTAGGACCTTTTTATGTCCTTATCAGCCAAAATCTTTTCTAGCGCTCTGACTATAAACATTTCTTTAGTTTTCAAGTTGGTTTGCATCGTTACTTCATAAGTTGATCACTCCATTCGTTCCTATCGGAACCGACTTAGTTGCGCGGTGGTTTTATATTCATTTATATTACTTTTTGAGGCACTGTTATATTGTTATCGTATTACTGTATACTCGTATCGAGATAGCACAAATGGAACATCACAAAACTTTAGGGAACTATAGATTTTTGTGAAATCATTTCTGCGAGACGGAGATTTCTTTCTACGATTCACACCTCATCACAAACATGTCAATTATAAAGGTGCGTTCATAAATGTCATTAGATTACACAATCTTGTCGGAAGTTATTTTTGAAATTATTCGTTTTTTTCTAGATAACTCTCTGTACTACTACATAGAAATAAATAAGGAAATGCTTCTTAGTTATTTTTAATTGGTTTTAAATACGCAACAATGGAATTTTAATGATTTTATTTTGATGCGTTCATATTTATTTGTTTTCGTGGAACTGTTGTATAACATTACGTCAGCTTATTGAAAACCTGAGAAACGGTTTTAAGCCTTTTTGGGGCTTTTTCATTAAATTCAAGTATAAAATAGCGCAAATATTGAAATAAAAATTGCGGTGAATAATTTTCTAAATAAATAAATAGCGCTAACTTTTAGTTTACTGCAAATTCTGCGTTTGATTTTTCCTGATACACGTTAAGTCAAGAGTTCAAGTCTTCAAGACAATTGTCATTTTTTATCTGTTGTGTCGCTGACGGACGAACTCGCTTGCGGTTAACCCGCTATTTACGTTAAAAATCGTGAAATTCTTCGTAAAAGAAGAGCAATTTTTTATTTTTTGTGATATTTTGAATTAGCCAACAAAATTGCTTCCACAATGACAGTAACGCGGGTCGCGGAGTCCCGCACCGAGTTCAAATTGAAGAGCTTACCTGACGATGCTATATCGAGCGTTAAATTCGCACCGAAATCCAACCAGTTCTTGCTGGTGTCGTCGTGGGACTGCTCTGTGAGGCTGTACGATGTTACGTCGAACACGGAGCGCCATAAGTACAACCACGAGCTGCCCGTCTTGGACGTTTGCTTTCGGGTAAGAATTTAGTTGTTTTTACATGCTTGTTCGCTTGAATACACTGTGAACTGCACGCGGATACTTCTCCTTATCTAAATAGCTGTAGTTATTTGGACATGCCTTTACAACAGTAAAAACAATCTGCCCATAAGACGACCCACTGACCAAACATTGTTTTACCATGTGAACAATGTTTAAAAAAAAAAGATATTCTGGAGTGTTTGGGGACACCAGCAAAAGCATACAGTTTAAAAACTTCTCATATCAATGAAACAGGCATTAGTAATTTAGTTGCAAAAGGGTAGAGACCCAGTTATGTACAGTAAAGCATGACATCTTGGCTACTGTCCAACTTTTTCCAGATTTTGGTAACTCATGGTAAAACCTCCATACTGTGTTACAATGAACTACCAAAATAGCCAGGCTCGGTTTACTTCTAGTGCATGGTAATAAATTGTGGGTTCAAAAGCCTCTATTAGTTACCTGTTATTCCACAATTCATTGAAAAAACTACATTGCCACTTGATTTTCTTTCCAGGATGCTGTTCACACCTATAGTGGTGGGTTGGACCAGATCCTGAAGATGTATGACCTGAATGCAAGTATGGAAACAACGTTGGGTGAACATAAAGGAGCTATCCGATGTGTGGAGTTTGCTTCTGAAGTGAATGCGGTGCTCACTGGCAGTTGGGATGGTACCGTCAAGATGTGGGACAGCCGTGTGCCCAATTGTGTTGGAACTTATAATCAAGGAAATGAAAGGGTAAGATATAATAATTATGTAGAATCAGCTACACAGCTGATTTTATTAGCATCAACACAACACACGTTGTGTTGATGCTTTTTATTTTGGGCCATGTGCCCTTGAAGCAATTTTTGTCTAACCGTGTTGTAACAGCATGGAATAGGATCCCGGAAAATGTGACGCTCCCACACTGAACTGCTTCAAGAATCGACTGGATAGACTAAATATCTCCAAGCTATACAATACACACACATCAGGTAATTACCTGCTAGTGTATTTACCGGTTTTGAAGTTAGATTAAAACATGAAAATTGTGAATAATACTTTAGTTTTAGGCATAAAATCAAGTATTAAGTCATATTTTTGATCTTCTAGGTATACACAATGAGCATAGTTGGTGAGAAGTTTGTAGTCGGCACATCAGGTCGCAAGATTTTCGTATGGGATGTAAGAAACATGGGACACGTGAATCAGAGACGTGAATCTTCCCTCAAGTACCAGACTCGATGTATCCGAGTGTTCCCTAACAAACAGGGGTATGTCCTCAGTTCTATTGAAGGCCGGGTGGCTGTGGAGTACCTTGATAGTAATCCAGAGGTTCAGAAAAAGAAATATGCCTTTAAGTGTCACCGGATTAAGGATGGTGGTAAGTATCAACAGTCATGGTGATTTCATCATTTCACTTGGTTTTTGTAAAACCTGGCATTTATGATTATGTTGATGATTTGGAAAGAGACATCAGTCAAAAGCTATTTATATGGCTGGTGTCCGTAACTCCACGTATGGCAGATATAAAATAGGATATTGAAAATATTTTAACCACCATCATCTGCTTAGCCTTTTTCTAATGTTCTTGGTAAATAACATAATCAAAATGCCTTCCCGCTGAAAACCTAATCATCCCCTATAAGATTCCTAGCCTGACTGAGAAGCCAGACTTCTAATACAATCACTATTAATACTCTCATTCCAGGTCTCGAAAAAATCTACCCAGTGAATGCAATAAGCTTCCACTCCGTTTACAACACCTTCGCAACAGGCGGCTCTGATGGTTATGTCAACATTTGGGACGGTTTTAACAAGAAGAGGTTATGTCAGTTCCATAGATACAACACGGCGGTCTCGTCTCTAAGCTTCTCCCATGATGGGTCAGCCCTAGCTATTGCCTGCTCTCAACTGGATGAAACACAAATAGAGGACCCCAAACCAGAAGATACCATCTACATAAGATATGTGACAGACCAAGAAACAAAGCCTAAATGAGAAGTGGATTATACCCGGCGATTCTGTTATTAAGTGGCCGTTTTCAAAGTGTGTGTAGCTTAAGGTACAGGTGAAATTGGACTCCTGAACTCTGACTGACGATTTCAACGAATGATTTTTCAAGATTGCTAAGTGTGTCCGAATTTTTCCTCTTGTCCATTGGATTCCAATTGCCCCAATAATTATTCCTCATTACAATATGAATTTTTGATAGTATACTTAAATTGAGAATGGTTTGCATGATAAGCTTACGATTTGTTATTTTGCGATTGTTCAAATAAAGTGTTCTACGCGCGAATCGGTACACATCACTGTTTCTAAGACGATTATATGTATGTTGCCTTATAATTAAAGTAAATATTAAAACATAATACGCAAACGTATTTACGCTAAAAACTTTCGAATATAACTATGTCGAAAGGTACTAATGAAGAATTCACCCGTAGAACGTTTTATCTAAGCCTATACCTATCCTGCAAAAAATACCTGAATATTGTCTAGGAATGTTGACAGTTACGTAAATAGCAATTTTGTTCAATGAAGTACTGAATTTAAAGCCATGAACAGACGGCCGGGTGACAAGATCTTTGTGAATGAACCTTACAGTTCAATTAGGATAAATTTTAGTTGTAAGTGATTAATAAAAAGTAATTAAGTTTCATAAAAGTTTGTTTCATGACCTTACAGGGCTTTTGCTCGCTTTCATTATTTTATCGTATGAACGTAAGAATCGAAAATAATAACCCTCCTAGTGTCACATGGAGCTACGAGCTAAGGGCTATGCAAGGATGTCAGAATAGGCCGTCGACAGGCTGCTCCCGTAAAACTTGCTCAACTTATGCGGCTATGCTGTGAAAGAGACGATCTTATCAACCGTAGATACGCATGCTGAGAATCCCTAGAGAAAAAAATAAATACATAAAAACAAAATTTAAAAAGGCCCCTTGTTTTGTAAGAGGTCCTCGGCTCTTATCCAATTAGTTGACCACCCTGAAGAAACGTTTTAATTTTCGTTTATAAAGTTATTTCAAATTTAAAATCCAAAAAGCTGTAAAAAAAAAATGCGGCGTCGTCGTCGCCAGACCTTGCCTCCATTTAATTTAAACTTTAATATTATCCAAAGAGCCTCACCACAAATAATAGCAACATTTTCCAGATCCACTGCTTGCAATGACTCACGGATATCTTTGTATCTTGAACAAAAGTGCGCTTTTATCAGCAAACTAAGTGCTGCGGAATGTGCACGCCATATAAGTGCATATTAAAAGCATACTGCATTGCTTTGAATTAACACATTCGCGAATACACAAGACGTGTGCGTCCGCAGTGTTTCGCAATTAAAATTTAAGAGCATTTATGCTGCTTTCGTTTGCGGAAACTGGAACTTCTTCAGGGGAGAGATAATGGTGATTTTACCGTGTTTTGTTCATGAAGTTAAGTTTGTAAGTATGAAAGCTCGGCCAGTCCAAATTGGCGCTCAAACAAAGCTAATGTTTGCGACCACCTAAAGGTTTCTTAGAAGATGTTATTATAAACGTTTGGTGTGTCAAACCAAACAAGTGTTAGCTGTTTAAAGAACACGTTTACTGCTGTTGTAATTATATTCTAGTGTACCTTCGAATACTTGTTAATTGAGGAAGTTGTAGCTAATACGGTACTTCGATCATAGGTAGGTATGTTTGTTTAAACACGGATTTCTTAACGTTTCTTCTCATTGTTAAGTTTTAATAAGCGATGGTGTGATGCGGAATTAACTAGTAGTTTATTAACTTACTAATTATACAGTTCTGAAGATATTGCGTTAGGTGAGGCGAGTATAGATGTCTAAATATAAATTATAGGCTTGTTATTTATAGCTATTTGATTAGCAGTTAATGTGTGTAGAAAATTGCAGGTTTAGATAAAGTTCAAGACACTATTGTGACTTGTGAGATGTTAGGCTTCTCTAAGGCTAAGTGCGTACCACGAAATTGAATTGTTGCGGAAAATAGTCGCCAATCTGTGATCAATACCAATATACTTACTAGAGTCCGCGCACTGCGGTAAAAAATCGGCTGAAAATTTATTAGCGTTTACGATTCTATTTTGCATCAGCATGCGATTACAAAAATGGCATTGCTGTGCGCTCTTAGCCTAATAAAACCATAGGCAGTGTCACCAGTGCAAGGAATTAGTTGGCTGGCAGACAGGTCATCACCAATATAATTGAGATAGGCAGCGATTATTAAACCATTTATGGAGTGGCTAAGTGAAAAATAAAGACCATATTTTGATATAGCTTTGTCTGCCTAGGTAACATTTTGTCCTCCCTTTTTCGATCACAAAAACTCCAGTCGCGACACCACACTATTATCCTTCGCCTAAGTAGCCTAATAAACTATTTTTAGCGTCCTGTGGTCTTTAAAGAGAGGATCGAAGTCACCGCGCCCAACGATTGGTCTCGAAAATATTATGGTAGTTATTGTCATTTATTCCACCTTGCTTACCAGACGGGTCAGGTGGTTAACAAATAGCTCATAATAAATTATAAATGGTTTTATTTATGTAAGTATGTAGGTTTGTACCTACAAACACTTTACACTTCAATATTATTTTTAAAACTAGATGAGGTCGGCGTTAATTCCTATCTGACTACTCTGAGAAGAAAGGCCGAAACAAACTCAGAGGTGTCTTTGTTTCTTTTAAAGTCCAGATAGGTAATATTGGTCAGATCACTCAGATCATGTGAAGACCATGTTGGTAGGTACACTGGGGTCTGAAATGGTGTTTTGAGGAAAGAATCACGCAGAATGAGTGGATCCGTCTAGTCCACGCATCAGTCAGTAATCGTGCAGCTCAACTCAGAACTCGACGAACAATCCTACCAAAGAAAGGAAATTTGGGTAGGCCGTATATTTATTACCTACTCAAACTGACAGTTCATGATTAAAACTAAATGAGAAAAAACAACAAAAAAGCGATGACCCACATATTCCTCTCATTCACAACAATTAAAGTAATATAATACTTTTTATATGTTTTCAACACACTTGCTCGTAAAGTGAGCCTTATTATATCGTTCTTAGGGCCATAAACCGAACTATAACATACACGTGCATAATAATATTACACACTAGTGCATAATAGAATGATCCCTACAAAGTTAAGTTAGTACCTAACTGCAAATTATATGCGAGTAAACAGAGCATTTTCAATTTAACCGGGTAATACAGTTTTTTTTTTTTGTAACAACAAAGAGGTTTTATGCCACCGAAAATCTATTTACATTTTTGAAATAAATAAATGTGTCCCTAATTAAGACGAAAAAACATTTATTATTATCAAATTATTTATAATTCACAATAATTTCTTATAAAATATTTGCATTTTATCACAAAAATTATCATTTTGAAGTAGGCTGTATGGCTGTAATCAATCAACTTACATTTGGCGCGTGCAAAAAAAAAAAATTGCGCGCCATTTCCCAATTTTCCCCTAATTTTCATATTTTGTTTGTATCGCATTTGTTGCTGTGTGGTAAATAATTATAAAAATGTCAGGTTTTAGTACAGAAGATGAACAATTGATTGATTTAACCCCGCCAGAAATACTAAATGCAGCACAAAATGCAAACGAAAGCCTAATACCTGCAAAATCTAGAGAAAAGTATTTAGCTGCTTACGATAGTTTCCTGCAATGGAAGAGCAACAAAAAAACCCAGTCATTTTCTGAAAATGTGTTTTTGGCGTATTTCTCTGAACTCGCCAATACATACAAACCTAGCTCCCTGTGGTGCATCTATTCCATGTTAAGAAGCATGGTTAAGCTCAAACATGGTGTTGATATCAAAACGTACTGTAACCTGATGGCATTTTTGAAGAGACGCTCGGATGGATATATTGGTCGGAAATCTAAAGTTTTGTCACCAGCCGACGTTGAAAAGTTTTTGAATGAGGCTCCGGATAGTCAGTATCTAGCAACAAAGGTGCGTTTCATATTTTTAATCGAAACGAATCTACAATATACAAGTGTGTAACTTTAGCATAATTTCTTAGAACTAATTAATTGATTTCTTTGCAGGTTGCCTTAATATTCGGTGTTACTGGTGCTTGTAGACGACAAGAGCTGTACAATATTACAACAAAAGATGTAGAAATCCACGGAGATATGCTTCTTGTCAAAATTACCCAGACTAAAACCAAGATTCCACGATCTTTTACAATCCAAGGAACGTTTCGTGAAATAGTGAAAAAATACCAAGATCTCCGTTCAACAAAAACAAAGAATGACCGCTTTTTCCAAAACTTTCAGAAAGGAAAATGTACTGCACAAACAATCGGTATTAACAAATTTGGTAATATGCCAAGAGAAATAGCGAAGTATTTAGGTTTGCCTGAGGCCGATTTTTACACTGGACACAGTTTTAGAAGAACGTCGGCTACAATGTTGGCTGATTCGGGGGCTGATATACTAACTTTGAAGCGACATGGTGGATGGCGTTCTGACGCAGTCGCTGAATCGTACATAGAAGACTCAATTCATAACAAAGCAAAAATCAATGACAAAATAACGCAAGCCATTAATTTGGAGCCAAAGGCAAAAAAGTTTTGCCCCGAACCACAACCATGTACATCTACTAGCGTGAGTTATTTGGTGCCCTCTCCTTCCAGTAATTTGTATGATTTACCTTTGTCGCCGACATTTACACAAGAAGTAAATGAAGGTACTAAAGAAGTGGCAAGTACCAATGTAACACAAACTGTGAAATTGCCATCAAAAACAATCCAATATCGTTTTGAAAATTGTACATTCACCAATTGTTTTAATAATTAAACGATTTATGCAATACATATTTGTTTTTTCCTCGCAAGTGTGTTGAAAAACGTCGTATGATACACGTGTGTATTGATGATTACCGTCCTCGGCTCTCTTAAGACCCTCATCTGACGGCTCGGGTCTCAATGGCGCCTCAGCGGTAATCACCAACATTACACACTTGTACCATAATGTACTATTACGACAAACTGTCCAACTAAGTAGGTCTAACTTTGAGAAACAGGTCAATCGTCAAATCCGACTCGGCTGGGCAGCGTTCGGGAAGCTATGCAATATGTTCTCGTCCCACATACCGCAGTGTCTCAAGACGAAAGTCCTTGACTAGTGCGTGTTGCCAGTGATGACTTATGGCACTGAAACGTGGTCGCTCACAATGGGCCTTATAAGAAGGCTAAAAGTCACCCAAAAGGCAATGGAGAGGTTTATGCTTAGAGTTTTCCTGCGTGATCGAATCAGGAAAGAGGAGATCCGCAGGAGAACCAAGGTAACCGACATAGCTCGAAGAATTGCCAAACTTAAGAGGCAGGGGGCAGGGCACATTGCTTGCAGAACAGATGGCCGATGGGGCGGAAAGAAGTGGCGACCGCGTACCGGAAGACGTAGCGTTGGAAGGCCTCTCACAAGGTGGTCCGAAGACCTTGTGAAGGCCGCAGGAACTCGTTGGATTTGAGAAGCACAGAACCTGTCGAAGTGGAGGTGGTTGGGGGAGGCCTATGTCCAGCAGTGGACGTCTTTCGGCTGAAATGATGATGACTAATACTTTTTAAAGTAAATATTCATGTCATTGTTTATATAAAATTCATCAATGTCAGTGTGTATTGGTAATATAGGTAGGTAAAGAGAATGTAGGTAACACATCGCGAATTAATCATACGAAATTGTTAAATAATTATTATATTTTTATGCGCTCAGAAGTAGAGTTGCCGTTACTACCCTGTTTATACCGAATACAATACAATTTACATGATTTTTTTAGACTATTCAGGGTCAGCCAAATATTTGATCAGTTTGAGAATTTATAACCAGTGAACCGTGACGATGAAAGCAATTTTAATGCAAAAGGCAAAAGAAATGGGGGAAAACTTCCAATCGAATCTTAACCCAATATGGACGCATTATCGCATAAGACAGATAATAGGCTACTGGCCACTTCCTTGACATTACGATCTTTCATTTTATTTTATTTGACGCAATAAATATTCAACATAAATAAAAAAATTGACAACCATTTTCCTGCGTTTCGTTCAGCACGCTACGCTTTATTGCCACGGCCCACGCGTGGGCGGCTAACCTATGACTCAAAGATGTGACCTCTTCGGATCTACTCCTCTACAACCAAGATAAAGTACATTTTACTGTCTATTCATAATATATGAGTAGCGATAGAAAAATGTCGGTATACAAGAGCTTGGGAACTTGCCTGGTTCCAAAGTTTCCGTCCTCCTATGTAAGGAGAGCTTGTTCACCTTACAAATCTTTGATCGACTGTGTTGAAATTACACAGATAAAAAAAAGATTCTTTAAGTATTTGAAATAAGAAAAGCAGCAGGGTCATTGCGTAACCCACGATCGGTAGCAATGGCTTTCATTTTGACAGTTCAACAACATTCATTGCGTTATTTACTTTGTTGAGCAGACAAATTTTTCGAACATATGAAGCAATGGATTAGTAATATCCTACAAAATGATTCAGATTGAGATCGATAGTGTGTTACGCAATTTGGGTGCTGAATTAGTTCTTGTTTAAGGCCTGTATTAATGCCGATAGCCTTGAGCATTTGGGCGGAGCTAACGACCCCTTCTCCGCGCCACTCCGCTACCCGCATGTAACAGAAAATGTGCGGTTGTGTGCGCCGCCACCACGGTTTGCCTCGCCTAGTCTCGTCACAGAGTATCGAAATCACAGAAGGTCAAGTCATCGTGAAAGTTAAATAATTATGTGTACCACATATACAGGATGTCCCAGAACTCAACGTCAAGCCGAAACGGGGTGACAGGATTGATCATAACCATCACGAGAAAAATATAAAAAAAATCTATCCCATGCAGTTTGAAAATTATGGGCATTTTAAGAAAAACCTAGAAATTTGATCAAACTGTACCATTTTTCGGTTATTGTGGTTATTCTTTTTTATTTTTGTTCAATTAAACTTTGGAAACGTAATCCTAAATAACATTTCTAGAATCCCAATAAAAAATAATGACACGATTGCCTCAAGTTTCCGAGAATTGAGACTATTCGTTAAACTACGAATTTAAAATTTTCAAGATTCGTCGACTTTGATTGGCCCTCCTTTAAAAAAAATGTACTAGAGTGCCTTGGCAAGTGGTATTAAAAGTTGGCGCGTTTAATCAGAATTCTAAAATGGTACAATACTTGTTAGTTCCATACAATAAAAAAGAGTAAAAAAATTAAAACCTCAAGTAACCCGATTTTTGCTATCTCAGTTAAAATGTTTTTGATTCGCACAAGCTCTAGGTAGGTTCTTAATTTTAAGGCAAAATGATGAGAGAGATGGATAGTGGGTATGTTTGCCATGAGTGAGCGAGACAGATAGTGACGCCACTTTTATTAAAGTGAAAAAAGTGAAAAAAAGTTAGTAAAATAATGAAAAATCTTGATCTAGTTTAATTTAGGTTTGTTGGAATAAAAGTCAGATAGAGAAATAACATTTTTATTACAATAAATGTTCAAATTGTTTACCATCAGCCTCAATACAAGCCCTACATCTTCTTAAAAAAGATCTACTTATTAGTCGGGCATATCTTCAAGAGTTGATCTCCTCAGCTGCTTGAGAAATGCGTTCACGCAGGTCGGCTACGTTCTCAATGGGCTTATTTATTGTAATAAAAAACGTTATTTCTCTATCTGACTTTTATTCCAACAAACCTAAATTAAACTAGATCAAGATTTTTCATTATTTTACTAACTTTTTTTCACTTTTTTCACTTTAATAAAAGTGACGTCACTATCTGTCTCGCTCACTCATGGCAAACATACCCACTATCCATCTCTCTCATCATTTTGCCTTAAAATTAAGAACCTACCTAGAGCTTGTGCGAATCAAAAACATTTTAACTGAGATAGCAAAAATCGGGTTACTTGAGGTTTTAATTTTTTTACTCTTTTTTATTGTATAGAACTAACAAGTATTGTACCATTTTAGAATTCTGATTAAATGCACCAACTTTTAATGCCACTTGCCAAGGCACTCTAGTACATTTTTTTTAAAGGAGGGCCTATCAAAGTCGACGAATCTTGAAAATTTTAAATTCGTAGTTTAACGAATAGTCTCAATTCTCGGAAACTTGAGGCAATTGTGTCATTATTTTTTATTGGGATTCTAAAAATGTTATTTAGGATTACGTTTCCAAAGTTCAAATGAACAAAAATAAAAAAGGATAACCACAATAACCGAAAAATGTTACAGTTTGATCAAAATTCTAGGTTTTTCTTAAAATGCCCATAATTTTCAAACTGCATGGGATAGATTTTTTTTCAGATTTTTCTCGTGATGGTTATGATCAATCCTGTCACCCCGTTTTGGCTTGACGTTGAGTTCTGGGACACCCTGTATTTACAATGGTCCAGTTTTGGTTTTATTTAGGTATTATCTATTGATATGGATGTACTTTTCGGGCTATGGTTACGAATAAAATTGTTAAAAGCTTTCGAGGCCGTGAGTAGAAGCTATACCCTTAATATAAATCAGCCTGGCTTGCCATGTGGTAAACAACTTAATGTATCTTTTTAACTAAAATTAATGGCTAAATGTGCTGCTAAGCGCAAAACTCAAGAATGGCTGGACCAATTCGGTTTTTTTTTAAATATTCGTTGAAGTCTTACGAAGGTTTCTATGAAGAGAAGAAGGGTAGGTAGGCATGTACGTAGATAGGTAGGTAGGTATGTAGGGTAGGTAGGTTGGTAGGGTAGGTAGGTAGTTAGGGTAAGGCAGATAGGAAGGTAGGGTAGATAGGTAGGCAGGTAAAGTAGGTAGGTAGGTAGGTATAGGTAGTATAATTATCACTAGTGTATGTCATATTATTTGTTATATTTTTTATAAACAAATATATTATAACTAAAATTCAGCTGAATAATCTTCAAGTTCTTCGACAGACCTTACAAGATGCTTGTGAGTCACCATGTCATCCAATAGAGACCGTAGTTTTTGAATGCCCAAATCATCTTGTTCCTAAAATGAATGCAGTTATACATACAACTAAAACAAAAATATAGGTTCATAATTTGTAAAAAAAAATACATTCACATCCAAATCAACAGAATCACCTTCAACTTCTCTGGTAGAACTAATTGATTCACTACGTATAGGTAATGATTTTTTTATTTGATTTAATTAGTTGAATAATATTATTGACCCACTTTAGCCCACATGGATAGTAATGATAAAGTGATAATTATAATAAAAAACATGACTACCAATTTGATTTTCTAATTTTATGTAGTCTGTGCCACCCGCGGTCTGCGATAGGCTGATTTAATTGATTGATTGATGTCACCCGCGACGATAGAAGTCGAGTAAAAAGTATTCGACTTTCGATCTGCCATAGAGAGATTTGATCCTTATGATTGACCCTATCGATTGATGCCATAAAAGTACAGGGTATTATTTTTTCGGATTTTAGGCGGTTCGATTCCCGAGAGCGGCAAGCGAATTTTCGAACATCTTTGATTGCAGATTTGTTTTTTTTTAATGAAGGGATTTTCCTTTGAGTAAAATTTGCTATCTCCAGTGTTTAGAGTACTTGCCCTCTAGGTGAGGTTAAAAAAATCCAGCCTGTATATACATATATATTATTTAACTACTACTTTTTACTATTGTATGACATTATTATTTTTAATTCCTTATTTTGTTGACTGATCTGTATTTACGATAATTTTATTTTCAATGACATTGTACAGACGCCAGCACATCAAGTTACTACAATCTGTCAGATTTCTTTAATAGATTTTCAACTTTATCACTAAAGCATAAGGTTCAAAGTTGATTGCGAAAATTTGACAGTTTCGGATAGGTTGATGTGCTTGGCGTCCGTACTTTATTGAATAGTGAAATTAACAGTTAACATTCTTGTTTTATATTTGCACACCTTATATGGTTATTAACAGTGTACCATTTGACCTTTTTTAACATCCACTGAACCTGTTTTATGCAAATAAATGATTTGATTTGATTTTTTTATTTGAAAATAATTACGCCGGTAATCAATAAATTGACAAATTATTAGCAAGTACGTAACCTATAATCATAATTAATACCTACTTTAGGAGCATTTTCAGTTTTGTGTCACAATATGTCACAAATAATCGCAACGCATCAGAATAATAGACTTTACTTAGGCACCGAAAAGTAAAATAAAATTTATAATATTGGCTGAATCATTTCGTGGACGTGGACCTTCTGTGATCATTCACTACTAGTACTTACGACTTTCGTTTGAATGAGGTAGGTATTTTATAAACAGCAGTGCGATTCTGTAACCATCTCACCGTGAAAACTTAGGTGAAGTGAGCGTGGAGTGAACTGTCAGTGTCATCTTACCAGATACTAGGGATTGACCAAGCATACATTTACAATCATAATCGAGATTTTAATAATATTTTTAATGCTAATCCTATTGATATTTTTATATAATTCAAAGCTAGTATTTAAGTGGTCAAAACAGCAAAACAGAAGCGCAGTCAGAATCTCAACCTTGTTTTTTTTTCTTTTTTCCCTAGACTAGTAAGTCCTTATATATAGCCAGACAGCGCCAGCGCCTAACGCGCTTGCTCGGCGTGAAATATGGCTCATTCCGAATTAAGTCATCATCGCTCACATAAATAATTTGCTTTCCGATTTAGATAAATCACCACTATGGCAGCTGAGAGTCAGTAATATACCTATTTACTTGAATAGTTACCCATGGTTGGATTATAGTATTTATTTGTGTATACACCACGAATTTCTTCTTCTTTGGTAAGGTGGCGACTGTAGCCAGAAGCACAATTTCGAAAATGCCACGTTAGTTTAAAGATCGGTGATAATTATTAATTTAGGCCCTAAATGAAAAACCGACCATGCCCTAAATTTTAGGGCATGGTCGGTAGTCGGCGTTATCGCAAGATGGCACATGCCATGACTTCATATATGTCGATTCACGGGACATCGTTATCGCGTTCACGTTAATTCAGAAAAGGGCCCTAATTCACTATGACCACTTAATGATTCGTTACTTCGAAACCACGTCAATTCCTTAATAACCTAATCACTACATCTGCTATTAACGTATTCTCTATGACACAATGACCGAAACCGGTTTGAACTGTCAAAATACCACGCTTGACGTTTAATAATCGCATAATCCCCGCATAATCTTACCACGCCGTACGTTTGTCAAGCGTGGTAAGATTATGCGGGGAATAATAGATAAATACCATACAGCAGAATTGGGGTCAAGGTGTAAGCACGCTGTAGTCGATTACAGTGCAATTCGGAATGTACCATATATCACTCCACTCGAATCTCGTAACCATGGCAACACCACCTCGGCGTCAACAACACCTCCACCAGCCGCGTTTTGATTGACGAATACCTCGTCTTTTTCTACTTTAGAGTTAACTAATTTTAATTGAATATTGTGACTAATTCTAATTTATGATTATTTATTTATGCATTGACTGTAGAAATGATTCCATATTGTTGATTGTATTTAATTAGCATGCAACCATATTTGTACGCCTCTTGGCATAACATAGCGACCTATGAATTTTAATTTAAGAACTGTATTTACTACCTATGTTAGACAAATAAAAAATGATTATGATTATTATGATTACACATTTTGAAAATCGCTCTACGAAAACTTTGCTTAATCTGCCCCTTGGCAGACTCTAAGGCAGGGTCGCCATGGTGTATTATATTAATATTAATATTATTACCATAATTTCCTAATGTTCTTATACATGACGCCTTACAAGTTAAATATGTAAAAACAAATCTCTAATGTGATGAGTGACTAACGCGCAAGCGCGGCGTGATCTTATCACTTCACCTTCACTCCACCCGATTCACGACATTAAATGTCGTGAATCGGGTGAAGGGAAGGTGAAGTGATCACGCAATCTGCAATGTGATAATGACAGTGATTAACGCGCAAGCGCGGCGTGATCTTATCACTTCACCTTCACTTCACCCGATTTACGACATTTAGTGTCGTGAATCGGGTGAAGTGATCACGCCACACAAACTACGTGGGAATCAAAAAATCTCTTTTATGATTGTAAATGTTTGCTTGGTCAATCCCTAGCATCAGTAGGATGACACTGACAGCTCACTCCACGCAAGTATTCACGGTGAGATTTTTACAGAATCGACATGCAGTACCTATGTACACAGAGTAATGGACAGCGCATAAGTTTCATAAAACCCCGCTTGGGTAGGTACACTTTTTGTTTTTGCAGTAATAATTTACGATTTTATTTCGTAGTGCGGAGTTCTCGCAACGCGACACACGTCCACCTAGCAACACGATGCGCCCCGCACTAAATTTGATGGACGAGTGCGGGGGTGATGTAGACGCAGTCCATTATCAGAGGCCTTTTTAATTTATTATCATAAAAATAATACATATTTTAAAAAAGTAACAAAACCAAATTATTCTCCTTTGTATTGCGAAGATGTAGATATATTTTTTTACACTCTTTTGATAAAAAATGAAGGAGTAAAACGGTTTCATCTCAATGATTTGGAGGTGATTTGGTGATTTTTTTTTAAATTAAGTGATACCGGTAGAAAAATTATGGCTAAACCAAATTACGTATTATATCATGAAGATTACTAAGGATTTTTTTCAGATGTAATTTCTCTGTAAATGCCGACAAAAAATGGCTTCATCTGCATGCTTTTTTCAAGCTTTTTTCGAGAGAGCGGCCTTAACTAGGAAAGCGGTAAGGACTTTTTTCTAAATTGCCGTATGTGAAAACCGCCTAGACAGAATCTATTACCGCCCTGAGTCGATTGTTGCGGTAACCAAAGCACCTCTTAGCTACCCTCGTTTTTGGCACTCGTATAAGGTACCTACTCGCACACTCGTTTTGCTATCGAATACGTTATAGTGTTCCGGTGGTTACAGGATGCTAACTTAACATCTTAATTAGTAGTAAGACTAGAAAACATGATTTTCAAGTATTAAAGACTGCATATTAGCAACATGTAACTAGGTAGGTAATTATTAGTGGACCTTATTTTGCTATCTTTGATCACAGCCGCAACCTGTGACCTGCTACTATTAAATGTCATATCGAACTGGCTGGTACACCAGCTACTACTTGCATTTGCATTTTTTGTGTAAAATATTGCTTACAATTAGGTGTGTAGGTAGTGTACGTACTTTAATACCTATGTGCAATTATGCCCGTCAATTTATCTAAGTACAACCATAATATTGAAACCAACCATACGGCAAAAAGGTATTAAGATCAAGACTTCGACAAATATGTTTATATCTAGGTACGACATCGAACAACTGATAAACAAAGTCATTGAAGGCTGTCAAGCGAATCTTTGTCGCTCAGGCCCCAGAGATCGATACAATGCAGTGTCGGGAATAATTTTGTATTAGCACTGAGCCAAATAATAGCTAGTGAGTTAGTTAGTATTAGCTGTTACACTAACACAGAATGCATAGGTATGCATGCTGCAAGAACTAGACTATTACGACGCATAATCCAGCACATTACATCCCATTTTTAGTTACTTACAATAAACAAACTAAATACGCACTTTCAGCTACTGCAACTCCCATTCCGATTACCTGTCGCAACGTTATCATTAGTATATGCGCGATAGATAGTGCGCCATTGAACGCGTTTACATACGATCATTGCATTCCTGCCACGTCGCAGAAACAACGGTAAGTTACGCGTTAATTGAAAAACATTAGGTTTATAAATGCGTCACTGTCTTGTCTTTATCTTCATTAGAGGTAACACCTATATCATGATTACTTGAATGTGGGCGAAATAATTAAGTGGGGATGGGAGTGTGAGAATGTTCAGTGAGGTTATAGAAAAGAAAGGAATTTTACGACTGAAGTTTTAAGGCTCAATAACGTTAATGCTGCTCTTAGCAAATTTACCCGTGAATTTTTACTGCCGAAAATCAGAAAAAAAAATTGTGAAGCCCGTACAGGGTCGCTTTAGATTTAATACAGTATTTATGTGTCCATCGCTTAAAAAAAACTGATTACAAAAAAATATAACAGACTTCTATAAAAAACCCAAAAAGTGCAAAATAAGTTTAGTTTGGGAAGTCGTTGGTAAGAAATTACGGACTCTTATTTTGTTTTTAAAGTCGTTTGTATTTTATTTTATTTCACACAAATTCGCGTAAGTGCTACTTTATATTGATACTCAGCAGCTTTCTTTGATCTCTGTACAATAGAGGAGTTCTATTGTCAGATCTTCACTCTATTAAATGGGACCATCTCGGTCGAAAACTCAATGGAAAGTGATTTTTATACCATTAATATAATCATCATCATTACTTTTTTAAATAACACAGACATATGTATCAGAGTTATTTCGTCATAAAGGCAAGCCTTTACGACGTGATTATTCACTTATCAATGTTTTAAAGATCACAATATGTTATCGTTAGTAGGTCGCACCAATAGATGTCGTTACGTGTTTCTTGTGTTGAATGCTTTAAATTGATTATATCTTTTGATAGACTGAAGCGATTGCGATGAAACAAAGACTAATCACTACTCCGAGTTCTACATTATATTTGAGTGTAAAAATGAACCATACCGGTTTGGGACTTTTTACGTTGAACCTGTTCAAATAGATAATCTCTCACATCCAAACAGACAAACCGACAAACAGACAAAAATTCAAAAAATTGGTGAAATGGCATCTGTTGGTTATCCTTTAACACCCCCAATATTTTTTTAATATTTTCAATGTACAGAAACACCTCGTCTACAGATTTCTTATATGTATAGATAGATTATAATAAGTATCACAATCATTTTAATATTAAATAATTATTTTTCTTCAAGGAATTCTTTTACAGAGCCTTTTTAAATTTTTTAATATCTATGGGTAGCTTATTATATATTTTTATAACCATACAAAAAATACCATTTACTCTATGTCATAGTGAATTGAAGAACCAACATCAGAGTAGTCTTTCAGAAATCTCTATAGAGTTGTTGTCTAACTGCCTAAACTCGGCAGGAGTTTAGGCAAGGGCCGGGCTACGCAAAATGTACAGTCTACAGTTAACTAAATTCGAGCTTCATCAAAACAAATGTGTCGTCGTCTAGCCAAGGGTTAAGTCTCTACATCTTCATTAGAGCTAACACCCTACATCATGTGATAAAGTGAAGAGCACTGAGTAGGCGGGGTAATTAAATAGGAGTTGATTGTGACCCGTCGATGTATCAGGTAGCGGTGTGAGGTGTCAATGGTTGCGATTTAACACTTCAAACAGGCGTGCCCTGCGGGGTGTTTCCATTGCTTACACTGACAGTAGGAATGCCTTTCATTTCGACAGTTTATCAACATTCATTGCGTTATTTACGTTGTTTAGGAAACAAAGGACATCATTCATTTCGTACCCAAAAATTAAAACCAGAAGAAAAAAGCACTGTTTTCTTATACACGTTAATAATTGGGTATAAAATGTTCGACACCTGAATGATGTCCTTTATATGAACCGACTTCAAAAAAAGAGGAGGTTCTCAATTCGGTTGCAAGTATTTTTTAAATTATTTATTTTTTATGTTTGTTACCTCAGTACGCCGTCATTTATAAGCCGATTTGGAAAATTCTTTTTTTTAAAAGGATATACTTTCAGATTGGTCCAATTTTTTTTCAAAATCCAGTTCTGATGATGGGATCCATGAGGAATTGAGGGAACTCCTCAAATATTATAGGCACACCTATAGCGATTTGGGTATTTTTTATAGTAACTCGTGCATTAGCTCTCGGAAACCACCATTTGGTGAAGTGGAACTGATGAAGAACATCACAGATGGCTACCGGAACTACTCAATAATGAGCATTTCACGGGTTGCGATTGAATTACTTTAATATGGTTGCTAAGCAATTTATGCTCGTCACAATGCGAATAGTTAAATGGAGCTGATGGTGGAATACTAGGAGAACTCCTCAACCATTAACGTCCCTACATCGGGAAAAGCAATATTTTGTAAAGGCGATGGGCAACTTAGATACATTATAAACAGACTCACTAAAAAGCGAAACAAAACTTTTTAACAAAAAAAACCGACTTCCAAAAAAAAACACTTCAAAGTGAAAAATAACTTTAATTTCGGAAATCTGTGGCAAAAACTAAAATACAAAGACACCGACTTTCGAAATTAAAGTTATTTTTCACTTTGTAGTTTTTTGGAAGTCGGTTTTTTTTTGTCGAACATAAGCAGCAATTAGGGTTGCCAACTCTCGAATGGACCAACCCGGGAGAATTTAAAAAAATCGAGTATTGCGTTGAAAGAAAATCTCAATATTTTATTATTGATGGTTTTTTACCACAAAATCAAAAAAGTAGTATTTGTATCTCTGCTTTTACTAAAGAAATATTCATTCAGTTTCTTTTTTGTTCCATCATAATGACTGAATACGCGCTCGCAAGAATTGTTAGAGACAGGAATGGAAAGAACAAACGCGACGAGTAACGTGCGAGCGACGGATGCATATACTTAAAAAAAACCGGAGAAATTATTGCACCCCGGGAGGTCGGGAGATAAACCATTATTACCGGAGTCTCCCGGGCAATCCGGGAGGGTTGGGAACCCTAGCAGCAATGGACTAGCAATATCCTTCAAAATGATTCAGATTGTTATTAGGGCACGCAATTAGAGTGCTGGAGGCATTTTTCGTAACAAGACGTTAGACTTCGTCGTGATGTGACGTTTAAAATTCTTAAACTCACTGACAGAGAACGCACATCCAAAACTGCTGGGCCGTGTTATATAACAGTAGTATTACAACATGCTACTTAGTACTTAGTCTGAAAGCACCCTTATATACAACCGAATTGAACACTGTGGAAAGAGTTTTTGAAAATTAATTGCCTAAAGGGACCTAAAGTATGAAAGCATGTCTGAATGTTCGTCATTTTGGCCGATGTGGGAAATCCCATCGGGCATACCTGCGGCTTCTTTTAAGATATTTTCCGTGTAATAAGTAGTTTAGATGAAGGAAAACATCGTGAGGAAACCGGCATGTCCTCAAACCAAAAATTTAAAGACGTGACATCCGCAAACTCGCACTGGGCCCGCGTGGTGGGTTACGGCCCACTCTCTCTCACATAAAGGAAGCCTGTGTCCCAGCAGTGGGAACATTATTCTGCTGTTTATGCTAAATAGTTTAACAGACAGGGAGTCATCCTGCCTTTTCAAGCTTCAAGCTTTTAATTTTTCCTCAAATCGAAGCACAGCTATTACTGCAAGGAGCCATGGATACTTGTATTATTTTCACGACCTAAACTAAATACTATGAACAATAAATATATTCCGATTTGATGTTCCTGTGTGGTTCGACTTACCTAATATACCAGTTCAACAGTTTATCGTTTAGCGAATACCATCTGACCGTTGCAAGCATCCGTGGTTTGTTAAAAGCACTTGTGACTTGACGCTAGTGACCGTATAATATTCACACTTCTGTACCTACATTATTGTGTTTACACACTTAGTCGGTGTCGAAGTGTCTTGTTTTTAGTTTTTCCTGTACATAATAATATATCTAATAATTAGAGGGGCAATTCTTTTAATTTTAAGAAAGTTCACAGACTGATCTCAGTTTCAATGTGTTAAAAACACCTCTAATTTCCCTATTATACATTTTTGACAAGATTTTCGCATTGATTGTCGCTGATTGAGTTATGCTCGCCTTATTTTTCTTCTCTCGTCAGTATAAGCTCTATGAATTATATCCTGTTAGTAAGGTTGGTAGGGCGGGTAACCAAATATTTAGTACCATCACTTGATGTATGAGCTATGTGCGTCCTACGTGCATTGCTACAGTTATCCAGACTGCAGGAAACGCCAATTTTAGCGTTCCATACAGTGCCAGTAATTTAAATGCCAACAATAATAATGACAAGGCTCTTTGGCAGATTTTTCTAGCATGATATCCTTAATTAAGTAGTTTCGTTTGTTATTGTAATTTGATCTTCAGTGGGCATAATTTATGTAAAAACTTGTAGCTATGTAGGTAGTTTAGTTTCACTTTGGTTCCGAAATCATGAATTAATCAATTCTCGCTATAACTTGAGTTTATAAACCTAAGCTGTAATATATTCGTATACGTTCCTACCGTACGTACTCGTGGGCACTCGAGGCCTCTGTCTGAATATTATTGTAACATCACAAATTATCTCACAATGCATGAGACAAGGTAGAGTAGAGACAAAAACAACAATGGCTCATAACTTGAGTGATAGGGCAACAACCTTTTATGTAGACTTATGTCAAATGGGCACATGGAATTTTCTTATTTTTCATGTAGTATTGAAGTTTGATGTAAGATTGTTCTTTCATAATAATCATGTTAATAACTGCTGAACGACGGTATTTTCTTTCTATCTTAAGCTCTATAGCACCGACTGTCATATATTACTGTGTGAAAAGTTTTCATCTAGTCAGTTCAATGAATGAGTAACATTCTCAATCAACTCAGCAGTTCACTACTGGACCTAGGCCTCTCCCAGGCTGCGCCACAACACCTTGTCCTGCGCATCCAGTCTGTCCCAGCAACCTTTATAAGGTCCTCGGTCTGCAGTTTCCATAACAACAGTGAGTAAAATTCTATAATACCAGCCTATTATTGTCCTACTGGAGAGCAAAAGCTTCGTCTCACACAACGTGGTGAGGGCGGAGCGGCCACAGACATCCTATAAAGCCCAAAAGCACAGTCACACTACAAAGCTCAGTCGAGTCCAGTCATCGCGCCTGGGAATCGCACTTATTACTCGCACCCGATCTTCAACCGACACTTGTGGATCTCGAAACACAGGTAGGGTTACCATATGTAAATAGAGGGATGCCTGTCTATGGTACCTAAAATGCCTGAATTTTCAGAAAAATGCCTGTCTAAAACAAAACGCTGTAGGTAATAAAAAGTAGGTAGTAAAAGCTAACAGATAATAATGAAGAGGGATATTTATTACTGATATTTGTCAGAGGAAATTATTTTTTTTAATAGTTCTTTCTTTTCTAAAACATAAACGTAAAATTTTTCACAAGATACAGTTTTGTAATTTTCCTGAGTAATCAATATTGCTTTCACTGATTCAATTGTCAGCCGATTTATTTCTTTACTCCACTGGGCGTTGACGAGAGAAAACGTACGTTCTACGTTCGCATTGTGTGCCAAAATAGAGAACACAAACTGGCAGATTTTCATGAATTTCGCGCCCGCGCGCTTGCATTTATGCAACTGCGATGCGAGCGCGGGCGCGAAATTTAAAAATGCCTGTCTCAGACCAATGCCGGCCGCACGCCTGTTTAAACCTTAAAATGCCTGTCAAATGCGGCAAACGCCTGTCATATGGTAACCCTAAACACAGGCCGATGTCGAATCAGCCACTCGTCCAACTTTCCATCTCGAGTGCCCTCCACAACGAATATCTAATGAATACTTACAAAATAAATATGATAACGATTGTTTTATAAAAATGTACACTTTCACGCGTGGGTGTTCGAAAATAGAGACTCGATCGGTGTGCGTGTTAGGTCATTTGTTGGCGAATCGAAAGTGGATGCCTTTTTAATTTTAAGTAGCGGTTAGCTTGGGGCGTGGGCGGGGTAGGATTCGATATCTAATCTGACGAAGCTGTCTGAAGTATTTACGTTATTCGGTCAAAGAGATGATAAGTCTTTGTCTGTTGTTTGTCTGTTTGTTTTGTTTGTGTTTGTCTTTGTCTTAAACAAACCTTATAATACTACTGTACAATCGACACTGGACTCGATATTTTGTTGGTAAGGTTGATACGGAAAAAAGTCAATAATATTAATAAGCTCTTTTGCCTAGTTCTCTCTGCACGTCTCGTCTCGACAGTTTGCTTATGATTTAGGATGTCCTTACCAAAATAATTGTTAATACCTACTGCTTGTTTTTTGTGTTTATATTCTTTCTCAGTTTCATATTTACCCCAAATGAAGGTATTTTCTTTCTAAATATTTTTAGAAGTTTACTTCTTTAATAACAGTAATTGGTATATCTGCCTAAAGATAGTTGGTAATTTTATCAGGAACTATGTATACATCCCTGAAATATAACATCCTCCAAACAGGCATCGACGTATCGTAGCTACCACACTAAATATCGGCCAACAATAACAATAAACATCCGAGCAGCCACGTCACAAGCGCTGAGTAATATGTCCCGTTGTGTGCCCACAATAAAGCACTTTCTCACGTCCAATGACAAATAGCGAGTGAATTAATACCAACTCGCTTTTGTACGAATAAATCAAACGTTGAGCAGCGCGCGGCAGGTTGTTTTGACCGGCACGTGAAACTACTTAACAAATGCAACCGTATCAACCTTTAACACAATGTAATAAGGTCTCATTACAAAAAATCCAGCGATATTTAATAATGAAATCTGGAGTGTTACCAGCTACATAACTTCTGCGTTGCTTATAACTCTTATTTCTTTATACTTAAAGGTTGTTTCAGCTTGTTTATAGTCAGTAGATTGTTTTATAGGTAGTGTTAAATATACGCTTTCGTAGGAGGATGTTATTGCTCAGTGTCTTCGACAACGTGTAGGGATGGGAGCTTATTGGTAAGGTGATTTACTTAAGCAGTTATTGCGAAGATGATATATTTAAGCTTTAATGGTATGTGCTGTACTTTTCTGGGCTCTTGATTCTGTATAATGTCTTCTGTCATTTCTGTGACATATTATGTGGAGAAGAAGTGTTTGTTGGCTAGATTTGGTTCTTGTCTAGCTATTAGGGCCATGACTCCGTAGTATTACGGTTTGCAACCATTTGGACGTGTGATCCTGAGTATCTATCCTGCACTGTATCGTATATGGCTTCAAACCATTTTATGTTTTCAGTTTCATCCTTCAAATAAGTCAGTGTAAATAATGATTTGAAAAGTCAACAACAGTTCACGATGAGTGGAAATCTCTGGATTTAAATTAGAATATTTCTCTCTTTTCGGCAAGAACTGTACCGGAATAGCTCATGCAGTAAGTACTTTTAATAAACAATACTTAAATATGTCAGTCAGAAGGACGCATAGTTGGTAAAAGATATGTCTTCACGGTCATCTCCTTATTCTTATGTTTAATATCTTACATACACACATACTTACATAAACTCACTGCCCACTACAGAACATCACTTGCTACGATCATCGACGGCGACGATCGGTTGATCATTTCTTCATCAAAAAAAAACCTGAACCTAATAAAAAGTTTTTAAAATGTTCTTATTTATTGGTAGTACGTCCCTAGTACCCGCGCAGGGTGTCCTCCAGACAAATGTGTTGGAAGTTTAACAAGTGGTGTGCACAATTACCAGCACTGTAGTCGAGGGTTAATAGTCTCAATAATTTGACATATTGGGTGGTCGCCATCGCCTCGCACTCGATGCGAATTCATAAGGGATTGGATACTTTGGGATTAGATAACTTTTGTAGCTAATAACTTCGTTAATCATAGGATATTCGAGTCTTTTATAAACCTTTATCAGCATTTTTTAAATGTGTGGGCTTTGACTATTTCTGGATCGGTAATTGTAATAAATGGTGTGATATCAATGTTGCTCTATCTACATCTACACTATTAATAAAGCTGATGAGTATGTTTGTTTGTTCGAACGCGCTAATTTCTGGAACTGCCAAAAAATGTTTTTTGCAATTAGTCATCTCTTGAGACAGGCTATAAGGCTACTTAATATTACGCTAGAGTGCTTGGGACCGAGCAAAAACCAAAATAGAAAGAACGCTGAGCGAAAACAAAGAAGCGCGGCAAGCGATGCGATGGGGTGAGTCGGGAGAACAAGAAATTACATGCTGGTGAAGTTGCGGGCATGAGCTAGTCTGTAACATAAGAATATGCTCAAAGTCAAAGTAATTGAACACACGTAAGGGATTTTTAAAACCTTTTAATTACAAGTTTATTGTACAGACGCCAGCACATCAAGCTACCCGAAACTGTCAAATTTCCCCAATCAACTTTGAACCTTAAGCTTTTGCGATAAAGTTGAAAATTTATTAAATAAATTTGACAGATTGTAGTAGCTCGATGTGCTGGCGTCTGTACCTGCCTAACAGCTAATAAACTGCTTTTACTTTATCTTATCATCACTAGACGAAAGTACTGAAGGCCAGTCCCCGTAATTAAAAACGTTCAAAATCTAGTCGTAATCTCATCTTAGCGACAATCAATGTCAAAAACTTGTAAAAAAGTAGGGAAATTAGAGATATTTTTGACAGATTGAGACTGAGATCAGACTGTGAACGTTCTTACCGAACTGCTCCTCGATTTCCTGTTACTTTACCCAAATAAGAAAACTTTCCGTATTTCATCTTTGATGTCCATACAAAAGGTATGTATATAAGCGATCAGTTTTCCTGCTCATTTCAATCATCCTAAGGCGAATACAGAGATTTTCTAATAAAATACATTACAGTGTTAAAATCACCCAAGTCTCACTTGACATGACTGCTAAGTTTAAGAGCTGTATGAATACTTGGAAATACCGCCAGACCACGGAAGCACATTAAGGTCAATCTCAGATCATGAACTTCACAATATTTATTTAGCTCGATGTGCAAACAGATAAAACTTTATTAGATGCGACGTGTACATAGGTGACATAAAGGTGGGACTAGACTACAGTGCATCGACGACGACCAGTAGATCGCCTCAAAATATAATCGATCGACCGAACTTCGATCGATATAAAATGTACGATCATTTTCTAATTATTTAAGTTCTGCCCCACCCTGAAGGCAGTATAAATATTTTATTTTTGTAAGTAATAGATAGTAAACTACATTATATTTACATAACTAGCTACGCCCCGCGGTTTCACCCGCGTAAATGTCGATCCCGTGAGAATATCGGGATAAAAGTAGCCTATATCCAGGGTGTCAGCTAACTCCATGCAAAATTTTATCAAAATTGGTCCAGCCGTTTGAGCGTGAAGAAGTAACAAACATAAACACACACACACACACTCATAAACTGTCGCTTTTATAATAATAGTGTGATTTAAAAAGCTAAGTCTTAAAATAGTAATAATATGTACAAGTATATAAAAAGGAGGGAAAATAACAAAAGGGCATTAAAAAAATTCGTCCGCATCGCTGTCAATAAGAAATGTGCCCAGAAGGCTAGCAGCATTCCAGGCAGTTGGATCTCTCTCTCTGCCTAGTTTTATCCCTTCTATTTGAGGTCGACTCTCTCGTCGTTCTTCGCCAGACGTGTCTGTTTTTCTTTATCATCCGCTGTTTATTTCATGGACATGGAACATGGCTTTTTCTTTCATACTTCACTATTAGTCGTGATCTCGATAGTCACCCCCGTTCTAACCGTGCGTGTTTCAAGACAGTTGAATCAAAATTACCTGGGACTCGTCGAGCTTTACTACCTCGGCACCTCTGTTGATTCTGGCTTCCACGTATTGCAGCAGCTGAGAATAGTGTGTCGGGAGTGAACGTTGATCAAATTCGATCGATCTGAACGATCGACGTCGATCGCCCGCCATCTAGGTGCACCTTTATCCGCGACGTATAGGTGACATTTTACAGTAATGGCCTCCATAAACCGTCCAGCTGTGACATGCGAGCTCTAATTAGTTTTACGGCACCGGTGACATCACTCGATATTGATGCCATAAAATATTAATTCAATTTGTGTGTAATGTGTGTTTGAACAGTTCGGACAACGGAGATCTTGTTTTTTTATTCTTTGTGTTTCAATTATATGTGTCGTAAATTGTAGGTTTTATTTTGATATAATTTTCCTGGGAAGAGATAGTGCTAGTTGTCATATTTGAATAATTTGTATCTACTATCCATACTAATATTATAAATACGAAAGTGTGGCTGTCTGTCTGTATGTTACCTCTTCACGCTTAAACCGCTGAACCGATTTAGATGAAAGGTGGTATAGAGATAGTTTGAGTCCTGGGAAAGGACATAGGATAGTTTTTATCCCGTTATTCCCACGGGATTGACACTTATGGGGGTGAAACCGCGGGGCGCAGCTGGTATACTATACATTCATACTATAATATTATAAATTAGAAAGTAACTCTGTCTGTATGTTACCTTTTCACGACTATATCACTAAGCGGATTTAGATAAAAATTGGCGACGAGATAGATGGCGTCCTGAGGAAGGACATAGGCTACTTTTTGTCCCGGTAGCACGTTCCCGGGGGATAATTTCTGACATCCACGCTGGCGAAGCTGCGGGCAGAAGCTAGTGCAGGATGAATCCCAAATCTGAAACACACGAAACTCATGTGACACAATTTAAAACAAAATAATGAAATTATGTGTTTTGAAAGAGAATCACAACCAATTTTCATTTCTTCTTGCACATGTCCTTTGCTATAGTGGAGACTCAGTTTAGATACTACAATTTATACATTTTCACAGGAAATTATGCATAAAATGACCTTTGACACAGCTTACATTTGTGACGTCTGTATATTTTAACACATCAATAGAGAACTAAAATAAAATAAAGGCCTGTTTTGCAACAGAACGGATGCACGGATGGAGTAAACACGGCAATAAATTGGTTAGCACTTACACGACAGATTCTGATTTAGATATTGAATGTATAATTTGGAATTAACATAGGATTTTCTTTATGCTTAACAAAAAAAAAAAAAGAAACACAGAGAAGAATGCGCTGGTTTAAAAAACACACCTATCTTAGAATAGAATAGAAAATAATCTCTTTATTTTGCACAAAATATATTCACACCTATATTGGTCTTAAATATATAAATTGGTGAATTAGACTCAAAAATATATACGCTTATGTGACTCATTATGAAGTTCGTAATCAATCAAACAAACGACGCGAGAGGTCGCCGCCGCTGCCGATGGCCTCTACGAGGACACGGCGGTGCTTCGCCCAAGCGGGGCAGACTTCCACCGTATGCTCCACTGTGTCCTCAAGGCGATCCTGGCAATGGTGACACCCGGGCGTTTCCTCCCGCCTGATGATGTGCAGGAACCTTCCGAAACATCCGTGTCCGTTGAGGACCTGCGTCAGGCGGCAGGTGAGGGCGCCGTGACGCCTCTCTAGCCACTCCTCAAAGAGGGGTCTTATTTATTTATCGCCGTTATCGTGGCGTGCCCTGCGTTGGGTTGCGATAGTCGCTCTGTCCATGCCGCCATAAGTCGCGCCGGAGGTCCGTCCGCTCTGCCGCGATTTGCCGCGGAAGCGGAGTTTCCCCCCGGCGCAGTGCCTCCGCGCGTCACTCATACAGGCGCGCGAGTACTATCGACTCCAGATCCCATGGCGGCAGTCCGTCAAGGAGGCTTGTCGCCTCGCCCGAGATCGTGCGGTACCCCCGGATCAGCCTTACGGCTACCACCTTTTGAACGCGGCCCGCGTTCAAATAATGGGCGGCTCGCCGCCGCACTGGACGCGCCCACACCGGGGCCCCGTATAAGGTCATGGACCGCACGACCCCCGCGTAAAGCCTCCGGCAGGAGGCGTTTGGCCACCTCAGGTTGGGAAAGAGCCACTTGAAGGCGGCCCCGGCCCGTTTCAGTTTGGGGGCCAAACGTCGAAAGTGCTCGACGAAGTTCCACCGGCTGTCGAGGACGAGACCCAGGTATTTCATCGTCGTCTCGACGCCAATGTGAACCCCTCCTACCGTTAGTTGGGATCCCGATAATGGCGTGTTCCGGTGCCCATGAAATGACATGGCCTCGGACTTGTGCAATGCCACCTCGAGACCCAACTGCCGCACTTCTTTCGACGACTATCGTGACCCCCCGCGTCGGCCGCCGCCTGATGCGACCTCCCCTGCGCCAGGACTAGTGTGTCGTCAGCGTAGCAAATCACGCTGACGCCATCAGGGAGGAGCCGAGGGAAACTTTATAGACAGGTTTTGACGAAGAAATTAATTTTAATTTTTACTGTGTAAAATCTGTTCTTATCAAAATAGCGACATTGACGTAGATGACCGCAATTTGACAAAACTTGTAAACTAAAAGCAAGTAAAAATGTTAAGACATGTATTAAATTTAGCTTTGTAAGAGCATCTATATCTGAGATAATTTGAAGCAAATGAGTTCAATAAATCAATTCCACGATTCAATATCTTTAGAATTAATTTATAGTTAAGACTTAGCGGTAATTAATTATACTGTAATTAATGTAATTTTAATTTATAACTTCGTGATTCCACATTATAGTTAGGTATATGAACTTTTGAGGAATTAATTCCGCGTCTTTTAAACGGCAGACTAATTCTGCAATAGCAATAACTGTCAATTTGTAAGTTTTATAACGAATCGAGATCATAAATATATAATAAATACGGTCGGATTAAAAAAATCTGAATCGATGCAAGTTCTGCAACAGATATTGGCGCCGAGTCCCTTGTTTACAAACTAAACTAAATTTAAATCAGTGCATCTTTTTCTTTAAATTTCATTATGAAAAGGACAGAAGATAAATCTTAGTTTAGTCCTGTCAAATTAGTCAGCGCCTGACGTAAATTGACGTATTTTTAGTAGCCAATTTTTTAATCACGTCTAAACTTGTCTATAGAGTATCTTAATTTGACAGGACTAAACTAATATTTATCTTCTGTCCTTTTCTTAATGAAATAGAAAGAAAAAGATGCAATGAACTTAAATTTAGTTTAGTTTGTGAATAAGGGAATCGGTACCATTGACGATCTATAAAAACTTAATACTAATTGGGATGTCACACATTTCAAGCTTTTGAAATTCATTCAGTTTTCAGTACACTTGAAATCATCCTGAAACACTTTTTTAGGAGATTCTATTTGACTAGAACACGTATATGTTGGCATATTCGTGATGACAGGATGAGTAAAGCTGTGACAGAGTGGCGTCCAAGGACTGGAAGACGAGATGTCGATCGTCGGGCGGCGAGATGGGCAGACGACATTGTTACCATCGCGGGCAAAACCTGGATGAGGCTGGCGCAGGAGCATGGGGATTGACACAAGACAAGAGAGGCTTATATCGAGCAGTAGGTGAAGTCGGGCAGTAGATGGTGATGATGAAAAACTCATTAGAAATTCTTCAGTCAATCCACTAACGTAATCTGCATATTTTTTGTATGTAGGTAATGTATGGTAATACATAATCACATAGTACAGACGCCAGCACATCAAGCTATTACAATCTGTCAAATTTCTTTAATAGATTTTCAACTTTATCGGTAAAGCATAAGGTTTAAAGTTGATTGGGAAAATTTGACAGTTTCGGGTAGCTTGATGTGCTGGCGTCTGTACATTACTTACCTACTACAGGTATTGCGTTTTGTTATAAATAGAAAATATTTATTTTTTGACATTTTACATCAATACGTTAATTAATGACACATATCCAAGTTTTGAAATGTTAATGAATAGTGCAAACAAAATAACTTGGTTTTATTAATTTAAATGTTGATTTAGTTACAAAACATTGGTTGTTAACTTTAAATTACGTTGTTGTGATTATGACGATACATTGATATTTATTAAGTTGAGAGAAGTACGTATATTGCTCGAGCTAAGTACCTAATCGCAGGTAGATTAAGTACTACAACGTTTTTCCTTGAAAATTTATGTAAGTTATCGTGAAAATGTACTCTGCGCGTATGAGTACATTTACATTTTACGTTACAGTACCAGCACCAGCAGAAAGAGATCGTCGCGTGAATATGCGATTACGCGATAGTTTACCTGAAATATTACGTACATACGCGACTTGGTTGATCGCGCAACTATGTCATATTCATATAAAAGAGCGCGACGGTCGCTTGTGATTAGAACGCGGCCTTACGTAACTAGAGTAAGCTACGTCTTATCCCAATTTATTTGTGCTCGGCGCAACAAGTCTTTTTCTTCCATACTTCTCTATTAGTCGTCATCTCGATACATTTTTATCATGTATGACTTATACGAGAATAGAGAATAATTCATGCTGTGATATTATTAGCCAGTTGGTAACGATTCTGACTGCCTAGGGCTCGTCGAAAAGATTTAAGTATTGTCACCATAAAGGTTAATGAGAATATTTTTTTTTACTTCGCTACGCTAAGTGTGCTGTGTTTGAGACAGCAATAAACTCATCTAGTTTTTGATCACCTGCACCACACACTGGTCGCTTCGCTTAAGCGAAGCGACCAGTGTGTGGTGCAGGTGATCAAAATGTGCTTCGCTTGTCACTTCGCTTGTGCTTAGCTTGTTACTTCGCTTGTGCTTTGCTTGTCACTTCGCTTGTGCTTCGCTTGTCACTTCGCTTGTGCTTCTCTTTTCGCTTGTCACTTTGCTGTCGCTCTTACCTTGCACCCGCTATTTCGCAGGTCGCAACCTGTCTTTTATTATCTCGCCCGCTACGAAGCTGCTCTATAAACCGAGTCCTATCTATCATTTTCCTGCAGCGCCGGCATTTTGATAACACCACAGATTTACGAGCGGCTTACGAACCTATCTTAAATTCTTAATAGACACAAAACAAAATAATAAATTTCCCAGCACATTGTTGCGGATACTTTGTTGTTAATACTGAACTTTGCCTTTATTTTAGAGCTATATTGCCCCTTATTTGAGGATGCTAATGAATGTTCCTTTATTTGATTGAGTCCTTCATCCATGAAATTCTTCGCATTTGCCTGACATATACGAAGTTCAAGGGAGGACAGGACATTTTAGTATGTCAAATACCCCTTGAATATTTATTTTTGATATATAGAATAACTGTATTACCTCCATGGATCTGAAGTGACGCGAAAATTCAGGGGTGTCTCTCATTCAACGTTTGATGAATGACGCATGAGCATATCTTACATACATAGGTAGGTACTAAACCCAGGTGTTCATACTTTCTCCTGTAACTTTACAGCTCACTAAAATATCACCCTAGATTTTGCCCCGATTTACGCGAAAGGTTAGCCCATGTTAATTAACGGTACAGATAAGTTAAACAACGCTACATATGGTGCTATTATAGACGACGTCACCTTATAACTCAGGCTAGCAACCGATAAAATACCCCACACACATAGTCGCGAATATCATCCGCCACAAAGATAAAACCTTCTTAGTTCAGTTTATATATCCTCTTAATATTTTTTCCTATATATCCCATTATCTTCACAGGTTCACGTAACAAGACCAACTTTTCAACTTCAAGTTAAGAACGTTGTAAATTGTACGCATTTATAGAGGCTGTGCGCGCCCTGGGTGGCGAGCTTATACCAACGAAAACTTTACCGTCGCTGAAAAGCCTGACAAAACTTAAAACCTTGTAAATAAGGGTGGATTTTGTTTGATATGTTGTTGATGTAGCTGTACATTTATCATGGTGTATGGAAGTAAGTTTCAGAAAGGATTATGGCTATTGTAAATCTATCTGTGTGCTAATGACTGTGGTCGCGGATTAGGTCGATACTCGCGAGTTTTTTTACCAGTTTATGGCTTAACGCCATGTTATTGTTGAGAAATTTCGATTGTAAAGGAAAAGTGTGTTGTCGTCTTTATTACGTGTACGCACGGGTGTAAAATTGTAAATTGATGGCGAATCTAAATGTGTCAATGTTTCATCGTTTTCTTTGATCGACCGCAGTGATTGATTGTGTGCTGTTTGGCGCGTAAATCTTTTTAGAATTTATTGATTCTAACTATAATAATGGAAGAAAATCTGAATAAGAAGGTTTATTGTATTCCACAGTTTTGAGAGCACTTTTGAAAACGGTGTTCCCAAAACGGAGAAGGAAAACATTGTGAGGAAACCGGCAAGTCATAGAACCAAAAATTTGAAGACGTGTGACATCTACCAACCCGCACTGGGCCCGCGTGGTGGATTACGGCCCACTCCTTCTCACAGAGAGGAGGCCTGTGTCCCAGCAGTGGGAACAGTATTGGCTGATTATGCAACCTTGATGGTATAAAAATTATAGATACCTTATCTAGATGAAGCTAGCCAATATTAAGAACTATTAGTTATTCTGTGCCAATATATTATCTTGGGGCTTACATGACCTAAAGCGCGGTCACTGTCGGACTGCATAGAAAAGAAAGAGAAGCGCGATGACACAACGCTGGTAATTTATTGCAAAATATGAAGCAATTATTTAATAAAAAAAAAAATTGATTGTTTGGACCAAAAAATTAAAACACTAGTTTTTTAGTTTGTTGATTGTAGAATAATCTGACAAAAAATCAGAATGATTGTGTGTATATTATGGTTTTTATTGTAAAAAGACAGTTTTTAGAGGTATTTTCATGTTTTTCTTCTATCGTATCAAATTAGTTGTATTATGTTTTCAACACACTATCTACCAAGCATATATCGTGAAGAATCCATACTAATATTATAAAATACGAAAGTAACTCTGTCTGTCTGTATGTTACCTTTTCGATACGACCGAACGAACGAACGAACGGAATTCGATAAAATTTGGCAGAGAGATAGATTGTATCCTGGGGAAGGACATAGGATAGTTTTTATCGACATACCTTGCAGGCGAAGCCGCGGGTGGAAGCTAGTATCATATATTTTCTGATTTTGTTTAATGTAGTCGATCATATACTTTTATTGTTTCTAAAACTTGCGTTTTTTACGTTTAGGTCCTGTAAGCCCCTTAAATGATTAATTCGTCAGAATCTTTTTAGTTCACAACGTGAAAGCGGCAAGTGTGATTAAATTAAAAAAATGATTTATGCAATTATTTCGATACAGGATGTTCACATTCACAAACAAGACATTTCAAAATAATAAGGCTAATTAATGAATGTTCTCTTAAGCATAAAATCTTTTACTTTTTTATAAAATAAATACAGTTTAATTTAATTTTTTGAACTAATAACACAGATATACAAAGATCGCAAGACGAGATCCTGGTTTTATTAATTATTTAACAAGATATCTTATTAACGCATTAATAAGACAAATGCAGTATAATGTGAACTGACAGCGGTGATTACTACCAATCCTGCTTGCGCATTAATCAGAGAGGAAGAAAAAATAAAGCTTTCGGAATGGAAAGAAAAATCCTACTTAGTGCTCGCTGCCTATGAATTGATTAATTATATTGTCATTTCGATTACGGATTGTGTCAATTAGTATTTGTTTGTAGGACTATAGGTTTATTAGTTAGGGCTTAACTGGCGAAATGTGGGTACTGTAGGTACATGTCTGCCTAACCCTTTGGAAAAATACAGGCGTGATGTTATGTGTTCAGATGCCAGGCTACCCGAAACTGTCAACTTTAAACCTTATGTTCTAGCGATAAAGTTGAAAATCTATCAAAGAAATTTGACAGATTGTAGTAGCTTGATGTGCTGGCGTCTGTACCATAGGTTATGGACTCTAAAACTTAAACCCTGTTATGCGCAATTTTAACACAGTCTTACTCGTGTAGCTTACGTTTCTTAAGAACCTAGTTCTTTTTAATAAAGGATAAAAAAAATTGTTCGATGCATAATTATTTTGTTTAACCGTTTCGATTGTGTTGATTGTCCAAATCTATAGACTTTTTAAACAGTAGAGTGAAAAAGTAGTGTTTGATTTTCTTAATTTTCCCACGAGCATTAGTACCCACAGCTTTTACAAACAACTTAAAACTTTAATTCCATTACTAACCTTTTCACTCAAGTTTTAAGAGACCAACTTGACAGGTTCACAACTTAAGAGCCTCACAAGTACCAGGCCCAGTATCCCATACTCCCGTAGATCGCGACAGTACCTATCTGTTAACAGTTCCATCATAAAACTACGAAAGCTCTTTAACACTACATTCCTATATGACAATTTATTGCCATATTTGACCCTAAGCACAATGACTCCTACGCAGAGATAGCTATAAACTTTACATTGAAAATCAATTTTTACATCACACAGACAATGTGTGGTGGACAATAAATATGGATGCTGCGGTAAAAGGTTGAGCTGCTGTTCTAGGAGTCAGGTTAGAATGATTTTTAAAGCGAAAACTTCTTTAAGTGCGTTGGGCAGTTTTTGAGATGGGAAAAACTATTGAACTTGCGCCACTGTTACCGTAAGCGACACTGCGCGTGTTTTGTTTATAGGACGAATTAAAAAAATACCTGCTACGGATGTGTTCGGCTGTCCTCGGGATGTACTCGGTTTTAATGTATATCCGATATGTCAGTGAGTGATGGCAAAGTATTCTGTTTGTGTTTTTTTTCACTTCTGTCGGCACTCCCGGAGTGCCACTGTTATTCAAGTAACATTTAGTACCGGACGCAAAATACGCGCTTTGACGTGGATTTGCGTCGATGTGATTAACATTTTGACTTGATGTTTGAAGTTCTGTTTTCGTCATAATTTTTTACCAATTGAAACTCTTGTACTGCAAGGCCAAAAATTCTGTTTATTTGATAAAATAAATTCTTTTTTTCTAAATATGTTCTTTATATTTGTATGCATTTGTTTGTTGCGTGTAAAAAGCCTTATATAAATTTTTCATCAGTACCAGTCTGAAAAGTGGGCAACCTTAGAGTTGTTCACTTTCATGCTTGTACAGTAACATGTACACATGACAGTTTAGTGGAACTATAGTACAGTTATGAACATAATTGAATTAACATAAGAGCGTAATATTAACAGTAAAAGATTATTATTTCGCTACCGGGTAAGTGATGCTGTGATGAAGGTAATCTTTATGGAGTGATTGTGTTTAGTGTAATCCGTTTGGATTATGCGCGGAGAGGTAAGTTTTGTAGCTTGTAAGTTTTACACGTGAAAAGATAGTGTATTTTACACCACCATTCATAAATGTGTCGTCAAATTTATGCAGGTTGCGGACTAAGAGTTAAGTTAAGTTAGTTTAGTTTAGCTCGCATAGTTGAGCCAGTCATACGTATGTGGCATAGTTTGCGGTCTACACACAAGCATGAAAAGCTACATCAGCTATGCGATCTAAGTTAGACTATCTTAGCTTAGCTCTTGGTCTGCAACCCGCACTAAGGGAGTGGTACAGACCATCAAACTGAACAATTATCTTCTACCTACTCGCCCCGAGTGTATGGGACCGCTGATCATTTTTACGTGACTGCGATGTCTGTTCCCACGGAGAAAGAGGTTCAGTTTCATGGTCCATACCACACCCTAAATTAGACCATACATTTCTGATACCTACGGCTTAGGGGTCCGTGGCTAAATAATAACAGCCGCACAGGTCGATCAATCAGGTTAAGCTACGCTTGCCGCGGTTGGTCTGTGAATGGGTGACGATTTTTAAATATGCCTCGGAACGCTCGTTGAGCCATTGGTCCCGGTTGTCGTTTGTGGATCTTTGACAGTCGTTACGGGTAGTCAGAAGCCCGAAAGTCTCACAACCAGTCTTACCAAGGGGTGTCGTATTACCCAATACCCAGTAACTGGATTGTGGAGGTCAGATAGGAAGTCGCTCTATGTAAAATACTGGTATTCAGCTGCATCCGGTTAGACTGGAAGCCGACCCCAATATAGTTGGGAAAAGGCAGGCAGATGATGATTTCTGATACCTACTCCTGGCTCTCTAATAAGTAAGTACTTGTAACTAATAAATTATGGCTCTTTCTTCTGTAATTTACTAATACTGATAACTTTTAAGGCTGTTTTTCGACCTACTGATCTACTGAGAAGCTGACTCTAACATAGTTGGGAAAAGGCCAGGCCGATTGATTAATCTACTGTGGAATCGGTTCACAGTTCATATATTAACAGACTGTTCCTCTCATTAGCTTATATAAACTAAGAAGTGCTGAAGGACTTTTTTAAAATTTGAAGTCATTAAAAAATATGATTTGGTAAATAATGATGACTCATATTCAATAGGTAGGTATATAGTTAGTATGCAACAGTTTTCGTTTAAAAAAAAGCTAGTTATTAGTGAAGTTAATGGTGCCAACCCTACCCTGCTCTGGGAAAACTAGAACTGAATATAATATATAAAAATATATATTTATAACTCGTCTGATCCTATTCGTAACGGTTGGGAGCGAACTGGACATAAATTACGTTCAAATTGTTGCGTATGCGCATCGAATAACTCGGATAGGATGTCGCTACTGATTTCAAACCATCTTTATTATACATTTCGTTTATGGAAAAATAAACCTTATTTACGAAGACATAAGGATGTTGTCGAGTGCTTGATAAAATTGTCCGGTATGATAACAATATTGGGATGTAATATGTAAGATAATATACCGATTATACATATAAACTCAATACAATCAATTTTAAACGTTATTTATGATAAACGCTAAATTATTTCACTTTGAAAAATCTTCTTGTAATCCTACCTAAGAAAGTGTATGTGGCATAAACTTACATATTAATATCATACGGAGTACTCTTTGCTTAAAATTATTATTTTATGTACTCGTAGGCACTAAGCTTATGGTTTCAAATTAGCGGGATTTCTACTGATCTCTGAGATAGTTGAGTTTATCATGGTTTTTTAATTTAATTATGTAGATTTTTTGGTACTTTTGTTGAGTTTCGAACCTGCTAAGTAACAAACCGACTTTTCAATTTCGTATGAAGGTAAGGTGGGTACTGTTTGAGGTACTCTTGAAAATATTTCAATATTCCAAGCACCGAGAGGGGCTTGCTGAAAATATTGATTCTCATGTTGATAGCGTGGTTGGCGCTGTGGTTGGGCAATTGGAGATTGCACTGCGTGTCGCGGGTTCGATTCCTGCACAAAACAAATATTTGTATGGCTTGTTGTCCCGGTTGTTCCTGTTTGTGTATGTGATATTAATGTTTGTAATCACATCCACAGGTGAAGCGCCAAATGTCTTTAAATAAATTTTGTCCGTTCGGATTTGTTGAAAAAAAAAAAAAGCCAATCAAATCATTTGACATGATATTTGACAATAGCCATGCAGAAACTTGATCTGACCAAGATTATGTCAGGATTATAAAATAGACTCATGAGGTTGTTTTGCTATTTCTTCTAAGCAGTTGTCAGATAGGAAATTTCGACTGCATCTAGCTTATTTAAAAAAATAAAAATAATATGACGGGTAAAAGTGATTCCGACATCCTGTTTACAGAATAAGCAATTAATTTCAATTGGTGTAGACCTATATCCGATCCAAGAAGATTTACGCACAAAAAGCTCTGTAGTTACTAATATGAACTAACTACCGCACTTAGTATGCATATAACAAGCAATTTCAGTTAGCTATGGTGATTATTTAATAGGCTCACAGCCTTAATAGCTTGTGTAACATCGCTGGAGCCCGATAGCACAGTGCCGATAGTGATCTAGAACGCCATTGAATGTTAATATGTTATGAGCAGGGCGAATATCATACCAATTACCTAACGCACTGGTAGTACCGTAGTACGGGAACATGTAAACACGTACGGAGATAAAATATGAGAGTATGAGGGTACTACAGTGTGGCGCAAAAGTACCTAATGTCATAATTTGAATTTGCTGCCATTTTGTTAGAAATGAAAAAAATTGGATTCTGTTTTAATGAAAAGTTTATTTGATAGTGTAAAATTAATGCCATTAATTGGTATAAATTATATCGCTCAAATGGCCACCTCTCGAGTTGATGTAAAATTGTGCTCCGTTTTACGGCATTTTGAATTGTTACTTGCAAAACATCTCCAGTTCCAAATTGGCCACTTTTTGCTAGATCTGTAGTGGACCCAGTTTGCACGAGGCACTCGGCGAAACGCTTAATTATTCGAGCACATGGAACACGACGACGAGGAAAAAGAACGACGAAATTCACGCTGCGTTAAAACAACAGATTGAAAATTTGCCAAATAAGCAGTAACAATAATTCCCCGTTCTTGAGGTGTGTATCGCTCCATGGCTTGTTGAGAACTAATTCTCTATATGTCTACAATATAAATGTAAAAGCACAGTGACATTTGGCGCCATCTGCAAAAACTAAGGCACATTCATATTATGACATTACTTTTGCGACACCCGTTATATGGTAAGAGAGAAAATTGGTTAGTATTTACGTAGTACTCAGAAATTACGAGTATATTTTCGAGCCGTTTGGGGTTGAAACCCTCGGGCCGTGGGGTCCGAGTGCTCATATTCTTTTTAAGGAAATTTCGAAACGGTTGGTTGACACTTCTCGTGACCCAAGGGCTGGCTTTTCCCTTGGCCAGAGGCTAAGCATTGCCATACAATGTGGTAATGCCACCAGTCTCTTGGGTACATTGCCAGTCGACAGCGATGACGCGGATGAATTTTTCGATGCTATATTTTAGTTTGTTTATAGTTTTAGTTAAGTTAGGATTTAATTTTGTTATTTTTATTAATTAATTAGGTATTAGTTATTATTTGCTTAAGTACTTATTATTTTAATTTGCAACAATACATTTTAGTAATCAGTTGAAAATAAAAATATTATAACAATAGAAATTCAATTGTGTCTCATTAGCCACAGTTGAGCCACAGTATCTCCAGATGTATGAACGTATCCGAAGCAAAAAGTAGATGTAAGGATATAATTATGTCCGGGGCGAGAGGGAGTGGGGGGCAGTCGCCTCCTTCTGCGAAGCAGTCATGCTAGCAAAGGAGGCGGCGGGACGGCTGAGGGAGAGAGCCACCCGTCCCAGCCGCCGCGGGAGACGCTCCGGGCGTCGGGAGCCGCGCGACGACTCCCGGCCACCGTAGGCGCGGGCCTGCGGGCGGAGAGTAATGGGTAGCTCACCGTCCGATCAGGACCAGGCCCGTGCCGGACGGCGCGTACGTGTTCCACGCGCGCCTCAAAGAGATGTCAGCATTAAAGAAGGGGCCCGTAAGGGCCGAAGCCTGCCGGGTCAGCGGGATTGTCCGAAAGGGTTACCGCTGGCCCGGAACATAAAGGGCTAAGGAAGGAACACGGGTGGGTTTTAGTCAGTAAGAGTCTGACACTCCCTTCCGCTCCACCCAGAGCGGGAGGAGTCATTTGATGATTTCCCATCCTCAAAAAAAAAAAAAAAAAGGATATAATTATGCAGGCGGCGTTCTGTGGTTTCTGCCTACCCCCATAGGAAGAAAGTGTGAGTTTATGTATGAATGTATTACGTAGTAAATTTTTTATTCCATATACAATAAAATGCTTATATAGGTACAATATTGAACACAACTAACTATAAAAACTAGGTACTAAACTAAATGACTAACTAACTATACATATAATTACAAAAATCAAAGATCACTTACACTTATTAAATACTTAGTTCAATAGAAAAGAAAAATGTTTTAATGATATTTTAAGTTCACTGAAGGCGTTGATGTCTTTTCCACGCTTCGGCTTTGATAAGGATTTGTATTAACGTTAAAAAACTTGATTGCATAAATTATATTTTTGATTTAGCTTATTTTTTTGTGTTAAGTATGGGGGTATGTTATATCGAGGCATCTTGTCAGCATTAATCAAAAATCGTTTCTCATTGCAACTCTAAATGCGTTGATGTCTTTTTTACGTAGAGGTGTTGTTACTTTTCAGTGTGTCCCGCTGCTACTTTATGATTAAGAAATTAAGAGGAAATGCGGTCGGAATTTTGAAAAATCCTAATTATAAAGGCGTAATTCGAGGTTTGGTTCTCGCCTATTTCCTCCTCCAATATTGGACCAATTTAAAAGCTATTTCATAAACTGAATAAGAAGGATATATACTATGTCTCTATGTTTTCCTTTTTTCATTAATAGTTGTCAAATTTGTAGACTAGGCCTCTGTTGGCAGTGATTTAAATTGGCATTTTTGACGGTTCTAGTGCAGCATAAAAATAAATAAATAAATAATGTATCATCAAAAAGGAAAACATAGGGACATACAAGTAGTTAATATTTATTATTCTGTAAAAAATCATTGCTTTATGGTCTTTAACCAGAAAGAAAACAAGCGAGAGCGTTTCTATAGAGAAACGACCACCCGCATTTCCTCTTAATCAGAAAACAAATTAACATACGTACCCACAATTCTTCCTACTTTAAAAAATATTTTAATTTCCATTGGTTTATGGCATGTCGAAAAAAAGAAGCAATACATGTTTCTATTACAAAGTTGACAGAAAAATACATAGTTTTAAGATCAATTTCAAAATCCAAAATTGATAATTTTATTATTTTGTTCATCATTACAAAATTCCCTCGACGCGAGCGCGTTGATGTCTTTTCCACGCGCGTTCCCTTCAGCGTCGACATCGGCCGTGTCAAGGCGAAACAATCATTATAACGACGGTTGTAGATCACTGATGTTACTGTTGAACTGTAAATTATAATAATATACAAGTATAGGTAATAATAACAAGGTAAGTGACTAGCACGAAGAATTGCCAAACTTAAGTGGCAGTGGGCAGGGCACATTGCTCGCAGAACAGATGGCCGATGGGGCCGAAAGGTTCTGGAGTGGTGACCGCGTACCGGAAGACGTAGCGTTGGAAGGCCTCCCACAAGGTGGTCCGATGACCTTGTGAAAGCCGCAGGAACCCGTTGGATGCGAGAAACACAGAGCCGGTCGAAGTGGAGGTACTTGGGAGATGCCTATGTCCAGCAGTGGTCGTCTTTAGCGATAGCTTATATGATCTCATCTGTGTTTTGACTTTTATAGAACTACTAAAAGTCACACTAGTAGTCTACATTATAGTTCATATTTTGAAGTTTACAATCGTCTACAAATGATTTAGCTAGAAATTGTAAATGTGAGGAACAGACAGTTTTCTGATTATATTAGAGTACTGACTACATTTTCTAGTTCATTTTAGATAACCGTAACTTAGCAAATGGTGATTCTGAACAAACATTGTTAACTAATCCTTTTATTCAAAATAATCGCATAATACAGGGTGATTGGAAGATGAGTGCAAAGCTTTAAGGCGAAGAGAGTACAGACAATTTAGAACCAATTAAGCCATGGTTGATGGTTGTCTTAGACGAAGTCTTACCAATTTTTTTTGAAGTGAAAACTTCTTTAGCGGCGCTGTGTACTTTTTTTGGAATGGGTAAAAACTTCTAAACTCGCGTCAGGTCACGTGACCCTGATCGAAAATTCGTAAGACGTAAAACGTAAGACGCGCGTTGTTGAGGACAGCGCCATCTATGCACATCGGGAAGAACTACGAGGGCCTCGCGTACTAACTACGTAGTTCATCCAACAACGACGAGATGGCGCTGAACCACGGATATATAACTGACGACGAGCTCCATGCGAGCGGCTTGCTTCTCTTACCACTGCCGCGACCAACACCACGAACTGAAGTCTATCCTGTGTGCTTATTTGTAAATCTGAATAAATTCCTTTCACGAGAAGAATAAACCAGTCACTTTGGTCATCATACCTGATTTGCAAAAAACCCTATAAAATAAGGAACACACCTTAACACGCGTGTTTTGTTTATAAGACGATTCACAAAATACACTCGTAATTGTTCAAGTTTTCACTTCTGTCGGCACTACCGGAGTGCCAGTGTTTTTTTTTTACCTTACTTTTATGTCTAGTAACACAGAAACTTAAAACATGTTTTGTTAGATTACTTACACATGACTTTAATTAAATAAAATAAGAATGAATTCATTTATTATTCAATTTGCCATAAATACGCAGTTTACTTATAATTTTGGGAATGTTTGAAAAAAAAAAACAAAAGTTAGGTAAAAAAAATTAGTAAGACTTCGTCTAAGTCAACCATGGCTTAAATAGTTGTAAATTGTCTGTACTATCTTTGCCTTAAGGCTGCCTTTCCACCAGAGATGAGCGAGGGATGTGTGAAATCAACCAATAACATCGCTTCATTTTTATAGCTTGAACTAAGTTGCATTGGTATTGGCTAGTTTAACACACATCCCTCGCTACGCATCCTCGCTCAACTCTGGTGGAAAGGTAGCTTAAAGCTTTGCACACACCTTCCAATCATCTGTATTATCTAACTATGATTTAAACCAAAAAAGAACAGAAAATTAAACACTGCCATAACTCACTCAAAATTAAAACTAAAAACCTCATAATGATATATCATCACACTAATATTATAAAGACAAAAGTTTGTGAGTGTGTGTGTGTTTGTTTATATGTTTGTTACTCTTCACGCTTAAACGACTGGACCAATTTTGATAAAATTTTGTATGGAGGTAGCTGACACTCTGGATTAACATATAGACTACTATTTATCCTGATATTCCCACGGGATCGACACTTATGCGGGTGAAACCACGAGGCGCAGCTAGTTTAATATATACACAATCAGTATACGCATCATTTAATATATAATCAGCTATATAATTAAGACAACGCGTTAGACGCGCGACTAAATCGTCCATATACATATAAATTACCGTAAAACCGTACTTTTCAACCGTAAACCGATGGGAGGTCCCCTAATTATTGATCATATGAAAATATGACTATTAACACAACTATATTTTATCAAAAACTATGCTTTGTATATCAAAAATTTATGTGACCTGAATTTTTTCGTTTTGTTTTTTTTTTATTAGTTCTTGATTAAGAGGCTGTATAATCTATTGTCTATATTTCTCGGATTCAGAAATGACGTGTGGTTTATATTAATATGTTTTCTATGAGCCTTGTTAAGGTTTCGACATGTGAATTATTGGCCGGCACCGCGGGAGGCCATCAGTTTTATAATGGATAGAAGATTCGTTAAAAGCGGAAGTTCTGTGTGACTTGAGTTTTGCGGGAACAGTATTATGTTTTGTTTCCGTGTGTATTGAAAACAACTGAAATGATTTATTGATCAAAGACCAAATTAAATGATTATGAGATTAATGGAGTGACCGAGATTTGGCTGACGTTTTTTTTTGTATTTTGTGTTCATCGTTTGAGCAACATCGACACAAATGGCGATATCTATAGCTTGCTATACCTATTCATATCACAGTTTCCGCGTCTCGTATTCCACAGAGCCTAGTTCCTACAGACTAAGGTCTTCAATCAGTACGTCCTGTCAGTTATGTCTTACGGAGCCAAAACGTGGACACTCACGGTACAGCTGCTCCATAAATTCACGGTAGCTCAGCGTGCCATAGAAAGAGCTATGCTTGTAATCTCTCTGAGGGATAGAATCTGAAATAAGGTGATCTGACAGAGAACCAAATTTGTCGGCATATCTCACAGAATAAGCAAGCTGAAGTGGTAATAGGCCCGCCATATTGGCCGTAGAACCGTGTTCTTGAGTGGAGACCGCGAATCGGCAAATGCTAAATGGTGTGCAATTGGACAGGCCAATGTCCTGCTGTAGGCGGATGGTGATGTCACAGTAACCATGTCAAAAACCACACATATACAAAAATACTAGCTGACCTGACAGACGTTGTCCTGTTTTTGATTCGAAAGACACGTGGCGCCATCTATTATCATAATAACGTTATTATTGTTTTCCTTGGGAATAGCACTTTTTTTCGGGATGAAAGGTACTCTATGTCGGTTTCTGTACACCTGACAACGTATATGAAATATTTCAGGATGATCGGTTCAGTGGTTTAGGCATGAAAAGGTAACAAACAAACAAACTTACTTTCGCATTTATAATATTAGTTAGGATGATTAATATTATCACATTAAAACATGTTCAACACCTTTCAACATGTTTTACCCCTACGCAAAATGATAACTAGCCTACTTTTTATTGCTTGATGAGTCAGTTTTTGTCCAACATACAAATCAGCAAATACAGTTTATTTTATGATTAAATGTGTCTAGCTCATGAATTCCTAAGATCAATGAATTGTCAGTTCTTTAAGTTAAGAGGTAGGCGGTTACATAAATTATAATTTGAGACTAGCGCGCGTCGCGGCACCGCCCGCTTTAGTGCTCAATTAGAGACTACGCCCACGTTACATTTGCATAACATTATGTTCCTGGTATGGGTTTTTTTATTACCTTTGGCGAAAGAGTACAGAATGTGCCCAGTAATCTGAATTATATCGCAGTTAAAAAAATATTTTGTTTCATTTGTTTTACAGTAATAACAGCAGCAGCCCAGAGTCTGTATTTGTTTTGGGTCTACTACAGGTACTCCTCTACTTAACCCATCAGCGAATACAGACGTGATAATAACCATGTTAACGGGTTCGCGCTCAAATCCACATGTTCTTTGTAATCTGGACCATTATTTGCCTTTAACCCCATAGAAAAACAATCAAATCTAATCTCTAATCAAAGCATAAGATTTACGGCAGTTAAAGCTCAAACTTTTGATGATTATCTATTCTACAAGCCATTTGTCCGTGGACCATTAAAGCCCAGTCATTTTAGTCAATATCACCCAAATGTCGTATAATTTACGTTTCAGTCGATATAAAAGTCCAAAATATATGACGATGTCAAAGTTCGAGCGGACGCCCGTCACCAATCTATATTACCTTCAAATAGCATCGGAATGTCACTCGACGCCACGCTGTAGACAAAATGTATAAAATTGTTGTCTTTTAATACGGCGTATAAAGCGCGGCCCGACTTTATACCAAATATCTGTAATGGCCAAGAGGGAAATCCGAAAATGTCACTTTAAATAATCGTGTTCATTAGTAAACATTTAAAACACGCATTAGGAACGCTGGGTGCCGGCGCCCGACACGATCACAATCTCAGTACACACAAATGTACCGCCGTCCTGCTCATTCCGGTACTATGAGCACGTGTGTGTAAAGGACGACGCTTCCTAAGCCGTGATTTCGAATAAGGAATAGAGAGGTGAGACGGCGATTGCATCGACGCATGCGCAGACCGATAAACGGCCCCAAAAGATCCTCTCCTAAGATGTTGCAATTAAGACATACACTTGAAATAAGCGGGCGTCGAGAATCGGTACGATTTAATCGATTCCCGTTTAAATTAAACGTCGATTAGTATTTAAATTCGGACACACAATGTTTGACGACCCGCCGCGAGGTAATTGGTGATAATTTTTTTAATTGATATTGTCGTTTGTGTGTCCATTGTGGCGATTTATATTATGAGTAGTCGTCGTCGAGTCGTAGGCGTCCCGTACCGCGGACACTTATCGTACGGCATTATGGAATTTTTTTAATTGGTCACAGTTGACATTTAGCATCGTTAAATTACTTATTTAAGATATGAGAGTTTCTTTTTAAATATTAATTGTCGTGTCTCACTGCAGGCCTTTTATGACTAAATATAATAATCGTGACGGTTCGTGCAGTCTCGTATCGGACGGACTGAGTTAATTGATGCATCGATACTTTGAAGGTTGTCGTGGATTTTGTATAATTTTGTGAATGTTCTTGTATGCTTCATGAGCGTGTAAAAATGTCGTAATGATCACTGAATAACGGAGACTGATGGTTCTATTCGATGTGTTAAAGTCCATGTTTGTCGGGTCGTCGAGAAAAACAACAATTTGCATGCTAAGTATTAAAAGTTGCTTGTGTCCCGATGGCCTATGCTGGTGGTTGAGTGACTAGCATGTGAGATGTTTATGGCAGTTGTATGTAATCCGTCAAAAGGTGCTAAATATTTCTTGGGACCGGTAACCATATATATAGATTTTTAGCTGTTTTGACAAGTTTTTAACCTATTGCTAATGTTATTTCAACAAGAAGATTGGCACTGAAACAATTTGTAGGCCGTTATTATTCTAAGGTGTCGACGCTTAACGCTGAAACCACTTGGCGAGAATGAATTCAAATTACTTACAGATTTTGTACAGAAATCTCCCACAGCATGACATCGTGACGATAAAAAAACAAAGTAACGCAAGTGGATTTAGAAATAAAATAAACTATAACTTCATATTTAACAGGGACTAATGGATATGAAGCAAGCTGAAAAACAAAACATAATACATATCCACAGGGTGGTATGGACGTCGATGTATGGACTGTGTGAATGATGATATGGTTAGGAAGGGGGTGACTACCGAGATGACGACTAATAAACGTATTTTCTTTCTTTCTTTCTTTCTAATAGAGAAGTGTGGAAGAAAAAGACATGTTGCGCCGATCCCAAATAAATTTATTTATTTATAATTAAATTTATTTATTTACTTTTCGCACAAAAAGGTACAAAGGCGGACTTAATGCCTTAGGCATTCTCTACAATGATAAAAAAAATCTATTAAAACTAGGTACACAAATACATAAATAGGTTATATACACATACATACTATTTACTATAATATATACTTATAATATACAAATTCAAGGGAGAGAGGTGTTGAGATGTTCTCTACGCTATTTATTTTGAAAATAACTCTGCAATTTCCGCTTAAATGCACACCGACTGGTGGCCGTCCTGATATCAAGAGGAAGTGCATTCCAAAGAAGAATGGACTGAATATGAAAGGAAGAATGAACAAAGTCAGAAGTATGAGAAGGACAGAGTAGGAGAAGATTATTAGAAGAACGCAGATTCTTAGCGTGAGAAGAACATAGATATTGGAAGTGAGACACGAGATAAGAAGGAGGGGTGGGAGAGTTGAGAAGGGAGAAAAGCGTGGTCAAAGCGCGCAAACTTCTTCTTTGGCGAATGGACATCCATTTGAGCTCAAACCTATAGCTCGACACATGGTCATATTTCCTGTTGAATATGAACCGGATACTATTGTTGAGCAATCTGTCGAGCTTGTCCAGCAAAACCGCGTTCAAGTCAAAGTAGCACACGTCACCATAGTCGATTAGAGGGAAAATTAAAGTCTGCACAAGCATGGTTTTCGTCTTAGCGGGAGAATGATGATGATGATGGCAGGGAACATCGACGCGCTAACTGTAACTGTGAATTCAGCACATAATTCTAGCCCCTCGCGTACCGTAGACATTTTCGTCGATTATCAAGAAAGAACAAAAACCAGTCACTTGACTGGCGAGTCGGACTCGCGCACCGAGGGTTCCGTATGCTATGCTAGCTAGCTAAGTAACAACGAATTTACGGTTTTCAGATTTTTTCATTTACTTGTTTTACATGACATTGCTTCTTGCCAAATTTCATGATTCTAGGTCAACGGAAAGTAGCCTATAAATTTTGATTCCCTTGGAGTGTCGAAATATACGTTTTTTGTGGCATAAACGGCCGTATCTTTTTTTTAACGTTAACTAAAAAGTTTGATTTTTTCACAGCTTCAAGGGATTGAAGATTTGAGTATATGGTTGTAATTTCAACTCTATACCTTCACGCGCTCCCGAGATAAAGGGTCTTGACAGACCGACGGACAGACGGACAATAAAGTGATGCTAAAAGGGTTCCGTTTTTTCCTTTTGAGGTGCGGAACCCTAAAAATCAGCTGTTTCATGGAACAGTGCAATACCTACGCGGTCAAATTTATGAAACAGCAATTTTTTTTAAATAACCTATATAACATTTCAACGCAGGGGGTTCAGATTTATGTACTGAATACAAAATAACAGGTTGCGCGTCGATCTCGCTGCATAAAACAAAACCTCATCATCTAAAATATTATTTACTTACAAAAAATCTTTTATAATCGTAATCTTAATAAAAACCGTATCTTAGTTAATTTGTGTGACGACGGATGTGTCTATCCGTCGGATATCACGCGTTAGGAGGCAATCGTTAACTGCACTAATTGAAGATGTGGTAGGTAGGTATTAAATGAACAAATCAGTACCTCCGTAGGTATTATATAGGAAAAGCTCGTCCGGTAAACTGCTGAAATGAAATATTTATTTCTGTAAGTAAATCTAGTTTATCTAATCTAGTTTTAAAAGTTTTACCAAAATTGACTTGTTTATCAGAATAAACAAGTCTATTTTGGTAAAACTTTTAAAACTAGATGGCGCCGGCGTTCCTAGCTGACTGATCCGTGAGAAGAAATACCAAAACAAACTCAGAGGTCATGGTTTCTCTTATAAAGTCCAAAAAATTTAGTACCATTGCATCACATCTTTTTCTGCCGCCAAGTAACGTTGCTGCGTTGCGAGACATGGGTGCCAGTATAAAACTACAAACAGAAAAGAGTTATTTCACCTTTGTCTCTGGGATGACAATGCACTTACGATGTGTATGGTATTGCAGATGTCCAAAGGTGTCGGTGACCACTTACCATCAGGGCGGTTAAAGTGTTTGTTATTGATTCTCAATGTGTTAGGTTGGAGACTCACTTAAAACAAAGTTAAAACGTCTATTTTGTCTGCTTCGGAACAAATAAAAAAAATTAAATACTGGTCGACGACTGTACCGATTTGGCTATTTTTTGTTCCAAAATATTCGTAATAGTCTGAATAATATTTTTAAGGAAAGAAATGATTTGAAAATTTCCCGAAACATTGAAAAAAGCGGAAAAACTTAAAAATGTAAACTGTTGTTTGGACAGGATGAAGTTTGTCGGGTTGGCTAGTTTAAAATAAAACATAGCATTGCTTTAACAGAGCCACAATAAGTGAAATTACCAACAACCAGAGTGCAAGCTATCACTCATGTATAAGCTAAACTCGTAATGGGAAAAAAGCGTAAACAAAATGATATTTATAGCTCCACTTGAACAATATTGACCAAGCTGATCTTAAACACGGTATTGCTAAACGCAGGTCATACAACAGCCAGTAAGTAGTTTTGGTGTGAAACCAACGCTTTTTGAACGAAATGTTGCATTAGCGTCATTCTGTTAACATGTTAATGTCATCGGGAAATTCAATTTACTTAGATTTGATCTGTCCTCTTTTATTAATTTTAGTTTTCATCCTGGCTAGAATTTTCGCTCAAAAGGCGACGCTAAAGAAGTAGTTGTTACAGTCATACACATTCGTGTAAACACACTTAGGGAAGAACCTATCACAGTGATGGAAATGGTCGCATTTAATTTTATAATGAAACTCTAGATAAATAGGAACTTAAAAACTGAAATTTAATCATTTTACGACTATAAACAACATTCAAAAGCTTATATTAAATCGATTTTCCATCAAAAGTATACCATGGCAATAAAACAAATGCGTGTATGTTCGAAATAAACAACAAATCACTCTACTCCAATTTACAAAATGTTAACAGTGAATGTGTGTTTGGTAATTGATACGCTGTTCAAACTATTTGTATAGAAAGCGTGTGGCTAAAAGGTTGCATTGAAGTAATCTCAGGCGATCACGATCGCGTGACGAATAAATTCCATCGGTATATCGATTATATATCGATTTTTATCACGGTTTACGGGAACACGGTCCGATACCGATGTGTGAGTATAGATAAATGCTTTCAATTATATCGATAAATCGTCTATTGTAATTAACTAGCGTTTACACGCAGCGCCGCCGCCCAAATGTGAATATTTTAAATTCGAATGAATATGCTGGATTTATTAAAAACTATTTCGATTCTAATGAGGATTTTAAATTATGTACTCAGCTGTTAAGCTCAGAGAATCGTTTAAATGTAATTGAAACACCTACTGGCTTCACGTATATTACATGAAGGTGTTATTGACTGAAGTAGCAGCCGTTTCTAATGCGTTTCGATTTAGAATTAAAAACTTGTTGCGAAATCTCAACGGTAATTCTAAACGCAATGTTATGCTAATTCGCAATACAAAATATATGTACAAACAAAAATACGAATCTTCATGAAGTAATGTAGATAAAAATGGACAGAGCAAATATAGATTTTGTTCTCGCTCGTCTGTCAAATGTATTTCACGGCGTTTTATATATTTTTAAAGCCGGCAATTTGAGCATTTCCACAGTGACGAATCGATTCCGTGTAACAGTTCTATCGATCCTAATACCCCGAATAAATATTTAATTATCGGCCTTTATAGTGAATGGTAACGCAACGGATTGGATTGCTTTGTTAATGACTTTAATTTGTTCGACCGGCGATTTGCTATCAGATAAATCTACTGATATCGGATTGCGATCAAAGGTCATTGACAAATTGTTCACACTCGTTTCTAACAAGAAAAGCCTGCGATGCTGTTTAAATAAGAGGCGATTGTGTTACATCGCAGTGAACTATAACATTTTTATAGTTATAAAGTGTAATGAAAATCGATTGTGAAAGTTATCGATCGAAACCATCGATAAAACTGACCGGCCGTGTGAATTTCGTCGTCTGACACGTCCGACTTTAAGGTTTTAAAATGTGTTCCAAAGGCGTTACTTCTTAACGTCCACCGCACGAGCTAATGTAAAGCTAAACTTGCGTTAATCATAGTTATTACACAGTTTATTATTAGCGCTGGGTTAGTTAGCGGCGCATGGGCACTAGGCACGTCACTTTACATATCGATATACCTGAGGGACGAGCGCTGTAATGCAACGTTTTATCGCAAATCATAAACATGTTTGCATATTACGTTTTTGGTATGGCGCACTATAAACTTAACAACAGTTCAAATTACTCATCAAGGTTTTATTATTTGAATATATTAATATCGTAGTCGAATGTATCGATATTATATCGATATGGCAGCCATCAATCACGTGTCGGTTTGAATGAAAGGCAATGAAGACATTACCCCCAATAATAACACCTCAAAACCTTAGACGGGCCGCGTTTATTAGATCAATAACTTTATAATGCAAAGCGATTTATTATTATATAATTATACAGCCATAATCGAGCAACGATTAATTGGAGTAGACGTATTATCGATCACACGGCGTGACGAATCGGGTTGTTTGGTATCGATTTTTTTGACTCGACTAATGTGTAGAGGGGAGTATGTTTTAATGTATACGATTTAGTTTATCGTGTGATCACGATGTTAATGAGTATTCGTTTGGAGTTTATTTAATCAGTGCCCTTTGAATAAATGAGATGTTCCATCGGACTTATGTGTGCGCGCGCAGTTGTTTATTACATGTTAATATTTTCACTTTGTATAACATTTCCGCTGTCGCCCTGGTGTTTGTAATTAACTTTGGTCCATGCGACATATCTCACGTCTGTCTTTCTCGTTCAGATGTTTTATCGATAGAGAGTGCTCTTCGATATAATTGTTTTTTGCATTTAATTTAGTGTCGAGTTATTTTAGTGTTGTGAGTGAGCGCGTGTGACACACAAATCTTCATCGATTGAGAGATAATACTGAATTACATCAGGCTATGTAAGAAATTGTGGGAAACGTGAATTGATCAAAGTGACATTTGTAAATGTTGCTGTAATTTGATAGTTTTGATTCTAGGATATCGACTATCAATATTGATCTGATTAATGATGAAACATTTTTTAGAAAAACTTGGCCGTTTTAATCATTTTAGTTCCAAATTCTTGTATACGTATCGTATAAAATTGGGATCAATCTCGCACTGTTAACCTGAAATTTGGGATACATTAAAGGTACCTACAGACGCCAGCACATCAAGCTGCCCGAAACTGTCAAATTTTCCCAATCAACCTTGAACCTGATGCTGTAGCGATAAAGTTGTAAATCTTTAAAAAAAAATTGTCAGATTGTAGTAACTTGATGTGCTGGCATCTGTACATAACGTAGGTGCTTCTTGAAACAAAAAAAACCGCGTGGTCACGTATAAAAGAGCTTGTCTTTTTCATAGTATTTAAAATATCAGGGATGAACTTAGCATGCATCAAGTGAACAAGAATTCGCATATGTACCTATAGGTAGATAGATCACGAACATAACATTACTCACACGAGCTCACATCTGGAGCACGACGGGATCACAGAGACTTAGTAGCACTGGAAATGGTAACTACCCGAAGACGATCTTTTTCATAGTAGGTGCAGGTGTCGTGAACACCGACGCAAGACTATACCTATCAGAATCAGAAAATATGAGTGGCAGTTTCTCCTAGACTTAACTGAAACCAAGCTCTAATTTGTTACTAAATAAGTAACATAATGGTAATGCTAATGCATAGTAGGCATAATGACGACTGAAACCCAGAGGATTCCGCTCTGGACTTCAGTCGGCATTTTGCCGTCCGCAGCACATCCAGGAACCACACCTCTTCGCTGGAGGTGAAGGGTCATCAATTAGGGTGAGCCCTATTTTTAACCCGCCGCTGCAACCTCTCATCGGCGCAACCGGCGTGCAATCACGGATTAGCCCTAAACGAGAGTAAATAGAAGCAATCTTGTGGTGAAATGTACCGCAGTTGTGTTTACCGCGCTTCCAGCTAGATGGAGCTGGTGATTTCGTTGTGAGCAGTTCGTGGAAAAATCACTATCTCATGTCCAGGTGTAATCGTGAATGAAAGATTGAGGAAAAGATTTGTATTCGTGTTTGAGTCACTCGGTTTTGACAAAATTTTACATGCAAAATCTTTTTTAATTTTTTTTTTGTAACTGATAATAATGAATGTTTTTACGAAACGAAAAATTATCAGAAAAAAACAATATTTGAGCGGCAATGCACGTTGCATGTTTATGAACGGTCGTATTCTAATCTTACCTATCAAATTCCCAATATTTTGGCAAAGTTTTGACATTGATAAATGTATTTTCTTTTCTTTCTATTGACTGTCGCTGAGATTAGATTGCGAAAAAGCTTTGAATGTTTTTAAATACGGGATAATTCCCGTATTTCAAAACGTGTCAAGATGTACCTACTTACACGTAGGTGAAGGAAGTCGTTGCAATGCAAGAAGACTAAACTTTTATTTTTGATGTTTTTTTTTTATTCACATTGACATTAATATTTTTTTTTTAAACAATGACATTTGCTTACTTTGTAAAGTATTAGATTATTTTAATTATTGTGAATGTGAAGACGATGTGGGTCATTTATTTTATTCATTTTATATTTTTTTATTATTCTCTCCATGGTCTGACAGTTTGAGTAATTTATGTGGCCTACCCAAATGTCCTTTCTTTGGTATTGTTCGTCGATTCGTTGAGCTCCTTAAGTCTTGAGTTGAGCTGCAAGATTTCTGACAAATTCGTGCACTGACTGGACAGGTCCTCTCTATCTGTGTGGTTCTTTCCTCAAAAGACCATGTCAGACATCGACCTACATGGTCTTCATATTATTATAACCTGACCAAGATTATGTCTGGACTTTAAAAGAGACTATGACCTCTGACTTTGTTTCGGCCTTTCTTCTCAGAGTAGTCAGATAGGAAACGCCGACCTCATCTAGTTTAAAAAATATGATTGACGTGTAAAAGTGTTTTGTGTAAACCTACTTACAAAAATAAAATCATTTATCATTTAAAAAACGTTAATACCTATAATAATAAATGATCATTCCTCATTAGAATTGCGATATTCCACTAAGTTTTGATTGCCTTAAATTAGTAATCCAACGCATGCATATAATTACTTGATAACATTCCACTCATGACATGAGATGATTATCAGCTACAAAAGGCAAACCGTAATAGACTCTTCATTTTACTTAGAAAGTAAGCACCTTATTCCGAAGGCAAGACAATATTTTTCTCATATAAAAAAAAAATATCTCACTGCATCTATGCCCATTTCTCAAATCTATTAAGCTGTATCTGATAAATAAACTAAACACAAAAATGTCGTCCCAAAAGCGGGACATAAACAACATTTTATTCAATCGACAAGAGACATTTTGAATCAATTAATAAATAATAAAAGTTGTTCGTAAAGCGGACATTACCGGAGTAGAAACAATAAAATGCGTAGCGTCCCATCCCCATAAATCGGTGTAACAAGTGTCCCACTGCGCCCCAGTGGGCCGCGGGGTCCGCGGGGCCCGCGGGGCCGGCGGGGCGCGGGGCACTGCGGGCGCACGGTGGCATAAATTATATAACTATGGCATAAGTTGGGTGCAAGGTGTAACTAGTGTGGGGACGTGGAGTCGATTTTTCGGGAGCTTTCGTATGAAATTGGGTTTAGTGATGTAGGTAGCAGTTGATGGTTTTGTGAAAAGGTACGTTTGTTGTGACAGTTTAGATGTTGACTTGTTCGTTGGTGGAATGAAAAGTGCATTTTTTCTTGGACACAAATAGAAAATGCCGATAAAAATTTTAATTTTCCAGTTACATATTTTGCTAAACTGTCTGAGTGCTTAAACAGTATGTTAGACTTGTAATATTATTATATAAGTTACCAATTAATTGAGGCACTTATCGTGTAATTACAACCTTTTTATTTTTTTGCAGACCCGAATTATTTCTAGATAATTTTGATAAAAAATATAAAGCAAAATATTGAAATCATTCAAAACAAAATCACCTCCAGCACACCCATATTCCATAGGTTAAAATAATTACATTAGTTTGGTGGCAATAACAATAATTTTGTCCCGTTAAGGACGTCACCGCGGGGCACTCTGCGTTCACAGATCACCAGATATGAAGTTTGAGTTACGCGACAGCTTGTCCCTATGTTGTTACGACAAATAACCGACTAGGCTGTATGGACCTAGCTGTCTCTGCTTCCTTTAAAAAAAATATCTGAGACCGAAACTGTATGAAGCTGTAGCGCTACAAGGTTTTTAGCACGTGGGCAAAATCGGAACTAACGCCGCCATGTTGTTTTTTTAAATACACTCTATAAAACAATTTGCACGAATGTTTATGAATATGAATTTTAACAGCTCCTTCGTGTCAACTACATTCGAGTGCCATAGATCACTGTAGCAATGTAGGTAGGTAGGTAACATTGGCAAAAGTCTAGGCAGCATAGGGTTATCTTTGCTTGGTACCTACCTAAATGAAAATTTAAATCTCTTAAGAAAACTCTGACTAGCCAAAATTGGGGCTATTTTTGTTTGAAAATTTGGGGCTATTTTTCCTCATAAACTTTCGCGTTTATAATATTATAATTACTAGCACCGCTCCGCGGTTTCACCCGCATAAGTGTCGATCCCGTAGGAATATTGGGATAAAAACTATTCTATGTCCTTCTCCGGGACGCTATCTATCTCTATGCCGAATTTTATCGAAATCCGTTCAGTGGTTTAAGCAACATACAGACAGACAGACAGATAGAGTTACATTAGAATTTATAATTTAATATTAGTAGGATAATTTTGTAAGATAAATAATATTTTGCAACAATCTACCTATTGCTGCTTTAAATGTATATTAAAAGGTACAAAGATGGTCTCAACTTAGATTCTAGACATTAATTACATAATGTGTGCCCTGGGGCATTCATAGATCATAAGCTGTGAACTTTGACTCATATCACAACTTGCGACAATGCATGATATTCAGGATTTATTAAAAGATTTGTCTATCTACAATTGGTACATCTCAATGTTTTCAGTGCTGCATATCCTGAATCCAGAAATTAAAAAAAAAATCTGTAATTGTTTCCCAGTTTAAAAGTTCTCATTTTCTTTATAAAACGTAAACGAGTTCATTCCACTCATTACTTAAATAAACATAAAATTATAAACGGAACTATTTACAAATAAAATTGTGTCATAACTGTGTAACACCCATCATAAAACACGAGAGAAAATCGTTTTCTTTTTAACGACCCCTAAATTACCTTAAAATATGTTGCTTAATTAACGGTGTCATACTCCAATAAAACGAAAATAAAATCATGTGGAATTTATCAAACACAACGTGAAACATTAGTTACCAACAATTTTATCTCAACTCGAGCGCCCCGTGAAGATAATATATGGGCATAATGACAGGAATCCTTTGCCTAAAAAAAAGAAACTGACGCCATATTGAATTTGTGGTATTCGAAATGTTCGAAACGCGTGCATTACTCGTTATTTAAGTTATTAAACGCGTTCACGTGATGTCAAAATCGTTAATTTGATCTATTTATTTAGATACTCTGAATTGTTAATGTATTTGGTTTTCCCACGAATCGATTAATGAAGTAACTGTTTATTTAGGAAATCTACGCTAGTTAAATTTATGTTTGGTGCATCGGCATTATTAATTACTGTTACAAACTATCACTACTATTCATTTAGAAATTTCATTAAACCCCATCGATTTTAGACGCTTCCCATGGATGTTGGAGTAAAGGAAAATTAGGCTGTGTGTGAGGAGTATATATGTACCTACAGTAAGAAGCAAAAGGAAGTTAATTTTCAGTCCATTCCATAAAATAATAATTGTGATACTTAGTACTTTCGACTGATTTAATTGCACCTGATACGACTTGCCTTTGCTTCAGAGAACCATAATAGAAACGTTGATATGATTTTATAGTTTGCTTCGGTACTAAACTGGTCAAACTAAATGCTCCCATTAAGTCAGAACCGATTCCAATACTAGCAACAATTTGCAATCGTTTAGAAGGTTTTTACGCGGGAACTGCAACTGATGGACCGCCATATTATTTTCTTATTACCAATTTATTTTTACACTCCAAAAACTGTTAACACACAATTTTGACCCTTAATACGTCATCTATTCAAGCATGTAGTTTAAATAAGATAGAATATGGCAAATGTTCTAAAAATGTTCAGCAAACTTATTTATGCGGGCATCAAAGTCGAAGGTTAGAAAAATACGTTCTAAATTCAAGCTGCGAGGATTCAAAGATGGCGGTTGAATTAAGACATTAGTTGCAGGATTAAGTTCGCAGAGTGCTTCGTCGATGGACGCGTAATAGCGGATAATTGTCATCGGCATGCTTCGCCCTCGTTTCGATAACAATTTATGAGTATATTTTGGTCACGACCTTTAAGTAATTGTTGAAGGATCGTCCCCAAGACTTGGGGCACGACCGACTTGATTTGTTGGCTTGTCTTTCGTTACTTGAGTAATTTTAAGAGACATATTTTCGTTGGTAAACGCTGCCAAATTAAAACATGACGTTTGTTATACTTTTGTTTTACAGAATTTACTGATCTAGTTGTTTTTTCATTATACGATTTTGATAAACATAATACATACTTTTACCATCTTGAAATTTTCCCTGAGACTTATGTCCATCTAGTAGGTATCACTTTTAACAACACAAGTTACACAGGCCCTTAGATCGCTTTTTAATCATTTATCTTCACAGGCCCTTACTATCTTTAGGTTAGTGTACTTAACTCCCATACAAGATAAAAACGCCTCTGCCCTGTGTATCACCCTTTATTTATCTACCTTAAACCACGAAGTATGTAAAGGCATCTCAATTTGTCAACTATACAAGCCCTGCCCTCGACACGGGACGACCTGTCGCTAAGACATCGCATATTTCAGCGGGCGGGTCGCAAGCGTCATTTTAATAAATAACGCTCGACAATTTGGCCAAACTATAAAAGATAACAGGCCGCAAGACGTTTTTCCGATAAGCGATGTGACCGACAAATGTGTAGAGTAGTGTGGGAATACAGAGGCGAAGGGTATGGAAGGGTGTCATATGATGACGTTGGCCATTTTGAATTCGCAAGCGTTGGCAGAACAAAAAATTATACGTATTTATGTAGCGGAAAATTCGATCAAGTAACGTCCCATTTTCGTAAATAACCCAAGACTGTAGTCAAAAAGCAAAGTGCTGTAGGGTAGTCTGAGGTAGTAGTCTGAGGTAGCAGCGCGGTGCGGGAGGGGTGTGGTGACGTGATGCGAGAGCTCAGTGATTCGTCAACTTGTGACAACTATCACCCCTCCCGCACCGCGCAGCTAACTCAGGCAACGTCTCAGTTAAGCGTTCGGTCGTTGTGTATGTTGATAAGTACTAACAAATAATCAATCATCAATTAATGATCTGGCAAGTAAATAAATGATGATGATGATGCTATCTCCATTTCCCAGCATTATGTATCAATACTGTACGTACAACTATGGCTTTAATTTTCCTGTTTCGCTCAAAATTTATAGCGGAAGAATCACCTTATTTTTTTAAACATAAGAATCGTCTAATTACTCTACAAATAAATAAATCCTTTTTTATTTGAACAGGATATCACTTCTTCCTGCTATATTTATTAAAAAAGCAACGATCAATAGTAATTTCCTTGCTCCGGAGCGTGGAGAATTAAAAAATCACTAGGTACAATTTAGGTATAACGTTCAACTAGTTTGTATCTTGTGATTTCTTCACGGTTATTTGATTTAACGGAAAAAAGCAGAACTATCATACTGGGTTATTATAAACAGCTATTATTAAATATGTTTCGGTACTAGTGTACCTGGTTTGCCGTGAAAGCTCAACAATCTTAATAATACCAGCTTTTATGTTTGAATTATTTTAAGTTTTATTTTTAAAAAGTGTTCATGCAGTTATCTTGGAGGTAGATAGGATCGTTTTCCGATGTGGCGACGCTTGAGAGAGGCCCACGTCCAACAGTGGACGTGATGATGATGAATATTCGACATCAGCATAGATGGAGGTGAAACGTTTAGCGAATCAACAAGGTTGATTTAAGTGTCGCCAAATTACAAAAAAAAAAAAGTTCCCCTAAGCGACGCCACATTGATCGCCCCTGAGGGCCTACATAGACAATTGGCAATCTCTGTCAAAGTGTTTCGTATTTCCTCAATGACTTTCAACAGGATTGACACAAGCTTTCTGATAGCTATGTAAATCATTTTTGACGTTTCCGTCATCGTTATCACTGATAGAATATAACTTTGTTTAGGCCCTGTACTTTTCGCATCAAGGGAAGGTCAATAACTAAATAATTTGAAGAACCTAATTAGCACAAAACTATATCATATGCCAAGCTCTCTGTTCCTCAGACTACTCTGTACGCTCATTACCCGCTGATGGCACCGACGTAATAATGTGAGCTATCCGTCAATGCGCGCGCAAAGGACACGGCTTTCTCAGCGCGGGGTGGGGCGGCCTGCGGCGCGGGCGCAGCGTTTTGTTCGCCTGTCAACTGCAGGTGAGGGGTCAAGTGCTGGACTTGGTTTTGAAGGGTTATGATGTGGTTGTGGAGTGATACAGTTTGGAGAGAGGAAAGCAGAGTAAGATGGGTTGTTTGTTTTGAGTAGGCCATGTTGCGGTGTTCAAGTTAGACAAATTCAGTTTCCTATGACTAGTCCTCCAATGAGTTACCAAATCATAAAAACAATTGAAAAATAAAACATACATGTCTGCCAAATTCTGCTAGGTACTAAGATTTCATTTTGTACAACTCCAATTCAAACAAAATAATTGAGTAATCGCGAACTATCTCTTTGGTAATAATTAACCTCTGTGCCCAGATATAATCAGTTTTGCGGGGTGGTCACATTAAATAAAGAGTATTATTTTAACATGGTCATCCATTATTTCATAACTTGTATAAAATTTGTCAAGTCCAATCTTATGAACACCGATTCATTCATCGCCCCAACAATTTACTTCCCTAACAAATATACTTGACTCGTTTTCCAAATGGCGGGTGACATTTTGTCCGTTTTTGGCGCGAAGTTGACCTAACCTCCTATTGTTCGAGAGAAATAATAATTGACCTCCTAATAAGGTGGAGACGCCACTAAAAATAATTATTCATTCCAACGCGACATTAGTGGCTTAATAGACGCCGCTTTGTTACTATACTTTTTGGAATGGTTTAGAAAATATTAAGGTAATGGTCTGCTTAGGTCGCAATCTCGGAATGAAGAGGTCAGCCATTAATGGGATCACAGACTGATAGTTTTGTGTGAAGCGCCGAAATTGAGAAATTATCAGCAAAAGTGGAACAGTACGTGAGTGTAACGATGATAGAGCTGCCTTTTATCGAAAATAGTATTCTAATGACAGATTTTGTTCACCAGCAACTCTATAGCGAATTTTTATTTTATTTTATTTAACCCACTTCCTTTATAAAAAAAGAAACGTTTTAAAATAACTTTTGTAGTTAAGGCTGCTGCATGTTGGATTTTAGTGCCATATTTATTACGATATTATTTGCAGTACCTGCACTATGGAAGACTTTTGCGAGACTAACGATATCGCTGTCAAAGTGGCCGAGTTCTGGTCGAAGTTTATTTAAAGTATAGGTATTTAAATGCAATCTTTGACACGACGAAAAAGAAGAGGAATTTGTATTAATTACCTATGTATTGTGTTTACATCTTTTCTTGCGTCACAACACACATCGTTCGATAGGGTGGTCCATCCAACGATCACAAAGCACATCTGGAACGAATCCATCAACTGATTGTTGTTGCTATATATCCCATAATCGTGCAGCGTATCGATTACAAACAAACGAAGATCATCGATATGTTCCATCAATGTGCAAAAAAATTTATAATTAGAAAGGTTTACTTAAGTGTTTAGATACGCGTTTGCAACTGCTCAAGCAATTAACTAGGAGCTAACAGTAGCTTTTTAGCAACATTTCCACATGCAAATCCTTCTAAAAATGGGTGCTAACTTGATTGAAAATACAATTACCTGCTTGGTCATACAAGTTACCATCAAACTATCATCACCAATTTCGTCTTTATTATAAATATTTGGTAATGATTCTGAAATCACTTGATTAATTTAAAGCGGACCAAATTGAACAGTTAAAAATTAACGACAACAGATATTTTATCTTCTTTACGTAGTTCTGATTGAGTCATACAGTCTAGTACCTAGAAATGGATATACTGCGCATCTTTGTCTAAGGGCTAATTTCACCAATGAAACTGAACGCGATCAGTACATCTAAACTGCGTTCAAGAGCTGTCAGTGTCAATACGAAAGACTGTGACAGTCGATCGTGTTCTGTTTCATTGGTGATATTTTCCCTTATTCTGAAGCCTCATTGTTGCGATGAGGCGAACTACACTTCGCGCGCTCTCTCTCGCACACTGCTCGACATCTCGCTGTAGAACAAAGAGCGCGCGAAGTGTAGTTCACTTTATCGCGACAATGTAGCCCTAGCATAACAGCATAAGCAGCCTATAATGATCCCACTGCCGAGAGACAGGTCGCCTCTCTTTGGGAGGGACTGGGCTGTAATCTGCCACGCGGGCCCAGTGCGGGTTGGTAGATGTATTTTCCTTTACCATTTTGAGAGCAGTGGTGATGAAATGATTTACGCAAGGTAAAGCGCCAGGCTGGGTTCGAACCCACGGCCTACAACTAGTAATCCGGGGCTGTAACCACTGGGCCACCACTGCCTGCATTCGCTCTTAAATTTAAATCGCCAGTTTTCATCTTGCGATATAGTTGGCGATAAATCGTAAGATATATCGATCTCTGATGTCAGATGTAGCCATGGTGATAGATTAGTATTTGACATAACCAATTTGTCGGCCGTTTATGCGTAATCATTTGATCGATGGCATCTTTCGACGTTCTCGCCATAGGCCTACCTACCTATCTAGATTTTATTAGTACAGGTACGTACGTACATAGCGATTTTTTCTATCAAGCTTTTCTTCATTCTTGTGCTCGTGCATTCAAATAGTTTTAAATGATTAAACTCTCATATGGAATTATTTGTTTTTCTATGATGTTTTGACCTTTTTCAGGAGTCGTGCTCGTCTAAGATTCTCCCATACGTTGACACATAAAAGTGTTGGTTTAGTAGGTATTATTTTTTGTGTTTCTGTAGACGGGCTTATCCAATTAATAAAGTCTGTTTCATGCATCAACTTTGTCCATATTGAACAAAATCACTTTCATAAGAACACAGCTCAATATTCATGAATAATAAACCTATCAGAAATAATAACGTTTGCAGGTCATCTGTCTTGAGCAGTTTCTCTTAAACTTTCAATGGTGCCATAAATTAAACCAACTTATACATATCGTCATCGACCAATTAGTAAGACGGGCGATTGCGCGCGCGCAGAGAAAAATGGCCGCCATATTTCATACAAAACGAGATCAGAAATTACGACACACGAAGATAAAAAGGTAATTTCTTCATAGTCTGTGAACTGTGACCTGTAAGATAATTATTATTTATTAAAATAAGGTTTCTTGAGTTCCATAAATTGTACATTATTAGAGGTTTGCCTCCCGGCGTTGTCTCCTGTCCGCTGATTTTAATTTAGTGTTCGAGCCTTTAATGCGTTCGGATGATGTATTATTAACACAAATAGTGTGTAATTAACTTGGAATAATTATTCAAATTAGCGAAAGGAATTATGTTGTTCATGTGCTGTGAATAAGGATCTTGCCTCGTAAAGAGGTCATAAGATTACAATCAGTTTGATTGACACAGGGGCTGACTTCCATAGCATCACTATCGAAGTCTTGAGGGCAAAAATTAGGGCTTTGCACACCCACACTCCACATCCACACACTACTTTCAGACTACATTTTCAATACCTTAAAGTACTATCTCTATTGTAATTTCTGCATGCTCCACACTGAAAAAAATAATTTCTTACTACAGCACATTAAAGCGATCTCATTTCGACTTACTGACTTTAAAAAGTAAGAAGAAATGTTTGTAAAACAGTAAAAGATAAAACAGTAACTTTAAATGATTCAACATACTATTTACTGAAAAAACAAAAAAAAAAAAAAAAAACAAAACCACCATTACTGTAATGTAAGTCAATTTCAATGGTTTAAACGATATTACCAAATGAATAAAACAGTTAATTTTGTGACCTTTTAGCTACTTCAAACGTTAAAGTTTACAGTCATGACGGTAACATTTTGCCTTTAGGATCAGTAAAAAATACTGTTTTGATCGTTAGGCTCATACCTATGGAATTGTTTAAAGCAGTTCAGATCAATGTATTTTCATTTTTATTTACTGCTTATTTCGTTCAGTGCAAATATCGTTTTCATTAAAAATCTTAGTTGGTATACAAATATAATGTAATGAATTGGTAGAAGGCGCTGAAATCTGACATACTTATTTTTATCTAGTGCTTCATAGGTTTTTGTAACTCGAATTTATTTTAATAAAGATTTATTATTATTATTTGTAGCCAAAGTGTTGGTTGGTTTCGGGATTTAAAGACTTAAAATACAATAGAAGCTGAAATTATATCCATCCTAAAACTGGTACCTACTTATGGTCAGTTTAAACATCGTATAAATATATAAATTGACAAAATATTATTCGATACATTATATTTCAGGTTTCAGTATTTCATATAATACCAAAGTGGGGCGGGCGCGGGCGCGGGTGCGGGAACGCGCGCTGGCTGCCTGTCCGCACTAGAGCGCGGCTGTGTTCTGCGTGTTTTCGTGTCCAGTGTTTTTCAAAATATAATATGGATGAAGAAGAGTTATTTTTACTAGAAAAAAGCTCTAACTATAGTTAGGCCATTTTGAACTGAGTCGTCGGGCCATAAGTGCTTTTGTCATCTTTCTCGCTCGTACGCAATTGGCTTACGGAGCGCGCTAGTGATGTGGCGATTGTTTTGTTACTGCAGTTTATGGCCCGACGACTCGGTTCAAAATGGACCAACTATTCTATATACTCACCGCGCCCGCGCGCCCACTATGGACACTCAAAGGAAGTTCATATGTTTGAGTTCACCACGCCGCGCGCCGTGCCGGCACCGCGCCAGCGCTGCCAGTCTGGCTAAACTCTTAGAAAATCAGTTGACGGTAAAACGAAATGTAATTCTCTCTTCTCTGCGATTGGTTTATCTGTATATAATTTGTATAATCTCACAAAAGATAAGAAAAATAGGTTCATACGTTTCACCATTTCTTACCCAAAAAAAAAAACATAAAACATTTAGACTAACAACGCCATTTTGGTGATTAGATTAATGGTCCAGTACCGAGTGTGGCTGATAACTCAATCGTTGGCGCTCATGAATAAAATACACATTAAATCGATGGTGTGATAAACAGTTTGGAGGCCAGTGAGTTATGTTTGTGTAGCTTCAAGTTCAGCTGATCTATGTGGCGCGTGGCGGTCACTTGGAAATAATCTGGTTAGGTATGCTGTGCTCTTGTTGGGAATGCTTTTGGCCGGCTGAGAAAGAAAAAAACGGCCAAGTGCGAGTCGAACTCGCCCACTAAGGGTTCATTACCAGAAGGCAAGAAACGCTTTTTTAATTTTCTACTTTATTTATTTTTATTATTTGATGATATAGCGGCAATAGAAATACACACGCTGTGAAATTTTTAACTGTATATCTATTACGGTTCATGAGATACAGCCCGCTGACAGACAAACAGACGGACGGACGGACAGCGGAGGCTTAGTAACAGGGTTTCGTTAGCACCCATTGGGTGCTGAACCTTAAAAAAGGAGTCACGCTAATCTGATGTGATATAGGGGCATTAGTCACTGTGCAAATTTCGGAAAATATAAATAATTATAATGAAGATGTCAAGTGACTCTAAAATACTTGAGATTCAAGCACTTTAGACAAAAAAAGCTGCTAAGGAAAACCCCAAATTATTTGAAGATATTTTACAAAATATCTTCACGGTTTGTCAATGAGGACCACAATAGACTCTAACTCAAAAACAGACATGCAAAGCTTTGGAGCTAAAGTCTATCTCTGATTGCTAGGTAGCACTGACCTGTCACGCTCGATCTCCACAAACAGTTTTCCTCATCCACTCGCAAATCGAATGGATTATCACGTTCGAACAAACATACTGAGGCGTAATGCGAAATTCCCATTGGCATTCAATCGATTTCAATGTATATAAAACTTTCTATGACGCGAAATTTAGATGCGTGTCGACTTTGCACGCAATAGGCCGTAAGTTCATTCCATTCTTTCGGTATATTAATTATTTTACGAGTAATTAAAGATTAGTGTGTAGGTTGCTGACTTCTCGGTACAAAGGCGGTAGCTTTGAATGTAAAATTATCGTGTTTAGCGTCATACTTTCTTTGCGGGTGCGGATAATTTGATTTGGTAGCACGAGAGCCTGTTTTCGTAGCGAGTAACGTTCGTAGTTAGTCTTTTTTATTTGTAGAGGGCACCATCAATCAGCCCGCAGTCTATTACTAGACTTCTTTCTAATCTGGACAGCTGTAGGTCCAGCCGGCTAGCAGGACCCTCTACTGAGTGTATAACGACGGGATATATTACTTCATTGACTTCTTCATTCTGTAGTAAGGATATTCAAGTATACACGATGGCAGCTTATGATGACTTTACTTTAACTCTAGCGTTGCACACCTATGCAGACAGATCTCGCGATAAGCTCCAAAAGTATTACCTGTACATGATTATTGTGATACTCAAATAGGTAGTCGAAACTGTTTCTCCAAACAGGCGCGACACGCGATATAATCGCGCGACACAAAGGTACCGCTCGTTTCGCGACTTGCGGTGCCTTTGTGTCGCGCGAGATTTTATTGCGTGGCGCGCCTGTTTGAAGGAGCCTAAATACAGATTACTCATACTCAGTAATCTAGCTAGGAGAGTAGCGATTCACCCAACAACTCGTTGTAAAGATTGTCACCCTTCTAATACCTACATGTGTGAGTAACCATAAACTCCAAAATTAGTACATACCTACATGGTGTAGGCATTTCCACAATACGATTACCGTTGACCATAAACATATAAATTAGAAAATCAATAGTAACGACCTTTAAAAGTTGCGAGATGTTCATTATTATCAACCATATAAAATGGTGTCCGACCATATGTACCTATGCGAATAATAAATACAAAACACAGATATGACTAGGTGTTCTAACAAAGATATTATCCCGTCTGTCATCATAACACTTAACTACAGCGTTTCATTTATATCAGTACCTAAGAAGCATTATTTTAAACATTTAACGTAATATTCATCTGGATTTTGATAACTTCATTACCTTTGCTTTATTATAACGGTATTCAAAGCGGGTTCAGACATTAAACAAGTTAATTAATTAAATGATATTTCTTATCGATAATGGCGCCGATTCCCTTGTTCACAAACTAAACTAAATTTAAGCTAAGTGCATCTTTTTCTTTCTATTTCATTGTGAAAAGGACAGAAGATAAATATTAGTTTAGTCCTGTCAAATTAGTCAGCGCCTGACGTAAATTGACGTATTTTTAGTAGCCAATTTTTTAATCACGTCTAAACTTGAGTATCTTAATTTGACAGGACTAAACTAATATGTATTTATCTTCTGTCCTTTTCAAAATGAAATAGAAAGAAAAAGATGCACTGAACTTAAATTTAGTTTAGTTTGTGAACAAGGGAATCGGCGCTATTGTATAACTTAGGTGTTATCTTAGAGCCTTCTTAATGATCTATTCTAATACCATTTGCTCTTGCCAATAAACTAACTAATCACAGCCAGTCACCAGCTTAGTCGTTCTTCAGAGAGGTCAGGTGCGCAGTACTCGCAGCCGACGTGCATGTACAATGCGTGCCACGAAAGGTGAGACTTGACCCCGCCTCCCCCGCTCTTTTCGCCGCCCCTATGATGTCCGGTCCCGTCCCGCACTCAGACCTCATACGGCTAAAGATACCTAAAATCATGTACTGCGCATGTCAAACCACGTGGTGTGTCAAGTCTCATCTTTCATGGCACGCATTGTATGGCGTTCTGTAGTTTCGGCCTAACCCTCATGAGAGTAGAAGGCGTTAATTTTTGTATGTATGTGTGTAAAATCAATCGTTTAATTTTGGGAATATATATTTGTCAGTTTCTCTTCAGCAGTGTCTGTGTCTGAACTAAGCCCTATCCGTAAGCCTCGCCTCGCCCCGCCCAGTCTCTGTACAGCACTTGTAATTATAATTACTACGAAACAAATATCTTAATATTGTGGCAAATGTGCGTCGTGTTTAACATTTTATGACTGGGTTTATGACGTTGAAGACACATACACTAGATCTTTAAGGACTAAGCCAGATTTATGCAGTTTTAAGTCTGATAAGTACCGTTTATAGGTGCGGTAGCGTTTGATAGAGATATACCTAATGTGTAAAAGTTTACAAAGACCACTTCTATGAAAACTTTTGTAACGCTGTCTTCTCGTTTAGTTTTACTTTTCGATGGAACGCCATCGTACTGAAAATAAGAAGAGATATTTCCTAAATAGTTCCATTTACGATAAATTTGATGAGTTTCTAAGTTCGTTTTCTGTATGAAATACGTAAACCTAAACCATATTGTTCCTATTTACTCATGTCAACTTCAGATAATTACCGAGTAAGTCCAAAAAGTAATTCATAAAATAATAAACAGTGGCACACCAATGCATTACGATAAAATAGTCAGTGAAGTGTCGATGGTGTGCGTCCGGCCGTGCACCGTGTTCGGCGCACGCGCCGCGGGACGCTGCAGTGATAAAAACAAACGGACCGCCTTGTTTACTACTTTTAAATACTTGGATTACATTAATATAAGCTACTATTTGTCTAGAAGTCTTTTGTGAGGTGACTTTTGAGTGAGATCGAAACGCTTGCTATGCTAGGGTTTACTAAGACTGCGGTGGCCGCCACATAGCGTCTGTGGTTTACCGTTTAATGACGTACCTAACTAGGACGTTATCTATGGAAGTAAGTTGGTGAGTTTATCTAGAAAGCGTTTTCTGACATGGCAAAGTCAATTTTCAGGACGGCTCTCACTGCGGCTGTTATGTGCTGGAATGGCGACTGCTAAACCCAACGAAGTAAGTACCGGATATTCCAATAGTAGTGGACATTATTAAACGTTCTAACGTAGAAAGTTGTAGATAAGGATCTAATTATATAATATGTGGCGCTTGACCCTTGACTGGTTCGTCTGTCTGTGCGTCACAACTGTTGCTTATGACAGATTAGAGGCGCTTCGAACTTTTTTGTTATTAAATATTTGGAGCACAACAACGTTAGTCATGATGGGAGTGAGAATTGATAATGTGATTACCCAGGACTGAAACAACAGGTAAGTACAGACGCTAGCACATCAAGCTAACCGAAACTCAAATTTTGCCAATCACCTTTGAACCTTACGCTTTACCGATAAAATTGAAAATCTATTAAAGAAATTTGACAGTTTGTAATAGCTTGATGTGCTGGCGTCTGTACCTAAAATTGGGTATGTGTAATTAAGTTTCCTATGGACACTTATTCATGTAAGAATTTAGAGTAGTTTCAATTTGTTTAGTAGTTTGAATAGATTGCGCTGTGACCCCCGACACTAGACATTTGGCATTTGGGTATCTTGAGGGTCGGAATTGCGACATGTTCAGAGTTAAGGATAGTACAGGTAGTGTTTATTAGAGAACAGGTACACGTAGACGAAAATGGATTAAAAAAAAAAACAGTGGCACTACGAGAGTGCCAACAGAATGAAAACAAAACACAAACAGAATACTTTGCCATTGCACTCACTGACGTATCGGATATACATTAAAACCGAGTACATCCCGAGGACAGCCGAACACATCCGAAGCGGGTATTTCTTGAATCGTCTTATAAACAAAACACGCGCGGTGTCGCTTACGGTAACAGTCGCGCGAGTTCAATGGTTTTTTCCCATCACAAAAAATGCCCAACGCACTTAAAGAAGGTTTCACTTCGAAAAACAAAATATACATTGCCATCAGCGTGAGATGAAACAAAACAGAATAAGATATACAGGATAAACAAGATCATAACAATGCAAAGACAACAAGACGTTTCGCAATCTATCTAGGCAGTTAGGAGTAGTTCTATCATTCTATGGCAGTAGACAGGTTGTAACCACGTGGCCTTAAAACCAAGTCCCAAGTTTCTATTAGTTGCAAGAAGAAGCGGTGACTCTTGCGCATTCGACAGTGTATCACACATTGCGAAATGAAAGTTCGATGCCTCCAATTCCTGTCCCAAATTGGTTAGTTTATCAAAGATGGCGCTAACCACATATGGCTGTGATCTAAAACTGACGGATGTTGTCATAATATAACGAGTATCAATTAGAAATTCATTCATTAACAACGTGTGATTAACTTGATTGGCCGTTTCTTTTAAATACTTTATTAAAGATTGAATTTTTACGTATTGATTTTCTTAATCGTCTTAAAATACAATATACATAGGATTACAAAATGACGTAGGTTTGTACAGACTTGCTTTGACAGCTTGGCTCATCGCCGCAAGGTTGCCTGGTTGTCGGTCTTCTACAGATTGTACTTCGGTGAGTGTGCCCAAGAACTCCACGACCTCATTCCACCGGCCCCCTTCTACCTTCGGACATCCAGACGCACTGCAAGTTACCATCCCTGCCTAGTTGCTATTCCACCAATTCGCACTAAGCGTTTTCAAATGTCCTTTATAATGCGCATAGCAAAAGAGTGGAACTCTCTACCTGCGTTTGTGTTTCCGAGTGAATACAACCCGAATCTCTTCAAAGTAAGAGTGAACAGGCTTCTTCTGGGTAAGCTCACTCCATGGTAGACTTTATCTGTGTCATCTCTGACCTAGATTAGAGTCAAGAGCAAACCCATTTCGAATAAAAAAAAAAAAAACCGGCCAAGAGCGTGTCGGGCCACGCTCAGTATAGGGTTCCGTAGTTTCCCGTCCGTCACAATAAGTGTTCCCACTTATGAGTTTAAAAGTGGGTATCCATCTTGTTCGCGTAATAATCGTAGTCGATCATAGATCTTAAAATATTGGGATTCGATTTTAATAATTCTTTTTTTTGTTTTTGTTTGAAAAAAGATACGTTCAGGATAATAAAATATGTAAACGAAGTTAAAAAAATGCTTGCATATAAGATTATACTACAAACTTAGTCCAGAAATTATTTTGAACAACTTTTTGTCTTTTTTGTACAAAAACTGTTGTTTCCATCAAGTTCAAAATAATTTTCCTAGAAAGTCCTTATAAAGTTCTACTATTCAGATTTTTTTCATATTTTCTAAACTTATGGTTCAAAAGTTAGAGGGGGGGGACACATTGTTTTTTACTTTTGGAGCGATTATTTCCGAAATTATTGACATTATCAAAAAATGATTTTAGCAAACTCCTATTCATTTTTAAATACCTTTCCAACAATGTATCACACGTTAGGGTTGAAATTAAAAAAAAATCACTTCCCACTTTACATATACCCTAATAAAACATTTTTTCCAATTTTTATTTTACCACTTTGTCGGCGTGATTGATATACATATTGGTACCAAATTTCAGCTTTCTAGTGCTAACGGTCACAGAGATTAAGCGAGGACGGACAGACGGACAGACAGACTTGGCGAAACTATAAGGGTTCCTGGTTGACTACGGAACCCTAAAAAGACGCCAGCATATCAAGCTACTACAATCTGTCAAATTTCTTTAATAGATTTTCAACTTTATCGTTAAGTTGATTGGTAAAATTTGACAGTTTCGGGTAGCTTGATATCTGTACATCGGTTTTGTATTTGTATATTACACATCCTTAGTGTAGTTAGCAGAACATTGTAAGGTTATCACATTTGTGAGGATTTTTACTGCTCATCCTTTGAATGTGTCATTTTTTTGTTTTTTTATTCACGTGAATAGTGGTGGCCCGTTGGAAACGCGACTTACGAGTGGTAGGTCGTAGGTTCGAAGCCAGACGGGCCCGCTCTTGAAACGATGAAGGAAAACATCGAGAGGAAACCGGCATGTCCTTGAACCAACAATTCGAAGACATGCGACATCCACCAACCCACATTGGGCCCGCGTGGTGGAATTACGGACCACACCCTCTCACATAGAGGAAGCCTGTGTCCCAGCAGAGGGAATTTTATAGGATGATTATGATTATGATCATGCTACATGACAGTTCCAATTACGGTGAAGTCTTTGTCTCTGATTTACAACCTTAAACGACGATGTATTGAGGCGCACTCTTCAGTCTTAATTTGATTGTGACCCTGTCGACACTACGCCAGACGCCTATACTTGTTATTCATAGTTTCAAATACTTAAAATATTTGCTCAGAGCGGAAGAGAGCGTGACCATCCAAATAACTTCAACAGACACTCTTTCTCCTTGGACCGCATTAATTGCCGAAAGCGCTTCATCAAAGGACCGATTACAAAAACGATTACCGATATTATTCGACAAAACATCAATATTATTTCGATGTATCGATACCATATTGTAAGGTATGACTTCATCTTCTAAATAGAGCCAGGTGCTCACGATTGAGGATCATGAATAAGTCATTAAGGCTCCCCCCTGAACTTGTGACCTATGTCTCTGTTGAACACAATCGTAGAAATAACGTATCGGTTCTCGATGAGCTGCTATTATGCGAAATACTCGTTATTTCTTATAATTTTTGAAAGTATGACATTGGTTGTTATTTTTTTTGAGTTGTGTAACACTCATTTATCATCGTTACGTAATGTTTGACAGAGTTAGTTATAAGGCTTAATAAGTAGGTGTGTTTGTATGTGTTATTTAAAAATTAAGATTACTATTTTTTTTGCACAACATATTCGCAAAAAATCGACTTATGCCTCTCTAAATAATCAAGGTTAATCATAAGCTCAGCAAAAAGTTCAATACTACTACACCCATATTTCTTATAGTCCCTACGAAGGACTCAATTCAATACTTTTCGACCTAGACTAGACTACGTAAATTTTAAAGAGATAAAACGTAGTACATTGTGACTGAGTTATTATCACAGAAAAGAATTGCCTGTATTGCTCTAGTCTGGATTGATCTGGCTTTTGGTTAAACTTTAGTGAATGTTGATTTATGAATGTTTGCATGCCCAATGGTGAAATATGGCTAAGCTTTAATGTATCATAACACCTATGTGTTACATGTTATGTGTTAAGCACATGCACATATTTGCAAAATAAATGTCTATTATATTCAAAAGTTCCATGAAGTTAGCATTTACAGAAGACCGATGCATAGTTTTCTTCACTATCAATATAGTTCACATACTCTTAGTAAGATATACACAATGCTACCCAATAGATCAGAGGCCGTCTAATAACATCTCATTAAGATCGTTTAGCGGAACAAACAGGCGATGCTCAGTCGATCGGCTGGCTAAACGCTCGATAAATACTCCATAAATACAGCTGTTGGCATAATAGCACGAGCGATTGAGCTGTGGAAGGGTTCACGCTTTAAATGAGGCATTCCAAATAGAAAGAATATTGAAAAGATTTTAAACTTTCAGTGGTTTTTATCGAGTATTAAAAACTAAGGTAAAGTTGGTCGCAAAACTTAGATAAAATTGGTTGCAAAACTTAGGTAAAGTTGGTTGCAAAACTTAGGTAAAGTTGGTCGAAAAATTTAGGTGAAGTTTGTCGCATAGTTTAGGTAAAGTTCTTCGTTACTTTTAGGGATCTAAAGTTGGACGCAAAGTTTAGGTAAAGTTGGTTGCAAAGTTTAGGTGGAGTGGTCGCAAATTCGACTATTTGTATGTACTCCAGACAGTTTCTTCGTACTATGCAACTTTAAAACTTCATTCAGAAAAAAGGGCATAGCAGGCAGAGAGATGATCGTCATAGTTCTAATTAATTAACTCAGCAATGAATCGAACAAACATGGGTCTTACTTTTGTACACTCTTAGTCTAAAATCCAACCACAACTTACTTTCAAATTCAAAAATAGTAGTTTATTTACAAAATCAAGTAATTCTATATCTTCTCAATAGTCATGTTTGTCAATAAATCTCGGAGTGAACCTAATAACCCCTCGTGAACTACATGTTCGGAGCACGTCGGGCTAATTCGTGATGCTTCGGGTGACACAATACTGGATTCAGTTACAAGATGTTACTCTATACTATTGATGGATTCGAACTATCAATTTAGTTTACGATGATATTTTGTTTAGGTGAATCTGTTATTTCTATTGGAATAATAGGTACTGGTTTATTTTATTAAATTTGAGCTTACAAATCTCGTTACGTTTTCTGAAATTACGTTCACTAGGTGGCAGCACTGAGACGTTAGGACCCACAGACTAGAGGTAGTCTGATTTAGGTCCTGTTAAAAGTGTCTAAGCGCCTATATTTTCTTTAGTCGTGGCTGAATGAATAATGATACGAATGATGAACTTCATCATATATTTTTATATCCAATGTCGAAATGGAAAACCTCTTGTCAAAGAGGCGCCTACTGGTGGCATGAATTTTCAAGAAAACCTTCAAATAGAAGTCGTTTATTGATAACGTTAACGTCACAGTTTGCGTTTGATTTGGTAAACAAAAGAACAACGAAAATGCAATAATAGATTCTGCTGGTATAAACTCGACTGATATATACAGGGTCCCATTAAAATATATGGACAAATTTTAACACAGCGCTCAGTTCGTTTAACCAAAGTTATCCAAGCAAAAAAAAAAAAAAACACTGATTAAAGTGATTTTATTTTGACCTAAAATAATAAATTGTATTTTATTACATTAGTGGTTTTTTCGTTAGCTAATTATTTTTCTTGTAAGTATCTATGCGTTTTTCTTATATAATTGTTTACCATCGTCCTTATTTTGGTGGTCTGATTGATTTCTAAAAGTTTGTCCATCTATTTTAATGGGACCTTATATATTTGGCAATCTTTGGCTTGGACATCAGTCATTTGTTTTTTGGGCTTGATAACTGTAGGACAGGTTTTTCTAGTGCGCATACCCGTCCACAAGGGATTTAAAAGATGCTGTAATCTTCATATTTTTAAGGCACCTTTGTAGAAGAGAAATAAATGTTTATTATTATTTTAACCCGTCAAACGCTCGCCTACTAGAAGCCGTTTGCATTTAAGCCCTCAACGGTTTTCACGATTATAATTATTTACTGTCATTTCGAGTGTAGGTATTTTTGTTATGAACCGGTGGGGTTCATACGACATTTAAGAGGTTAATACAACCTATAACATTTAGTCTTTTGTGACTTTTAGTCTTGTTTCCCGCTGTCTATTAATCAGTCCTTCAGTTTCAAATACATAAATGAATTAAATATTAAAATACATATGTTTTTGCCAAGCTTGTATAACCCTTAACTCTTTACCTATCTATCTTAAAATGAAGGCTGATAAGGCGATCTTATCCAAGCAGAAACCACACAATAATGTTTATAAAAGATGGCTATATGTAATGAATACCATATATTCTTGTAGTAGCACCACCATAACAATATATTACTAATATACCACTGGCTTTCAAAAGCGTAACCTATAAAAATAACATTCAAATTAAAACTTGTAGTAACATGATCCGGGTTATGCCAAGAATTTACTCTTGTTTGACTAATTTATAGAAAAAGCGTTATATTTACATAAAATATTAGTGTTGTTGTATATCTCTCGTATTTTATGTATTTTTGTATTATGTTCTTGTTTTAATTAGCATTAAAAATAAGTGGGTGAGCTTGTGTGTCTTTTGTTTTTGTATTTTAGGATTACGAAAGCCCTGTGTCTTTTTCTTGAATCATTTAGTCTCAATACTTAATAATAATAATTATATTTATTGCTTCCATAACGTGAACTTAGAAGTTAGGTTTTACAAAGACATGATGATCATTGGGGTACCTGGTAGGTACAGCACAGTAAAAGAGATGAAGAGGACTTTCATTTGATTATTTAGTCATATTTTATTTTGTAGTTTGTCAGATAATTTTATCGTAGGAATAATTTTGAATCATCCATACAAAAATTGTCAGACGATTATCTGTAGATTGAAAAATCCGAAATAGATATCTGGTATGTCAGATTTCTTAATAGTAGAATAGCTCGATTCTGAAAAATAATGATTTTTCAAAATCAAAATCGTCCCCCGTCACGCCCGCCCTTCACTACTTCCTAGTGCTTTCGCTGGGGAGAAGAAGTGGCGCAACAAACTCCCCAGCAGCACAGCTGTCTGTTCAGTTAGAAAATACTTGATTATATACAATATTAGATATGCAAAGTAATTAAAATTACAGGACACAGAACATTAAATTAAATTCATTGCCATATGTTAGCTAGCCACGCCAATATACCAACAAATAGGTACAATAAAATATATAATTATGTACTCAAGTAAAAAAAAAAAATCGCGCGTGTGCGATGGCAGGCATTTTATGATATGGTGACATTATTGTTTGAAATGTGGTTTCTAATTTGTGCGAATTTTAATTGTCTGATTGATTTCATTATCTTTATAAAATTATGCGGAGTTTCAACCTTTACTTTTGTTGTAGAAATATTTCGTAACAAAAGATTGCTAAACGAATTTGGTAGAAGAGAAACATTAACAAGAACAGTGCAGCGTTTATGATTATCGAGTCAAAAACAAAGTATGAATATTCAAACAAATTGCTAAAATACTTTTAACTGCCAATTAAATATCATAACATCAAACCCAACAACTTAAAAATACGACCTTTATATACAGAAACATACCGCCACAATTTTAATAGCAATTACCCACAATTTACTCTATAAATATTTCACAATACTGTATTGAATATCGGCCAAAAATCCAATCGGTAGACCCCAGGTGATCCGGGTGACCCCAGGTCATGACCCCCCGCAGTATTAATTACGTCGCGTGCCATTTCCAATGTTTCTCTGCGCTTGCGCAATGACGTCACATCCGTATAGAGAGCTGATGGGCTGTTTGAGTTTAAATTAGGAATATAAGTGTTATTGGTTAGAGGTTTATTGAACGCTGTTTCTTTGGGATGATGGTCGTTAGTGTAGTGTAAAGGTGTTCGTTTTATTCTGTCATAGAGTGATTGAAGATCTACGTAACAAATTGTTGGCAGGTTCGAGGCTAAAACGAAGCAAGTATACTACTATTGTAGCTATGTATATTATTTGTAATTTATTGAAAAAAGAACACGTGAAGTGAGAGTTCTAATCAATGTGTAAAATAATCTGTTTTTTGTAGAATGACAATTTGAAATTATTTAAATCCACGACTAAAATATCATGTAAAAAAGAATAACTGCATCAATCAAACAAATCGCACAGATCTCCCATAATTCCTACTCCTCATTTAATTTCAAATAATTATCAATTTGCCGGGCTGCCAGTGCTGCCACAGTCACGCGACTAATTAATTATATTATTGTAAACACTGCGACGGTTATTAGCTATAACGGTTATATAGAAAACTGTTTAATAAACGTTTTCGTTGATAAAAGGCGGTATCTTGTAGACTGCTTTTGATATGACACGGTTTTAGGATGCGTGTGGCTGTGGTGGTGTGTCCGATGGACATGCAAGGATAGTGTTTGTTATACCGTGGTCGCATCAGCGGCAGCGTCTATCTTCACGAACCTTCGCGCTATGATACGATACACGAAGATGTGACCAACCACTGCAGGCTATCGTAGCTACAGTAATCATTTCGACATTTTAAAAGTCCTGAGAAAATCCGATCATTTGCAAAAAAAAATCAGACATTCATTTTTTAATCTTTCCATTTCAAGTCCTTTAAGTTTTTACGTTTTCCAAAAAAAACCCTTTGAGTATATTGAAAAGTCCGGACAAACGATAGGGCCGGACAAAGTACGGACGGGGGGCCAAAAAGCCGGACTCGTCCGGACAAATTCGATGGACGGATGGTAAGTCTAATCGTAGCGAAAGATTGGCTGCACGCAATAATCTCACGGATCATCAATCATCAAAGAATTACGGAGCCGTTAATGTGACCACGATAACTTTTTAGCGAGCAAAACATACGAAGCATCACTCCTGCCTTCTGTTATTGACGTCATGGTGCAGTCCAAGAGTTAGGAGGTATTCCACTCAGAGTGGTATATCGTAATGACGTAGTGGTGAACGTGGGCATCTACATCGCCCCATGCGAAATACGCATCACAATGACGTCACGGAAAATCCAGCATCGCGCAAGCAGAGTTTACCGCGCAACTAGCATATGTCAGTAGCGAACGGTAAACTAAAATAACTTTAATATGATTATATTATTTGTCTATAGAATACTGACTGTGCCATTTTTCAAAGGGAAGCCGGTGGAATCGGGTTGTATGCAACCTTCGCCACTGGCATATATACAACGTCCTTACATTAATTGTAGGGCAGTCAAAACCTAGAACACACGTATAAGTAACTCGGTAATAATAAAAGTTGCGGGAAAACAGAAATCTAGTACCGTTTATGCGAAAGGAAGTGGCAGACAGTGATTTGACACTGTAAGAAATAAAGCGTATTTAAAATCCACCAAGAAATCTTGAGCATTATCTCAACTAAATCACCCTTTTCCGGAATGAAAACGGTGCGTTGTGTGTTGTCGTCTGTCTGTATCAGACTGTCCAAAATCCATAGTTCCTGCCAAAGTTACGGGCGTTTCTTTCTACGTATCACCTTCGGATGTAATATTAGGTCGGGCCCCGGACTAAGAATGAATGACAACACGATTTGTTTGACAGTTGTCCTTACTCCCGATGTGTTTCTGCCCGCCTTAAAAAGTTCATTAATCGGTAATATATGTAGGTTTCATTCCGAAGCATAGATCTACTTTCGAATGAGCCCGAATCTTTGTTGACAGAATTAGAGAGAAGCTCCCCTGGGCTCTACCTGAGTAACCGCCTGAGATTGTCTTTTGTACAGATTCTCTGACGATGAAAACATGCTAAATCAACGCCTCCAACTCATAAACTAAAAATATACAAAAAGAAAATACTAGATTATCATTAACAAAACTTCTCCAAATAGGAGTTATGGCGTATTGCGTCTACAGTTAGTACTGTTAGCGTCGCGGGTCGCGTGTGATGTGAGCGGCGCGCCTTGACCCGCACTACGAGCAGGCACATCTCCGCACGAGGATGTAGCGGGCTGGATGTACAATATATATAAATTTCAATATTTTGATTTGAAAGAGTCCATGTGTCCGTAGAGTTTCTTGCCCGTTCCTCTCCATAAGTACCTAGTTTGTTTTGGAATCAACATCAACGGCGAGTACATCTCTCACGACGATATAACTAGTAGTCATGGCTGAGACTATGGAGGACCTCAGTACAATTCTCGATGACCTCAGTAGAGCTTCAGAAAGAGTGGGTCTTAAAAAGAACATGGACACGACAAAGGTCATTTCAAATGCCCATGTAACACCCACTCTCATGAAGATCGGAGACGCTACATTCGGTGGTGGACGAGTATGTTTACCTAGGATAAACCATCCAGTTAGGTAGGTCCAACTTCGAGAAAGAGGTCAGTCGTCGAATCCGACCGGCTGGGTTAGCGTTCGGGAAGTTACGCAAAGGCCAATGGCTGGCTATGCTTGGAGTTTCCCCTATGTGATCGAATCAGAAATGAAGGATTCCGCAGGAGAACTAAGGTAATTGATATAGCCTGAAGAATTGCCGAACTTAAGTGGTGGTGGGCAGAGCACATTGCTCGCAGAACAAATGGCCGATGGGGTCGAAAGTGTTGTAGTAAGTTCAAGCGTTGGAGGGCATCCCACAAGGTGGACCGAAGAACTTGTGAAGGTCGCAGGAATCCGCTGGTTGCGGTTGCTTTAATGCCACATCTAGTTGCCTGCATCTATGTCACAAACGATACCTAACGCAAGTTGAAACCACTTGTGTAACAGTAGTAAAGTGTGCGCACAATAACCATGTTATAGGTCATTTTGTGTAGATGAATACGTAATTAGGAGTCGACCTAGCCTAGCCCACGACTGGCAAACGTCCTACTGTGTTTTTAATGAGCATATTTTACGTATATTTCAAATGGTTTGTCGTAATTTACGTTGTTTCAAGCTACTGAATTGGGTCGTATTATTTTGCTGTAAGTAGTACTGTCATTTAGCAAATGTCTTGTGTTGAAATTAAAGTTTACAACCAGTCAATATTATTACAAAAGCTTGAGTTTAGACCGTTTATGAACAGAATTTATCTATATATACCTACATAATTATACTATTTAATAATAACGCTGAAAATTTTTTTGTTTGTTTGAACGTGCTAACCTATCTACCCGTCGGATTTGAAAAAATAGTTTTGTATTTGATAGCCCAATTCTTGAGGAAGGCTACTATACCTAACATTAGCTTAAACATCATGCCAGGATCTGGGATTCCCAGTCGTATTTGAAATTTTGTTGTCATATTTTTCAGTAACGAAAAGATTGAAATAATTTAATTTAATTTTAATCATTGCCTGTTGTAGAAGATTCATGTTGAAGGCATTATTTCATATACCTAATGAATGATCTATACAGGGATAGAACTTACGACACGTACTGCGAATGTCAATCGTTCAGCTATATTTTATACTGAATTTGAGATATTTTTCGCAATATTATAAATTCAACATTAATGATGTATTTAATATTTTTGTAAAAATATAATTTAAAAGTATTTCCATGGAGTTTCTTGCCCATTCTTCTCCTTAGGTATCTACTACGATTTGGAATGGGCAACTAGCTTCATATTTTCTGACTGACCGATTTCTTAACAATTGAAAAGTGCCTGTAAATGATTTTATTGAAATAAATGCTTCGAGTTTTAGGTTTTGAGTTTGAGTCTGGTCAAAGTATGGTCTGTCTATTAAGATACATCGTCCATGATGTATCTTAGTATACAGACCATACTTTAGTAACAAGAAGATATCCATTTGTTATGACATACTTAAAAGCAGCTTTCAAATAAGTGGTTTATAATATGAGCCTTGAGTATACGTACCTAAACCATATCTAAGCCAAGAGCATGCTCTAAAAAAGCACTTTATGATTCCAAGTTTATGATTTAGATCGTTAGCTCATATCGAATGGCTGACAATAAAATCTATTTGTCCGTGTGGTGTGGATCAATTGTATGATAGATGTCTGTAGATAAACTTCAAGTTTATTTGCTATGTCAATAGATTTGTAATACAGGAATGCAATTAAATGAGGCCATCTTTCATGATGCTGTATTAATTATTGTGGTGTGTGACATTACGCTATTGTGTAGAAGTTTAACGATTTTCATAGCAGTGCCCCAAGGCTATGAAATATACATATATTCATATTCATATATTCTATGGTATGGCGCTCTCTCCGTGATTTCCACCTTTTTCGATCCAGGGCTAAGCGGAACCACTGGACATTTGTTTTTTCCAGCTCGTCCCGCCATCTTCGCTGCCACAATGCCTTCTGGCTGTGTCAGGGCTCTAAGTAGTGGTTATTTTGGCTCACAGCTCATTATCATGTTTTTATTAGTCAGATCTAACAAACAGCTAATATGATGAGATTTGACAAAAGCTTCTTAGCCAATCAATCATAACAGTTAACATGAGATCAGTTAGTAGATTCACAGTAGATAGAATCAAATACAAATAACTCCAACTGATCGTAAACAATATATCTTTGCAGAACTGACGTCACCAAAACAAACCAGTCTACATAATAAGGCGTTATTCACACTTTATGAATGAAATATGCGGCTTACAAAAAAAAACACATTCAGTTAATCGAAAATCGTATTAATGGCAATGAATGCGCGGGCGCAAGGAATCTCGTATAACAGGCAGCCATTAAGTTTCCCGCGACTGAAGACTTTTTACAGCAATATATACCAACTTTTTGCAGCAATATCACCGTATAAGTGAGCTATGTTTTAAAAATAATGAGTGTGCGCGGTGCGCGTGCGCCGCGGGGCGTTGAATTATGGAGACAACCGTCATAGATCACCCTGTAGGTACTTTAGTCTTTGTTACGCGAGGATAAACGCGTCTTTCTTTAATAATCAACAATTTATAGAGTATTAACGTTATTGGAGAGTTTTTAAAGTCGCTTCTTAAAAACATGAACCTTTGTTTATGGCTTTGTTTTATATTTATTTTGTGATATGTACCGTTTTAGGAAGTATATTGCAGCATTCCTTATTCATTCGTGGCTATTTTTACTTATTTGTAAGTTCAGTCTTATTATTCTTTGCATATCAATTCAGTGTAATGTATGTATATAGGATTGATACGTTGCTTGTGCGCATTTCCGAATGTTTAAGAATAATTTTTGATTTATAATAATATAACTAGATGTGCCTATGACTTCACGTGCATGTCGGAAATGTAATTGGATTTCATGGGTTTTAATTTTTTTTCCGCGGAACTCTATTTTTTTTTCTAAAATAAAAGCAACCTAAGTTACTCCTCATAACATAAGCTATCTGCCAGTGAAAGTCCCGTCAAAATCGGTCGAGCCGTTTTGGAGATGAATGAATTATGAATTTAATTTTAGGCAGGACAAAGAGCCAAAAATTAAAAAAAAAATTGTTATAAGTACTGTACTATAGACTTTCATATGCATTTAGTAAAAGCTGTTATTTTGGCAAACAGACTCTTCAATCTAATTATTTGTATATTATATTGAGCTTGATTCGTAATAGGATAAAGTTGTTGCTGCCTTAGATGTTTTTCTGCTTCCTTTCCCGTAACGACAATCGGATATTGATAAAAAACGCAAGAATGCAGATAAGATAGAAAGGTTGCCCATTGATAGCATTACATAACGAGATTACAAGATCCTAGTTTCCTTAACAACTTCTAAGAAGACTACATAAACAAATTCACATACTGAATGAAGGCTTTTGCGAATGAACGAACCAGTCCCTTTAATTAGCCGTACCGATGGCCAGAAAAAAACTTGGACGTACAAATACACTGGACATTCATCCTATTGAATCTCAGAGCACAATCTATGGAATCAGTTGTAGACGTGCAAAAAATCTCCGAGTTTGTCATGAATATGTATTAGTTGTAACTGCTAATGACCTCAGCACGCGACCTACCACAATGACGATAAGTATGGAATTTAACAAAATTTAAGAAAAATACTATATTTTATTGGCTTAATATTTGGAAAGCTTACGTGTACCTGTGCTTTTAGCTAATGCGCTAAGTAGTTATTAGGTGTGAATCTTGAATTATAATTATAATGATTTATTTCGCGACTGCTGGCGCGGGTTTTAGACGTAGTTATAATATTTAAATTATTATATATTATTATATTATGTCTCACTTTGTAGAATATAATGTTATATCATTTTGCCAAAATTGCTGTATTTTTCCTTTTTGGTTTTCTGGGAAAACTCAACTTTACGTCATCACCTTTCATGACCCTTATTTTTTTTTCGATATTTTGAGTCATTCTAATGTTTCGAATTCGCAAATTGCAATGTTGTTCCTTTGTTCTTATATTTTAATATTCTAGTCTGTTTCTGGACCGCCTCGTTGTGTGTAGTGGTCGCAAGCGTTACAGCTGAGCTGGAGGTCCTGAGTTCGCTTTCCAGGTCGAGCAAAGTGTTATACGGTTTTTCCATCAGGATTTGTGCCCGATTGATGGCAATAGGATCGCCTCTTATTATGTGGGACTTAAACATATCTGGCGAGAGATGAGAGAGATGTACAAAGGTACTCGTTTATCTCTGCCTGACCCTTCGGGGATTACAGGCGTGATGTTATATAAGTTATCTGTTTCTACCTCCAGCATTGATAGTATTGTGTACAGTCAGCTATAGCAGTTAGGTGACCCACCTTTGCAAAAATGGTTGAGAGTTTTTAGAATACGATTCGATAGAATTTTATAATTCTTTTATATTTTATTAACTAGTAAATAAAATAATTTCTATAACTGACGGCACGAGTAGGTTGGGGAGTTACGGAGAGGTTCCTATAACTTAATGTGTTGGAAAGGGTATTTGCAACCATGAGCTATATAGAACAATTTCCCACGACAGTTTCATCTAAATTTTTGATTTATAGAATTCACGTACTCCTAAGTGTCTAATAAATATCATATGGCATATTAAACCCTGGCTTTAATAACTATATCTAATTAGAAACAATTTTCCACAATAATAATGCTAACAAGATTCTTATTTAATATGTCTCATCACGCGTGTCTATGACATCCTACTAATATTATAAATGTGAAAGTTTGTGAAGATGTTTGGATATTTGTTATTTAATCACGCGTAAACCGTTGAACAGATTTGGATGAATATTGGCACATAGACTATTTCCTGGATTAACACATAGGATAATTTTTATTCCGTATCCCCACGGGATTATAAACGCAAAAGTTTGTGAGGTTGGATAGATGGCTGGATGTTTGTTACTCTTTCACGCAAAAAATACTGTCTTACTGTGTAGAAAGTGACCTCCGGATACATAACAGATTTGGATGAAATTTGGCCACAGATAGTTTATAACCAGGATTAACACATAGGATACTTTTTATCCTGTTATTCTCATAGGATCAAAACTTATGCGGATGAAACCGCGGGGCGCAGTTAGTATTTATATAAACAACAATATGACGGTACAAGGGGACGTGGGAGTGGCGTCTGTTCGGCCATGGTCTGCCATAACGTGGTGGTTAATGGGTGTCGCGATCCCTTGTACTTGGATGTAGGTGAAGTGGTTAGTTATGTGAGAACGTTCACGAGTAGGTTGCGTGAAGCAGTTAGGTCTTCGAGTTAATTTATTCCAATTCATGTTATTAATTCTTCTGAGTTTGTATCGGTCTTTCTTCTCAGGGTAGTAGAACAGGAAACATGGAACTCATCTAGTTTTAAAACATATTAATTTACTTTTGACGTATAGAATAGAATAGAATACTCTAATAAAAAAAAATTTAAAAAATTATTACATTACGATACGTGTGACATTCAAACGCTCACACACGTTCACGCACACGCTTTTTTGGGTAAAAATGGACTACTTAAGTCACACAAAAGCGTCACGAGGTCACACAGTGCTGTAAGAGTGTTATTTGAACCAATTTTCTGAAAGAAATATTATTTATCATTTGTCATCATCATTTATCTTTTGATGACTCCAAAGACCGTCGTTGTGGCAGTTACAGCAGCTGACTTTCTTTATTTCACACATATGAAAATTCTCGTGCAACGGACATAGCGGTACTAGGATCTTTTGGCGCGTCGCCAGAATCGGAACTAACGTCGCCATCTTGGTTTTACGAAACAGGTTCTCAAGTGTTTAACAACGTCACTCCAGAGCGGCTCCTTGCAGCAATGTATGTCCTTAGAAGAACTTTGTCTCTCCGATAGAGCGATCCAATGGTTCCTAATCTATACTAATATTATAAAGAGGAATTTGTGAGTTTGTAAGTAGGGGGTAATTTTTGGAAGTTCTGATCCGATTCCGAAAATATTTCACTAATGGGAAGCTACAGTATTGCCGAGTGTCATAGGATATAACTAATGTTAAAATAGAAAGTCGCGGGCAGGAATTAGTGTAATAATGTATTGCCTAGTATCCTAGAGCTTCAATATTCACTTAAAGTAGTACGTATCAGTTCCACTTTAGAGCTATTTCAGCCCCTAATTTTTGTGTAAGTATATGTATTCTACGTATACTATGTGTACTTTTTTTTTTTGATGATGGGAAATCATCAAATGACTCCTCCCGCTCTGGGTGGAGCGTAAGGGAGTGTCAGACTCTTACTGACTAAAACCCACCCGTGTTCCTTCCTTCGCCCTTTATGTTCCGGGCCAGCGGTAACCCTTTTGGACAATCCCGCTGAATACTATGTGTACTTTACTTTTATGTTAAATGTAAGTAATAAGTAATAATAATAATAATGTAAGTATCCCACACTTTTCTTCTCAAATATTTCTAGAACAATACACAAACGATATCTTGTTACGTCGTTCAACAAATATGGCTTTGAATGCAAATTACTGGTTTCATGTAATTTTCGTCATTATTTCCGTCGTATTTATGTAAAATACCTGACATTTTGTGTATTTTTTGTCGTTACAAATCCTTAGATTTATTAGTGAATTGATTGTTAGTGGCGCACCTCTGTCTTGTATTTGCATGTCGATCTATCAATTATTATTATGGATTGGGTACAATAAAACTAGACAAGGTCCTTCTGGCTGGGAGGAAACATTTATTTTTAATAATTAAATTGATGTTTCTAGTTTGGTGCAGCAATTTAAATTGGTCTCTATTATTGGCAATTAATAATTTGCATTGTTATGTAAACAATAGTTTGTAGAGTGTGGATCGTTTCTCAGCACAGAGAAAAGATAAAAAGGAGAACAAAAATAATAAATAAAAATACATCACGCCTTTTTTTTTCAGGATGGGAAATCATCAAATGACCCCTCCCGCTCTGGGTGGAGCGGAAGGAAGTGTCAGACTCTTACTGACTAAAACCCACCCGTGTTCATTCCTTAGCCCTTAAAGTTTCGGGCCAGCGGTAACCCTTTCGGACAATCCCGCTGACAAATACATCACGCCTGTATTCCCAAGAGGGTTAGACAGAGGTATAGGTACCTATAGTACACCCAAATTTCGCCAGTAATGTTTAAGTCCCATGTAATAGGGGGCAAGGCTATTGCCATCAATCGGGCACAAATCCTGATTCCGGGCGTTTACTGAGAAATTCTTGATGGAAAAATCCAATAACACTGCCCGACCTGGGTGCTTACTCTTCAATTTAATTCCGATAGATCGACATTGGAATTGTGACGTTTCGTACTCTTGAGTTCGATGCTAGCGCCAAATGATTTTTAGATTGGGTGTCCATTTTGGAGAACTAAGTGGAATTGGGTTCGGGCTTGGCGTGGGGTAATTGTTGACAATATTTTCAAGAGTCCCGAATCACGTGACTGTAAAATTAACATTGGAATCATATTAGTATCTCTCATTGGAATTAAAATTGGTTTAGAGAGGACCTAACTTTTAGATCAACGAGGCAGTCAGTATTAATGTCAGTCCTACAGATTTCAGACCTGTACGTACCTTAGGACTAAAACAGTATTCAATGTAACAGAGGGCTGTGATAAGCAGTTACTTTCAGATTGCCATTTGAAACCATTATAAGCATTAAGTTGATTTTTACGACTCGTAAGTCGTACCTATAGGCTGATTAGCGGTGATTTTAAATTTTCTTTTCTATATTGTGAGTTCCGAGTTCTGTATAGAGAGTAGTTTTTGGAATGCATGAAGCAGCCTCCTTGTGTAGCGCAGTTACTCAACTGAACCGAGCACTCGGCGCATCCTGGACAGTCACACCCAACACCTTATTTGACTGGCCAATTCTTCCCTTGCAGTGATAGCGCGAACGCCCGCGTGGTTTGCGACCACCCTCCCACCGGAGTCCGGTGACAAGCAGCCTGCAGTGTTTCGTCGATGCGTGGGAGTTCCAGTGCCTTAGGCATCTTCTGGGCACGCTCGTTCATTGCTCATCCATCGCTTTCCATCAGGCGTGATCGAGGTCGTGATCGGGCCCATTCAGCAAAAAAAAAAGCAGCTACTTTTAATTATGTGTTTATACCCAAGTTTCAACTGAAGGCTAATTTTCGTAATTAAAAACGTTCCAAATCTAGTCGCAATCTCATCTCAGCGACAATCAATGTCAAGTACTTACTTGAAAAAAATTTAGGTCACTTTTAGTCCCTAGGGATTAAAGAGCTATTTTAGTCCCAGTTTACGAAGGATACACTAGTTCTTTTTGAATAGATGTGATAAAAATACGTTTTTATCACTTTTTAAAAGTGATTTGAATTTGGAATGTGGCTATTGTTGTTAAAAATCCAATCACTAAAGAGATCAATCACGAACATTGTATGAACAAGTAACAGGCTATGATTAAGTGATTGTGAGATTAGAATGCGAACTTTCGTAAAAATACGGGAATCGCCCTCGGTAATGTTTACAGGAATGTTTCAGTCTTGTAGCCGTTTCTATTGAAATTTTCGTTTTGCTTCTTCTATGCTAAAAAGGGATATATTTAAAGAAAAACCAAAGTCGAGTGCATGAATTGTTTATTTTGTACGTCTCCGTGGAATATATTCATTACAAACATTTGTTTACGAAATAAAAAAAACACTCTACTTATATTTATATTTACAAAAAAAAAACACGTTTTTCAAACAAAGTATTACATTTGAGTATGAATGTGTAGATAATTTCACTACCTTGAGTAAATGGAAATATATTATATATAAAAGTGTACATCAACGATATTGAGCAAGAATAGGAATGTTTGTGTCACAATCGAGTATATCCTTTTGCTCTTATCATTTCTTCCTAATATAGAAATGAAAAAGAAACAAAGTACTTTATAAAAAAATTAGGTAACACCCCAAAATCTAAAAGAGATAATAAGAGTTCTTTTCACAAAATCAATATAAAAGTACAGCCGACAGTCGTGATTAAATAATAGAACTTAGCTACAGATATAGAATACGAAGACTTAGAAATATAAAAGGCTTCACAATGCACCCGAAGTTAACACTTTACAACCACAAACAACACTTCGAAATTCTACTAGAAATAAATTATATTCAAACTTTTATACAAAAATATATAAGATTCTTTTCTTAGTTATGGAATGTTGCAACACCCGGCTGTTTCCATTTTTTCCAAAAAACAGTAATCATTATCTATAGTAACCTAACTTACACTATACAGAGAATAATTTATTTATTTACATTCGTTTTGTACATAACCTTATACCGGGCTTGCTAAGTACCAATAACATTGTATTTACTAAATATTACTTATTATACGTATTTGGATAGACTCTTTCAAGCGATAACAAATCAAACAACATTCGAGTGTTTGAGCTTAAACAAAAATCACATTCCTCTATACTGGCCTTTGATTCATTCACTGACGCGTAATACAGTCTATAGTAACGGCACTAGGTGACGCGGCGTGTGACGTCAGACTTTGGTGGTGAGGTCCAGAGGGTGCAGCTTGATCCTCTTTATTTGTGAATATGACACGTCCTCCTCCTCGCTGGCGGACCCCGCGCCGCTGCCGGATTCTCCGTCATCATTGTCTGGCACTATAACTTCACTGTCGTCTGATCTTCGTCGCGCAGAACTCGACCTACCATCAGATTTAACTGATAAGTCCATGGGGTTTTCCTGCAGCGGAGATTCAGAGGTTCTCCTTTCAGCCGGAGGTGTCGGGACAAATTCCGCTTCAGAAATCACATCCTCCTGAGGAGTTGGCTGGGTAGACCGCTGTTGTTTTAAAATCTCATCCAGGAAGAAACGTTTCGACGACTCTGTCCGCTCATTGTGGTCGTCGATTCTGACGTCATTGTTGTTCTCAGCAGCTTGCCTCAACGCTGCGTGGTCTAATAGATGTCTTGAGTATATTGGGTGGAAGCCTGGCGGGAATAGCAGCGGGTGATTGTGGGCGAACGGGCTGAACGGCGGCGGGGGTAAGAAGGGCGAGTGGGGGAAGTGGGGCAAGGAAGCGATGTTGGCGAGGTGGAGGGGGACGTAGCTATCTCTGGGCGGCGTCAGCGGTCTGTCCGGTGGTCGCGATTGTGTAAGTCTGGATTTTTCGTCTAATTTTGGCGAAGACCCGCTTTTATGTGAGTCTGGGGACGCGGAACAAGGAGGCTTGTAGTCGTCTAAGCCGAGGAGAGCGAGTTCTTCTTTTGACCTTGGTCTCGCGAGTCCTGGGAACAGGTGAGGTGGGAAGGGAGGCGCTAGCGGGTGGTGGGGCGAAGAAGGCACTCTTGGAGGCGACTGGGACTGTGCAGCTTGCTGTTGTTCTTGCAGGAGGCAGTGGATCTTGAACCAGTTGGAGCGGCGTCCGTACCGCGAGCCGGACTTGGACATGCCCACCATGAGGCACTTGCGCAGCCGGCACGCCTTGCAAGCAGTGCGGTTCTTTTTGTTGATGACGCATTCTCCGTTGTTCTTGCACTCCGTGATGGAGTTCAGGTTGTTGTATGAGCGGCCGAAGAAGGACTGGAAAGAGAGAGAAAACACCACGTTAATTCCTGTGAAATTTTAAATTAAACCTAAGTATATCCTAACTTACTTACAAGAACATACAATTAATAAATTATTGCCTGATAGAGGTTTATTGACGTTTCTCCGTTCAAATGTACATGGAACCAAGTCAAGGCAATATCATTTAAATTATTTGTTTTAATATCTACAAAGTATGACGCGCACCACCTCTTAAAGCTGATATTTAGCATTATACGATGAAACAACACATCTCACTCTCCCGACATCCTAATGAACATCGATTAATTAGCAATTGTTTGTCATATCGTTAATTAACCGCCTGTAAATAACTGTTGGCTCTAAAATTTAATCAGCAAAACGGGTAGCTACCGGTTGCATGCATATGCATAGTACTCAATTGAATATGTATAATTGATATGATGGCCAAGAATTATGGTCCAGGCCGTGAATGAAATTTAAAATGAGAGGTCTTAGGTTGCTCCTAGCTTACGTGGCTAATTAAAATGACAACGTTATTAAAAAAATATCGCGTTATATGAAGCTCGTTATTGGTGGAATGTGTGGCTGTAGTGTATGTTGTGGGTGGAGCTGAAGAACTATGGTGTTGTTTATGGCATTTTGAACTATGGTTCGTTGTTTTTAGTTTTGAGCAGAAGGTTCTGAATGAGACATAGTTTTTTTTAACCGCAAACACTTGATTCATAGGTTGTGAGCACGGCTACACACCAAGCTATACATAAACAGTATTTAAGCGGTCTTCTGAAGGCTAATTGCCGTAATTAAAAACGTTCATATTCTAGTCGCAATGTCATCTCAGCGACAAACAAATATCAAAAACTTGTGAAAATGTAGGGAAATTATAGGTATTTTTGACAGATTGAGACTTAGTTCAGACTGTTAACGTTCTTAAAATTACGATAATTGCCTCTCTGATTAGTCTCAATTTAAAAGTTTTTTTTTCTTTATTTAGTGACTGGCTGGAAGAAAAAGAAGTAAAGACTATTTGAATGAAGCTTTTTGTTTTTTTTTTATTGTGGGGCTTTGAAGATTAATTTGTCTATCGATTAGCAGCATCATGTGAGAATCTATTTTCCCAAAGGGTGATAGAGGTCAGATGAGAGTCAGTAAGAAACCCGTCGTGTCACTATTAAAATAACCGGCCAAGTTTACCCGTTCTCTCACATGCTACGATGACATATAACATTATTTCCTTTCAAGTTCCAATAAATGAGTTTACAAGACTCACTATCAAGACAACTTGGTTAAGTTTGACCTAAACCCGCAGTTACACGGCCGGTTAGCGGCCGCCGGAGCGCGTAACTCCGATAGTGAAAACATAGCCTTACAAATGTCGTGTTCATGGTTTAAGACGCCACTTCCGGTCTCCGGTGGATATGGGCCGGTTCGGTTCCGGTCTGCTACACGCGTTTAACTATGGTTTTGTTTTCATTTGACCTTGATTTTTCAGCGAATTTCTTACGTAAGTGTGGTCTATTGTTTTAGAGTTTTTTTGAGATGAGTATTTGATTGCTGAGATTTAAAGTGCTCGAATTGTTTGATCGTAATCGTTATTGTACTTGATACTGTTTTGTATAAGAGTTTTTTGTATCTAAAATGTTAAGATCTATTAATTTATTGTAGTTTTTCTTGGGTATTCTCGTTGGTTTTTTGCGGTCTTATAGGGGTAGACCTCGTTCCAATTTCAAAAAGCTGGAAAAAGCGCGTTTTAATACTTCTACAAAACTATCTTATAACCTAAATGTATAATATTTATATTATACTAGCAACTCCCCGCGGTTTCACCCGCATAAGTGTCGATCCCATGGGAATATCGGGATAAAAACTATCCTATGTTCTTCCCCGGGATGCAATCTATCTCTCTGCCAAATTTGATCGAAATCCGTTCAGTGGTTTAGGCGTGAAAAGGTAACATACAGACAGACAGACAGACAGACAGAGTTACTTTCGAATTTATAATATTAAGTATGGACTGAGCCAATGAGCTGTGGGGCCTGTGGGCCAAGATAACCACTACGTGGAGCCCTGACACAGCTAGACGGTGTCGCTGCAGACCCCGTAGAAGATGGTGCGACGAGTTGCGAGAAACCAAACGACCAGTGGTCCACTTTAGCCCTGGATCGAAAGAAGTCATGGGGAGAGGCCTTTGCGCATGGTCAGCGGGATTGTCCGAAAGGGTTACCGCTGGCCCGGAACATAAAGGGCTAAGGAAGGAACACGGGTGGGTTTTAGTCAGTAAGAGTCTGACACTCCCTTCCGCTCCATCCAGAGCGGGAGGGGTCATTTGATGATTTCCCATACTCAAAAAAAAAAAAAAGGCCTTTGCGCATCAGTGGGATGACGCAGGCTAACATTATGTATATTATATTAAGGTATCAACCACAAATATGTGCACAGTAACATGAAAAACGAGCGTTAACTAAACATACACGCGTTAACATTACCAAAATGGTTGCAAAACGCCACACCGTCGCATGAATGACAATCAACTGCCACCTGCTACTGACGCCATGCTGTTTCGGTAAGTGGGACCGTCCCGACATGGACGGAGGAAAATACCCGGTTAGGTATGTATTTTTTAGAGTTCCGTACCCAAAGGGTTAAAACGAGACCCTATTACTAAGACTCCACTGTCCGTCTGTTTGTCTGTCTGGCTTTATCCATGAACCGTGATAGCTAGACAGTTGAAATTTTCACAGATTATGTATTTATGTTATAATAACATATACTAAAAACAGAATAAATAAAATATTTAAGGGGGCTCCTATACAACAAATGTGTTTTTTTCGGCGTTTTTGCCTTATGGTACGGAACCTTTCGTGTTCGAGTCCGACTCGTACTTGGCCAGTTTTTTATTTTTTTATAATTTGTTTAATAAAGTGCATTATTACTTTATGAATTATACATTACAATTGTGATAAATTTATTTGTTAATTAACAAACTTAAAATAATATGCAACCTTCTATATAATATATATATATATATAAAACAAAGTCGGGTTAGCTACACCATTTATAACTCAAGAACGGCTGGACTGATGTTTAACATCTTCGATTTGTTGGATTTGTCTCCTCCCCAAATAGCAGAATAACTACGGAAAAAATTCAAGAAAAAAAAATGGATATAATTCACTTCCTCATACATTCGTTCTTATTGATTCTGAGGCGGTGTGAAGTTCACCAGGTCACCTAGTTGTATGTGTAAAAAAAGGGAAAAGAATCATAGGGCTTCAAAAAATCGACCGCATCGGTGTCAATTTTCATATTTATTCTACACTGCACAATCAAATGTAGCACAGGGTAAAATATGTTTTTTGTTTAAATCAACTAATTCAAATTAAGGCCCATAAACAAGAATTCAATCTCTGTTAACAACACTAAACATTCTTGAAAATATTGGAAACAATTTCAAAATTGATTGGTTAACTTCGGTAAATGCATCAGTAAAATAATTTATTTTCAGTCTTTATGTTTAATATTTAAATCCTCACGTAATTTCTGAGTTGGCCTTGTAATTACGAAACTAGACATTCTCATTCTGAAAAATTGACAGTTGAATATGCTAAGAAGTGTTAAGAGTATTATTATTGCTTATGAAATATTACGTTCTTCAACATTTGACCAAGAAATTATACAGCTTAAGACCATCTTCCATTTAAAATAAAAGAATAAATTGGCCTAAAACTTGGAAACAAAATACCAAGAAAATATGTATAAAAAATGCCAAAAACATACATAACAGCCAGCAAGTTATGGGAAATCTCGGTATGGTGACCCTACAATTGACCAATTGCAGGATCACGTCATAGATGAAGAATTTAAACTGAAACAATGCCATCTTTGAACGTGCTGCGTGCGTGATGCGAATTATACTGCGCGCGCTCGGCGTTATTCGACATAACATTTTCCCATAGGAAATGATCCCTTATTTTTATGATCATAAGTGTGATTTCACGTTGGCAGCCGAAGCTTTATTTTGGTGATGACATCGCTAATTTAAAAGAAAAGATAATAATAAATACTTATAAGTTGTACGTTGTGTTATATTGTTATACAATGCTGGCTTTTATTCGTATTTTCTGTATTTGGTATGACTTTGACACATTAGGTAACGAACCAGTAAATGTATTTAGCCTTAGGTGCCTAAATCAAATGCAGTCCTACCTTTGTTTCCTTACTAAAATAATATTCCTACATTTGTAGCGAAGTCCAGCAAAGGACAGTCGCACACAGCTGCAATCGACAATCCCCCACGCCAACATATTTAAATCGTTTAAAGTAATTAAAGTAAAGTGTCGTGCAATGATTCAATATGATATTTAAATTAATTGAGTAGATAAAAGCGAGGGGAATCGCAGCCGTCGCATGCGTTATATTAATTGCATCGTATGTTTTATTCTAAGGTACAGGTCGGTATACAAATGTTTCGAAGATTTTTTACATTAGTAACATTGATAGATACTATTGGTTTATTTACTGGTTGCGCTTGAAATATCATTGTCCCGATCTGAACAAAGAGTGGTATTTAAATTAATTATTGAGTTAGTAAATAACAATAATTGATGTTAATAACCACTTTAATAGTGGGTACCTATCCGTAGTATTCCAAAAGGTGATAATTATTTTAATGTTCTTGGACTTATTCACTTCTAATAATTATCAATTAAAAATTACCTCGGTTACGCGCCAGATAAGGCTGAGACCTGAAAAGATTTACTAGACTAAAAAATAATTCGTCTTTCTACAATATTATAATTGCTGCAAGTACAATTTTAAGACATTTACAAGTAATACTTTTTACTCCAATAATAATTGACAGTAATTTAATAAAAAAAAGCTCGACCATACTATGAAAAAAAAACGAAAGACTTTCAAAAACCTTAGTAGCACATTATAGCCCCCGTAAACCACCGTGCACAGTTGTGCATGTCACAGTACCTGTAGTTAATAATCAGTATGTGCATAAATTGGCTGCGTTGCGCAAGAGTCGCGGGCGGCGCCGGGCGACGGGCGAAGTTACGAGCGACCTGGCCGCAGCCACCTATGACCTGCGCGCGCGCCGCTTACCTACAGGTGGGGGGATAGATGATAAGGTTGGGTGCTGATGGCTCAGGAGTTATGGTTGATGTTTTTTGATATGTCGTCCTTTGATGTGTAGAGCTTGGGAAAGAGTAAATAAAATCGTTTTTGGAAAATTGTTTGAGGAACAGTGAAAGTTTCAGTGAATCTAAAGATGAAAATAAGACACCATACAAAATTCTTAGAAGTATAGACGTATTTAAATGACCGTTTTAGGATTTTAAGTGGAATGGATTTTCAAGTTATGATTGTGAAGTTATGAAAACTACCCATAAACCATTTCAAACAACCATGTAGCTACAGAAATATTACTTCTGAGTTTAAAACAAAACAGTGCAGAAAGTTCTCTCAACAAAAAAACAATATATTTCAGTTCCTAGTCCGCAATTGTACACTAAGCACTAGCTCGCGGTCATAAAAGCAAAGGATGCGCGGGCGCATCGCTGGCGAGAGGTGAACGTAAGAGAACAATAAATTATCCGTTGCTAGGCAACGCGGGCGACAGACGAAACGTGAACACTATTGTTTTTATTAGACCTTTCATTTTGTTAAGGATTTTACTAGGAACCGTTTAAATTGTGGTCACCTTAGTCCTATTGACAGTTCAGGAATTTAACTAAAGTTCGTATTTTAAACCCAGATACTAATTTGACAGCTCTAATGTCAAACTTCTATACTAAAAAAACGCAAAATTTTGGTGTTTGCGTTTATTTGGACTTAAATGTCAGATTAGTATCTATATGGGGTTTAAAAACGAACTTTAAAAAAATAATGATTTTGGGTAGGTAGATTTATTAAGTAAAATTGGTACTACAATGTATTTGTATTGTGGCTATAAACTTTGTTCTCATATTACTTACACGTGGTAATATAATTATGTAACTGCTATTAATTACACAAGTTATTACCTCTTGATGTCGGCTGATATCACTAGATGGCGTTAGTTGTTCTAATATTTGAACTAGTTGCTAAGCAGCAGTCTTTCAGTAAAGTATACTTCATTGTGCCATTTCGGTACCTAAAGGGGTTTTTTTGGCCCTAACGGGCCCCTTCAAGCCTGCCGGATCAGCGGGATTGTCCGTAAGGGTTACCGCTGGCCCGGAACATAAAAGGCTAAGGAAGGAACACGGGTGGGTTTTAGTCAGTAAGAGTCTGACACTCCTTTCCGCTCCACCCAGAGCGGGAGGGGTCATTTGATGATTTCCCATCCGCAAAAAAAAGGGTTTTATTTATATGTATTAGACTGTAATCGTTCATTCTGATAAGGGTCATCTTGCAATGTAGGTTTAAACAATTCTATAGGTATTTGATCAATGTACCGTTTATGTTGCGAATATCAAGTTGTATTAGAGCTAACCGCAATAACATTTTTATGGTTTGCTTATTATTTATGGACCATTCGGTGATAAGATTTAATGGACCAATAATAACGCTGTTGAAGGACAGTTATTTCACGCTCTTTAACCCTTTGTATAACGATCATACAAGTTATTTTCAGACCACCATCAAGAAAAGACATGTCATCATCTGCCTAGCCTTTTCCCAACTATGTATGTTGGGGTCGGCTGCCAGTCTAACCGGATGCAGCTGAATGCCAGTATTTTACATGAAGCGACTGGCTATCTGACCTCCATAACATAACCCAGTTACTCGGTAATACGATACCTCTTGGTAAGAATGGTTGTCAGACTTTCGGGCTTCTAACGACCCGTAACGACTGCCAAAGATTCACGAATGACGGTCTGGGCCAACGGCTTAACGTGCTTTTCCGAGGCACAGAGAGGTCTCGGTATGTAAAGATGGTCACCCATCCATGTAACAAAAGCGCAAGCGTATGTGCGGCTGTTATTATTTAGCCACGGGTCCCTCCATCATGACATGTATCATAAGAAGTGTTTTTCAAATTTTCTTTAAAATTTGCGGCAAGATCTGTCATCAGAGGGCAAGTGTCTAGTTGTATGCATCATAATGACATGATATACTTCTAGCTGGGACTGATGGAAAAACTTGTGTTATTTACTTATTTATATAAACTTTATTGTACACCAGAAAATAAATAACAAAAAAAAAGATTATCACTAAAAACATACAATGGGCGGCCTTATTGCTTTCTGCGATCTCTTCCAGGCAACTTTAGAATGGACACTGATTGCGTGGATGTATTATATTATTATAATTAACTATACCTACAAGATTCTCCTATAATAGAAACCGTAGCAGAAGCTGGGACTAAAATCCCCACCACTGTGGGTGTTTTAATAACCCATTAATAAGCCTAACAAACTTAAATTTCCTCAAACGACACGGTGGTGCCGCGAAAATTTATAGTATCATACCCATAACCCATGAAATACGACCCTATGTGCACTAAAACTGGTCCTTTAGTCCTCATCGCAACAAAATGTGGCGCCATAACTTTGTAGTGGCGCTTTATGGTGTATTAATAGGTGATGGACCCCACAGGTTTATGGGGATTACTTTGTTCGTCATTGTAAGTATATACGTATGGTATGATATGGAAGCTATGGGCCGGTAGACTGTCGAGAGAAAAAATGGTGGTATATGGAGAGATTTCATTTTGGGATTTGATGTGCTGGCGTCTGTACACACAGTCAAATGCATAGGGATATGACATAATTGTAATTTGAGTACAAAGGTACTGCTTATTTCTTAAGAAATTTCTTCCAGCAGATCTGCGAAAGGAGAAGTAAAAAAGGAATGTAGACAATAGTGTGTGAGAACAAAGCCTCGCGGTTTTAACCGGTGTCGATCCCGTGGGAATATCGGGATAAATACTATCCTATGTCCTTCCTCGGGATACAATCAATCTCTCTGCCAAATTTTATCGAAATCCGTTCAGTAGTTTAGGCGTGAAAAGGTAACATACAGACAGACAGACGAGTTACTTTCGAATTTATAATATTAGTGTGGATATATACTTAAATAAATACTCACAGTAAAGAGGAAAGGTAATGCTCTTTTAATCGAAATAGTAGTAGTATAGTAATTATAACAGTGGACTTTGAATGGTGCTTAGACATCTTGTTCATCAAAAACCGTTGAAAGAGTGCTTTAACTATTAGTCCATCATGGTTTAATTACTTAGATTGATTCAGTGTTTCAATATCAATCTATTAATATTACCGTCATTAAGATTAAGACTAGACAAGCCAGAGACAAATTGGTCATTCTAATTAATCCACCTATTGTTAAGCTATCAAGGAAAACTTTAAAATAAACTACCGTCTCATCACAATGCAAATCATAATTTAACACATGAATCATTTTGTTATATCGATTTTCGATGCGATTTTTTATCGATAAGTGTGACAAATCGAGTGAAGACCCCGTGTGGACTTTCCAAATGAACCGTTGGCAACATCACGCACGCGAAACAAGCGTGAGAACGAGCAGATAACATTAACAACATCAAATTTTGACCTTTCTCCTACTGTGGTGACCCGTACCAATACCATTTTGCACTCCTTCAACTTCAAAATCATCAATAAGGAACCTTAAACCACACTTGACAAGCCTTGAAATTGATTGCTGCGGAGTTTTTTCGATAGTAAAGTGATGTTGGCTCAAAACGCGAGCGCGTGTCATCCCGCGTTTGCGTTCGGAAGCACTGACCTGCACCGCACCGCAATGTTTTGATTGGCTCTGACATTCAAATACAATCGATTATTCGTTTAATTTGAATCGATACCGCTCGTGATTTGCTCGTCGGGGAAATCGACGTTCACATTCGAAATTGGAACATTTTATTTTTTATTCAAATGCCTAGACTATGATGATGATACATTTCTCAGAATTCGAATTGAGAATACAATCATTTGAGAGTTACAAAAATGTTGCCAGGATGAAATAAATAGGATGTGTGAGTTAAACTGACCGATATAAATTCACCTGTTAACATTTAATTACTGACCTATCAATTTACGTTAGGAGTTACACAATAGCTGACGTTATTAACAGCAATAGATCCTTGAACCCGGCAAAATCGTATAAATTATGCAACAATACTAATCGTACAGACGCCAGCACATCAAGTTACTACAATCTGTCAGATTTCTTTAATAGATTTTCAACTTTATCACTAAAACATAAGATTCAAAGTTGATTGCGAAAATTTGACAGTTTCGGGTAGGTTGATTTGCTGGCGTCCGTACAACATGTCCGACGGACGCCGCTGCAGATTTCGTGACGGGAATAAAAATTATTGCCATGCTCCAATAAGTTGATCGGTGTGCCAACTGCGTTGCGTCCGTTGACAATTTCGACACGAAACCTCTCTAAAACAATGACAATCATTAAACGGCCTGCCAATCAATTGTCGACTAGAAATTAATGATTTAAAATTCAAATTCGCGTGACTAATCTTCGCCAATCAATACAAATAAAACAAGACCGTACACGCAAAAGTGAGTAAGTGCAAATTTGAATCGATTGCGGGCGCTGCGGAATCGAGACGAATCGATTCACCCCGTGAATTGTATTGCAAAGTGAATAGGCGGTGTGTCGCTACTGTGACGGCCGTTGCGGCAAATGAACCGTTTTATATTGATCTCGTTTTTAATTGATACCTTGTCGGTGCAAGGTTGTATGCTAAACAAATATTGATAATGTCATTACTGTAATATTATTTAAAGTACTTAGATGTTGAAACTACAGCTCTGGATTATCAAGTCAAATATTTATGTACCGTTAAATTGAAGGCTCTTCAGTAACTTGTATTTGTTTTTCACAATGTGAATGTCATGTCAAACAAGACCGCATCCCATTAGGAAGTAGAAGGAATACGCAAATGAGCATATACCCAAGTAGGTACTTATTACTTACATTAACGACTTGCGATTACCGTACATAAAAAGTCACATACCTAATCAAGCAATACTTTTTCACAGATCCCGCGCCAAGCGAATCCAATTAAAGCCTAACCAGCACTTACTCGAACATCTAATTGAAAACTAATTAACTCAATATAGGTCATTATCGATTTAAATATAATTAAACATATAGAAGCATTAAAGCCAATTAAAATAGTCCTATTAATTAGCCGACGAGGCTATTAAGGTTTATTCTTTTCGCTTAAGGTTTCACGTTGACAAATTACGCGCGCGGTGCCTTTCATGGCGAGTTCGTGGCGAGAGGGCAATTGTCTCCGTACAATACGATTACACACACAGATAATTCTAGAAAAACCTTTAAAAGCAAATTAGAGAATGATTTATTACTGAACGGGTTACGAAATGTAACTGAGCGGTGCCGTTTAGGGTGTGTTTAGATGGTTTGGTTTTGGCAGTGGTGTGGTCTGAATTTCAGAAAAAAATATCGTTATTGTGTAATTTTTTGTAAATCTAAATATTTCTGTTAATTGCTTTTAGTTTTTAGGTATACTGTCTTTAAACATGGCAGCTAAAAATCTCAGCAAACAATTTAAGAAATGCTCTACACAATGCCGTTGTTACTTTTTGCTGTTTAAACATAGACCCTAATTTTCAAGAGTCGCGTATATGATTCTTTTAGTCAGACCAGACAGGCTGATGATACCTAACCCAATTATTACATCACATTATTCCACTGACCAGAACCTCGCTATAGACGCGTCCTAACCGCCAAATATCTTTTCCGCCAGTGTTTCCCGATCGCGTGCCGTACCGCAATTTAAATGTGCTCCAAATTTGAAAATAATTCGTTTCGCCCTGATGACGCATGGCCGTGCGAATTAGAACGTTTATTGGATGAGCATTTGACAGTGACAGCCTTGTTCTGATGTTTGACAATTATATTTTTATTATCTGTGGGGTTTCCCGCTCTTCCCATGAACACATAAAAAGTTCTAGGTTTCAATATTATAAAATACAGACACATAGGTACAGCTGTAAAACAACCTAACTTGCAAGATTCCTTTCCTCGTACCTCGCAACAGAATTACTTTAAAATATATCTGTAGAAAACATAAAAAGCGACTATTCCTATCCAGCAATCGACGATTCACCATCAAAGGACAGAAGGTGAACTAAAAAAGATATCAACAGTATAGTAACGGCTAGCGGTGGGTTCAGACGGCTAGCTAATGGCTGCCGTGATTGATGTTGATCGCCTGTCCTCGGCAAAAACGTGTGAACCCGTCTTAGTGGCTGTGCTCCAATTATTGCGTAACTCTTGGTTGCTCTGTACGTTATCATTACGGTTGCTGCTTTATGAGGTGAGCTGAGGTGAAGGATTGTTTAACACAAGTGGCCTCAGAGAGTTTAGTTTCATCGGCATTGACGTAGAAATAGCCAGATATGGTAGCTAACATGGTTGCAAAGAGCAATCACTAGGAACTTGTTTGGGACGAGGTTTCGAGGATATTATTAGGCTGTAGTAGACTAAATCTTTCAATATTTCCACTCATATTTCATAAAATCACACTGTAGATTGGGTACCGAAAAAAAAAATACATTTCTTGTATAGAGTTTCTGTCCTTTAATTTTTCACTTTAATATTTGTTATTAGAGCAGCAATAACATTATACACTGTGTGAATTGGTGTGAAAATTTCAACTGTCTGCCTATGATTGACAGACAGACAGACGGACGGACAGCGGAGTTCCGTTGGCACCCTTTGGGTACGGAGCTCTAAAAAGAACTATTCAATGTTTGTTTGAATCACGATTGCGTCCTACATCATACATCTCAACCACCAAAAACCAAAGTCCACCACAAACAATTCATCGTTACTAACCCAAATTACCACGGCCCATTACCCAGTAACCAGCAGATAACCATCATAGTAACCCAAAGGTTTATGGTGTACCGAGCAACGTTGCCAAACCTCCACTTAAGTTCACGAGCCGGAAAATAGTCGACGAAATATCGAAACTGATTTAGAATCCATTTTGAAAATACTACGCAACTCTATGAGAGATCTGGGTTAAAAATTTGCCCGTGAAATCATTTAAACTGGTGCTGAAAATTGGTTTGATTAGTATTCATCTTGGATTTAGAAGGCTACGTTTGAAAAGTAGAGGTGCTCCAGCTGATTTTTCTGAGATTTCCAGTTTGAAAAGTTAGTAGGTGTCTGTAGGGTCCCCAGGGATGTGCCTTACAGGCGTTGCACGGGGGGGTTCCGGAATTGGTCTTTTAAGAGGAACCGGGACCACCCCTATGTGCTGAAGGTGATCACCGGGGCGGTTTTAGTGAGGTAAAAATCCCACACTCCCCGACCTCCCACCCCGGAGGTCGGGTGCCTTTTGAAGGTTTCCCCCCGACAACAAAAAAAAAACACTGGCACTCCGGTAGTGCCGACAGAAGTGAAAACTTGAACAAAGTGACTGGTTTATTCTTCTCGTGAAAGGAATTTATTCAGATTTACAAATAAGCACACAGGATAGACTTCAGCAGTGCTATTCTCTAAAAGACAATTTCATGGCTGTAAGCTGCGACGAGCTCGTCGACGAGACAGCCTTGAGATCGACCGAGCGTACAGCGCTGATTCAAACCGTATTCACTAACGTGGTTGTGCTCGTCGTCGAACCCAAGGCTGTAACCTCCCGTCGCTGTTTCTCAGACGAACGTAGGGCTTGACACAAATTCTATAAATTATAATCGATCAATCTCGACTGAGAGTTTTATAGGTTTAAAATATATATTAAAGGTCTATCTTTAAGTATTATAAGGAATACAGTTAAACTATAACCAATATCATATTTAAAAGAGCTTATTTCATATTTCTTATTACATTTTAAGGCTGAATGACGATTCCTTTGCTCTATTCGTGCAACGCGACGCGACGATGAATTAAAACTTAAAAGTCAACATGACATAACAATAACAACCGATGACGCGACGCTAACAAAATCACTTGAATTTGTAGTTTTTAAACTTTTGGGTGCTTGATTCTTGTTCAAGCCTTGATTATTTGTATCAGCGAGTGCTTTTAACATAGGTAGTTCTGTGACTAAGAGGATAAATACAACTACCTAATGAAATGTGAGTATTATGATTTTTTCACTGATAGTATATGGCTATTATTACTATTGTCTCATCCACGAGTATGATACACGAGATATTAATAAAATTTAAGTAAATTACATGATTAGCTATTGTTTTACTATAATATGTACGTATAACTTTATTGTTGTAACGTAACATTGTGTGTTTTAGCATGCCAAGAAGTGCTATACTTTCATTACATAATATGAAAACTGTATAGGTACTTGGAAATTATAATTTTCATATTTAATTTTGTAGAGTCCTAAGCAACCCCTAAGACGACCTACTGACCAATTACTGCCTGTAGAACAATCTACTAGAGGCATGCTCCAGACCGAACAGTCCACACCTTCAATACCAGTAAGTTAATTCTAATAAAATATAATAATGTAATGTTATATTTGCAGGGCGAACGGACATACAACCAGGCCCATCTTTGTATAGGGACAATGTGCCAATGGAAAACCAGCCTAATACAGAACAAAAGGTGAAGTTTTAAATAAAAGTCTTACAATAATATGTTTTAACTTTATAATGGATATTTAGATAACTTTTTTTTGTATTACAGTTTGAGGCTAGATCACCACTTGCAGTCTTGCAATGCGTCATCATAGGAGTAATGCCCCAATTGCATCTTCATGTAAGGTTAACTTAATTATAATTTGGTTAATTATTGGTTTAGTGTAAAAAGCACTACATAGTAGTGGTCTCACTTTTGATTCCCGGGTTGGGCCAATTTGTTGGGATTTTCTGTAGGTTTTTTCAACAGCAGCCCTTATTCAATCAACATCAAGATATAGGCTACATCTAATAGAATCAAGATATAGACTACATCTAATATGTACATACTACATTGTAATATCTATTCCTTTAGAGGGAGAGTGATGTGATGTTGATGATACTTACATATTTGTTTTACCTCTGTATAGTAATTTGTTGCATTTTTATGTTCATAGCATCTCGTAGGCATCGAACGGCACACCGCCGTCTGATCCAGCACTCACCACCTTCTCAAAGGCAATCCAAATGGCGAGCCTGACTGAATGTTTTGTCGCCATTAAAGAGAGGTGTTTGGAAAATGAGAGACTTCTTATTGACAACCAGCAGAGGATGTTCGACTTTTAAGGAAATAAGTGAGTCATGGTCAAGGCAGACCCAGGCACTGCAGGATTTATGAGCATCCATCAGTCGAGGAAGTTGAATCTCCGAAACATGGATCTACTACTATGTTTAGATAATTTTAAGTTTATTTAAGATGGATGTTAAGAAGTTTAAGTATAAGAACTGTTTTTTTGTAGTAAATGTCAATGTTTGTTAGCGGGCATGCTCTTTATGCCTGCAGGCTTTTATTTAGGTACTTATTTAATTTTGTTTTGCTTGGGTAGTTTTCATTGTATATACTAAATTATTTAATTAAATGTCCTGTTTCTTGTAATGTTAATTACTTTGCATACCTACTATTGTATAGAATCAAGTTTTTCTAACTGAATATCAAAAGTCATTTTGAATAAATGATTTTTGATTTGATTGATTGTTTTTAATAGTAAATAAAAAAGAAAATAATGCAGTTATCTGTTTAATTTCTCATACCCCTGTATACACTCTTACCCATTTAAAAATATAGTACAAATAGGGACTAAGGTATAAATAGGCACATATTATTATAGGCTATTGATATTATACTAATCATATATGTACACCTTAAACACCACACTTTAAATACAAACCTTAGGTAAATGTTATGACAATTGTTGATTATAATAATATTTTTATTAATAATTTAAATACCTATTTATTGTATCTAATCAATAATGGTGAGTATATTCTATCTAAACACGTTAACCACATCTGTAAAGGAACGCATAAATTGTAGATACAACATGCTCGCCATAATTGATTTAACTAAATCTCGCCTACTTATCAGCCTACTCTCTAAGTCATCATGTGTTGGAGCCTGATGTGTCAGGATTCCAAGTAACCTAGATTCTTCATCTAAGTCACATTGGTCTCATCATCATAGGAGCTGGTAGCCCGGCTCTATTACATATGTCGTTTAAAACACAGGAAGCCATCACAATTTCTCCCACTTTTATAGGATCATAGTACAATACCCTATGTACTAATAAACATCTGAACCGTCCTTTCAGGATTCCAATAGTCCTCTACAAGTCTACACTGTTTCTTGCACTGCTGTGCAAATTGTTGTAATGGCTCTGGAGTCTCAGTTTCTGAATTACTAAAGGGAGTCATTAAATAAGGCCTTTGAGGATATCCTGAGTCACCTGAAATCAATGAATGAAGCTAGAATTAAGTGCAATCTTGACTTGTGTTTAAGTTATCATTGTATTGTAAATAATAACTTCGTGGATTGCCCTAGAGGCAGAAGACTGAGATATGTATGTGTCTACATTCTTCCCAATGATTTTTTGGTAACTTCCATTAGCCAAAAATGATAGTGTGCATAATATCTGAAACATCAGGAATTCAATAGGCTTTTGTTGGTGTGTGGTGAGGTATACCCATCATATCTCAAGAAACCTAGATGTAAACAAACCTTTAGCCTCTTGGTTAAACCACTGGAACGAAGTCGCGGACGCATTATATATGGAGTTAAGTCATCTTCCAATATATTAATTAAATCCTCAGAAAGCCTGTAATATGGATAAAATCTGTATCACGGAATATTGTTTTAAACTTTCGTATTTGTTTCGCCTGTCGAGCTTTCTTCAAATTATCACTTTTCTTAGCTTCTTCTAATAAATGTAGCTTCAATTGTGTAGTAAAAGAATAGAAATATTTAAAAAATTAAGTACAGTTTATTATTTTTGTCAGTCTACGCCCGAATATTTAGAGCTTTTTGATTTGACAGTTAGAATTAGAATCGAGGCTGTGGGCGAGACGTCTGACGTTTTACGTCTTACGAATTTTCGATCAGGGTCACGTGACCTGACGCGAATTTAGAAGTTTTTACCCATTCCAAAAAAGTACATACACAGCGCCGCTAAAGAAGTTTTCACTTCAAAAAAAAAAGGTGTCTGTAGGGTATCCTTCCATACTGCGCCGCATGCCCTGTCACCTGTGCACTTGATCATCTTATGACTGCGTCAGTGAGCGGAGTTCGCGCAGCTGAATGTTAGGCCAAAGATGTTTGAACTTTTGGTCATCGATACGCTAAGAAGAAGTACTTAATGAGTGGTTAGCTATGCCAGTTGGTTATCAACCTTTCTAAAAAAAGGTGTCGTTGTCATTGAAATTAAATAATTGTCTAGGCTATAAGAATTGGTAGACTTGTAAGATGATACAGGTATGTATAAGTAGGTAGGGATAAGTAACTCAATGCAACTAAGCTAAAATAGTATTTAAGTGTTATTTTCATGAGCCTTCAATTAAATTCTGAACACATACGGTTGAATAGCTTTTAAATACTTAAACTATACTGCATCAAGTACTCACAGTAAATGACTAAAAGCTACAAAAAAAATCTATCAAGCAGCAAGCACAACAATCAACCGTTCAGGCCGTGGGTTCGAGTCGCGTGCGACGTATTTACATACAAACGGGTGCGCGGGCGCACGCCACAGTTAATTACACGACACGAGGCAAATTGACGACCGCCCGCTAACGATCACCGCTAACCACTGAGCTCAAGGAATAAAATAGCTCTTTTTATGTTTTAATTAAATAGTTGTGCTGGAACTACAGTTTAATGCCTATAATATTTTGTTGGGGTACGTAAAAATAGAAATTAATTAGGTATATTTAGTAGCATCTGGTGGTCATTCAAGAGCATGTTATACAAGTTTTCTTAATATTAATTTTACGTTGTCTAGACAGATTTGTCTTGTCGTTCTGAACCCAGTCATGACCTGAATCTATATTTGCCTAAATCGATTTGTAAATTTCAGAAAAACCAATTGCCTTTTCCTGTTATATAACCTACTTCATTAACCCAAAATCGAGTTGATTACATAACCTTGGTAGCCATTGTGACTCGAGACATCCTGAGCTGGTATCCACCCTTGCACAAGCCATTGTCGGTCAGTTCCACTTGCATTCATACAAATTGTTGTTGCGCAAGAAGGAAATTGTCGTTTGTATGGACTAGTGGGTTTAGTACGGTTCGCCCTTGTTAGAATAAATGTAGCGTAAGATTGATTGCTAATCGAGAATTGTTTAATAGAAATGAACGAGAATTTCTTTAGGTACGCAGTTTTCATAGCATTGTTTATGAAATAAGGAGACTTCCATAACTTGCTTTTTATATAAAAATAATACCAATCTACATTTACTACTTCCCACTGCCAGGTAAAGGCTTTTCTCGTAAAGAGAAGGCATTAATCACCATGCTTGCTCAAGGAGTATTGGATTCGAGGTAACAACCTTTTTTTTTGTTATTAGTCCAGGTTTCCTGAGGCTGTTTTTTTTTAACGTATTATACGTTATACACGTGCTTACTTGGTTTGTATTAAATGAATATTAATTTTCTTAAGATTTATTTGTGTACGTTTGCGGAAAGTGTTAAATAGTGTGAGACACGCGAGTTCAGCAGAAAACTAACCTCATTTATTACGCATCAACAAAAAAAGTATAACGGATGATTATGCGTGCTGATCGAATTATCGGTGTGCATCTCCCGGACATAGTCGATATCTACACATTGGCATGTTTATCTGCAGCTTACGAAGTCCTTATGACCGAAACAATAAAGTTCACAGTTGGCCAGTTATGGTGCAGTAACAGTGGTAGGGCTGAGGATGGATCGAGTTAGAATCGGAATTAAAGCAATTATCGATATTAATAATCAATCACGGAATGTATTTTTTTTACCTAGTCATTTGGGTTTATGGACGATGTGGCGGTTTTAACGCGTTTTTTAAATATCCTTCGATATTTATACAAAAGTTGAAAAAAAAACGCGAGACAGGTTCGAGCGCTTGGATTATAAAAAAGAATTATGCGATAAATTTCTCTATCGCATAATTTTTTTTTATAACTCCTTACATTAATTACCTTTGCTACATCCAAAATTCTTCAAAACCTATCAAAATGTCACCACTCAATTTTTAATTTGGCAACCAAATTAGAATTGGAACATTAATCAGATGTTCCATATCGATTAAGTTGGTCTTACTAATTATATTCGAATAAGGTGTCAATCGATTTATCGTCATTTTAATGAAGTCACGCAAAGTTTATAAATCGCCATTTATAGCTGACGAGAAGTTTTAATTATAGGTTCATGTTTATTGAAGAAAGGTTGAAGACCTCTGCTATTGTAACAATTGGTTTCTGGTCAGGTCTCGTGGCTTGAATGAGGTCGGGCTTTGGTTTCAAGGTTTTGGATTTGGATTCTGGATGTAGCTTGTTTAAAATTATGTTTGAATTTTTATTCGAAGGGTCAAAACAATGTGTTTTTGTAACACGAGAGTCAAGAGTGGTAAGCAAGTCTGGAGGCGTCAACCCGTCTTGAACAAGCATGGTGATCAATGCTCGTGCGTTCTCTGTATAAGAAGGGGCCTTTGCTCTGCACTGGGATAATAATATGCTGGTATTATTATGTCTCATAGATGTCAAAGTTTAATCACGTAGCTATATTAATTGATGTATTTAATTTAAAATAATACCAGAATAAGGTTTTGTTGTTAGCCGTAAACGTTTAATAAACGCCCGTTTGCAACAACCAATGGTCCTTGATACGATTGTTGAAATTTACATTTCCGATTTTCTGTTTTCATTTCCTAATAATTAGAACGAATCGCATAACTTTAGTTTAGAAAATAAGTGCTTGTTAAATTAATGATTACACAGATTTTTAATTACCCGGCGGCAGGTTCGTGCTGCGTTTATACCGTTATTGTACCTTTAAGAGGAGAATTACCATTCCTAATCTTGAACGTGATGTTGTAGTCTCTTACTAACTAATTTACTGCGAAATGAGTGTTTTTTCATAAAGACAGTATAGTAGCATATACAGCCTATAATGTTCCCACTGCTGGGACACAGGCCTCCTCTCGGTGAGAGGGAGTGGGCCATAATCCACCACGCGGGCCCAGTGCGGGTTGGTAGATGTCACATGTGTTCGAATTTTTGTTTCTAGAACATGCCGGTTTCCTCACGAAGTTTTCCTTCACCGTTTTGAGAGCAGTGGTAATGATTAAATACACAAAGTGAAGTGTCTGTCTGGGTTTCGAACTCACGACCTAAACTTACTTGATGGCAATAGGATTATTCAGCCAAGAACTGTCATTGAAGTTTGAGAAAATCATGTCACGTGCTAGTGCTAGTCCAAGTATTCTAGGCTACATTTTCAGGTTGACAACACATTTGAACACGTTCAATGTTACACGTGGCTTCACCTACATAAACTTTGATTATTACCGTTTCGGAAACTTTCACTCTCTGTGACCTACGATCATTTGTTTTCTTGGCTATAGGTGTATTCAGTAACTGAAGACCGTAAGAAGATAAACACGAAGCGAGGAATAGTACCTACACCGTTTCTTTTTAACTTTATTTACTTGATCAAGTGGTGAATGGCGATTTAGAGGACTGCGCTTCATGTCCTTGGAGGTTCTAGCCTGTTCTTCTCCATAGAGATCTACGTTTTGGAATGGGTAACTATAGTCAGACTTTTAATTAGCTGCAGTAAAATGACAGCTTATGTGTTACTTAAATGACTAAAATTGTCGTCTTTTTGTTTTCTCGCGGCCATCAACCAAATCTTGTTTTTCTAATACAGAATAGTGTAACAGACGAAACTTATTTGACATGCAAATCTCCAAACTCATTCCGAAATGAGTTACTAAGAAGTGTCATACTCACGGAGTAAATACAATTACTCCGTGGTCATACTGCAGCTGATTAAAAGTCGGACTATAGTTACAACTTTTTGTCACCATTCAGAAGTGCCTGTAAATGGTTTAATTGAAATAAATGCTTTGAGTTTGAGTTTGAAATCATGCCCAAAAGCACTTTTTTGAGTCCATTTTGAAATTAACATAGAAAAATCTTTGATATTTACCTTACATCCTTCACAAGTGAACGCGCCGAAATGGAACCCGGCCGCCGGCTCCCCGCAGACTTTGCACTTTTGGTTCATCTGGAATAAACAAGAGAATATGGTTGGACATGGCAGTAAGTGGCTTACAAGAAAATCGCTAATAATAGATATTGGTACAAGGTTGCAGTATCATAAATTAGTTGAGTCTGATGGCGATTTAATGGTAAGATTTTGAAAAAGGGGACGAAAATCTCAGAAATATAGTAAAAAGGAGGATAACCATAAAAGTGTAATGTTGCCACGGAATAAATTAATGTAGAATACTAGTAGGTAGGCTTTAGGATGCATCTACGGATTAGGCTTAATAGTAAGAAAAATGGAAAATAAACATTTAATAACTAGAATATTTTTACAAAGTAAGAAAAAGCATTTAAAAAATACACTCGCGCCGCGCACTGAACTAACCAATATTGTTGCTCTTATCGCTCGACATAAACGAATATGCAACTGAAAATCCGCCACAGAAACCCAATTCACTGTTAATATGCCGTGACCGAGATCGGCCATTTTCCAATCAGTCATTTAGTTGTTAATTTCGAAGAGCATGGGGCATGTTATTGGTTGCATATGCGATAAAATCGTTTTGTATGTATCGATTAAACGATATTAATTGTTGCGATTTATTTCATATGCGTTACGTGTCACGTTCTACGCGTTCTATATTTGAAAACATACTGCGACGCATTTAGATTAGTTTTTTTTTAAATAATATACGCAAATTGACACATTAAAATGGTTTTTATCTGTGTGATTAGTGATTGTCTTTTTTTACGATCATGCTATGTGTCACCATTTGTGTTTTTTTTCTTACCATATGAGGTAAGCAGACTACAAAGTGAATGCCTACAGTTAATCCGTCGGCATCGCTCAAAGTCGTCAGCAAAAAAAACGTAAAAAACTTTTACATTTGCATAAAATTCAGAATGAAAAAACTTTAATATGCATAAATGAACAATTTTAATTAAATCGAACTTATTTTTTACAAAATGACGGCTGTTTCGTATAAAAATAACAATAAAGTCGTAAGTAGTGCCTTTCTTGTCATCACGGGAGTTATTGTAATGGCGGTATCACATTTTAATGGTTCTTTCAACGGTTTTTACACTTTTTAAAGCTCGTAATATAATGTAATGTGCATTGTAAATCCAGAAAAACGTCAGTTATTAACGAAATTATGTGATTAACGCTGAAATATGTAAGAGTTGTGGTAAAAAGAGGAGTTACGAGCTGACAGCTACCATGTAACGACGGCCACGATGTCAGGTCGTAAAATTATTCTGGGTGTGTTAGGGATCCTTGGGCAAGCCAAACTAATGTGTCATTTAGGATCCATTTATTTATTCACGCACAATAAAGTAATATGCAAGAGTATGGCTGGCTGCTGTCGTCATGTACGGTTATTGTATGTAGCGATTTTCGATTTATACCGGTCTGATCCCCTGAACCCCCCTCCACCCCCCCTGGATCCCCTGTTAGTTATTCTTCTGTTTTAATCTCTGTCTTATACACACTGTCTAGGTTACTCTTTTTGACAGGTAAGTACAGTCAAGAGATAAATAAACGTTTCATTTTCTTGTTTATGATTTCTGTAACACTTGTATTAACTTAGCCAGTAACTGGGTTGTGGAGGTCAGATAGGCAATCGCTCCATATAAAATACTGGTATAAACTAACATCAGCATGGTTGGGAAAAGGCAGGCAGATGATTTTTGATATTGTGTTTCCTCATTGCTTTTACGTCAGTAATTGAAATTCATCTGTCATTGACGTTGATGACATCTTGCTATTACAATGATGTCATTGTCATAGTTCGGGTAAAGGGTATTTACCTTTGCTTCTGTCAGTAATTATGGTTAAGAACCCTTGTCACGCGCCATAAGACTGTTAAATATTATTTCATTTGAGATAGATATATTTCACTGCACTCTGATGAAGTTCACAGGAGTAGCACTGAAGTGCATTGAGAATGTTTAGATGTGTATTAATTGTTTTTTTCTAATTGTTTTTATTTTTGTATATGTATCTTGGTTGTAACATCGCATTGGCGTCATAGCTGTTAAGGTGTTATTTACGTAATTTTAAATAAATAAATAAATGATAAAGGACTTATAAATGTCATCTACCAAAGACGCTGAGATGACCAAGTCCAAATGATCCTCAATAAAAAGTCTCCAATCATGTCCCACTGCTGGACGTAGTTCTAATTGCACGTTTACATACGGAATCTCAATTGAATTAACTGGACTCGAATCAAACGTAGAAACAAGTCCCGCGCGTCAGTGTGATAGTAATCGGAGATAATATACTGCGATGCGAAATATGAAGAAAGTATTTTGGGTTAACTTGTTTTTTAAGTAATTAAAGTTTATGTCATGAGGCGCCTAACTGTATGTAGGAAATACTGTAATGTACACCGATATTAAGGATAGATACAATTGATTAAGAAAATTGTTGAACACTTTAAGGATAAACGGCTAAGCTATGATGACAATGCTTGGTCATTGGCGAAAAAAGCAATCATTTAAGCTGAATGAAAGAGTAATAATATAATAAAAGAGTAATAATATAATAAAAGAGTAATAAGATAATAAAAGAGTAATACTATAATAAAAAAGCCTCCAAATTATTTATCTTGGTCAGCAGTTCCATTACCAAACCCGCTGAATAATAACCACAGAAACAGCAATTCTAGTACGAGAGAAGAAAATCCAGTAACATTCAGAACATTAACATAGAAATCAGACATTACCAAAGACGGCTGATAACATTTCCCCTAAAAACAAAAACATTTCCAATACTACACAATTGCGAACGTACAAAACATCGCGAGATTTATCCGAAGACACGGGAATAAACTTTGAGAAAATTCCCGAGATTCCAATCGGGACAAAACGAACAAAGGCAAGTTGGCAACGAAGTAATCCGTTTATCTAGCAAACGGGGATCGGCAGAGATGCAGGTGGATGCGTACGCGCAGGGTAACAAAGTACTGGGGACTTAAAACGTTGGAAACGCTAAAATAGTGAAGCATTTTTTTTGAACCTTGGTCTTACTTAAATTTTGAATTGAACATAGCTTTACATGTGTGTGACTGTGTTAGTACGTATATTCTTAATCAGATCAGGAAGTTTCAAAGGTTGGTGACAGTATAAGAATAAATAGGTAGTAATTGTAAAGTCCTTCGAGCTGTACCATTTTCTGAGTAGGTGTGCTTATAAAACACACTATAAATTGTGATTTTTTTTCAACGCTGTTATTTTATTGTCAATAACATAGGCTAAAGCCCGGTTAGAAACGTCTAACAGTAATTTTATCAACTTGGCGGGATGAGCTAGAACTTCTTCAAACAAAACTCGTCCGTATCAGCTTTAAAGAGAGGGAAGTGGAAAGAGGCTTTTGCCATGCAGTGGGACTTTTTGTAATTATTAACCCTCCTCGCCCTCGTCAGCAAAAGTAAGCAAAGCTCTTACCTCCTCCCACCCACGCTTACGTAAACATTGGTACATGCATTTTTCAATGTTTTCTGGTTTCATTATTGATTCATGAGCAGCAGATAGATGCTTTTCGTTTTCAAGCATAGACAAGTAGGGTTGCCATAATTATGTGTTCAAACTAAAATCGACTAAATTTTGTAGAAAATCCGAAAAAGTAAAAAAATAAATACTGCTGACGTAATCACTATTCAGACCACCCATCCTCCATGTCATCAAACATAAGCAAAGCAAAGACCCCCGCCCCCCTGTAGTGCTTACGTAATACTTGAATGGCGCCTTTACAGACTTTTAATAATTATTATAATAAAGGTTGACAATATTTCTTTTCATAACATACCTTCACATTTCCCATACCATCAAAATGTGAAGTTGTATAACATTATAATAATTAAACTCTCGACACTACTCCCCCTGTTCCAAGACGACGTCAACGTGAAGTAAATCACGCAGCATGCGACCGTCGCCTATCGCTCCTCGAATCGTGCGCAGCTCTAAATTAGAACAAAGGGTCTCAAGGGTCAGCATAGTTTCAGGTAAGGTTGCTTTTTTGAAAATTCGGTAAGTAATATTTAATGCCCATTATTAGATATACTAGCTGCGCCCAGCGGTTTCACCCGCATAAGTTTTGATCCCGTGCGAAAATCGGGATAAAAAAGGTGTCAGCTACCTCCATACCAAATTTTAAAATTAGTCCAGCCGTTTGTGCGTGAAGAAGTAACAAACATACAAACACACTCACAAACTTTCGCCTTTATAATATTAGTGTGAAGTGTAATTAGCGGCAGAATGCTGGAAGAGAGAATGTATATATACAGTGCCTTCAAAAAATTTAATTGTCCACATTACGTTTTAAAATAAAAAAATAATCAGATTATTTTTTATGAAAAGTCATAGGTAGTTGCATCAGTCAATAAAACCGTTATAGTGTATATGTATAGTTCAAACATTTGAAACTGGAATTTTCAAACATAGTTTGGCGTCATAGCTGAAGTGGAAAATGTCGACAACTTTTGGAGGGCACTGTATGTAGGCATTTAGGCAAGTGTAGTCAGTATAGTCACTTACGTCTTAATGATAATAAAAACCGAAGTGTTTTGAATTAAATCTATTGTGAAAAGTGGCAGAAGTGAACAGCATGTATGAACACCAAACTGAGTTAGCAATCATTCCTAAAATATATTGACTTATCTACGACTTTAATATAAAGTTTTGTTATTATCACTGCGAGCACAGATTCAATGGTGATGTCACAGTATTGCGCACAAATAGGGATCAATTTCAATAATCTCCGCACCACATTACGTAATCTCCGATAATTGGCCCAATCAACTACATCCATAAAGGTTGGATCACTTTTGAGTAATTATCATATTTTTTAATATAAAGGGAACAAGAACGAATGGCCTGTGCCATATGAAAAAAAAAAGATTTTAAATAAGCGTTCCAAATTGTTCAATGTAGTGATAAATTGGATCGAAAGTTTGTCATTGACTGTCCGTGACGTGTGTATAAAAAATAATATTTTAATTTTGACACGTCAAGGTCAATGACCTAATAAACGCAAAATTCAGCGCACATGGACCGAATAATCTCGATATCCATCCGTGTAACTCGACGCAACAGATCGATTCCCTTACTACATGACTTAATTAAATCTCGCTTGTGTTCATCTTTTTAGGGCACTCCATAGATGAAATAATGCAACGCAAAACCAACCATAAATGGTTAATATAAAGTTGATATTACAGTGAAGTAATTTGAAGTTTATTCAAGCAAATAAATTGAATGATCATGACAAGTCTCGAGTCGCGAAAGCTTCGCAGTCGAAATGGCTGTCACCGTTGTCAGTCCGTCTCCAATCATATATCTCGTTTACAATCTGGAAATGCAATTAGCATATTAATCGCTTCATATTTCGATGATTAAAACCGCCGTTTTATTTAAATCGGTTTCATTTTGATTTATACCTATTCGAATAGGATTTGAATCCAAACATGTGTGATTAGTTATTATTATTTTGACTAGTTAATTTTTGTATAATACCTACCCATTCTGTGTTTTAATAAAAATCAATTTGGACGAGTTAATTTGTTAACAAGTATTATAATCTGATAATTTTAATGGCCGCCCGCGCCGATTCACTGGTATTGCCGACATCATGCTAGCTGGAAGTCTATTGAGACAAAATCGATAGTTAAATCCCTGAATGCGCAGGAGACGGTGGCCGCACTTTCATCTTAATATATGTCATTTCATAACATTTATTAACACCGACTTCTGCATAAATTATATCGTAAATCACTTCACTGCAACCTGTCGATATTACAATCTTTAGAATCGTTTCCAGAAATCATCTTTATCATGAAACGTCGTGGGGAACTCCATTAAATACTGAATATGTGCACTCTTAAAGATATTAAATCTTGTACTGCAGGAGGACCAATTTCCGCACTAACGGTCGCATTTTAAATCAAAATCATCGGTTTATAGGTTCCATTAATCATAATACACATGTTTTTGTATAGATCGACGTATCAATACAAGAGAGAACAGTATTTACGTAATAAACAGTAATGCTATTCTGTAAAAAGATCACCGTGAAAACTTAGATGAAGTGAGCTTAAAGTGAGCTGTCAATAGTGTCAATCCCTAGCATCAGGTGGAATGACAGCTCACTTTAAGCTCACTTTACCTAAGTTATCACGGTGATCTTTTTACAGAATAGCACCGCAGAACGGTGGACGGAGACGAGTTAATCAGCGAATTAACGCACACAAAAACACTGAACTTTAAATGCCAGGCAGCACCAACTAGTGTGAATTGCAATAAATTGTAACAAATCCGTGTACACTATGCTATAAACATCTCAAGATACTGCTTGTAGGGTAGAGCTTCTAAATCTACATATTTAAACGTTCCCGGGGCAGAACAGCGGATTGTACGCGTTTCCTGTAACGGTACGAATATTAATATCCGTAGTGTCGACTACATTTCACACCAGATTGTCTTCAAGACATGCTTTCAGAGCTTCATCAATAACTTCATTGCTTTATGCTTGCTATAAGACAAGTTTATATTCATATTCGAGGGTCACTTCCTGTAATGGTGCGCGTATTATATATATATAATATATATAGCTACATATATCTTACTCCAGAACTGTCGATGTTACGGTAGACATGTTATTTGTATCGTGTGAAAGACGACGCGGCCTGTCATTTGGCGTGACCACCATTATCGATGCGGCTCGGCGATGACCTCGTGGGAATGTATGGGGTTTATGGGATTCTGAGGCAGGGTTAACAGGTGCATTTGTGGAGGCAAGCGCTGACTGATGGCATGTCGTAATGGTGGATTGAAGTGGGGTTTGTGATGTTATTCCTGTAGAAGATTGTGGCTTCTTAGATAGCGTTTGGATTAGAAATGTTATTTGAGATTTTGTGGCTGTATTAGTTTTTACAGATGATGGTGGATTAAAAAGAGCTAAATTAAAGAGATCTTCCAAAATATCTTCAACAGTTAAATCCGAAGGTAATCACTTGCTACAATTTTAACCGTGACGTTACAAAAATAATTCCGTATAAAATCCAAACTAGATATCACAATATAAATGAAGTCAGTAGACATGTTCTCTCCGATGCGTAAACTTGTATTTTGACAGGCACACGTCACAGCTGTCATACGGCCGTAGTTCACCACGAACGTGAAACTAATTTGATACTACATTAATGTAATGGTCAGACATTTGAGAACCTTTGATCCGAAACATGTTATAGTATGAGAAATATTTAGAGCATATTTTTTGCTTGAAGATTATTGGAGAAGATTGCTTAAATATATATAAGAGTACGTTGCGTTTTTGTGATAATGATTTACTCGTGTAGTATACAATATTGAGGTAAAATTTAAGACGAGAATTGTTTTGAATACAAATGGTAAAGATAAAAATAATACAGATAATAAAGGAGACAGTCTAAATAATATTTTCAATTAATTTTATATAGAACATGATTTAGAATAACTAAGCAGAAAGAACTCAATCATCTCCATCGAATTGAAATGGAAAGAATAGCAGCCAATACTTATAGAACCCCATATTTTCCTCCAATTCCCATAGCTTACCAGAACAGGCAAGGTTCTCACAAAGACAAGTACAAGCAGAGTTATAAGTGAGCGAGACGAATGTGTAATGGCGCGGGAACCGAACCGGTGAGGCTACGGAGGACACTCCGTGGAACATGGAGGGAAATGTATTTAAGCTGAGTTGGATATTAGATCAAAGTGAGGGTTATTGTCAAATAGACGAGGAGTTTATGTTGCTGATTTTGTTATGTTATCGAATGATTTTGGTTGATGATAAATTATTATAATTAATTATTATATTAAATTAGTATTCTATTCTATTTTTATTTTTGATGTCATTTGTAATCAGAATATCGAAGTGAGTTCAGAAAAAAAAAATATATTAGTTTCTCCAAGGGTTTTTAATTATAGTATTTAACGTCTCCTAAGTTCTAAAAGTTAGATCAAAATTAAATCCCTTCACATCTCTATATTACGTTGCTGGCTCTACACAGAGCCGGCTCTACTCTTGATTTCGTTTTGATAGGTGTTAATTTGTCATGCTCTTGTGGTTCACGCGCATTACACCTGTTAACCGTAACAATATTATTACGAGCTGTCTGTTTGTCTATCCGTATCTCATCTTGAAAACTATACTAAATTGCTAAGTTACTTTTGTAGATAACGAGGTTTTATTCAAAGTGTGATTGTGGTTTGAAGATGTATTGTAACTAAATGAATTATGGACGCAATTTCCTACAGAATGAACAGTCACAGTTGAATGAATGATAAGTCGTAAAAGTCAAGAACAGGGTAAGATAATAATGAGTTTTATTGATTTTATCGATAAATTTATTAACTAAATCACGATTATTGGTCATGAACTCATGATAATAAAGACAGCTATAATATTAAACGCAAAAACACTTCTGTTGGCAATTTTTTGAATGAATGCAATTTCAAAAACATTACACAAAATGTCACTCCGCATCATAAGCTAGCGATACAAAACAGAACTAATGAAGTTGAAGTAAACGCAACAAAATAAAATAAGTAACAAATGTAAAGCGCACTGCGCAAGGACATAAAAAGGACCGAAGTTCAAAGGTACTCCTGTGCATGGAAACGTGTACAAATGTCCAATTAAATTGATCAATCGGTACACGCAGCTTCAATTAGTGTAATACCATGTGGCGAACAGTTCAATTAATATTGCCACTTTAATTGGTCTAGGTTTACGAAGACCCCGGTATACCCGCTAAAATGTATATTTAAATTATCAAGATTATTTCTGGAGAGATCAGTAGGTAATTTTTTTATTTGTAAAGTGCTTCGTTTTGTAAATGCTTCTAGTAATCAATTAAAATTGCGTAGGTAGGATGGTAGTGCATAGATATTTTTAGCTAATTAGCTTTGCTGCGAGCATCTGGATTGTGTAAGCTGCTCGATGATTATAGCTTTAATAAATCAGTAAATCCGGTTTTAATTACTTCAAAGAAATTTTTATCAAATTAGAAAATAAAACCAGTAGCAAGAAAAAATATTTGGCTTGTTAAAAATCTAGTTAAAGTTTTAACAATAATCTGAATGCACACACCTATAAATTAATTACAAACCGTTTAATTACAAAGGCTACTTACCACTCGTTCACTCACTCATTCTCGTTCATTCGTTCACGAACGTGGCGCACTCATTGTGTGCATGTGTTTTAGTAATTAATTGTAATTTGTAATTAATACTTGGCGCTAAAGCGTTATTTTTCCGCGCTGTTTGAGCGTTTGTTACACTAATATGATAATTGATGGTTGATGGGGAAATTGTTTTGTTTCTTTATTATCTTGTAATTACTTGAAAGTTAACAGAGTATGAAAGAAATATGTAAAGAGCTGAAAAGAAAATAATATATATATTTTGCTTTCTTTCTTATAGACAAGGCTTAATGATACTATGAATTATGATGCATGAGGTATGGCACATATTTCAGATTAAAAACATCGGAATGTTTTTTCTCACGTCTGCACAAAATGTCACTGCGCAATATTGTAAACTCATCTCGTAAAATGTTACCATAACCTATAATATTGTTAATGATGAATGAAATAAAGATTTGAAAAGAGATATGAAACGAAAAGGTCATCAATAAAAAATGGGCACACACAAACTCAACGATTTTTCATTCGATTATTTGTCATATCAAAAGGGGCTCACCTCTGATCTTAAACGATTCCGTTAACCAATCGATTATCGATAAAAACGGATGATTAATCGTTCCTAATTGATATAATTCTTCCCTTTTGGCAGTGGGACGTCTGTCACGTGCCTTGTCAGCGTGATAAGCCATTTTTTGACAGCCCGTGACAAATTGTTGTGACAAAATATTTCAACAGTTGCGTCAATCGGTATTGGAACAACCCTCATATGAAATCCCACGAAGCCCAACCAACATAATTTTTCTCCCTCTAAGATATTTCACTTTTATACCATTGTGATAAAATTCAAAATATAACTGAATACTGTTGTCGCGATTGTAGTTCAAAAAAAGTAGAATGCAAAGGGAACAATGACGTTGCGCAATCAATTCAAATTTATGGAATTCGAATGAATGAATTTGAGTTTGGAATTGTAGACGGTTATTGATCATCAGTGAGCGATATATGCTTTACATTCGATGACTTGGAACTTCTGATATGCAGATGCATATTACGTGCATTTTGAAATAATTCAATTTGTTATCGAAAGAAAAATGTTTCTACGACATCTGTTCAACAGGGCGGAATGACAAACATGATTTGGCCAATATTTTAAAAGTAACTGTTATTTAAATTTTGGATTGATTAAACATGTCTCTTGAAATTAACATTGATACTTTTAATGTTCACATTTCATTCAATTTTAATACATGTTACAGGCGCTATTGTAGCATGTATCTCTGTAATGTTTAAAATTGAATTTAGACTTTTGATACAGCTAACATCTATGACGAAAACTTCAAACAGACATTCCCGACAAAACTTATCTTCCCATCAACGATTACCAGCGAAATATCAAAGAGAATTAATTCATTAACCTCTATAGAGCCATCAGATGTCTCTTAAAAATGTCAATAGACGGACAAATCCCATTATGTTAGATACGGATTTAAATAATAGACTAGATTAGACCTTTCTACGTCTATTATATTATTGTTAAGTTCGGCGCCGACCTTTGACTCTGGAATCAAATCGATGAGTGGTACATTCGGAGTATTATGATGTGCCGCGGCTCCACTTGGCTAGTTTTTTGTTATTACTGCTATTGTTTGATGTAAGTTATACTTTGCTAGGATTTAAGGAGGAGTTTTGTTAACGCGTTTTTTTTAATGAAGTTTTATTGTAGTCTAATTTTATAAACGGATCAGTAGTGTAAACAGACAAAGTCGGCAGAATAGTTTTGTGCTGATGTAAAATGAAGTATAACTCTCGAATGAATGATGGTACTTTTTGCGACTTTTAAGTAAATATATTAACACTACAAACAATAAAGCCGGTTGCAGACCAAGAGCTAACCTAAGTTAGACTAGCTTAGCTCGCATAGCTGATGTAGTTTTTCACAGGTTTTGTGTACAGACCGCAAACTATGAACAGAAGTATGAAAAATTACCTCAGCTATGGGAGCCAAGCTAGACTAACTTAGTTTAGCTATTGTTCTGCAACCGGCTTGAGACCCGTTAAAAAGAACAAGCTAAACTAGCTACAGTAACGACTATCAGTCGGCTAGTCGCACCAGCAGAACAGTACCTTAATCCGAACTGGACGTAATGCTTAGTCACCGGCTCGCTTCCCATGACAAGTGACCTGTGTCTCTGCGGCTATCTTAGTGGAGCATCGCGATGTTAGCGATACTATTTGTGAAATAGATCCTTTATTACATGGCGCTAAACGATAGAAGGAACATAAAGGATCAATAATGGAAGATACCGACTTTATGTGTGTATTTAGTTGTGTAGTGATTTTTCTTTGATATCGCCATCATATTGAAGCCTCCTTTCCTATATTTGTCCATTACCAGTAATTAATTTATTTGATAAGAAATCTTTTGGTGTAACTGTATGATTACAATCAGCTACGACTTACGGAAGAGTCTTATTATTAATTAATTTACATCAAAAGATTTCAACCAGAGACTAGCGTATCTAAAATCTAATAAGCATTTTCATAGCTAATGAGAGATAGAAACGGTAATAAAATCCGTATATAATTAAAATGATTCCTTTTAATTTGGGTGACAGCTGCTTCATTACACTAATATCCAATACACTACACCCGGAAAACGATCAAATGACATCACTGACAAATCTAATTTAAAAACATGAATATATTACTACTATGAAGTCGTCAAAGTAAGTGACTGTCAAGCGTGTCATTGTCAGTCACAATGGCTGCACCGAACCGATTGAATTCATAATCGGATCGGAATACAATGATACCGATACCCACGCAATCAAGTACATTCGGTAACGTTGAAAAGTATTATGTAGTGTTTTGGACTGATTAATTGATTAATTTCCATCTGAGAGAAACCCGTGCTTAAGTCAAGTGCTATTGTTTCGTTTGTGTAGGCGCATTTAGTATACCTGAGCAGTGGTGGACCAGTGGTATCAGCCCCGACTTAAGAGTTATAGGTCGTGAGTTTGAAGTTGGTGTAAATAATTCCATCACTACTACTCTTAAAACAGTGAAGGAAAACATCGTCAGGAAACCTACATATCCTTGAACCAAAAAACCCGCACAGGGCCCGTGTGGTAGATTACAGCCCACACCCTCTATTGGACATGTCATCGTTTCTTTATAGTTTAAGGTCTAAACAATATTGTCAAAGAGCTGGTACTCAATTGATTTGAGTCTCAATATTATAGTTTCAAGTGAATTGTGCAAACAGGTTTTGTGAATACCAGCCGCAAAGTAAGAACGTTTTCCTTTAGCTTTTACTGTCATAATAATAATAAACCTTTTCCATTCAGATCAAAGAATGAAAGCAACGTGTGAATGGTCGACCTTTTGCACAAGTCGTAAGACTTAAAACTCAGGAAATGGCTTGTATTGGTGCAGACTAACTCTTTACTTTTTATGACGAACATTACTACACATCAAACAATGAAATATCGCAACAAGCTAGTCGGCCGACTTCAAATATCCAAACACAAAACACTAACTATTTATTAACAATACAAGCTCATTAATTCAAATAGAAGAAGAAATTAACATGCAAAAATGTGCAATAACAACCGTTAAGGAAATAGTTAAACTAAAAAGTGTTATCCCCGCTGCACCGCTTCAAGCATAAACCTAAAAGTTTGCGAATAGTAAAACAATTTGCACTAAAAAGGTTTAACAATGAGTAATTGAGTCGGGCGTGCGAGTAAAAAAACGCAAGTGTCGGCACATGAAAGTACAAAGGCGGCCTGCGCGCGCGCCGAAACAAATACCGTCGTAAAACAGATCTATTCGCAGAAAAGAAATTTTGCACAAGTTACGCTTTAGCGAAGCATTGTGCTGCCCTTTAGAGTCACCGCTTGACGGAAAGCCGCTGAGAAAAGGTTGCTTTATAGCTACCAGTGCTTACTGTAAGACAGATCTAAGTACGCCTGTACCATCACGCTTATGGCTGACAGGTGTAGCAGTAACTAATTCTGTGGAAGAAGCTGAAACCATGTTTGAAGAAAATGTGTAGTTTAAAGGCATTGGAAATATGTTTGGCATTGTGTGATGAACGCAGAAGCAATATATCTACGACGTATCCCAATTCTAATAAATCAAAGAAGAGATTCAACTAGCTGATATCTAGTAAAGTTTTCAATATTCATTATACACTATTGATCTTTACTGAAGCTGTTGTTGTATGTTGTCTAAGACCACTGATCGTTGCTGGCCTTTGCACATCTGTGTGTGTGCAGGCTGCTATTGATAGATATGATGATGTAGATGACGTATTCCAAATTCTTACCTGCGTCGAAAATGATCAATTTCCACGTATTTATAGATCTCGATATCGTCCCATTGACAGATGACGTCACCCCAAAAAGCCGGATCCTCGACAGATAGGTATAGCGGGCACGCGCCGCGCATGCGTGCAACGCTGACGAACGATTGGTCGATGTCGCCCCGCCTCGCGTTGCGCAAGCGACGCACGTTATCGTTCACTCGGGCTCGACAATTAGTTGTTAATATCGAACTGGTTTTAAACGATGTTGCAAGACTTTAAAGGGTTTGGATTTTGACGAGCCTTCAGCCAAATTACGAATCAAAACTTGAATTAAAATTTTAAACTGACAAAGTCTGAAGGGTTTTATGGGTTTTATCTCATTAATTGAATTATTAACCTATTACGTCAACTGTATCTTTGGAATGAACATCAGTCAAAGTAGTAGGTGCCACAGTTGTGCCGCGATGTGATTAATTAGAAACTAAATAAGTATCGTTGAATCTATAAACAATATACAAACAAATAAAATTAAAGTGTCTGTTTGTAATGTCAAAACAATAGCTTTTTACTAAATGCATATGAGAGTAATATACGGTACATATAAAAGAAAAAAAATATCTGTCTTTCTGTTTGTTCCGGCTAATCTCCGAAATGGCTAGACCGATTTTGACGGGACTTTCTCTGGCAGATAGCTGATGTTATAAGAAGTAACTTAGTTAAACTTAGGCTTTTTCTATTTTAGAAAAGAAAGAAAGAAAATCAAAAGGTGTTAATATCATGCGAACGCAGTCGCAGACTAATACGAAACGTAGAGCCACAGGTTAGTGAAACCCTAATTCACTATCTTTTGCACTATAATAAGACAGACTAACGTAAAGCGAGGACTCCATTTTAATAGTAGATGTAGTTAGCTCGCTCGCCAATAGAAACTAGTTTCATTTCATTGTATTACAAGAAAATAATACCTAATTAGATGCACGTAGGTTGGTAGGATGCAATTACATATGTTAGCCTCTATAACCAGTCGGATGCATATGTAAGCAAGGTGCATAAGTGTATGAGCATATATTTCGCTTTATAAATAACAGATACCTTATAAGTACAATTGTTAGAAAATTATAGCTTGACTAAACGGAATGTGAGTGTTTGCGCACGTAAAGTAAGATACATACTTGCGTTATATATCTTAATGTGTGGGTTCCTAATTTGTATGCAATATTCATGGTTTTTTATATTATCGTATGGTAATTATAACATCGTGACCCCTCCGTGCCTCGGAAAGCACGTTAAGCCATTGGTCCCGGCTGTCATTTGTACATCTTTGTTGTTGTTGCAAAAAAAAATTGTTGTTCCATATATTTTGACCACGTGCGCACTTTTTAATGTCTTCATTGTATTTTAGGGATCTGTAAACATGTATTGAATTCCTGGTTACAGTTTCCGCGTCGTCGTAGTCGCTGCCACCCTGTTAGTAGGAATCATTATTATGACTACTTTAGGGTCAAGAAAAACTGCGAAGGAAGCGAGAGTCGATAAAAAAAGTTAAGCTCTTAGTAGTCTCTCAAAAAATGGATACACTAAGACATAAATATCGCTTTATAATAGTGACACAAAAACATATCCTTCTCTTAAACCTCGCTTCAAAGGCAAAGCCGCAGAAAACCGAAGAAAAACGTGGTGACAGGCCGCCATATTCCATAACGTGACATTTCCATGATCCATTTCCCACGCGTGGGCAATATTAAAATGCATTAGACAACACGCTCGTATAGAATATATCGCGATCTAGATCACACAGTGCCGCCGCAATAAGTCATAGATCGATCGATGGATCAATATGGATGAGGGGCGCCCGGGATGCGCGCGCATTCAACTGTCACCGCTCGTGCGCTTGCACCGCGAATTCGAATTTATAAATAGAACGTCGGATTTAATGTATTTATATATAAAATTGTGTTTGTTCGCTGTTTTGTGGAAGCTTTAATAATAGTATCTGTCATATTATTTTACATTTTTGGTCAAGGAAACCTGAATTTGACTTTAGTTAATAAAATCATGGAGGTGACATTATTAGAATAATCCAATTTACACTGGTGCAAATAAATAATGCCATTCTAATCCAAAAGAAGGTTTTATAGTAAAAGTTTTTATAAGTTTCTTCAATTCTTGACGTCATTGATAGACGTCAATGGACGCAATCATGACTACAAATCATTAATAATGTAACGTCTATTCCTAATACTCTTTTTTTAAAGTAACTTAACTTACGGTATCATGCTGCATAAACATTAGTATTTATGTAAAACGTAAGTCAATCAAACTGAATTAAAATCAACATAAAAGTGTAATAATTTAAGTAATTGGAATTCAAATATGCAGTGAATGTTACTTAATCAACTAATTTGATTGAGATAATCATGACAGAAATAGCTTGTCGAATAATTTTGTGACATAAACATCCTATTTGACTCTGTGTGGTCTTCTAGAGAGAATGGCTCTCTTAATTTAATTGCATACGCATTAGAAAAGGATGCATATATCAGTGTGTACAGCTATTTCATTTACATACCAGCAGCATACTCTGGATATCGTAGTGTAAAAATGTGCCTGACGGTAACTTGTAATGACCTAAACATCCTTGCAGCAATCTAACAGAAAAATATACCACATTTAGCTCCAAATTACAGTGTCGATTTCTATAAGACAAAGGCCACAAAATGTGCGGATTGTGAAATATCTCATGAGGTCAGAAGACGTTTAGTAGCATGTACTTGCCCGACCTTGTGTCACATCGGAACATTTGCCGTCGACAACCTTCGCCGGCTAATAACGAGTCATCAAATTCTTATTACGACATTAAAATAATATCAATGTTGTGTGTCAGTCGGGTTGAACGCCAGTGTACGGGCTTGTAGGAAATTGTGTGTTACATTGTAATAGTTAGGAATCTTTGAATATTTGCGATGACTTATTTTTGCAGTGGAGTGCATTCGTGCTAGGACGTCAGAAGGCGTAACCATAGAAAAATATGGTTTAGATGGTATTCTTTTGGGAATGTTTGAAATAAATCTTTTAGCCAATAAGGAAGTGGATTACTTAGCACTACATAATATTGTATTTGGAAAGAACGAAAAAATAATCTTATTGAACAGTGCAACAAGAACCATATTCAGTTCGAAATAGGAATTAAAGAGACGGATAAGTCCTTGGTAATCTCTTGAACGCTGTTACCTATACGGATTGATTTATTGCAGTAAACACGCTGATGATTATAAAACTGCAATTCCTTGACCCTTGGAGCATAACTAATGCTGCGTTTCCATCATGCTCTACATGCAAAAATTCATCCTATTAATACAGCATTAGTATTCTAGCTTTTCAAAGGATGTTACTACTTAGCCTGACATGATTGAGAAACCGTCCTTTATTTCCGATTTATGTGTTCGGCAGCCGAGTCCGACCGTATGGAAGCGACCCGTCCGGGAAACGGTGATGCAAATGTTCGGCGCAGTGTCAAGATACTGTGTACAGGCTGTTTGATTGTTGCTTGTGGGTTCTTCATACTTTTGTGGAGGATTATGGGTTGAGTAATCTGTTTAGAATTTTAGGTAGTTTTAAGAAAGTTGTAAATACTCACAACTAGATACTTCAGTGCATAAATAAGCTATGTTAGGTTAGGAATCCGCGAGAATTTCACAGTTTAAACATAACAAGTACATGGTTTACACATGTTCGACCAAGATATGTCTGGATTTTAAAAGATACTGTGACATCCGAGTGTGTTTTGGATTTTCTTCTTAGTGTAGTCAGATAGGAAACGACGCGCCGACCTCATCTAGTTTTATATTTTAAAATATGATTGACGTGTAAAAGTGTTTGTACAAACCTACTTATAGAAATAAAATTATTTATTATTTATAACACGATATAGTAGGTTGCTAAATTAGGGAAGCCGGTTAGCCATATCCTTTTACACTTCGTGCAAGGCTGCAAGCCTGCAACTACAGAGTTAAATAGTGTAAACTCAGTGATAGAGACGGTGTTGACTCTTCATTTATTAAAAGTCCCCGAATGAATTGAAGAAATTTGAAAAACGCTGACTTGCCTTTAGATCTGCTGAGGATGTGCAAGAAGACTTCCGTAGGACCGATGAACCAAACCGCGATATGTCATCAATACATGTAACATCGGTGCATCATCCCGTACACGATCGAGTGCGGGCACAGTCACGGTGGCTGCGCTCGGATGTGAGGCAAGTGTCGTCCGAGGACGCGACAACTGTGCCAATAACACGTGCACCCACCCTAGCGTGACAACGTCGCCGGTTCGTATGTAGACTGAGGACTTATCGGTTTTGGTCCAACAAGTTATGATAAAGTTATGATTACTTTTTCTGTTATTCGTCTTTCAGTGCCGATGGCAAAAACTAGGAGTCTACATACATTTTGTTAGCCCAAAACTAAGCTCTTAGTCTTCATTGGTAATAGGCTTAGGCAAGTAGAAAACTTAGGTGTAGTGAGTCTGAAGTGGGCTGTCAATCCGTAGCGTCAGGTGAGATGACAGTTCATTTCAAGCTCACTTCACCTCAATTTGGTACGGTGCGTTTTTTACAGAAAAGAGCAGGAGGTGTGATGTTACGTTATATAGTGTGCATTATTTTGTAGCAGTTCGAAGTGGGAGGAAAATCAACAACTGATAATGGTCAGTTCTGGGTCCTCACCGTCCTAATGATTTCGATTTCAGAACTTCTGACCATCAGTTCCCAATTTTGAATAACTTACATACGTCACAGCCGTAACCACACAGCATTGTTAAAGCATTAAGTTATAATGTCAAACAGTATCTTCCTCATTCATTCCTCAGTGTGCTGCGCATCAGATGGTCAGGTATTAGCATACAATCTAGCGGTGTACTTTCAATAGACGTTACTAACTATAACTAACACTACCAGGTGGAGTGAAATAGTGAAATGTATTGAATGCCGCGCGGTTTGTGCTCTACAGTGGGAGAAGGGAATATTACTTTGGAGATCTTTAAACTTTTAAAGTGTCCCTATGAGAAGTTTTTAACGAGGTATAGGCATTGTTTTATTGTGTGGTTATGAAGTGGTATCTTTGGAAGTCCTGAAATCGTGGAAGTTCTGCATTACTGGAACTTACAGATGATTGGGTTTTAGAAGAATACCTACAACTACTAAGACTTATTTTCATAGAACTTCTGTTCCAATGAGAAAGTGGTCTGAAGAAATATACCTTTCGCAGAGAAAAGCCAGGAAGAGAATGGTTCCTCAACTGAGCTACCCAAATGAATGCCAGTACCAACCGGTCACTATTGTTGTATTAATACGCAAGCAAACGCCTACCATAATAGGCAACAACAGGTCAATTACGTGATACCACAAAACCTTTACCATCATTCGAAAGCTTCTCCTCTTCAACAATGGCCACAAAACAGCACCCTTGTTCAAATATCAACGAATAACATTCTCTATGAACGATTTGTGCCCACTGGCGAACGAACCACGCGTGAAAGGTTGGTATCATCCCGCGACCCTCGCGGAAACTACCATGCCACTACCTTCGGCCCATGAAAAAGTTGCCCTGACAACCTGAAACGAACCATAACCACATCATTATAAAGTTGAATCTTAAATAGCGGGTTAGTGAAGATGACAGCGAATGTGTTAGAGGAATTTGCATCTTGATAGTTGAGAAATAAGGTGGGATGTTGCCTGGTGGTGGTTTTGCACTAGAAAGTCTGACTCGAGTAACCCCAGCCTGGGTCTAGTTGAATAAGTAATAGTAAAACTGATTTGGGATTAAACGGAATTCATTAGAATTATGTTCAGCTGGTTAAGTGTGATTGTGGGTCTGGCTATTCACGATTTAAAGGGGTAAACGGGACACTAGACTGGTTTAGTCTAATATGTTTGCTATATAAATTACGTCAGCCAAAAGAAGCGACAAATTAGCAGTAGCAGAGGTAAAGTTCTGTATGTCAGTACATATATATAATTGTCCGGAAAAGTTGGTACTTTCAACCACCATACCTATTCTGTAACAATCCGTCTTTGTTTAAAGGTTAGGAATAATTAAAGCCATACGACACTTTTCAAATCTTCGGTCGGCAACACCTCGGTAAGCTCTTTGATATTTTAAATGTCCCTCGGCTGGCTGGACTGACGGCTTAACGAAGATGGCTGGAACAGACTGGATGCGGAAGGCGGAGGACAGGGTATTGTGACGCAGCCTGGGAGAAGCGAATGTCCAACAGTAGACTGTGATAGTCTGAGTTGATTAATTGATTGATTGATGGGTGGCTGTAATCACTCTCTATCTTCTGGGCCTGCGAGTGGTTTCCCAAATAAAAGCCATTCGAATAGCCATAACTAACTAACATAACTAACTATATTTTAGTAGGTACCTATTTCGATAAAATCTTGTCCGTTCGCCAACAAAACCATAGTAAACATCTAGATATAATTGTGTGCCAATCTAGAACAGTGTTCATAAATAAAAAATATAAATCAGTTTAGCTATATTTTGCATTATAATTGGCAAAAAGATTGACTGTAATTATATTCTCGGAGAGTCATATATCGCGCACAATGTGGAATTACTTTAGTCTCATTGTGGTACTTTGTATTATAATACTGGTTTTTATTACAGTATTGTTTTACAGATTCGCTTAAGGAAAATAGGTTCGGTATGTTGTCACAGCTTTTGTATGAGAAGAGGATTTTGCTCTTTAGCGAGATATGATTTATTTTTAACTAGCAGCGCCCCGCGGTTTCACCCGCATAAGTGTCGGTCCCGTTCGAAAGACACGTGGCGCCATCTATTATCATAATAAGGTTATTGTTGTTCTCCTCGGGAACAGCACTTTTTTTCGGGATGAAAGGTACCCTATGTCCGTTTCTGTACACCTGACAACATATTTTCAAAATTCCAGGATGATCGGTTCAGTGGTTTAGGCGTGAAAAGGTAACAAAAAAACTTACTTTCACATATAATATTAGTTAGGATAGAGATAAGATATTTAAATGGGTATGGCATAGTAGTGGTGGCCCAGTGGTAACGGCCCCAACTTACGAGTCGCAGGTCGTGGGTTTGAACCCAGACAGGAATTTTACTTTGTGTAAATAATTTCATCACCACTGCTCTCACAACGGTGAAGGAAAACATCTTGAGGAAACAAAAAATTCGATGACATGTGACATCTATTAACCGGCACTGAGCACGCGTGGTAGAATACAGCCCACTCCCACTCGAATAGAGGAGGCCTGTGTCCCAGCAGTGGGAAAGTTATAGACTGATTATGTATGTTATGTATCTATTCAAATATAGGGAGGGGTTATAATTTTATACAATTACACTGTAGTAAGAGATTATAGAACCATCATCAAATATTTATTAGTTTGAACTAATCAGTAAAAATAACCTTTTCGATTTAATATTTCTCTTTTACTCATGATTTTAAGTAATGACGAAAGTTTATCTCTAACCAATAAACCTCTTTCAGATTTATTATTCACTGGCGGCTCTATACCATTGGATTAATGAAAAGGAAAACTAAATGATTATAGACCTTTAAATTGAATGTCTTCTAAAGCTTCAACACACTTTAGTTTGACACCAATTGAACACTAATGAAAATCTTGAATTGCACTTGGGGACAGAATAAGTGTCCCACATCGTGAAGAAATTAAACGTCGTGATATAAATGTCGTTAAATACTAAGTAGTATTGAGATCATCATTGAGCTGGGTTTCATTTTTCATTTGGTTTATTGTAATAATGTTTATCGATTATGAAAACGGACCTTAGCAAGACGATTTTGTAACGAAAATTCATTGAACAATTGTTGTTCATACCACTTTTTGTAATGTATATTTTATTTCTTATTTTGATTGTTGATTTTATTTATATCTAATCACCGGCTGTCCCTGAAAACCAGCGCTGGGGCTCTGTCTCGTATAGGGTCTTAGCATTATGCTGAGCGTTGGCCGTTTTGCGTAGATGTGACGCATACTTTCTCCCAAATTGTTATTTTTGTTTTTCTGTTGTTTGTATCTTTTATTTTTATGCGTCATGTTTGCCGCAAATAAACGTATTTTCTTTCTCTGTTTTCTTTTTGTTACCAAGTTTCTAAGATTTCAATGTTCACAAGATCATCATCACCCTCCAGCCCTTATCCCAATTAATTTGGAGTCAGCGCAACATAAATATTTTTCTTCCATACTTCTCTATTAGTCGTCATCTCGGTAGTCAAACTCAAACTCAAACTCAAAGCATTTATTTCAATTAAACCATTTACAGGCACTTTTGAATAGTCACCCCCTTTCAGCCAAATCATCTTTCACACTGTCCATCCATCGTTTAATTTTCAATAAACACAAGTTATCTACGACACACCAAAAAAGGAGATTTTGAACGGGAAAACTATAAAACTACCTATCCCAATTTCCTTATAACCAGCACAGGCAACATTACATTGCAAATAAGTCAATAACCACTCATTTGCCGCATCTCCGCATTTGCTTAGCATTTGTTACTAGTATGTCACCTCGGCGACCTGCTCGTAAAAATAATCTTTGCACGACCAGAACTGCGAAGAAGGTTTCCGGTGTATGATTACCCGTGATCTGTGATGTTGTTTATGTAAACTGCCTTCCCTTGGCGATTTTATATTAAGAGCGTATAATTAGAAGCCGTTTAGCAAGTGTAAGGTTCAGGATGCTTTCCGTTAGGCTGGGAATCGCTTTCTTTGAACCTTCCCGTTGCCATTTCTACCGTTATTAGATGTTTCTTATGAGTGTTCTGATAGTAAACGGGCAAGATATAACCATATTCTTTTATCTGAAATTTGGTCTATACACCTTTGGATCCCTTTGGATTGGACAGATCAGGCGCAGAACTAACGGCTTAACGTGCTTTCCTCGGAAAGCACGATGATTCGGCACGGGAGTATCACACCACCAACTTCCAAAATCCCTGCTGTTACCGAGAAATTCCTAATGAAAAAACTCAATAACACTTTGCCGGACATGGGAATCGAACGCAGGACCCCACCCTCGGCAGTCGCGCTTGCAACCATGAGACCAACGGGGAAAAAAGAAAAAACAGAGAAATTGCATTGTTTTCCTCTATGGCGTTTTCAGTGCTAGGAAGTGCACTGAAAACGTCATAGAGGAAGACAATGCAATTTCTCTTTGCCAAACAAATCTTAGGTGACGACAAGATGATAAAACTATTGAGACTTTGAATGCGGAACTACACAATTATAAGTCTACAATCACTAACACATTATTACACAAGATTTACCCTCTACGCATGCCGTAACAATTAAAGACCCACCACATTAATTTCCCTTTCTGCAGTGACAATTAACTAGCGACAACACTTAAAGGCTTCCCACCAATAGGACCCTAAATTTAAATTGAATCTGTTCTGAGCGCGTAGCGTAAGTCGTTTAAGGGACTTCCTTACACCGTCGGCAGCTTTGTCACAAGTAATGGAAGGCGGATGTCAATCCGGTGACTCGCGAATGTTTATAGCGCGGCTTCGGTGTGATTGAGGAGCAGAGGGCGAGAGTATCCAGGGTTTAAGATAATCTTGGTAATATAATGCTGCCTACGCGGTAAAAGCTGTTGCTATCTTGATGGTTCTAATGATATGAACGTTTTGCTGTGTTATTCAGTCTTCCTGTCTTGCGATCTTTAAGCAATCTAAATAAACGTAGCGATGCAAAACATCTTGGAGCTTCGCAATCAGTATTTTTTAATGAACTCCTAATTAATTTTCTACTTTGTTCATTGTCAATTGTTTTTTCAATAACCATTTTAGAATATCATATTCGCCCCTATGCAATGAATATTTTTCAATTCCAATCTTTCGGGTTTTACCTTGGTCAGCAATCCCGCCAGTCTCTTAAGTACATTACCAGTTGACAGCGACGCGGAGAAATTTTTCGACGCCATCTTTTTGTTTGTTAGTTTAGGAAATTATATTTTTATTTTAATAGTTTGTTAGTTTATTTATTGTTACAAGTTCATCTAGGTAATGGTTTGTTACTTAAAATCTTTCGGGTTGGATTAAGAATTTGAATTTGGAAAAAGAACCAAGACGTTCAAAAATCTCGCTCGCTCCCGCTCCTGCCTTTCATTCCACTATAAAGTGGTCGGTCTAGTGATCAAATTTAACATTTCACCGTCCAATCGCGTCCCGCCGATATATTGTAAATGTAATTGGAACTACAAGGTGGCGTACCGGCTACCATTGCGTGTGCGCATGTTTCGCAAAAACGGGAAGAATTCAATTTAAATCCGTTGGTGGCTGTAGCATGGCAGCAATGTGTTTGGAGCTTTTTTTAAAATGATTTTAAGGTTTTTTAACGTTATTACCAAAATATCATAACGAATGAATACCTTACTTTATTATCATGGTCCAGTAGACTGCTATGTAAGTAATACTGCTCTAAATTAATTAGTCTATTTATTTTAATATAAAAAACGTGGGAGGCCTTTGCCCAGCAGTGAGCAAAAAAATGTAAACTATGTCCACTTTTTTTTTTAATAAATATGAGCGTCTACAAAATCTGTCGTCTACCCAAAAAAGTGACTCCCTAATAAAACTGAACCGCATTGTACACTAATTCCTAACGACGCCACACATCAATTGTTTGTTTTTTATTTATTTTAAATTTCATCGCGATATTATTAACTTTATTGCGATTACGATCTTGAGAATTCATTTTTGACGTTTTTATTCGAATTTATGCGATTCCTTACAGTGTTACCAAGTTATTTTATTGTCTTCTGAACATGTATCATATCCTTATTACATGGAAAGAAGGTGGAATACTGCATGATTTTGTTAAAACCGATGTATTTATAAATTTTGATCGCTATGACTTCGTGTGACTGCTCTAAGATTTTATTATTTAAAAAATTGATATTTTATTTTTCGAATTGGACTGCTAACGCGCTCAGCGGGTGGTTAGAACTGCTTCAAATAACTTTGAACCTTATCGGAGACACTTTGAAGTTTATTTTAGGTAGTTTAACATTCTGCCCTTTGAGGGACTTCAAGGAATCGAGGCTGGGATCTGCGCCTGCGCTTATATTTCCAGCTCAGTTGGATGTTTCGATGTAATCTTTGGAATTGTATAATAGTTATACCTACGAACCGGCGGCGTCGCATAACGTCTAGATTTTTTATGATAAAGTATTTTATTGAGCGACTTGTAAAATGATCCAGATTGAAGGAACTAGCTGTGGAGTTTATAGTTTTTATGCTGAGCAGTTTGATCAGCCCACAGATAACTTTATGGAAATATATTTTTAAATTAATATTTCTTTTCTATTTAAAATCAATGTATTTAAGTTGTAAAGTTATTTTAGATCAGAACTTTTTTACTGTCAATCCTAAACTTATTCCAAATTACGTACAAACAAGTTAGAAAATACCTGATTCCTGTTTTAATTACCTAGAACATTCTGTATACGAAAGCTACCGCGAACATCTCTGACCTTTTTACTATTCAATCCGATCAAATAACTTATGATTAATACCTGAGTTATTATCTATAGATTTTATAATACTAAACTGACAATTATATATTGCTAAGAAAACTGATGGGCGACTCTATAATAATTTATAATACATCTTTATGATAATAAAGTACAAAAATAATAGTTATAATTAATATTGAAACACGTGTTGGTTGGTAATTTGTTAAATTTTTATGTACTTCCCGGTTTATTAAGTTGAATATAATTATGTATCTTGGGTGTGATCGATTTTATATGCTTTATGAATGGTGATCCGTCCGCGTCGCACGCGCTGTGTTTATAGACAGCGCCATCCTAGAAACAAATGAAGGTGGAATTCTAATTCTAACGTCGTCTAAAAGTGGTAAATTGATATCAAATTCATGTGAAAGGATTTTTCTGAAGATGTATGTATGTATATTATATCCAACTCTGCTAGAAAGAATACAACGGTTTTTTTTAAAGGTTTTTACTGAGTTTTTGACTTTTTAAACTTTGTTAATATTGTTTTTTTTCTGCTGTCAAAGTCTCGTGATTAATACTAGTTTTTAAAGCAACAAACGTCAAAAGAAGCATGGTATCAAATATAATTCAGCTTTATGTTAATAATATAACTGTACTTTTAAGGCGTGTACACTGTACAGGCGGCAGAAATCCAAGTCAGGTTGTATAATGTATTCACAATCCGATACTTTATGGCAATATTGTGATTTTTCGTATTAAACTGGACTGTGATTGGTTTTATTAAGTTTTAAATCGATTTTGAATGACTTTAGGTAGGAAATTGTGAACTTAACTGATCAGCGGTGTAACTTTAGTCTAAATTATGAGAAGATTGATTTTAAGAACGTATGATGCAAAATCTAATCTTAATAGTTTCTCAGTAATCTCGTTGCGCTTTCTTATTCATTGGTGACGAAAATCATTACATTTTCTTTGATAATACTGTAAACATGTAATTGCCGATGAAGTGTGGTGATTCAAACAATCATCCTCCCTTCAAAATCACATGATGTGAAGAGACAAGAATACCCGCTAAACTGAGGTGCACACAGTTTTCACAATTCACTGGATCGTAAATCGTATCGATTTGTATCGATTGCATTTAATCGATATGTTTATACGGAAAAACAATGAATGTAGGACAGAATATTGGCCATATGCCAAGCCTAATGTGTATGTTAATTGCTTCGACCTAAGCATAATGTCATGTAAACTAGTATTACTAATGTATTGATCCAGTCTTGACGCAATTGCTAAGTACTTGTAGTTAGCCTACTGGTTCTAACTTTGTATCACTTAGGCTGTGTCGATCAGGCTTGGAAGTACTTGAAAGGATAGCTACGATTCAGCATGTCGTATGACGTCACAAAGTCGTACGATAGAATCCCTTATTTAGTCTGAGGCAGACTCATCATCATCATCTGCCTAGCCTTTTCCCAACTATGTTGGGGTCGACTTCCATTTTACATGGAGCGACTGCCTATCTGACCTCCACAACCCAGTTACTAGGTAATACGATACCCCATAATCTCGATAATCTGAAGCAGATTGTAAACTCTAAAAAAAAAAACAGCTGGTTGGATAAGAAGCGATCAGGAAATCTAAACTGCGATCAAGAGCGTCACACGCACTGACAGCTCTAGAACGCGGTTTAGATGCCAGAGTTCAGTTTCAATGATGATATTCGACCTTAGTAGTTTTTCCCAGGAATTATAAGGTCATTTAATACTTGAAAACCACTTAATCATCTCTAGAAGGAGTGCTAGTTATAACAAGTTTACTTTAAGATCTGGCGTCAGTTCAACTCTGCCAATGCCTCATCTTCCACACCTGTAACCCTACCTACCCCGATACAATCGCAGGACAGCCGACATCATTATATTCACAGCGAACTACTCATAAAATTAAAAACATCATGATACTGATCGGTGAACATCGGCAATCTTCGTACAAGATCGGGCCGCGATCAAATAATATCACATGTTTATGTTGAGATTCGATCTCTATAACGTATTCTATGCGCTTGCGACGAATATTTTTCTTTACTGATATTACCGTTAGTGACAGTCGTTAACCTATGCTTTACTAATCGTGTTTTAGAGATTGCAATCTGTATGCAGTTTAGATACTTGTTTTCTCCCTTGGCGATGTCTGGTTTGAATAAGAGTATTTAATAAGATCTGGGGAATTAAGATTTCTGGTCCGCTTTCTGACTAACTGACCGACTGTTTAATTTTGACAATTCAAAAGTGCCTGTACATGATTTACTTGAAATAAATGCTTTGATTAGATTAGATTTATTTATTTATAAGTATATGGTACATTAAGATCTTAATATTAAACAGTTTCACATAACCTAACGTTGCCGGTGTAGAAATATTAAAATTAACTTACAAAGTCAAAGTGGCCAAGTTCTAGGCACCAACAATTTAATTATAGTATTAAGCAGGGATGTTAGGGAGCTCCGTAACCGTAACCGAAACTATCGGATATCCGATATAAAAAATTATCCGTAACCGTAACCGAATCCGAAATAAAAGTTTCGGATAATATCGGATAGGGGCGGAGCCTAATTGAGACACAAGATAAAGATAGCTATGATTGTTATGTTAAACTTAAATCATAGTAAATAAATATGTGCAATGGGCATTCTAAATTTAAATCTAATTTTAATATTTTCTTTGAATACGAAATTACTAAATAATTATAAGTAATAATTTTATTATTACATTTTCATTTTAGGTAGATTAGATAACACTCAACATTTATTTATACTCATTTTTAATTTAAATAGCTGTAATAACTCACAGACTGATTGTAATTCCTACCAAATAGTTACATATAAATAAAACTATTTTATTAACTACATATTTGTATTGTACTTTTGAAATTCCTAAAAAAATTAAATAACCGTAACCGAAATTATCCGAAACTAACGGATAATCCGAAATAATTTCATATCCGTATCCGTATCCGTATCCGGTATAATAATCATTCCTATATCCGTAATTAATCCGTATCCGAAATTTCATATCCATAACAACCCTAGTATTAAGTTTGACATCGAAACACTAAGAAGATATTATCTATTAATATAATGACGCTAATGACGTTTTGAGTTTGAGCTATCATTAGTATTTTTAAAGTCCGGTTTAGATAATGATGACCTATTACGGGCTAATTTCTAAGTCTCACGTACGTGATGGCATGAGTAGATATACACCAATATATATCTTTTGTTTTGGGCCAATAGGGTAAAACCGGGATAGATGCCGCAGTGGGATAGATGCCTCATTCTCAAAAAATCTAACTTCCCAAACTCGCAACTAAGAATTAATAGTACAAGTAGGAGCCGCAATCACCCCGCACCTCAATTGTCCCCGGACTGTCGTATGGTGAGGATGCGTTTCGCTCGTGTATGCAATCATCTCCGCGGCGAACTTCACAAACACGTCAAAGATTTAAAAGTTAGTATTTGCCGTTGTATAACTTTATAACTAGTTATAAATTTCAATATATTTTTTATTCCATCAACGTACTGGTTCATTAAGTGTTCATCTGGGTGTTAATAGTAGCTCTTTTGTTTTTAATTTATTTAAAAAATATTTGGGCACCTATCCCTATCGTAAAGGATAGTTGCCCTGATTTTTCGAGGTATAGGTGCCCCAAGGGGCATCTATCCGATTGGATTCAGTGTGTCAAAACTGGCTACATGAAACCTGTACACTTTTCAGAAATTATTGCTCAAGATGTGGAAAACTGAAAGCATTGTCCGGATCAACCTCATTTGAGTAGTATTAAGAGATGATCTCTATATTATGTTGTTTTAATTTTTTTTTAAAGTTCGATTATGCATGTTAACACTTAATAATTATATTTTATAATAACAATTAAGAATTAGTACTTTTGTTGAACAAATACTTTTAAAATTTTATTATGTTTGTTTGTGTCATATTCATATTACAATTATCTTATTGGTAACGATAATAAATAAAAGATTTTAAAAAATAAAAAACGTTTTTCCTAATACGACCCATGTCTTTTGGAGACGATTGCTGTTTCAAGAGTAGAACGACCTCATATTTGGTGGGATTTTTCGTTTACACATTATAAAAGGCATCTATCCTGCACTGCAGGCATCTATCCTTCTTAGTATTTTCATGGTGGGGCAACTATCCATACAGGTAGGCAACTATCCTCAAAAAAAGGGTTCCACAAAAAGCTAAATTCTGCAAAATTTGTCATTGATAGGTAAATAAAAAATAACTGTGATTCAACATAAATGATTAAGCTAACTACATTCATAAAAATTATTCATATAAAATTAATATTTTTTAAATAAGGAGGCTATTTCAAAAAGTGGTGCATCTATCCCGGTTTTACCCTACAGGAAATAAGAATGTGTGGAATGACAATTTAACAAATCCTGCATATCTTTTTCAACTCTATCTTAAAAACCAGAATACCAAACATCACTATCAAACTAAACTGAACTTCGAACTCGCACTTCTAGAACCTGTATACCTGCACCGTCAGAGAAATTCCACCCATCGAAGAAAGGATCCATACTATCTTTACAAAACCCAGCTACACTCAACAGCTCAATAAACCACTTCCCCATCCATCAGCCTCGAACAAACACCGAAACACAAATCGCTTACAATAACAGTTATAAAACCAACATCTCACAGAAGTCTCAATTACCCTTCCCTCTTTCCCTCCCCCTCCCTGGTTTCCCATAGTGTTCGTGTGTGGGGAATCGTGCGCCATTACGGAGGGACCCACGAAACGCTTCGAGCTACCGGCGCTAAGAATTTCCCAGGTTAAGTCCTGATTTAGGATGGGGAACAGTTTAAAGTTCATAGGTGTTGTATGGTGTGGGTGAATTAGAAGGAGGTGGACTTCGGTTTGAAAAAGTGGAATGGTTACTTTGTGTCGTCTCTATCAAGTTTGTTCGACTTTTATGTGGTTTAGTTTTTTGTACATTTGACGGTTATAAAGACCAAAACTTGTAAAGGCTCCTGCAAACAGGCGCGACGCGCGACGCGAATCGCGCGCGACACAAGGGCACCGCTCGTTGCGCGACTTGCGGTGTCTTTGTGTCGCGTGTCTTGTCGCGCCTGTTTGAAGGAGCCTTAACTCCTTTAAAAAATACCCTTTATTTATAAACGTTGCCTAAAATTAAATGATATATGGTTAAGCACACGTTTATAAGAAAATCCATACCGAATCTTTAAGTGACATTTAGGTTTGACAACCCTTTAATTACAGTTTTGTCTTCCCCCCGACCATAAAGTTCAAATGTCAAGCTTCCGGATGTCAAAAGTATTCAACACAGAATTAATTCCAGCCAAGCAGTTAACTTGGAACGCTAGTTATCTGAGGGTACATACAGACAGATGATATTTCAAGATAAAACCTATAAAGATATAAAGAGTTTAGATAGTGTACCTGTTTGGGGACGGTGGGATATACGGGCGTGTTTCTGAGGCGGGGACGCAGCGGTTCTGTTTTGTTTTTTCGATTGAGTTGTAATTTGTTAGTGAGTGATGAATTTACTTGACTAACACAGATGGTAGAAGTTTTATCGTCAGAACGAACCTGGTCCTCCGATACAGCGGATCCTAACATGAGATCCAGGTTGAGAAAAAAAATCGGTTGTCTGTAAAGTCGGTTTACTGACGATAGTTGAACGTGACAACGTCATAAGAAAATACTGATGGAATAGTTGCATTGCATTTGTTAATATTCGCTTGCGCTTCAAGCCGCCATGGAACGCCTCCACGCTACAGAGCGAGGCCGCGAGGTAACGCTACATGAGTCATGTTTTTTCGTGAGTGCAGCCAGTTTCATCGATTTATTAGACATTGTCACGTCAAAATCGGTTGTCTGTAAAGTCGGTTTACTGACGATAGACGAACGTGACAACGTCATAAGAAAATACTGATGGAATAGTTGCATTGCATTTGTTAATACCTACTCACTTGCACTTCAAGCGGCCATGGAACGCCTCCACGTTACAGAGCGAGGCCGCGAGGTAACGCTACATGAGTCTTGTTTTTTCGTGAGTGCAGCCAGCTTCATCGATTTATAAGACGTTGTCACGTCAAAAATTGTAAAACAAATTTTTTATGACAATACCTAACTGAAACGCCCTAAATGGAATAAATGTTTATTTTCAGATATTATGTGGTTTATTTATAAACGTTGCTTAAAGTTTAGAGGCATTTAAACGGCAAATGCCTCCCCATTTCTTTTCTTTTTTTGTTAGCCTATAATGTTATAGGCTAAGAAAAAAGAAAAAAAAAATGTGTATAATAATAATAATAAAAACTTTAGTGCTAAAAAGATTTTAGACAGGCAGATTTTACATTGGCCCCAAACTAGGTAAGCCTGTATCTTGCTTTTCTAAATAAAAAAGTACTCAACCTCAAAACTCATCAACATTTCAACCGGTTGGTAACTTCTTCCTAGCTCCGCGCCCGTTCGTTATAACCTCCCGTATATATTTTCTTCCTCGATTAATTAGATTTGCAGTAACTATAGTATTACTGACCAGTAAAACTTTAAACCCACCATTTACATATGCTAATAATTATTTGGTTTACTATCATGCTGCCATGTCAGCCAGTCAAGTGTCTAAAATGAATATGGTACAGCCACACACATCAGTGGTAAAATTTTGGTCATTGACAGCGCCTTTATGACGTAGCAGTAAGGGCCATTTTCGTAGAGCAAGTGTCCTATACTTGCGGTTGACTGTAGTGTGTGCAGTGCTTCCTGGCGGACATTTGTCTAATATTATTCGATAATATATGCAAAGATTATGTTTAGTTATTATGTGAAAAGCTTAAAGGCGTAATTTGCAGCTGTTACTGCGTTATTGTTTGTAGCGATAAATGCTTGCAATATTTTCTTTGTAAACTGAGTCGGTAAAAGAAAATTTTATTTTATTTTATTTATTTATTTCTACTTACATTAAACCATTACAGGATATAACCCAATGCGGTAAATGCGCTTATCCTAACTTATACATACTAAAATCTATAACTTATTATAAATAATGCATTCCTTGTGAATTCACTCAGAGAGCAACAGAATAAATCAGTCCCTCTCGCTATGAGGTTGAGCGTGCGGAAAATGTGTGTTTTAACATTACTTAGTTAAAGTCTGGACCCCTCTTTCTGTTAATTTCAGTTCTCTTTTAGTAGCGGAACATTTACTCTCTGAAAATAATAATTTTAGAGAAATTTGCTAACTTCTAGAGTGGTAATTTTATAAGTTTGTAATGCATATACAAATATTTTATGTTTAGACGTCATTATCTGCCTGCCGTTTCCCAACTACACTATTATGTTGGCGTCGGCTTCCAGTCTAGAGGGATGCAGCTGTAATTCATAAAAAAAAATAAGTTGCACTTACTTATTTTTTCATAGATTGATAAAAAGTAGAGTGTCCACCTCGGGAGCAACACTATTTTAAGCTCGAGTGACGTACTTTGAATCCCTCACTGCGCTCAGGATTCTAATTAAGAACTCCTCGCTGCGTTTTGGATATTACTCTACAATGCTTGGCTCCTCTCTGGATTCAAAGAAACACTCTCGCCTTCAAAATATGTAGTTGATTGTTTCCTTGGCAAACAATCTACTAATAAGACATATTTTTATTCAAACATAAAATCCGAATTTAAAACTTAATCTAGAACACAAGCCATTACTAAAAAGCGGAGTGTAAAATATGACGATAAGGTTATAAATAAGGCTATATGCTGGGCGGCCGGCGTGGGCGGGCGGACCGTGAGAAACCATTCGTTAAGGCTCCGCGCGTAAACCTATGTATTAATATTACATGGAAATAGTGATTGATACTGTATGAATATGGATTTTACGACTATTTGTTTAGTGTAATTGGATAGTTTAAGTTTTAATAAGTACAGTAGATTCGTTATAAATCATCTTGTATTCATGCTACACAGTATAAATCACTGGTTGCTTTTGATTTACCATTTTTAATTTTAATGCCATAGCTCTTGGTTCTGTCTCTTTTTTAAAACGAATTCCTTCTTTTGCATACCTAATGCGACATCTTAATATTCTTGACAATGTTCAAATCTTTAATACTAATAATCAAGTTGAATATATTGTTTTTTTTTTTTAGTTTGTACGCGCTAATCTCTGGGACTACTAGTCGAATTTGAATAATTACATATGCATTTGTTAGGCCAATTCTTGAGAAAGGCTATAGGCTAAAATTACACTAGGAATCTTAAGAGCCAGCAATAAGAAAAAGAGTCAGATAGAACGCCAAGTGAAAACGAAGTAGTTAATAGCGCGGGAAGGCGATGCGAAGCGACGCGACGGGGTGAGTCTGGGGAATTAGAAACTTCACGCGGACGAAGTCGCAGGCAGAAGCTGGTAAAGAAATAAAATTACACACATTCAAAAATAATGCAAAGCTTACACCAGCACATGAAGCGTAGCACAAAAATAACCACTTAAACTTCTAAAATGATGAACTATCACCACCCATCTTAAACTCTAACCTCGACCCAATAAAGATTATGAAAACCACCGCCTCTGCAACGGCGCAGACTTATGGCTTTCAATTTGTAGATAATCTTTATAGATAGTGATCGATACAAGTGTAAACAATAGACAGTCTGGTACATACACATACCTTACACACACACACACAAACACCCTCACACACACACACACCCTCACACACACGCACACATACATACGTAGCGGGGGCGACGTGTTGAGTTGGTCCTTCGACTAGACGAGATACGTGGACAGAAAGACCAAATAAAAACGTATGTGTGTCTTATACTTGCAATAAGTGTTATGGTTTTATGAATTATGTGAAGTGTGTTATTGATTATTGACAAATGACAATTTACAAAGTACGGGTTGTTGTCACTAGTCCTTTTTATTAATTGTTGTTTAATTGTGACAGTTAGAAATAAAAAGTAAAATTCAATATAATCTTGATTTGATGAAGCAGGAATGAAAATACCTGTCATCCTGATAAAAACAAAGATTTCTAGTACAAAATAGAACACAGAAATGCAATAATAAATACAATTTGATACCAAACACCATAATTTATGCAAAGTAAAAGACCATTACCATTAGGACCAAAACAAGGCCTGGTAGACGCTCGCCATCCATTCAAGAACCGTAAGTTACTTATAATTCATTTGTGAAATAATATCTATATTTCAGGATCAGAGGTCAATTTACAAAAATGACAATGCGAGAACCCCGTATGACAGAGATGGAGATAGGAACCTTCATGAGAAAGAGAAGGACAGCTGTAGAGTCGTGCCAAACGCTCCAGGCGCCGCACTATGCAGCAATGATGATATTACTGCACAGATGCACTTGATTTTACCTTGAAAGTTGTACAACCTGTCATATTGAACTTTATTTTGAGAGAGACAAGGTTGAAGGTCTTTTGAAATTTTTGAAGTGCAGCAAAATAAAGTTGGTAATTTGCAAGAAGTGTTCAAACGCATGGCTTTATTATGTGTTGAACAAAATGAGGTTATTAAGGCTTATTGTAATGGGTTGAAAGTTGAGGCTCTAAGGGATTGATGGAAACTGCCGAGAAATGGACCGAATACTAGGAACGATTTTTGCGAGATATTTTATGTTCTTGGTACTGTTGAAGATGTTACGGTTACGGCTGCGGGGGATTTTATGAGGAACGTGTGAGAAATCAACCAGGCTTATTGCTGAAGAAATGTTTGGCTGAAATTGAAAAGGTTTTAGGAAAACTTATCTACCTTTAAATTCGTATACAATGTCTCAGGATAGAGACATACTCTATGCCATACTTATTTAAAATGTAGACAAACATAGCTAGTTATTACATAACACAAAAACTAATCTACATTTAAGTGATCTATAAAATCTCATCCAAAAAAAAACTTAAACAGAAAATTCCCATGAGTTAGAACATTAAATCAAAACAACTCATGCTTTAAAAATAATTAGAAACAAAACAACATCAGCTATCGATATAAATTAATAACTGAGTTAAACTCAAAGCAAATATTAAAACATTATTACGAGTGGTTGGTGCTATCGTACGGTTAACCCGCAATTAAAACTCGGGTTATAATCGCCGGTGATCGAGATCAAACAGAGACATTAAGAGAGCACAGTTAATGTTAATGTTGATAGAGATGTGCTCGAAGAGAATTTGATTAGAGATAGTTTTTAATTTTCTATAATTTTGTAGAGATTAGATTTTGTGAAAGTTATGCTTTTTATGCTTTTGACGTTATCTCGGCGCCTGTGCTTAGGATCAGCTCTAGTACAGAGTTAATAATTTCCTTGATATACAGCTTGGTTTAGTGTAATCTGTAAGTTTAATTCAAAGGTTTGATTGTAAATACTTTAATTGATTGGTCAGATTTTTCGTCACCTAAACATTACTAGAACTGCAATTCCACAACATAAACATTATCTATCTTTCCCGTCAGATGGAATTAGAAGGAATCTTATTCAAAATCCATGTTTATTAACAGCGCAGCGTGTCAAAGGGACTATCAATTTATCTGATTAATACTAAGTTGATTCTGTATAGTTTAACATAGATTAGTGATACACAAGGGCGGGGACAGTTGACATAGCGATGAATATTAAATTATTATGTTTTTTCATGACAGTAGGTACGATTCAAATAACAATGTTAATGTCTACACTTTGACAGAACAAATGATCAGTTCATTGCCACATTGAAGTGTGACCCGAATGATAAATATTATTTAACGAACATTTACATGACATCTGTCACTTCCAAAATCAAAGTACGAACGTCTGTATTTAATACGTGGTATTGTATAGTACAACCCTAATGTAGTTTGTTTATAATGTTCCAAAGATATTAAATTACGAATAGCCTCGGGTCAAAAGTGATTGTATACAATTACATCTTGATTACAGTTTAACCTTTTGTTAATTACGGGAGCGGTGTAACCGGACGATTTTGTTTTAACTATTTTTAATAAGCGTGCGAATGTGGTTCTGTGTAATTATTGTCTCGAGGGCGCAGAGATTGAAACATAAATCGAATAAGAAATCTGATGACGTAACAGGAATCGATTATTGATGTTCAAAACGTGTCGACATCGCTTCACACCTCGTTGTACAGCAATAAAACAATATCGATTCCCAACCGTTAAGCACCAGACAATCGATAAAAAACAACTTGCTACAAATTCCCCGATGCGTCGTTCGATATTTCATTTTGAAAAAAGAACACTGGCCGAGCACGGCGCGAACGTAAAACAATTGAAGCATAATTCTATCGGCGTCTATGGCGACCCGAGTGACCCCGAGCCGGGCCGAGCTCGCCCGAGAATAGCCGAGTGAATCCCGCCCACCCCTATTAGGAATTGCTCAGCTAATAACTGTTTTTAAAGGGATTTTAAAACGAAATTAGTTCTATTGCTATTAATAAACGCTTGGTTTGTGAGTGCAGTCATCTGCGTAGGTATTTCATTTGCAAAATAAGGCGAATGAGTAATATGACGAGCATAAAGTTTTGATGTGTCTTTTATAAAGCAATTGTGTTCAATAATGCGTAATGTTGTCGAAGTAAATGTACCCACAGCAAAATTAAGAACCTTATTTACATAACCTACGTAATTAATTCTTGGTGCAGAGACAAATTGATCAAACATTTTTGTTCATATCTTACCGTATTGTTCATCATGAACGAAGATGGAGAACATACCTGAAAAACAAAAAAAAATACAATTAAAAATTGTCACAAATTCTTGAAACTTAACAATAAATAAAAAAAAGTTAATTATTATTTCAAATCTTCTAATATTTAAACTCCAATAGCTCATAATTACTCTAAAAGAAAGTCTCAGAATTGACAAAAAGCCTGCTTATCCTAGTTAAACCCCTCCCGTGCGGGGTGTGGTCAAGTTAAACAATTCAACCATTTTGTCCCATTATCGACGACTTAAGTTTCATGACACGGGTTGATTGATTTACAACTCGCCACCCATTTTTGTGGTTTATTTAAGAGGTAGCAATGACAGGATTAAAACGGTATGTTTTGCAAAGTTTTTTTTGTGTTCTTGGTATACGGGATATTCCATTCATAGTTTTTGTAGGATAATGATGTTACTTGATCTGTTTTACGGGAAATAGTGTTTGTTCAAAATCGGTGTAGCATTCTTTCTGTAAGGGTTTGTATCAAAACTGTCGTCCGTGTAGAAACGTAACTTTTCTAAATATCATCGTGTTTGTTCAGTTTTTCCACACATAGATAAAGACATTAAATAAACAAACAAAAATTGAGTAATTAAAAACAAATAAACAATGTTGTAAAGATTTGAAGTAATTGATTGAAAAAAAAAAACGGAAATGAATTAAACCCCAGCAGGCCAGCAATTATAAAAAAAATACAAACATCTACCGAGTACCTAGCACAATAATAGTAAGATCCCGGACACCCACACTACGCTATTACCAAGGCTCTAACAGCTTAAGTGCTGTGTTAATATACACTCACAATGCGCTCGCGCATTCAAATACGGTTAGCACAAAAATCATGGTACAAAAGATGTTTCCAAGTTATGACTGCGTTAATAGACCAGACGTGTGGTGGCATGTCCTGTCTGTAATGGGTGGTATGGACGAAAGGAGGGACGTATGCGCACTGTGCTTGACTTGGAACCGTTGGTCGAAGTCATCGGTGAGTCAGGGAAAAGTTTATTTGTATGTTCAAGGTAGGTGTGATATTTAATGTATAGGGTTATAAACTGTGGATATTGTTGAGTTAAAATGTGCGTAAATTCTGCAAATGAGTTTTTAGCGATGAATAAATATAACTCATTTTTATTTAGAATAAAAATTTAAAGGTAAACTCCATTTTTACGCAAAAAACTGCTCACACAATTTTACCCAAACTACTCATTTTTTTTTCGTTAACTACAAAAATAAACACAATTTATGGTGAATCAATACACTTACTATTTATGTGTCGTACTATCACCGATAATGATCGCACAAACACAGTGTAGCGAAAGTCGTCGAGTTTCCAAATTAGCACATCCAGATGACCAACGGATTGATAGAGGACGAATTAGCGGCTTTTGTTAGGCTGCCTCCACGCACGCACGCACCGGGTTAACAAGGGTACCATGATATTATGTGAAAATGATGGACTATTTAAGAAAAATAAATTGTTTTTTATTTTTTGTTTTAATCTAATCAATCCCATACATTACTGCAGGACAAAGACCTCTCTCTCCCTTGTCCACACAATTCTGTCTGCATTTTTTATAATTCAAAATGTTTTGGGCTGAAAGGAGCTTTAATACCTTGTGTAGAGGTTTAGATGCTAGATTTTCTGCCTAGAAGTTTTTCATAAATAGTATAAGTACAAAATAATTATGTTGCGTGCAATAAATATTAAAACTAAGACGCTAAGTACACAACATTAAATTGTGAACAATTAAAATGAATGACTATATACAGTGACTTTGAGAGATCTTCAAACAAGTTTTGTATAACGTTCGAGTGCAAATTAAGAAGTTTTAGCAAAGACGATGTCCATTGATAGTTAATATTAATATTTATGTACTTATAATAACTCAATACAATTTATTGCATCGATTTGACCCGTCTGTCTGTATGAATAATAACAATATAAATTAATTTTAATGGTACTTGAGAGTTTTAGTTTCAATAAAAACCGTTCTCAAGGTAAATAAATATGAAGGTTTAAATGTAGCAGTGGATAATCACAGTTTATAATTAAAAGCACACTGAGCACCAATAATTATGCAGATACAACAAATTGGTGTAATTAATAGTTTTGTATTAGTTTTTTAGAAACAGCGATTACGGGTTTTTTAACTAAATTAAACATTTATTACTTTTTATGATGAACGATTGTGGATTTGTTTTTATTAAAACAGTTGCTAAATGTCAAACGATTATAATTGTTAATTTCTATAGAAAACGGTATTGGATTAAATTTTCTGAATAAAATGTCACAATATCTATGATTTATGGTGTAGCAGTTTCTAACGACATAAAAATGTTGTAATTTGTCAGGGACCATAAATATTTCAATATTTTAATTTCTGAACCAGAAGCATTATAAGAATAATAATTATTTGCAATTAATATTAATAACTATATGAATATATAAAATGGGTTTAAAATATTAATACAAGGTAGGCGCAGTCGAGAAAAACACAAAAAACAAACCTCGTAACTACACACATCAAAAGTGTCTAGGGATCAAGCATTTTTATGCGGATTTCTTGAGATTGAGATGTGGCTTTGTAATAAATTTATGATTTTATAAATTTATATGGATCTTTTTTGGTGCATTTCATAATTTGAAACAGGAACTGTTAATCAAATTCGAGTAAAAGATGAAAATCAGCTGTCAATATTTTCCCTATAAAAACACACAACGCATTGAAGACATTATTAGTGCTACTGTTTCCCTACTACTGATTAAAACCAACGTTATTATGGAGCGGCGACGTCATTTAAGCAGGGAAGAAATGCTCAGAGCCGTGGGCATCGAGATATAAGTACTAACGTTAGTACTTATATCTCGATGGCCGTGGGAATGATAGAAGCTGGTTCCCGGCAACGTACCTACTGTGGCTTTAGCTCTGAATACAAGTCAGAGTGTTATCAGTCGACTTTGGACACGTTACCGAAGCACTGGTACCGTGGCTGAGCGCCATGGAGGACGGTATCGCTGCACCACACGGAGACAAGACCGATACATTCAAATCTTAACTCGAAGAGCTCCAACAATAACCGCCATGATGTTAGCCGTGAGGCTTCATCACTCTTCAGGGAACTTAATTAGCGACCAAACAGTCAGAAACCGCTTGCATGAAGTGAACCTTCATTCCCGAAGACCGCTACGGGTACCACCTATAGCAATGCACAATCGTAGGATTCGATATCAATGGGCTCTTGAACACAGAAATTGGGCAGAAGAACAATGGCGTTTCGTGTGCTTTTCTGATGAGTCTCGTTTTGGTATGAGACCGGATACAAGACGTATACGACACTGGAGAACCCCTGGACGCCAACAGCGATTAAAATCCTGCCAGGAAGTCCATCCTTATAGTGGTGGAACTATCATGGTATGGGCGGGTATTTGGATCGGCGGAAGAACTGAGTTGATTTGGATCAGAGGCAACCTCAACGCTCAAATTTATGCTGAGACGATTGTATCTGACGTAATCGTTCCTCTACAAGTGCAAATCGGTCCCTTATTTCAGTTAATGGATGATAATGCACGACCGCACACCGCAAGAGTTGTAAGACAGACTCTCGCCGCAGCTAACATCAATGTCCTGCTCTGGCCTGCTCAGTCGCCAGACTTGAACCCGATTGAGCATGCATGGGATATGCTACAGAGAAGAGCTCTGCCGAATATGGAGGGTATCCAGTCGCAAGAAGACCTTTTTTTGTTGTTGCAACGAGCATGGGCGGCCATTCCACAGCGTGATTTGGATGAACTCATTTTGAGTATGCCAAACCGATGTTCTTGTGTTGTTAGTGTTCGCGGTAGAAACACGGATTATTAATTGTTTAAGTTACCCAATAAAATTTTAAAGAAAACTGTTATTTCAGTCTTTTTTTCGAACTTTAATGTTAGTGGTTCAAATGTCAAAAATTCTTTATTAGGAAAATGGCAAATTTCTTTATTAATGCAAAGGTGACTTGGTTTATCGTTGCTGTGACAAACGAAAACACTTTATTTGATGAATCCTTAAAGAAAATTTTAATTAATATCAATCAGGAGAAAAGTTATTGCAAAAATATATGTTGATCCCTAGACACTTTTGATGTGTGTATTTAAAACAACTCTAATTTTCAATCGACGACTCGTATTTTCGTATCGTTTCAATTAGCTTTCCTTTAGCTTTCAAAGAGAATCTCGGGCTTTTCGCCAACTTATCTTGAGATCTTTATTATTGTGACGGCGTGTTCTGTCTCACAGTTGCGTGCGTCAGGGGCATCCTACAGAGCATTTAGCGGGTGATATTACAAGTTCTTCCGAAGCTTTGTTAGCACTTTTACGAACTCACATGAAAGTCAATTGTATGTTATTTTATGTGTTCTTCCGTGTTGCCTGAGAATTTGGGTTGACATTCGCTTTTATTAGCTTAATGGTTTTTTAGAATGCTTTTTAGAGATGGTCTTGTTGAAAATGGTATTTTTGGGCGGGTTGAATGGTGCTCGAGTCTTTATTATCGGTAAAAATCAATAAAAAAATGCCTGACGAGTAGGAATCGCACACGAAGGGTTCCGGTACCACCGTACAATATTAAACATTACATAATTATTTTTAAATTTGTTGTGTAATTTTTTACTTTATTAATATTATTTGTTTTCACAGAGTGTGCCAACGGGAAAGGGTGCCGCCGAGCCCGTATTACTAAGGCTCTGCTAACGGTCCGTCTGTCAAAGGGCTGTATCTTTTGAACCGTAATAGTTAGCAGTGGCGAAGGTTGCATATAACTCGATTCTCACCGGCTTCCCTTTGAAAAATGGCACAGTCAGTATTCTATAGACAAATAATATAATCATATTAAAGTTATCTACTCCGGCTCACCTCTTACAAAAATTGACCCTTCGCTACTGATAGGAAACTTTAAACTCTCGTTACCGGAGCGTTAGCAGAGCGTTAGTACTAGGGTCCAGTTGGCACCCTTTGGGTACAGATCCCTACAAATTTCGACACGTTTTGTAAAGGTTATACGTATAAGTTTTAGGAACCATTAAGATTTAGATTACTCCCATTCCTTGCTACACATTTTATCGTATTCAGATCATCTTACTCAACTTAAAACACTTTTAAATCTATCCAAAGGTTAAATCTATTAGAAAATTAGCCCCATACACGCCCACAATAAAAAAAACTGGCCAAGTGCGAGTCGGACTCGCACACGAAGGGTTCCGTACCACACGGCAAAAACGCCGAAAAAACACGTTTGTTGTATGGGAGCCCCCCTTAAATATTTATTTTATTCTGTTTTTAGTATTTGCTGTTATAGCGGCAACAGAAATACATCATCTGTGAAATTTTCAACTGTCTAGCTGTCACGGTTCACGAGATACAGCCTGGTGACAGACGGACAGTGGAGTCTTAGTAATAGGGTCCCGTTTTTACCCTTTGGGTACGGAATCCTAAAAAAACAAACACCACGTTATTGTTTTAATCATATCAGCAGAATCTCCCTCAAGTGTGATAACATACAAAGTTTCACACACGAAAGGTTGTTCAGATTAATAAAAATAAAATAAAATTTGTTTATTTCAGACTAGGATGTCCATATTTTGTTAGTAACAAATTAGTTATCTTAGGACTAAGGTTAGTAGCAATGTATGTTAGTATTAATGTGTTTGATAAATGGGTAAGCAGTAATCGAGGTTATGTAAACATAGTTCTGTTATATAATTATTGAGTTTTAGTATAAAGGTTAGTGTGTGACCTAATGAGATTAGGTTGATATCATATTGTTTGTTAAGTCTTTCAGTACATAAAACTTAATTAATTTTTTAATAATACTGTGCATGACCAGTCTGATTCGAGTTCAGATATTAAGAATAGATTTTTAATAGGCAATTCACTTTTTTTAACAAATGTATAAACGGCAGAAGTAATCGTACGAAAGTTATAAATCTGGTAACAGGTAAGACAAAGAAGTGTTTTTGCTTACAAAAAAACTAGGGGAAAACATGATATATTTTAAAACTGGACTTCCATAGAAAATAATTCTTGGGTAAAGTTACCCAAGAATATTTAAGGGACCAAAAAGTCTGGTCCTATTATAAGTATATAGGACCAGACTTTTTGGTCCTTTAGACATAGGTACGGTAGACCCTACATTGTAGACTCTAAGTAAAGCATATTTAATACAAAAATAAGGCACATTTCACATGTGAACACACGGCGTAAGTCGTGGGAATCTCATAAAGCGATTGACGCGCTTCGTTATGTAGAACGATCTGTAATTGCGATGTACGGACAGCAGAATAGCGGCAGCTTTACATCGCTTTTATTGCTACAATACTTTGTGACTACTGATGTTTTTATTATCATGTCTCTTTGTTGAGAAATCGCTTAGAAGTGGAATAGTTATTTTTTAAACATTAATATATGACTATTTGTTAGTTGTGTTTTTGTGGCGCCGGTGGTGCAAATACAAGGTGAACGGTACTGAAGTTATGAGTAAAGTAATTGTAATGATAGTAAGTACAGTAGGAGCACAGTTACGTTTTTAAGTTCGGCGACATATCAAGCTGTACATTTCCAGTATAAGCTGGCTTCTCATTGTAGGAAAAGCCCATACATGCGAAGTCAGCTAAAACTGGAAATGTGTAGCATATACGAGTATGTCGCCGTGTGTACTACGACATTTAAAACCCGTTGTTTGTTAGGAATATAAATAAATCATCGCACGTTCCCAGTAACTTAAGTCGAATAGGAAAGTTCTAATTTAAACTTATTGCGTCGATGAAGAAAATAATAGCATAATAACTGACGAACTTTACTCTTGGCACAGCCGGCCAAGACTTCTGGCCACGCCTATATTATTTCAGCTTTTAACCCTTGCATAGTTTATGTCCATCGTAAGGTACTGTTACTTATACCCGACTCAATATCATTACTATAAAACAACAAGGGAATTAAAAAAAAACTATCCATCCTGTTACTTCTACGCTCCGATTTCCACAAGCATAACGGTTTTCAATCAGCTAAGGTTATAAGGTTATAAACCCAAAAAACTTAAATATTACGAGGCTGAATAAAATAGAGCTATCATCGGAGCGTTTTATAGTTCAATTATTCATACAATAAAGCGTTAAATCCATGACATTTATAAATATACGATCGATTTTGTAACCGATTACGAATTCAAACATCGATAAATCGATTCAGCTCAAAATCACGCGGCAATCAAGAAAACACATAGTGATCACGAAATGGACAATTATTGTCACAAATTAAATTTCATGGCGTGATATTTTAGTCACTGTTATGTTGTCGGTACACGCGATCGGTTTGATACGATATCATCACGCTATTTGTTACGAAGGGTTAAATTGCTATTGAGATAAATGTTTTTGCTATCATTCTTCGGTTTTTTTTAATAGTCATGTGTTTGCGTCACACATATTTTGAATTGTAATTTTGACGAAATCAAAATAATGTCGTTAATATTTCTTAACAATATCCTTCCAAAGTCAACTGAAGGACTTAACTGAAATTACAAACGAAAAATTATAATCAAGTCCTAATCACCAGGATTGGCTTATACGTATACATTAGTGATTAATGCACATTTTTCTGAAGTACCCACAATATGTTCAGTTTGTGCTATATTCAGTTATAACTATCTCTCATAAGTTTTGAAAGGTGAATCGCTAGTTTCATAAAGTGCCTCAATTATAAGTGTTAATATAGTTTAGCATAAGTGCATTTTATTAATTGTTCTTGTGGAACCTAAATAAAGTTATTTGAAAATGAAAATAAACGGCTGAAGTAACTTATAATAATTTAAAATACTCAAGATAAAGATCCATACTCATTAGCCTTTTCCCAAATATGTTGGCGTCGGATCCTAGTCTAACCGGGTGCAACTGAATACCAGTATTATACATGAAGCGACTGTCCATCTGACCAAGACGAAACAAATTGAAGATCCATGCTATGTACCCCAAAAATCCAATCTTCTTAACTAAAGCCAGTTTCCCCTGGTTGTAAACAAACAGTTAGTATAGTTGTTAATACAAACACGTTGGAAACTTGGAGTGTACCAATTATGTGCGCATGCGTAGTTAGTGGCCACTTAACATGTTGCGCTGTTGTGGCTGTTAGCCGGGGATTAGCTCTGCTTGGGAGGAAAGTATCTTAATATTGTTATCTAACTTTCATGTTTGGTTTGTTTTAATATGGTTTTGGTTGGTTTCGTTTTCTAGATGAATGTTTCTCCCATAAACCTTATGTGTTTTGAGGTTTATGAGGGGGTGAACATGGCCAGAGATCGCACGAGACCGAGAGGTTTGGAAGGAAAAACGGGAGGATTTTTGCCCAGCGGTGGGACGCTATGGAGGAAAAATAAAGCAAAAATAATTTGTTATGTTGTGAAAAGGTGAACTGAAATATACAGAGCCTTGGTGGATCGTTATGCTTAATTATGCATCACAGTATTTTGGCGAATAAGTTGTCTAACATTATCACGATTAATATTAACATAATTAACATTGGATTGGTCTTTTGATACGAATATTTCATCTTCATTACAATAAGATACACAAAACAGGAATTAAAATGCATCTTGTCCTTCATAAAAACCGGCTTAGTTCGTTCTGACATTCATGTCCTATTTAACAGCATTTTTTTCCAATGTTTGCTTCTCAGTCTCCTAAATCTTAACCTCTAATTATAACGACCAATCACGCGTCCCGCATAGCTCATTAGACCTCATTACCACTTGTGAACACCAATGAATCAATACAACCATTTACCAACTTTAAATCACACTGATAAACTGAAATCCAAGCGATTATCGCCGTTAACAGTAGGGAATTAAAGGACCACGTGACTAGACAAAACGCGAAATGTTAGTTTGTTTTTCTAACCCGTTGAAATGTCGAAATATTTTCTTACTTAATTCCTTCAGCCTGATGCATTACTAATGTAACCAAACGTTCTATTGGCACTCTATTAGAATACGAATAGAGGTGATAATCGAATGTTTTTTATTTGTCGAACTAGGATAATATTGTTAGTGTAAAACAGTGATGTTTACATTATCACTAGTTAAATCCGTGATTAAGTTTGTCCGTTCGTTAACGAAGGTGTGATATGGGTTGTTTCGAGGTTAAACGATCGTTTCGAAACAAGCCATGTTTAGTTTATGAATTAGTGTTTGATTCTTTGGTTTGTAATGAACATGTTTTAGGTGAAGGTATTCATCACGATTCCTCGTACCCAAAAGAAAATGAATCCTAATGAGAAATTGGTCCTTTTGAAATTGGTTCTTAGATGACTTCTGAGTCCGTATGTGAAAATAATTAAATTTCAATTATAATGCATGCGACTGAAAGTGAGTGAGCAGTGGTAACGGCCCAACTTACGAGTCGTGAGTTCGAACCCAGGCCGGCACTTAACTTTGTGTGTTTAATTTCATCACCACTACTACTCTCAAAACGGTGAAGGAAAACATCGTGAGGAAAACCGGCATGTCCTAGAACCAAAAATTCGAAGACATGAGACATCCATCAACCCGTACTGGGCCCGTAGAGGCCCAGGCCTCTTCCTCTCACAGAGAGGAGGCCTCTGTCCCAGCAGTGGGAACATTATAGGCTTATTATGAATTATGTTATGACTGAAAGAAAATGTACAAACCATCATCGTAATTCACAAGATTGTAAAAAGATAGAAGTTGTGATGAATTATTGGAAGGAAGCAGAACCATTATCGCTCAACTTTATCATATACAAAGTGTTAAAAAATGAACCCGACAAACTTTAAGAGGTGCTTTAGACCATCGAACTGAACAACTTTCACTATAGAACCAACTCTGAAGTCACGAAAAAAAATCAGCTGTTTCATACGGTTTGGGCTCCGCTCGCCCCTTGGGTCTTGCCCCTTTCGATTAAAATGTTCCACTCACCCCGTTTTACTGGTCAAGTAGGTATTGAACTTTTGCGTTAAACAGCTGTTTTTTTTCGTGATTTCAGAGCTGGTGCCAAAGTGAAAATTGTTCAGTTCATTGGTCTAAAGCATCTCTTAAAGTTGTTGGGTTAATTTTGAAAAACCTTATATTACATTACAATTCCGAAAAGAATACATGGTTAAAGGAAGATACTTGCATTTGTGACAGGTGAACCTATACCAGTCTCAATTGAGATACAACGTGGGATCTACTTCGTTTCGCAAGTCAAGAGCCAGGGTTCACAGTGAATCCGTTCGAACGTGGCAATAGCATCGTTGCTCTAAACATAATAATTGTGATTCCTTGCACCACATGTCTTAGTTATTTATGTACTGTAAAGTTCAACTTTAATACCGACGTTGTTTTGGGAGTGTGTTTCCATTTGACTACGTTATTTGAGGATGAAATGATTCAGAAAATGCAGGCTGCCTTCGGTATTGTCTCTCCTTCTCGCTTAATCTATCCAAAGGTTGTCTCCCATTGTCACCTCTTATAAAATGTCTACATTAATATCTGTGATTTTAATGGTGTACATAATAAAGCATATTCTATCTATTTATCTCAGCTGGTGGAAGAAGTTCTATGTATTATTTTTGATTTAGCTAATTCTAAGGCTGCCGATCAGTTTACACCTTGCATCAATGAATTGTGCCTATAGGATATTACGCCATACAATGACAAATATGTAGCCACAAACCCTCACGGCACGTCATCCATCACGTAACACAAACGGATTTCTCTCATTCCACTGTCAGGTTGTAAAAGCACACAAATAAAATATTTATTATGCGAATTCATAAATTCCAAGCCAGTCATAAAATATCTAAGACAATAGCTATTTGTAGTTTGAATGTCGATAAAGTGGTGTCATAGGCTTATTAGTCGGTTCGTACGAATTTATTCGCCCGAAAAGTGCGAATCGTCACTTTTTAATATAGTAGGTATAGAAAAAAGGACCGTAGCGCGCAAAAGTGATAAGAGTTAAATATTATAAAACGTGCAATTTTTCCTTAATTCATTGCACAAAAATTAAAAATGTGCCAATTCGTGCGAGTGACATATATAAAAAAAAATAGTTACGATTCACACTTTTCGGGCGAGTATGTTCGTGCGAATCGACTACTAATAAGTCGTGTCGTATTGTGTAATGGAATCGTACTCGCGTGTGATATTATTTAATTTCGCAACAGCACACACACACGAGGTGAAGACTTCAGTTATTACGCGGAATTACCATTTAAAGTAATTAGATCACGCGAATCTGTTACGTGATCTACAGTGTTCAATTTGTGGTTTGTTTTTGTTTGTAGCTTTGTTAGAGGTCTATTTTCTGGTCCTGTGACATTTATCCGTCATTTTTATTTTTTGGCCCTTTGATACATAGATAGATAAAACGTTTATTCAGTGCAACAAAAGACACAATACAGGAATTAAAGACATCCAAAAAACTGAACAAAAAAATAACAAACATTAAAAATATAAATTGACCCATAGACACTTAGCTCGTAAATATCTATAACGGTCGATCACTACTGGGCGGTTTTTCGGCCTTTGGGCCTTGATAATAGAAAATCAACTTTTAAAGTTAAGCTTTAAGGGGGTTTTTTTTAAAGTGAAATGTAACTTTAATTTAGGAAAATAGTGGCAATAACAAAATACACACCCAAAGCTAACAGTATTAAAATAATAATATGTAATAATATATATAAGTACCTATATAAAAAGGAGGATGAATTTTTTGATACCCTTTATTTCCCATAAAGGGTATCAAAAAATTCATCCGCATCGCTGTCAACAGGAAACGTGCCCAAAAGACTGGCAGCATTGCCACGTTGTATGGCAATGCTGATTATTTGGCCAAAAAATAGGCCAACCCTCTGGTCACGTGAAGAGTTGACCAAAGAAAGGGTTTAAGGGTTGATATTCTACTAAGAAATAATTATGCTTCGTTTTCATTTAAGTTTTATAATTCAAACTAGCACTTTTTCTTGTAAATTAGCACGTAACATTATTAAAAGAAAAAAGTCCCTAAAGTTTTGACTTTAGGGACTATTTTCTTTTAACTTCGGTTAACTGAATAAAATCTTCGGCTTATCGCAGTCTACAGCTGGACATAGGCCTCTCCCAGGCTGCGCCATAACACCCTATCCTCCGCCTTCCGCATCCAATCTGTCGCAGTCACCTAAACCTGTCTAGCCAATAGAATGTTATGACCACAAAAATGACCCAAATTACTAACTCTTTATGTAACATGTCTTATTACGTCTGCACCAGACCGTGACATTGTATCACAGTAAGTCACAGTTGACTCTTGACAGCCGCTGCACAAGTTCGCGGGTAAAAGTGAAAAAATAACATCGCTCCAGTTCACACGGGGCGGTCGATTGTTGTATGAAAGCATTTGAGTCATTAGCGGTAGCGGTTTTACTAAGCAGAAGTTATATTTTTTGAAGTAAAACTTCTTAGACGGCGATACGATAATCGGACGAGAAATTGAGAGTGAAATTTCAAGGACGCGTCACGTGTTGGCACATTTCGTTACATAAGAGAGAAGAAAGATATAACTCTCCCTGTCTCACACACTAAAACTTTCATCCATACTAATATTATGAATTCGGAAGTAACTCTGTCTGTCTGTCTGTCTGTATGTTAGTTACCTTTTCACGCCTAAACCACTGAACGGATTTCGATAAAATTTGGCAGAGAGATAGATTGCATCCCGAGGAAGGACATAGGATAGTTTTTCCCACGGGATCGACACTTTTGCGGGTGAAACCGCGGGGCGCTGCTAGTAGTATATATACAGTTGAAGCTAGGACTGGGATTATTGAAAGACCCTGCTTACCTTTTCTTAGTGTCAGGATGGATTGTTTGATTAAATATTGTTTTATCAATGGATAAAAAGCCTGCTTAGTTAGAGAAGCACCCCGAAGAGTTATATCTACCTGATTATATGAAATAGTATAAGACAGTTATTAATTTACTTCCAATATTCTTTAACAAATTCTCAGTATAGGTATTTTTCTCGTCTCTTAAGGAATAACTTTTAGCCCATGTCCCCGCTACAGCTCATCCCGCAAGCTCCAATAACCGCTCAGCCTTGATCTTGCTACCGTCGCGTAATTAACTGCGCCAGTTTACGCGGCGGCAGCGCGTGCGCAGTGACGTCATCCATTGTTTCGATTTAATTAGTTCAATGTTGTGAATGAGAGGCTGGAAAAAAGTGGTGTAACACGCGTAGATAGTACTCGTAGTAAGCTACATACAAGTTCATGTACAAGGAAAAAAATATTGCTTCAGGTTGTTTGCGTCAGTGTGGTTACATAGAGTGCTTTTGTTTTTATTGTGACTAGAGTAGAGATGTCCTACATACCGCAGTGTCTCAAGACAAAAGTCTTTGACCAGTGCGTGTTGCCAATGATGACTCATGGCACTGAAGCGTGGTCCCTCACAATAGGCCTTATGAGAAGACTAAAAGTCACCTAAAGGGCAATGGAGAGGGCTATGCTTGGAGTTTCCCTGCGTGATCGAATCAGGAATGAGGAGATCCGCAGGAGAACCAAGGTAACCAACATAGCCCGAAGAATTGCCAAACTTGAATGGCAGTGGACAGGGCACATTGCTCGCAGAACAGATGGCCGATGGGTCTGAAAGGTTCTGGAGTGGCGACCGCGTACGGGAAGACGTAGCGTTGGAGGGCCTCCCACAAGGTGGTCCGACTACCTTGGGAAGGCCGCAGGAACCCGTTGGATGCGAGAAGCACAGAACCGGTCGAAGTGGAAGTGTGTGGGGGGAGGCCTATGTCCAGCAGTGGACGTCTTTTGACTGAAATGATGATGATAGTGATAAGAGTAGAGAAGAGATTATGAGACGAAAACTAGGGGTCTCGGGATGGCGAACCTCTATATATCTACGTGCCAATTTTTTTCAAATAAATATTTAATGCGGCCATGACGCGCCAACAAACAATCTATGTACTAATATATACTTTCGCATTATTATTATTATTTGAAATCTCTCTTGACATTGCTCGGGACCCTGGGGTCCCGGAACTTTGGAAGGCGTATGGGGAGCCGGAACCAGCTCACAGAAGCCCGATAGACGTTTGTAATGAAATGAGACACCAACAGACGATTATCCTTGTTCGCACTATGCAAGTGCATCTAAGGACAACCCCCGGTCGGTGTAGGACGAATGTTAATATTAACAGTTTTTATTTATTTAAATGAAATTATAAATTAGTGCGATTTCTGCTGTTGCAAACTAGACTAGAGACTTGGGTACCTAAATTTTTGAAATGATGCCGTGCCCAAATTATTTTGTTACGTGCCATTGCTGGCACGTAACAAAATTGTTACGTAATTATTTTGTTACATGCCAGCAATAGCACGCGTGCCAATGGTTCGCCACCCCTGCCCTAGTCTATGACTATGACGTGGTAAGACATTTGTGAGTTAAGGATTCATAGCGTGTGTTTCATCTTTATAGGCAGTTTTCATTATAAGATGCTGACGAAACTGTATATTTGCGTGCAATATTATACTGCAAGGTGTGACCTAAGTGTGAATACTGACAAATACAGTTACAAAATCAATTTCAAACCATTCAACACTACCTTTAACCTTTCTAAACTAATTACTTTAACAGTTTCCCAATCCCGAAAACACAATAATCCAATAAAAATCGTCAATTGCGTGGGTCCACGACCTGAGACTGACAGCACAATGTGGCGAACATTATTGGTGAATATCAATCATGTGCAGGATGACACTCTGTGGCAGTAAAATTGAAATTCTATCGAGTACGCATAGTAGTACCGAGTTATGGCTACTTATTACGGTGGAGCTTGTTTAGCGGGCACGATGCGACGCCGACACGACCGCTGTGCGGTGACTGTTATTAGTGTAAATCTTTTGTGAAGGTTTGGTAATTGTTGAGTGGCGGAATTGCCGTGCAAACTAGGCGTGTAACCATTTTGCAGATTGTTTATTGAATATGTTGAGGGGGTTATGAGATAAGTATTGTTTATGATTAAAATAGAGATTGTATATCAGACTAGGTAGTATTTATATAGAGAGGAAACTGCGAAAAATAAAGGAAGAAGATTTGAGGTCCAAATACAAATGAGAAAAAAAAAGAAAGTGAGACCTTGAACTGAATAGATACAATGTAAAGACTGACTGTTGAGTTGTTAAGTGTCAATGTGTTATTTATATGTATGTGTATATATTTATTTAGATTAGTATAATATACTATATGTATGTATTTATTGTATTATGTAAATGCTACACCGCGGACTACCTACAGTATTTGTCTGTCCTTCCCCTTTTTAAATTCATCCTAAGGTTGTCTTTAAAAGATCGCTCTTAGCGATAAGACCGCCCATTGTGTCACCCTTTGTACAGTTTCTATATTTGTGTCTGTAATTTATATGGTATACATAATAAAGAGTATTCTATTCTAATGTAATCAACATAACATATTAAGTGCTAGAAGGACGGTTTGCAAAATCGACTATGCCATGAAATCGTACACATTAAATAGCCTACTTTTGATAGCAGACGTAACGGCGCCCATAGCACTCACATTCAGCTCGAGTGGAGAGGAAAGGTTGAGCTTTATGCTCAATAGAAACAAAACAGTCACGTTGTGTCGGCTGTTATGACCATGCCAGGCTTGACGACTGCAGTGACAGGTATGAGGGGAATTTGTATGGACCTGAGAAAATCTTTGGAGGAAATTGAACGGATGATAATCTTTGAGTTTCAAGTGTAAGAAAAAAATGTAGTGAATTGAAAAGTTCAGTTCTTTCTTTTAGTTTTTGGGGTTTTGTGAAAATCAGAAATGATCCTATTGTTTACTTTCTTGGCAGTATGTTTAAGAATACATATTTTTGCTATGTGCAACTAAATTGCGATTGTGCGCAAGAAAACAGCTTCACTACTGAGGACAGTTAGAGTAGCTGAGAGATTCAGCTCTCCAATTGTAAAGCAGTTTGTGCGGAGGCCGATTGGTATTAACATTAGATATAATTAAGTTGCTTTAATATTATTTTACTAACACTCTATGGATTCTGTGTTCCAAAATAAAAAAAATATAATTTATTTAGAATCATACCTACTTTTAAATTGAAAAGTCTGATTGTAAATGTTTTTTTTTTTAATTTTGTATTGTGCTGCAATATTTTGCTTCACTTCAGTACCTTAGTTTACTTTGTAGTGAGTATTCTTGTTCTTCCAATTACAAAGAGAAATGTATACGAGAGCATAATTACTTCATCTTGTCAAATTATAGTCTAACCGCCACACACATAACTGTCTAGTCTAGGCAATAATTTTACAAAATCTACATTTGCTCATTCCTAAAGGTCTTGGTCCAACATTAATTACACAGAATTCATATTAGCCAATTATAAAATTTCAGTTCGTGATATATCGAAACGAAAACAATAATTATAAGCCAGTAATTAATAACCATAAAAAATCGAGACCGTCTTTCACCACTCCAATTCTCAAAACACTTTCGACAAATAGACGGAATAGAAATAATGAGGCTGTCATCGATAACATTGACAAATTAAATATCAACATCTATTACAAACTTAATAATACAGTCTCACCAAACAAAACTGAACTTTACCGTGATCACACTAGAAGTTACGCCGATGGTAAAGTTTAGTTGGTGAAACACATGAGGAGTGAAGATAGGTAATGTCAGAATTTTTGCCACAGTGTAATTAGAGAGAGCTCTGAGCAAGAGGTCATGCGAACGGAGTGGTAGAAATCGTTATTTAGGACCGTCTGGTAGGCTGTGGTGCAATATGGTTGCTATGGCGGATTGAAGTAGGTATTTTAGAGGTCAGAGGATAAACGATGAAATTTTTATATTTGTTAAAGTTAGATGTCGATGGTAAATTTGCTAAATTAACAAAAATATTAGAAAAAAGTTTGTGGAAAACGTTTTGCTTATTGAATACGGAGAACAGAAACCTTTAGTTTCTAAGTGCAAACAATATTTCTAATTTTATTGTCTACAAGGATCCTTAAATCGCTCTCGCTTATCGCCCCGCTGTGCTTTTCTCCCTCACACCACAAACTGATAAGTTTCGTTCACAGTTAATTAAAATTAATAATCGTTAACTGACCAGCGTATTGTAAATTAATGATTTATAAATTTCAACTGCGGGCTACTTGAGGGCGAGTGCTGCTAATGATGTACCTGTAAAGATCAGCGGTCATTGCAAGACGTGGGGAGACGCTATGAGAAGCGGCGGTTTTTTATTGTTCTGCAGATGTATTTTTGATACCAAGTTAAGTCGCCTGCAAACAGGCGCGACACGCGATATAATCGCGCGCGACACAAAGGCACCGCTCGTTACGCGACTTGCGGTGCCTTTGTGTCGCGTGTCGTGTCGCGCCTGTTTGAAGGAGCCTTTAAGGATATTGAGAGCTAAAAAATCCCTCCTTTCTATCTCTCTCCTTGTTCTTTGACCCTTTCCCAAAGAAAAAGTTTACTATTTTTAATTGTCAGATTCTGTAATAGGTATTTCATTTATCGTAGTAAAGAAGTAGTCAGACGTTTAATTTTCAGTGCATTGAATTAATGTTACGTGTCTGTATATTTTGCACGTAATATGTCACAACAAGTTATTTATGTAAAATTAATTTTTGCGGCATAAACTTTAAAATCCACATTATATCCATCAGGTATAATGCCATGCTAATAAAGCAAACACAAGTGTTTTTCAAAATAACCTACAAACCAATAAACTTATGTCAATTTCTGAATCCAATAAAGGCTCCTGCAACAGGCGCGACGCGCGACGCGAATCACGCGCGACACAAAGGCACCACTCATTGCGCGACTTGCGGACTTGTGGTGCCTTTGTGTCGCCCGCGATTTTATCTCGTGTCGCGCCTGTATGAAGGAGCCTTAACCCTATTTTTACAACCAAACAAATCACTCAGTACATCATGCCACAGCGTCTTTACGTCCCCTGTCCGCTCCTCCTAAAGACACGACAATTAATTTTAATTTGTTACTAGTAAAATTCATATTTTAATACAGTGGCGATCGATACTTAGTATTTAATATGTCTATAATTAATTACATAAGTTTTATTGATGGCAACAGTTAGTTCGAAGTTAGTTTTTCTTGTTCTATTGTCTATGCTGTTAAGTTTTATTTTATAGTTTTTTTTTATTTGGCTTTTACACTAACCTGTTTAGTATCAGATAACTGTCCCTAGATTTTATGTGAAGAGAATTTATTATAGTTTCCTGAGTCTTAACACCTAAGTCATTAATTAGTTATGCTACTTGTTTATGATTGGAAATTATTTTCTGCTTACTATACTGAACGATGTGTTTTCACCACACGTTCTTTCGCGTCTTCATTAAAGTAAGAAATATTAATGTTCCTTGTTTGCCATTTCTAATCATCATCATCATCATCTGCCTAGCCTTTCACAACTATACTACTACTTTTAACTGGATGTAGCTGCATAACAGTATTTTACATGAAGCGACTGCCAATTTCTAATATAGGTACCAACCTAATTGGGATTTTTTTAAGATATATAAATTCTTTATTGTATTCAGGAATCTTACACCTAACTTAAGTTAACTGAAGTTGAATGCTGAATACCTATAACAAAAATTTAAAAGATAGTACACGATCGATTAATATAAAATAATAATTGTTTAGACGCAAATAGTTGCTTTCCCGCGAAGAAGCTTTTCAACAGCAAATGTCTACGCTGCTGATCATACAAGAAGTGAAAAAAGTAATGTCCACCGTGACATTTATGTTCTACTACAAACGGTTATAGTAACATCGGATCAAGAGCAAGTACTAAAAGCATTAAAGAAAATCGATCGTGATTCCTTGACATTCCCTTGAAGGCAGCTACAATCGACACAACTCCGAATATTGCGGATACATCACGAAATCCCAATAAAATATACCTTCCTGTACATAAACAAGGGCGCCATCTGTAGCCAATACGACAATCAATGCGACAGAGTGTAGGGATGTACTGGGTTTATCCGAAAATTATTTGATTTTTGAGGAATATTCGTATTAAAAAATTATAATGTTTGTCTATATTTTCAGGTGGTTTCCGTTTTCACGTGAATACTACCGAAATATATAGTTATTTTTGTGTTTTGGATAATAATTATTAATAATTATTATTATATACACACACACACAGTTGCCTGAAATCTTTTTGCTTATTCTAATTACAAAAGAAGATCTCGATTCTATCGAATTTTGTCAATAATTCTTTTTAATTAGACTGAGCACATACCTAATGTTTGTATTGTTAAAAAAAAAACCGAAACATTCGCACCAAAAACCGTCAGCATCCCTAGAGGTGTACCGAAAACGGCGCGCGATGTAACATCGAGGCCGAGTAGTTCCGAGCGCTCACGATTTTGCCCGAATGAAGTTGTACCTATGTCTGTCTATCTGTTCGGTTGTGTGTCGCGGCTGCTAACGGTACGCGATTTATTGGCTATGTCTACACGTCGATATAAAGGTCTGTTCCGTTTTTCAGGAGAATTGTCTCGTCATAAACGAACTAGGGTATATTCTAAAAACTTAATTGGTTAGGTAATCGGGTTGTTTTCGTTTTCATGATTTCAGGACAAGTCTTTTGGAGTGGAAGAGTTAGGCCCATGTTTTAGTTAACGACAATCTAATTTCAAGAGAAAATAAAATAAAATATGCTCTACGTACGTAGTTATTTTGTTGCGATCAGTCTTAAGCTAAGGCGGCTAAATAATTTTTGGACAATCTTATTTCAAAGATAGACCAGTTACCCTGCCATACATTTGTTTCAATAGTGTCAAATAAAAATCCAAAAATTACATAAAAACTAAAAATAAGTTAAAATTGCTGCAGTACTTCGTATATGAAACGGAAAGTAAATCACACATGCGATGTGCAGTGTGCACGTACTCTTTGTTTTGTTAGGGAGCTTCTACAATTGATAGAGACTTGGGGGAGAACTTATCGGAGATCCGAGCATTAGAGCGATTCTTCTCCATTTACGTCTTTGACGTGTGAAATTATATCACAATTTCAACAGAGTGTCCGCAAAATGTCGCCAACTAAAGTGTTACATGTGATAATTGGCCATTTCATTTGTAAAACCAATTGGAGTGTTTTTAATAGTACATTACTTCAGAGGGAAGAAAGTGACAGTTCCATACCGAGATTATGGCATTTGCGCCACGAGCTTGCGAGGGGCGCAAACCATTTGAGGTATGGAACTGTACTTTATCCTGAGGGATGTATAGTGCTTTTTATTACACCTACGAGGAAAATTATGGACATAAATGCATAGAAATTTTTATATTTAGTTAAAAGTACAATTATTAAAAGTGCAGCTATTATAAGATGTTACATTTTGTCCGGGTATCTTGATATTTTGAGACACGGCAACAGATTATAAACAACTTCTTGGGCCGTCTCTAATAGTTCTGGCGGTGTGTTAGGGATAACATCATCACTGTCGCTCGAAGTATCCATATTTTACAAAAAACACAAAGATAAATGTGTTTTTGCGAAAATGCGCGGGCTTTTCCATTTTTTATTCGCCCGTTTCTGGAGTAGGCTAAGATCATAAGGTCATGCAGCCACTTCTTCCGTGATTCCGCGCGTTTTATATACAAAAATAATTTCGTTTTTAATTTTCTGTATGCACCAAGGAGGTTGGTAACTGGTAAAAAAAAAAACTGTATGTGGCCAGTAACAATTTACTTGAAATTTAATTAGTAGACAGTTAAAGTCTCTTGGCAGTATGACTGCTGACAAATTAAAAAAAAAAGAAAAACCGGGTATGTAATGGAATTTCATACATACTTCCCACCCTTGGGTCGGAAGGATTTTCATACAAACTTCCATACCTTGGGATGAAAGGATTTGAAGGGCGGGATGAAGGCGTTTCTTCCCTCTAATTGGTATAATTAGTATGTATTTTCAGAGCAGGTGTGATAAAAAGATATTTTACGAGTGACTATTCCCTATTTAGTCCCGCGTTTTCTAAATATGTACTATTAAGTGTAACAACCTTACTAATTAGCTAATCATTTCACCACTACGTGTCCTAGAGTCAAGATAAAAACATTTTTGTACTCATTTATAGAATATGCATAATTGTACATAATTGTATTGTGTTTTATAACCATTAATACATATTTAGGGTACAGCGACGGTCTAATCACTGACAGCGATATCTACCAGACAACGATTAGATAGACCTCTCATCTGTATTAATTTCCTGCCAAGTTTTAAACAAAACTAAAGGCACTTTTATTAAACCATATATCATAAGTACGCAAGCCACTTCCCCGGTTGGCCTCCGGCGGCGTTCCGGCGGCGCATGTACATGGGCTGCTAGTTCTGCGATTATGATGCCTGTATCCATTAGGTGGCATTACGCCTGCGTGGGAATTGGACTGGCCTGGGAAGGACAACGCAGCAGATTCGCCTGGGTTATAGGCGAAGAGCTTGTGTTTAGTAATGTTCATATATGTATGTGGGTAGTCTGATAGAGGTGAATTTCGATGCGCATTGGAATTAGAATGTCTGTGGAAGGCAGCGCAGCGATGCGCCTGGATTATAGGCGAAGAGCTTGTGTTTATATATATATGTGAGTAGTCTGAGAGAGTTGAATTTCGATGTGCGTAAGAATTAGAATGTCTGGTCTAGCCTGGGAAGGACAATGCAGCAAGGCTCCTGGGTTATAGACACAGAGCTAGTGTTTGGTAATGTTAAGATATGTGAGATGAATGTATTCGGGCAAACGACATAGAATGTCTTTGAAGACTAGGAACAAGCTTATGTTTAATTGTATTACTGGAACGGTTATCCTTATTCATTTTAGACCTACACCATCAAATAGCCTGTTGGCCAGATGTTTACCTCTATCGTTTGATCGGTTCTTTTTTTTTTCTGTAAGTAAATGAGTAGTGGCTGCAGGTAGCAGCTCGATGAGAGTTGCCGAAAATCGAGTTGAATGGTGTGCAATAGGAGAGGCCTATGTCCAGCAGTGGACTGCTGTAGACCGATGATGATGATGAAGTAAACGGTTCTATGAGACTTAATAGGGCTCTAAGATATTGGTCAAAAAACAATTACGTAGCAACGATTGCTATAGCTAATTCCAATCAGTTGATTAGTGCCTTACGCGGTCTGATAAGCAACACTTTTCAATTATTACACCAGACTTGTAGTTTTAAACGATTTGCTATTAAGACATAGCTATTAATACGAGCAACTATATAGTTGAAACTATTTAAAAATTCACACATTTTGCTCAATTCGAAAGAAACTAAATAATATTGACAATTGCTCACGTAAAAATAAAAGTCAACTTAATTATTTTATAATATAATAAATTGTCGGCAAGTTCTATTGAAGCAGCCTTACTGGTATTTACATAAAAACCTTTGGAATTTCACCCCACAATCGATTACCAACCCTATGAATTAACTTTTACAGTTCAATATTCCCAGTCTCCATTTTCAGATCAAACGTTCTACCGAAGTAGGGGTAAAAACACCTATTTTTTTCATGATACTAGTACAGTTTAATTAATATTCCTTATAAGAGCAAAGCGGTCCACTTGAATGAAAGCAGATCAAGTAATTATACAGTTTTTTTGTCACCAATGGCGTCGCTTAGTGGCGGAATGACGGAATCAACAAGTACCGGCTGTTGTTTACGCCATCTACTTATAAAGAGGATAAGCAGAAGTGCCTGGGGGACAAAAACATCCCTTTGAACGTCGTGGAAGCGGCTAGTGTTTGATTAGTGATTGGCAGGCGATGTGTCTTTAGCAAGGTATTTAAGGACTGAAGTGTTCCAACAATGTGTGAAAAAAACTGCCGTTTAATTATTATATCCACGTGTAGGGTAGAACAGAAGCCTCTTAATGAAAGCCGCAATTAATGTTATTGACATAATTAGCTTGCATGATCCAAATAGTTGATTATAACGACAGCCTTTTTTTTTTGATATTAGAGATTTAATTTTACTCTATTTATAAAATCTTTTTTTTTTCAATGAATTCGATGTCTCGATGGCTACGGTGTTTGAGTAATTGACTTCTTTGCTATTAGAAAAAGGTTCAGTTCCTGTTACTTGTCAGTAAATTTTCTTAGAGGAACAAGCAACCTTACCGGTCCGAACTTATTACTTCCTTTACCTCCAAATAATACCAAACCAATATAAAACCTCAACGCTCCAACCTCTCCCAAAATACTAATACGTTTTTAAATGCTCTCCAATGTGCCAACCGAAAGTCAACGACGATAGTTGCGACAACCAAAACGCGACTTCTGCCAACCAATGGTTGTTGGGAAACCGATAATTCGACACTTGAACAATTAGGATTTGAAAAGAGTTTAAATCGTTAGCGCGCGACGTTTGGAAACACTTACAGACACTTTTGAACTGATTTCTGGGTATTTAACCGAGTTTTTCTAATGGATTATCTTTCTGTCAATTTGACAGACAAGGACAAAAGGTTATAGTGAGGGACATAACAATGGTTCACGTTGATTTTCCGTAGAACTGTCTCGGAAAAGAAAAATTGGTTAGACGATTTTCTTTTTCTACGTTAATTGTTTACTTAGTTCATGTATTGCTAATATTGACCTAACCAATTGTCCCTAATCTTGAAACAATAGAACTGCATTTTCTTGCATGTGTTCTGAATTTACCGAGGAAAGTTTTTACTTGGTTTTTCTTTAAAGCGATTGTGACGGTAATTTTTAATCGATATTCTGTAATTGCTGAATTACTTAAGTGTCATTATTTCACAGAAAATAAATTAAATTGTTGTTTTCGTGATACAATAAAGTATGTAATTACAATATCGTTTCTTTGTACCTGAGAAGTGAAACTATTAAATCATATGCAAATTTGGGTTCTGCAGATAATAGGTCGATTTGTAATAATTATGTTGCATAAAAATATCGATGGTAACCGTTGCATTGTCGATTGTCGGCACGCAACCGATCAACCGGCGCGCGGCGGCATACGATATGGATAACAACAGCAACCTACCTACTTGGGTGTGGTTGGGTTCACCACGCAACCGGTCAACCGGCGGCAGAAGATATGGTTAGTAGCAACCTACTTAAGTATGGTTGGTTAACCTTTTATTAATTGTGTTATGTAATATTGTCGATTTCTTATGAAAAAGACCTTTTAACTATAAATGGTGATGTATTCTTTTATAACCAAAGATGATTGCTAAATGAGTTTCAATTAAAATGATAGAATTATGTGCAGATGAAGTTGTAAAATAATAAAAATTAATGGTCGTCAAATCAAAATTAATTTCTATTTCACATTAAAATTCACAATATCCGTACAGTTTCCTAAATATTATTTACATAATAAAAAATTATTTTAAGATGAACAGGATATTGAAAAATGTAAGTAAATCAAAGTAAGTACCTCCATTTTGAGAGAGGCCTTCGTCCAGCACTGCGATTGGCTGTTGACGACGATGGTGGTGGGTTACATAGAAATAAAAATAATTTATCATTAATAGAGCATTGATCTAGTCACTAGTGTTTGAAAAGTATCAAGTAAGTTGAATTTCCCAAATCGACTTTGAAAATGAAAAAGGGGTTTCATGAAAGGAAATTGCTGTAATTAATTCAGCGTAACGTCCTCAGCTGTACATAAGCCTCTTCCAAGCTAAGCCATAACTTAGCAGCTCTCTGGTAGATAGAAACCTCTCATATAAGATCACATTTATAAGCTGTATGTGTTGGGGTCCAATTAAGTTAAAGAATTTAAAGAGGAATCTAGTGTAACTTTAGTAAATCCTGAGACGATCTCATAGCTTCACTCCAAGAAGGCTGTGGCAAAAGCCACAGTATGTGAAAACAACCTACCTCATCGCGGATCGATGCGTGACTAACACCAGCTACATATGATTTAATCAAATAACCAGTGACCCAATTAAATAAAACGTTAAATCGATTCAACACATAGAGGACCACTCAGACAATTGTCATTGTCCATTGTACGTAACCTATTACGTGTCGCAGGACAGAGCTTATGTTCTTGTAGCAGCCGTGGGACCATTTCCCACGACGACTGCATTGTCTTACTCATTAGTCGCAATTTTTTTTAATAACACTTTATTATAAGCATAATGGTCAATTGTTCAATAGAATTTCGATTTTTCAACGAGGTCAGTATGATAGATCGCTGTTGATGCTGATACGCACGGGTAATGTTTCGTTTGATTTTCACATGATTGTTTCATGTTTAAATCAATCGTTGAATCAATCGGTTGGGTTATTTGATTGATTGGAGATTGATAGGGGTTTTTGTGGGTGTTTGTGTGTGAATCTGGGAATTTGATAGATGTGTAATTGATGAGTGTGTTGTGTATTATGGCGGCGCGGCGGTAATTGGCGTATGTTTAGAGCCTACAAATACTTTTATGTTGGCAAATTATTTTCAAATGATAATGGTGGAGGTGATTATAGAAGATAAAATGCGAGTCACGTTTGGTTAGTTCAAAAAATAAAAGCATAAATCAGGTAAGTATAGAATTTCTTGAGCTATCCCATCGAGATATAAGTACTAACGTACTAGAGAAGACACCGTAAATTCCTACTTTGTCTCGTTCAACTGCGGTGATCGTGCCGCACCTCACTCAGTCGCTCTCTTGCTCTTTCGCGCCTAGTACTTCCGACAATAATAAATTAATTCATAGAAAAAATCGACGAAAAATGCCTTGGTGTGTGTTGAGATATTGTACTAATAATTCAAGGAACACGGCAAAGTGCAAAGGAATTAAGTTTCATCGGTAAGTAAACTAATTTCCTTGTTTTACAAATTAAATAATTACCACGCGCCATATTGTATTGTTTGTCATAGACTAATCAAACAGAGTGCAATGTAGGTAGATTAGACTGACATTACGGTGAAAATATCGTATGTTGTGTTTTTAATGTTGATATTAATATTTAGTTTTTTAAACTATCGCACTTTAAACAGATAATGTGAGTATCAATATAATTTTTTTTAGCTATTCGTTTAAAACATGAAGCAAAAACAGATCAAAGCGTTGATTATTCCACGAAAAGGCAAAAGATGACTAAACTCATATTATTTAAGGGTAACTAAATAAAATACTTATATCAAAAAAATAAATTGTCTATTATTTATGAAATAAACCCTGTAGGCAAAATACCTACGTTGTCCATTCTGTAGTACTCCTGTCATAGTCTATAGGGAAGACATGTTGTTGCACTTTGTCGAAGAAAACGCGTAAGTGCCGTGATTTACATGGCGCTTAAGACCTTTTTGCCGAGAATAAATACACTTCTGCAGCAAATCTAGCGCTGTGGTAAATTAGTTACGGTTTAGACGAATTGTTATTATTTTAGCGCTGCAGCGAACTAAAGATTCAAATTACGAAGAATAGGACAATTCAGTTATTTGACGTAGCTTCTCTAGTACGTTAGTACTTATATCTCGATGAGCTATCCACACTAAATAAATATCCGCCTAATAACGGGTACCTATACAATTTTTTTTTTTCTTAATAAACTGCCAAACTAATCATCACTGTACAGGTCGAGTAACAAACAATACTCGGGGTGTAAAAGCTTTCGTAGCTACATCTAGCATTATCATTGGTCGAGCATCGTAACGTTTACTATAGTTACCAACAGATGGCAGCACTAGTCTCTTTCCATAACTAAATGTTTTGATTTTAGCAATTAATACATGTATAGTATTATAAATTATAATTAGGTACAATATAATTTTAACTTACTCATAGCCCGGTACATTTTATTCTAAAATGGTATGTATTCCATGACGCTATAAGCAGTGCATACGCACTGTAATATATTTTACCGGCGCAAGTTACAAAATATCTACGATGTGCTGAAAAATCTTGAAATCTTTAGAAATAATAGATGGTTTTAGATTCATCCCTGAGGTATAAATAGTGAAACGTTTATCGTGAATTCTCAAAATAGGCCCATGAGTTAGGTTAGGTTAGTCATTGTAAATAAAACTCCGTTTAAGAACATTTTAATTACTCCGATGCTTTTACTGCTGATGTTTTATTGTGACGCAGGAGCAGTGGTGGTTCTGTAGTAACAGCCGCGACTTACGGGTTGTAGGTCGTAGGTTCGAACCCAGACAGGCATTTTACTTTGTGTTAATTGAGGAAAGCGGCGTATTCTAGAACCAAAAGTTCGAAGACATGTGACATCTAGGAACCCGCACTGGGCCCGCGTGGAAGATTACGGCCCACTCCCGTTCACCGAGAGGAAGCCTGTGTCCTAGCAGTGGGAATTTCATACGCTGATTATGTTAGATAAAGAATACGAAGCCTTTATACTACTCAACATCATCGTTGTTTCAACCCGTAAGCATCAAATAATGTCTTACAATTACCGCTACAATGAGCGATCAGGAAGGATATTGCCAAATAATAACGTTTGGAAAACGAATTTTCGATTCTCCATTTTGTCCTCAATTTAACATATGTGTATCCCTTTGGCGTAGGCATTTGAGATAGTCGGTTTTTCCATGCTTCTAAATTATCTGTAGCGAGATAATTTCTGTGAATGTAAAATTGCCTTTACGATATTTCAGAGCTTTTCGTAAGCACTATCGCCATGATTGCGGGGTGAGGGTGACTATCCATTTTTTGTCGGAAACCTAACGAAGTTTTACTTTACATTAATTTGTCAAAGCTTATATTTCTATACCTATGTATACTTACTCGTATAATATAGTAAAGCTGAAGAGTTTGTTTGAACCCGCTAATCTTTAGAACTCCCAGTCGAATTTCAAAATTATTTTTGATTTTGATAGCCCAATTCTTAAGGTTATATGTTATATTTTACATCATGCTAAAACCTGTAAGAGCCGAGCGAGGTGGGTGAAACAGTGGGGCACAGCTAGTTATTTTATATGAAGACTATAAATGGCTAGAATTAAGGTCTACCTATAGCAACTTTTTGCTTTTAAATTAATGTGATACAAGAAATAGGTGTTACTCTTAAGAATGATATGTGACTTCAAGTGTCATCGGTCATGCGTCGGCCACGAATCACGGATGTAGTCTAATTTTATATCTTATAGCTTTTACATTAGCGACAGACGCAAATTAAAAGGTAGAAGATTTATAGTGTACACATAGTTTTATATGGACGAGTTTTTGGAATGTGATAATTTTCGCACTATTTTCATTTTTGTATGCCACGTGACATGTCTAAGTAGCTTAGCTAAACAAAACTTGAATTACTGTGAATTTGACATCAAAAGGTACCTTAAAAGTACCTGAGTACTCCTTAACTTAGAAGATTACTTTGAGTAGACAGACTAAACGAATTCTTGCTAATCTTCTAAGCGATTATATTTTGCTTAAGCCTTTTTTATCTGAATAGCTCTTTCTCTTTCTTCAAGGCATTATGACGAACTTTAATTTAAAACAACGGACTTAAAGAATTTGTCCAAGAATGAGTCGTAAAGATGACACAGTCATAGGGAAGCCCTTAAAGGCTTCCACTGCGCGTATGGAACCAAAAGTCCGTCACATGTAATTAAACTAAAAATTGACAGACAACCATGAAAACGAAATTGACAGACAACCATGAAAACGCTAGAGAGATAATGATATACGAAATTCAAATGCTTTTAAGTCTGTATTTGTGCGCGACTGATAGCAAAAAGCTAAAGCTCTGTTCCATGGGGCTTAAACATAACTGTACTATAGGTACACGTCTACCTTACCCTGCGGGGAATACAGGCGTGATATTATGAAGATATAGGGATATATTTATACATACTTTGTAGTGTTAGTCAACTTATGCGATGTTTAATGACGGAAAAAAATTACCGCTAAGCATTAAGTTTTCGGCGCGCGCCGACGCACTCAGATACCGCGTATATCAGTCACTTTCCCTATTTATTGAAGAAGTGTGACTTGAAGATAATTGTAATACTTGAAACGCTATGTTTACAGTTAACGACCTATGAAGCTTGATTTAATAAGCCTTGGTTGAAACTATTTAAATGAAGTGTTAATTTGCATTTTGAACAGTATAAGTGTTTTCAGTACAAAAGACATAAACGCTAGCAAAACAGTGTGAACCGCTGTTATTATTTGCAATTATTCTTATAGTTGATTATTAATAGTACCTTAAAATAATGGCGCCAGTTTCACACTTCAACTAATAATAAATGATAAGAAATTAATTTATTGAATCGCAAAATGATATTTAAATATCTACATATTTGAGATAACATAATTCGTAGTGTTGGCATTTCTGCATCCTTAATCAGAATATTGGCGTATTATTAATGGTAAATAATAAATAAATTATGTTATTTTTTGGAATAATCATAGTGTTATTTGTATGATAACATGTTCGATTCGCGGGAGGCGTGGTTGCAATGAATCTCATTTTAGAATAAGACGCCTCTTTTCATTAAAATGAACTTCATTCGATATTTATGTATGTTGTCTGTTTGTTTAGGTCGATGTTATAGGTATTTGTATTTAATTATGCATTTGCAGTAATATAAATGAATGTTAATACGGCACTCAATTTCGGGATTAAATACTTTTTATTATTTATAAGTTTTCGTGTCAATTTAATATCGATAAGTTACATAACGTCCTTAAATAATGGACACTTGAAAAATGATTCACAAAATTCCGCTAAGTTTGAAATAGTTACAAAGTGTTACACTAAAAAGCTATTTTGCACTTACATGCAATGTTTATCTACGATTTTGACGACAAAAGTGTGTTACAAAATTTTCGGGGATTGCGCTAAAATACTATTTCTATCAATAAAATCTATTGAAATATTATTTAACAATTTTTGAAGATGGTCTTTTGATATTGTCAATGTATTGATGAAATGTACCTAGAGCGCCCGTTTATGTCTTTTGTAGGAAGAGAGTTTCCCGAACCGAATGCCGCCCGCGTCACCCGCGTGTGAAACAGACATAATTGTATGCGAAATATTCATTATTTCAGTTTTCGTTCCATTTTTACTGACAATAAATGATTGATTTTATATAGCGTATGAATTAGTTTCGATATGTATCCTATTGAAATATTTGAATTTTCATTTAGTATCTAAATGGATGAGAATAAATTGTTTAACTAGCCTATTTGGACTAACGCTAAAATATTTTAAGTAAACACCGCTTACCTTAATATCTTTGGTGTGTGCACAATATCAGAAGGCCGCAGTTTTCCGAAAAATCCCACTGTCACTTCACAATAAAAATATTTGCTCTCAATTTTTTAAGTCAATAAAAATTTCACTAAGGCGACCCGCATACGTGGTACTTCAATTACGTATACTATCGATTTCAAATGTCACAGTCCAGTCACTTTCGATGAAAACAAACAAACGAAATGTCGCCGCGTTCAATTTACATCCGACGTATAACTGAAAACGCAAACTGAAAACGCGACGATGCAACTACCGCACTGCTACGCGTATTGTCTTTGCTATTGACACATCATTTTAACAGTTTTTTATAACAGTCTTTATCAAAACCTGCTCTAAAAATAAATTTTGAGCGGAACACTGGCATCTTCTATTGACGGGATTGAAATCGCGCGGCCGAATTCATTTTCGAAATTCAAAAATTTTCGAACACAGGTGGCGTGTGGCTGGAGCGGCGCGCGCGCACGAATGCTCACGGAGGTGGACTCAGAGCTTCGAACGCTGTGGGGGCGTGGCTAACTTCTAACGCAACATCTATCTCTCGTGCTATCCTTGTCTGGCGTGTGTGATTGGGAATGCTTGCGTCTCCTTCTCTATTACCGGTGCGTTACCGGTCCATAGGTACGGTTTGGTGGGATCGCGTGAACTTTGCCACTGCGCCCGAGCCTCGTACTGCGATTAATAAAACGATACGCGACGTTATAGATCGCGGCGCGATAATCGTAACTCCACAGTTTAATGCGTCGCGTCGCCTTTTAAATACAACATAAATGCGTTTTTGTTTTTAATGCGAGTGTGTAATTATTTAATGTCTTGCGATCACTGTATCTATTGACATCTATTAAAAATAATGAGGTTCGCTTACTTCATATTTTTGTTCATCTTTATAATTTTTATTGAATGGCCTCACGATATGTAATAAAATAAAACAAAACCTGGGTCTTTGTTGTTATAATGGTTTCTCTATTTTTATCGATTTTATTGATCATTCAAATTATGTTGTAATTAATTCAGGTTTATTGGAGTTATTGAACAATTAAGGTTAACATATTTTCCTAGAATAATCGGTTATAGTTTAACAGATACGGTATGTATGTAGGTAGGTACTTATTCTTTTAAATATTTTATTTCACAACGTGCACATCATTTAACAGGAACCTTTAGAACAAAACGGTATAAATATTACTTAAAAAATGAACTAAATCTTAACAAAGTCGCTCCATTAACGAAGGAGCTTACCGTAATAAAACTTTCTTTTGTAAATAGAAGCTTTTAAAAAACGTTCAACAATTATTGCAAAACTTTTTTATGAAACAAACAAACGTACTGCAATTTGTAATTTAAAAAGTTTACCGAAAAAACTTTTCGTTTCTTATTCCCGTTTTGCTTACCGACGCGTTTTCGAGATTCGAATTTTGAACGTTTATTTTAGGTTCAACTTCGACGCTCTTTCGTTTTTTTGTTGGACTGTTGATGATGATGATATTATTATAGTTAGAAAGGAGCTGACTACCGAGATGACGTCTAAGAAAGAAAAAGAAAAGGAAAAAGAAGAAAAGACATTTTGCGCTGACCCCAAATAAATTTTGTAAAGGGCAGGGGAATGATGAACTTCCACGCTATTTCATCTTTTTCATGAAAAAACGTTATGTTGACTAAAAGTTTATGAATGAATGAATGAATGAGTGATATATTTATTTGCAAAAATATAGGTAAGTAACATAAATTTTTAAGATCCATAGGTTTCACTTTATTCGGCATTTCAGCCGTGCAAATATTTAGATTTTACATCATGGTTATACCTGTAGCATGCAGTACACATTTAGTAATTAGCAATAACATAAAAATACTAATTATAAAATAAAATTATATTAATTTAAAATAATAATTTGTATTAAAAATAGTGATTAATAATAATTATGTCATGTCAATAAAAAAATTGCAAGAATTATGAAAATTATGATTTTAAGTTGGTATACTTTTCTCTTCTGTCTTATTTTATTCTTCTTCTGGATCATAGCAGGTGACGTTCTGTAGTTTCTGCTTAGCCCCATGGTAAGAACTCGTGAGTTTATTTATGTATCCATATTAATTGTATAAATTCGAAAGTAACGCTGTCTGTCTGTATGTTAACCTTTTCACGCCTAAACCACTGAACAGTTTTCGATAAAATTTGGCAAAGAGATAGATTGCACCCCGGGGAAGGATATAGAATAGTTTTTATCGACATAGGTACCTTGCGGGCGAAGCCGCGGGTGGAAGCTAGTGTATATTATAATATATGTACTTTTTCAGTTTTCTGGCGTGTTTCAAGTTTGCATTTAAAAACGTTGCCAAAGTTCACGTAATGATGGTAACGAGGTTGAGGTAAACTGGTAAAGAGGTTGTAACATTGTAGAGTAAACCATTTGTAATCATCGATTCTCAGAAGCTAGCGATTCTTAATCGGTTTAGTTATTCGTTTGTTTTGCTAATAGTTTCCCTTGTTATAAATTGATGTAATTGATTTTGTAGTATAATAATGTTCATGACATAGTTTCCATATTTTCATAACGAATTATCAACAACGGAAACTGTCTACGGAAATAAATTTGTACCTGCTTAGGTATAAATTTGTTTGACTTGCCCGGGCAAACCCATTTGGAATGAAAATACATGCTTCTATCTTTTAACAATGTATTTGTGCGAAATTCCTTTACATCAACTTAACATTCACAGTAATTAATTAGCTTTAGAAAAGGAAAGCGTTAAATCAAAGTAGAAGTAGGTACCTATTGACACTACTCGCTTACCATCTCGCGCAAATAAAGTAATCAACACATAACATCACGCCTGTAATCTTCGGAGGGTTAAGTAGAAGTACACCCGCCCATCCAAGCTTAATGTCTACAATCGGGTCAACTCCTGACTCCGGGTTGCTATTGAGAAATAAATTCCTGTTGGCAAAACCCAACAAAGCAAAAAAAAAAAACTAATGCGTGGCCGACCTGAAATCGAACCCAAGACCTCATGCTCTGCAGTAGCGAGGATCTCTCTAGACAAGCGAGGATCTCTCTAGACAAGCGACGATCTCTCTAGACAAGCGAGGATCTCTCTAGACAAGCGAGGATCTCTCTAGACAAGCGAGGATTAATTAATCACCACAGCGATTTAAATAACAAGATTGAAATTAGTCATCGGTTATTTGCATCTTAACACCCTTAAATTGTACATAGTTGAATTGGAGTGTGCTCTAAAGGAGGTAGACAGAGTGATTCGCGGTAAAACATAAGAGGTAAACCGCATAGCTGAAAGTGACTCAGGCTTTTTCTGTGCCGATGACACTAAGCGTAAAAGATAGATTGATAGACTACTCGTTTTTTTTTGTTAGCTTTTTACACCTGGGTGTGATCACCAAATCATAAATTATTGTTGTGGTAATCGCGGTGACTGTGGTCAGATCTACTTAGCAATTTTTGAGAATATTAACATACTATCTATACATATTGAATACTATTAGTTGCCCCCGGTTTCGCCTGCCTGAAAAAAAAACATCTTTATTTGCCAAATCAATATAACAACTTGGCACAATTCAAGTAAGTTACAGAAGGAGGAAATTATTGCACGGGATCGTATTGCTGGGATCAGAAGTATTTCGGTCACCAAGATACAGACTGTGCCTAGTTTAGGACCCGCTGTTAAATCACTCTAAGTTTTCTCTTGGATAGAACTGCATGCACGTGTATGTTTGTGAACATGTGTAAGTTTTAATAAGTGAATTTAAATTTGAATTCTATGTCCAGGGCTATCTGTGTGTCAAATTTCGATTTTGACATCCGTTCAGCCGTTAAGGCGTGAAAAGTGTACAAACCTACCTAGAGTTACTTTCGCATTGAATACTTTAAATGCGAAAGTCACCAATATTCAGTCTTCTCGTTTCTATATTATCCTCTTAGTTGGCGTGAAGAACAGAGACAGTTCCTTGCAATAGCGTGATATCGTAGTTTAAAGAGCAGAGGCGGGTTCTCTCTAAATTCAAATTCAAATTCAAGCGTGGTATCGTAGACTACGCTCGCATTGGCTCGCGCTCTAGGCAAGATTGTGTTTTCTTTACCGACATTACAGTGCGTCATCGTCACCGTGGTGTAGGGCTTGAGATTTGAAAAATAAAATAATGATGATAAACTCAAACCAGTATTTCACACCTAAGTTTAATGTTTTTATCTTTTCTTATTTTTGTTTTATTGCTGAATGGGCTCTCTCTTGACCTTGATCACGCCTGATGGAAAGCGATGGATGAGGTCAATGATGGAACGAGCGTGCCCAGAAGATGCCTAAGGCACTCGAAACCCCACGCGACGAAACACAGCAGGCTGCTTGACTCTGGACTCCGGTGGGAGAGTAAACTAGGCGGGCGTTAGCCCTACTACCGCAAGGGAAGAATTGGCCAGTCAAATAAAGTGTTGGGTGTGTCTGTCCAGGATGCGCCGAACGCTCGGTTTAGTTGAGTAACTGGTGGAACAAGCTACGCTACACGAGGAGGCTTCTTCATGCATCCTAAAAATTTTAATAATTAATTAAAATTTTAATGATTACCTCAACACTTTTACTTTTTATAGATGGTTTTTGTACAGTCAACTACACATCAGTGTGTAAAATTTAAAATTAGCACTCCGAAAATTGCCCTTAATACTACGACATAAAGGCGCTGTGCAACCGACGTGTATGACCAGATGTATGTAAACGAAACAAAAGGAGTATGCAAGGATCGTAGAAGGTGGCGATCTGTAATTTCTGCTTACCCCTAGGAGAAGAACGCGTGAGCTTATGTTTGTGCGCTGTCAATGTCAAACTGTGAAGTAATATGCGGATGACCGTAGGTCTTAAATGTATTAAAGCATGTATTTGACACGGAACGTTATCTGCACTTCTGTCTTTACGTAGTTATAAAACGTTATCCTTTTAAACGAAGTAACCTCCCAGTTATTATGTTGATTTTAAACCTGCACTACAGAAAGTAATCGTAATATTTAGCATACATGAATACCTAGCGTATTTACCTGTTATCTGTCATAGTTCAGTATATGACTGTTTTACATAATGCACGTGTAAGCAGATATTATTTATATTACTTTAAATATGTATGCCATCTTTGTTTACAATAGTATAGCGCAAAATGTTTGAATTAACCCGGAATAATAACCATAAGTCATTTATTCAAATTAGGCTGAATTCGTCAAAATTCCATAAGACAGCCTCCCAAAACGCTCGCCCTCCACCACTTTAGAGCGTTAGCTGGGAAAAAGTGGCGCAGCAAAGTCCCCAGCAGTACAAAAGGCAGTAGAGTACCCGGCGATAAATATTGCACATCGACCTTTGGTAAGAGACAATCGGCTAATTTCGGCTTCGTAGAGCGTTATCTCTGTCGCACGAAATACAAACAGTCCGGTATCTATTAGGAGCTGTTAAAACAATTATGATTTGCTTCTTTTGATAATTATTTTTATTCTTTGTATAAAATCGATAGGATCGAATAGGTCGATGTGCAATATTTATCACCGGGTACTGTACCTTCAGCAATACATACCGTACATAATACATACATAATTTAGAATGTAACTAAAGACCACGCTACCGCATTAGGATTATTGCCTGTAATGTTAGTTGTGTTTGTGATAAATAAATAAATAATCAGCCTATACTGTTCCCACTGCTGCGACACGGTCCTCCTCTCTGTGAGAGGGTGTGCGGGTTCGTAGATGTCACATGTCTTCGAATTTTTGGTTCTAGGACATGCCGGTTTCCTCACGATGTTTTCCTTCACCGTTTTTGAGAGCAATGGTTATGAAATAAATTAACACAAAGTAAAGCGCCTGCCTGAGTCCGAACCCACGACCTTACAATTCGTAAGTCGGGTCCGTTACCACTGGGCCTCCACAGCACTTCAGTAATACAGTTGAAGATAATGCTTAGAAAATGATTGCAAGCAAGTTTGGGAGACGCTCTGGCGCGAGGTGGGATAAATGAATGACTACAGAAATACAGATACAGTGAAATTAATGAACGGATAGCAAGGCAAAACAGATGCAATTGCTTACAATATAGGGTACACAAAAAATACGTGTGCCACTTCCCAGTACTATAGCGTGGAAGAAGTGGCGCAACTGCCCATCCAATGTCCAGTCAATTTGATTAATATTGTTAAGTAATCAATGAAGCTTTTTAATTAAGATTTTGCACTTGTTCACAATGACAAGCACTTTTAAAGTATAGCTTACAAAGATTCATCAGAAAGGCTGACGAAAGAAGAAATGAACTAAGTATTCGCAAAAAATAGGACATTTTTATTGGCAGTATCTTTTAACTGTACCTACCATGTAATAAAACTGTTACCCAATTTATGTCTGTTGCAAAAAACAAAAGAAACGAGATGATCCATTTAAAAATTGCAACCCTAAAATTCGCACAGTTGCCGAGTAATAAAAAGGTTTAAGTAAAAACATTTCGAAACACCGACAAACGATTCGCAGAAAAGAAATTTTGCGCAAAACATTAGAACAGAGACAATTTTATATTAATTGTTTTATTAGAGACTGTTAGGGACAGTTAGTTTTATAAACGGTGAACGTTTTTTATTGTCTAGGGTAGTCCGGTGCCGGAAGGTCCGTTACTTCGTACCCGTGACGTCAGGCAGGTCCTTTTTTGTTAGTTTTTTTATTTGAGACCGTTAAGTTTGGAAAACGGGTTGCGGGTCTGGAAGAAACAGTTTGTTTTTGTTTTCAAATGCGAATCTTATTAAAGATGCATTCTGGTGATATATGTATTTTTAGGTTTGTACCACATTATTTTTAATATATTATGCAGATTGACAATCCTTAAAAAGTAGGTACTTAATTTTAAATCGTGAGTAATGCAGAAGCCACCTACAACAATCTAACTCAATGACAAAGATTACTAAGTTTAGAAGCATACCACTTATACATAAACGGAATTATGATCAAGTAATGAATCAATTAATATATCGCATCGACATATTTTCTATTTTATTTCCTTGTGTGGTTCATGTTTAATGTATTAAGGATACAAACCGGGCATATCGCCAATATTGTCAGTATTGTGACCGTTCACATCCGTGAACTCGATGGGGTTTCTGATGTGATACATTGTTCTTACTCATTCCTGCTTTTTACCATAAGAAATATGTGGAACTTTAAGATGTATTGTCTATTTCATGGTTAGATGTAAGTTTTACTTAGGTCGTCAGTATGTTAATACTTATAATGGTACGGTGGTATGTTGCTCCTTCAACAAGACCAGGGGGTCTAAAAAGGCCACTTTGGTAGAATCATAAAAGGATAACATTATGAATTATGGCGAAGATAATAATATGGCAAAGTAAGTCCGTGTTTTTTATTTTTTCGCTGCACTACGTAGGTATGATCAAAGAGATTGGGATAGGATTGATTGGTATTTTAGCACAGACAAAACAAAAACTGAAAAATCCTTAATTAATGGGATTTGATCCGATTAACTTAACAGTGAACTGTCCATTATGATTCAAAATGTCATCCTTTTATGATTCTGCCAAAGTTGCCTTTTTAGGCCCCCTGGTCCTTCGCAGCGTTAAACAGGGAGAAGTGGAAAGAGTAGGGAGGCCTTTGCTCTGCCGTGGGACATCACAGGCATTTAATAATAATGGTACTAATGGGCGTAGAAAAGCTTTTTATGAGTCTTTTGATGCTATTGGCTAATTTTAATTGTGCTCATTTCTATAGAAAAGCATGTTGTGCAGCACGTCAATAAAATCAGGCACTGAGAGGTTCTAATAAAACAAACACTTCTATTTAAAAGTTACACCTGTTCCACAAACAACTTATCTATCCCAATACAAACAGACATTAAAAACGTACTATCACCAAAAAAAAAAAACAAAAACTGGAGATAGCCCAGTTTCAATGTTGACCCGTACCAGTAACTCATGCAGCGGCTTAAACTAAATCCTTACACGACATTTTTTTTAAATAAATCTATTTGGTACATAAATCTTTTGGCCGAGATTAGATCTTTATACTTACATCTCAATTTTACAATAAATTTATTGGTATTGGTGTACTCGGTATATTTATTGTGGTAGTGTACCTAATATGTCGTTATAACAGATAATGTCCGTATAGGTATTGGGTAACGGTATCCATTTTGGTATTTTATTTTTGGACGGTTTGGTGTAAGATTTTTTTTGAGGTTTCGTGGGTTTTCACGGATAATCTCTTTGGTGTTATCTAAGTTGTTGAAATATAAAAAAAAAACTTGAAAATTTGCAAGTTGTTACGCGATTTAACGAATATGAAGCGGCTTTATTCTGAATGATTATTGTATTTTTGATGTTTGTTAGTTTTATAAATAGGTACCTAGTCCTAGAATGTATGAACTTAAACGAAACAAAAAGAATAGGTACAGTACCTAAATAAAATAGTTTTTTTTTTAATAAGTTTAATAGCCATGCCTTAGTCTCGCAAAAACTCGATAATGGCTCGATCGATTGTGATGAAACTTTGGTAAGTTGACGTGTGCGCGCCGGAAAAAAATTCTAATAAAAAAAATTAAGAAGGCAAGAAAGCTAGCCTGAATAAGAAAATTATGATATCACTCAATATTTCTTTATTGGTTGCCAAAATACGTTATAAGACGTTAATTTCTACTCTTGCGGATTATGTGTCAATAAAATCACACCTAATAATAATAATCACATCAGTCTTGATAGCTATTCTGGACGCAAGAAAGTGGCTACAAATTACAATATACGACATTTTGCTACCTAGACATTAAATTGACAAATTATTTAAAAAGATGTATCCTTTATGGAAAATTATTGATGTCTTATATTCAATTATGTGTTAGTTATCTAGTTTTGTATGTCAATATTGCTATATTTAACGAACCTGAATGCAAAATTAGTGATACAAAGCCTAGGTTATTAGTCCAAGTAGACAATGTTATCTTAAAACAACCGTTTACTTTAAAAGCGACCACTAGAATAGAATAGAATACTCTTTATTACAGCGGGATTGTCCGAAAGGGTTACCGCTGGCCCGGAACATAAAGGGCTAAGGAAGGAACACGGGTGGGTTTTATTCAGTAAGAGTCTGACACTCCCTACCGCTCCACCCAGAGCGGGAGGAGTCATTTGATGATTTCCCATCCTCAAAAAAAAAAATACTCTTTATTATGTACACCACCCACCACTTGCGCAGAAATGTTTCCCTGCACTCATATTTAGAGATATTTCCTGAATCAATATTCTGAATTATAAAACCTTTTGACACGTTTGCAAAAACACACTAATATCCATTAAAATATGTAAATACATACGCAAAGATGAATTCATAAACATACTAATATCTCTGAACCACATATATACAGCTGCGGACACAATAAATGACCCACTTCTTTATGAAAATAATCCGTGCATTTAAATCAAAAGTCATTGATTCAAATTAGAACGAATTCAAACCTCAAATTGACATTAGATAGTCCCCCAAAACGCCCGCCCTTCACCACTTGCTCGAGCTTTCGCTGTGAAGAAGAATTATGTTACAAACTTTGCATCCTCAATCAAATCCTACGCACTATTCCTAGATGTTACTCCACAAGGCTAAACGAAAATAAAACCTCTCCCCACGGATCCCTAAAGCATACATTCCCAGTTAGTATTAACACATTTCCGTAGAGATACGAACGACAGTTACTGTCTGTTAATCCGATACGCGATGCTTTAGGGAAGCTCGCCACGATTTATGAACGACACCGTGATTAATGGGCACAGCAGAGTATGTACGAACGTATGGGATACCGGCCTTGGAGGGATTTTGGGAGGTTATGTATAAAATATTACGATTAAGTTTATTTATAGCTCAGTGAAAAGGTCGGTGATGAAGATCGAGTTAGAAAAAAGTGAAGAAAACCTTGCAAGGAAAGCAGAGACAAAAAACAGCCTAATCTAGCTGTAGTAGATGAATATAAAAGTTCTTGAAACGAAGCAGCATTAGAAGAATAAAAAGAATTGAATATTATAGTAATCATTAGTTTATGAAATGAAATTATTTATTCTGTAAAATAGTATAAGTATCGGAATCACTTTTACAGCGAAATAGGGTCGGTGTTTTAAATAAGTCTAGTCTAGTAAATTGGTAAATAAGTGTTAGTAAAAAGCGAAAATAAAAACAGTAGGAACTGTCTATTTGTCTGTAATCCTGGGATTGATAACAACCACAAGCAAAACAAATAATCCTCAAACCTGGTCACCCAGTCCAACTTCTTACCGTTATTGTCACTGCAAATTCCCAGTTGACTCACAAGTTACAAGTAAAACCAAAAAAGTTGGCAACCAACAGTCATATTTCAAAAACTGCCATAACCTATTCAGAAACCCAGCACGCGTTCTTTACCTGACCCAAATATTTTTGATTTAAACATCACAACAGAAAAAAAGAGATTACCATTAATAATGAAACCGCACCAGTTCTCACTAACGATGTTTTTAATCAGGATCAAAATAAACAATTGAAGGCGTGACAAGTTCTGTCATCCTTTGTTTGAAGTTATTCTTTAGGGGATGGAAAGAACTGGTTTTTGTTAAGTTCGTTTTGTAGCTATGAATTTAATCCGTGAGAAGGAACGTGTTTGCGGAATAGCATATAGATGAGGATTTAAATTGTCTTTATTTAAGGTTTCCGATTCTGCTAATGATGATATCTAAATGCTGTTAGGTTAACTCTTGACTCACATTAGGGTTGACGGTGAGGATTAACGTGGTTATAAAACTTAATCTGCAATAACTATTACTGTGTTTTTGGTGTTTATCTTCTGGATATTGTTTAATATCTTAGATTGTAAATAGAACCGTTTTTAGAATTTTGCAGAATTCATTATATTCTAGAACAGGTGGACCCAATGGTAACGGCTGCGAATAGGTCGTAGGTTCGAACCCAGAGAGTGCTTTACTTAGTGTTAATTATTTCATAACCACTGCTCTAAAAACGGTGAAATAAAACATCGTAAGGAAACCGGCATATCCAAGAACCAAAAATTCGAAGACATGTGAACTCAACCCGCGCTGGGCCCACGCGGTGGATTATGGCCCACTACCTATCACCGAGAGGAGTACTGTGTCCCAGCAGTGGGAACATTATAGACTGATTACGCTTTCTTATACTTATGCTTAAAAGAAGCAACGCAACGGTACAGAAAACTGAATCCACTCCGAACCCAGTACACTCCACACCACATAAACCGACCACTCCATGGGAATTCAATAAAACTAACTGTACCCATTATCTAAATGAATAATTTAGCCTTTCAGAAGATTTGCGCACTTACTCATAACCGTGGCTATAACTCCGTGGATATAAGTAGTCGTGTGTTACACCAGGTCACAGGTTCAAGTGCCGATAAAGCGTAGATTCCGTTAAATAAGGAAATTTGTTGTAGTAATAGTAAATTTCGCGTCAGTGCTATCGTGCGGCTTAATGTTGAAATATATGTGTTATGTATTGGCGAGGATGGGTCCGCTGAGTGAATCGAGATTGTGTTTGGAATTGGAATTGACAATGTTGTTCACGGTATGTGTTGGGAATGGTATGGAAATATTTCAATGGTTGGACTTGAGACGTTGCTTATGGATGAAGCATATAAAATCACACTTTAAAACAAGATAAGAACGGTCAATTCAGTTAGCCTATCACAAATTTCTATTTTTTTTTAAGTGAAAACTTATTTAGGCACGTTGGGCATTTTTTGAGATGGGAAAAAAACATTGAACTCGCGCCACTGTTGCCGTAAACGCGTGTTTTGTTTATAAGACGATTCAAAATATATGTACTTACCCGCTTCAGATGTGTTCGGCTGTCCTCGGGATGTACTCGGTTTTAATGTGTATCCGATATGTAAGTGAGTGATGGCAAAGTATTCTATTTGTGTTTTATTTTCACTTCTGTCGGCACTCCCGTAGTGCCACTGTTGTTTTTTTTAACCATTTATGTACACACATTTATCAACAGACAAGAAAAAAACAGTACAGAAAAATAGGTACAAAGATGATGCTTATTTCATTAGAAATCTCTTCCAACATACCTGCGATAGGACAATAGATAGAGATGTAGACAGCGTGTGAAAGAGTAAAAGAGACAAAAAGAAAAACATAAAATCATAAAACTAAACAAATATTATGAGAATATACTTACATACATACTTCTAAAATAAATAACACTATCTAAACACCTTACCAAAATCTCAAAAGGAAAAGAATTTCATAAGCACAGAATATAATGCATAAATAGCCTACAACTGCTGGGACACAGCCCTCCCCTCTGAGACAGGGAGTGGGTCGTAATCCACCACGTGGGCTCAGTGCGGGTTGGGATCACACGTCTTGGAATTTTTGGTTCTAGGACATGCCGGTTTCCTCAAGATATTTTCCCTCGACGTTTTGAGAGCAACGGTGCTTCTTTTACTTCGTCGTAATTTGAAATAGGTGCAAATTCTTATTAATAAGCCACACATCCACAGATATTATTATTATTTTATTTTATGTTCCCCCAACTTGTTAATTTTTTGTTTTGTCTTATTTCTCTGCGTCATGTTTACCGCAAGTGAACGTATTTTCTTTCTTTTTCATTCTATATTGCTTTGCCCTCTTTCACACAAGACCTTTTAACTCTATCGACAAACTATGGTTCTACAAATCTTACCTCATTAATACTCTGGAAATTATGAGCATGATCTAGTACATTATAACTTTGTTACACTTTGGGATGCATGAAGAAGCCTCCTCGTGTAGCGCATTTTGTTCCGCCAGTTACTCAACTGAACCGAGCGCTCGGCGCATCCTGGACAGTCACACCCAACACCTTATTTGACTGGCCAATTCTTCCCTTGCGGTGGTAGCGCTAACGCCCGCCTAGGTTGCGACCACCCTCCCACCGGAGTCCGGTGTCAAGCAGCCTGCTGTGTTTCGCCGATGCGTGGGAGTTCCAGTGCCTTAGGCATCTTCTGGGGACGCTCGTTCCATCATAGACCTCATCCATCGCTTTCCATCAGGCGTGATTGAGGTAAAGAGCGGGCCCATTCAGCAAAAAAACCGTTCATCATTATTATGCCCATATTCATCGCTCGCAGTCGACTTCTGGGCATAAGCCTCCTCTTTATTTACTTAATCGAGATTTATTAGTATAGTCCCTTTACGTAGGTACTATGCAACTATATAAAATACCGTGATTGCCCAGTGGTTTAGGGCCTCGCCTCATGCACGAGGTTGTGGGTAAAAATTCGGGCAGGTACCATTGTGACTTATTTAATTCATATGTGTGTGTGAAGATGTGTGTGTGTGTGTGAGTGTGTTTGTGTTCTTTCTGAGTTTATCTTGGACATTACTGACATCATGAGGAAACCTGGACTTGTAGTTAATATAAGTTTGAAATCGCCATCTTGAGCAAGAGTGGTGATCAATGCTCGTGCCTTATCTGTATGAGAAGAAGCCTTAAGCCCTGCGTGGGACAATAAAAGCCTGGAAATATTAACGTAGCTACTTCTTCTATATCAAAATGTATTATATTTTTTAATATTCATAAATACTTGAGGTCTTTAGCCTTCCAACAAGCCATCCACACTTAGCCCTTTGTAAATAGCACGTTTCTTTACGGTACGGCGTATAAACCGCGCTGTAGAAAAAACGTGTCCGTCAACAAGCTTCCATAGTGATCCATGGCGAAGAAAAACGTATCTGTACACGCGGCTACACATCTAGCTATACATAACCAGTATAAGCTGACTTCTGATTGTACGAAAAATCTATACAATGCGAGGTCAGCTAAAACTGGAAATGTATAGCTTGATGTGTCGCCGTGTGTACAAAAAACCTTATTAGAAAACTGCATATTTATGATATACGATTATAATATTCTTTTTGGTATGTTTAATTTGTTTATCAATATAACATTTGATGGAATTGGTTTAATGACTTAATTCAACATCGTTTTAATTCCAACAGCGATTAAGTTGCTTGACCAGACTGGCAGCGCGGGGCGGGGAGCGGTGCGGGTGCGGGAACGCGCGCGCTCTGCCTGTCCGCAGTGGAGCCCGTCTCGAGCTTCGTTCTGAGTGTTGTCGTGTCCAGTGTTTGTCAAAATATAATATGAAAAAAAATGGTTTATTATTTTAACAAGTAAACTTTAAAAACTAGTGATTGGAGCCTCCTTTTAAGCAGATAAGTCTGTATTAGGAGACTCCGCTCTTCCATAACATGGATGAAGAAGACTTATTTTTACTATAAAAAAGCTCGAACTAGTTTGAGAACCCCGGTCCCCGCGCGGGCCGCCCGCGCTCTCACTGTGGCCACTTGTGTGAGCGGAGTATGTTGCCCGCGCGCTCCCCGCATCAAGCAGCCCGCGCCGCTCACCGCACCCGCATGCCCACTATGGACGCTCAAATGAAGTTCTTATGTTTGAGTAAGCCGCGTCGCGCCCGCCCCGCACCCGTGTTTGCAGTCTGGCCAAGCACTAAAACGTAGTTAAATGTTTTATGACTTTTTTACATATTAATAAGCTTAATTAACATCGGCTTATGCGTTTATCATTATAACGTTTTTAACTCAAAGATGGAAGGCATAATTTTCTTTGATTATTTATTTTAGTGTCTTGTCTAGTTCAATTAGTCATTAAGTCAAATTGTTATTTGGGGATATACAGAGTGGCAGGGCTTCGACGCGCTGCCTGTTAACATGGATTTAGCAAAAGATTCTGAACCCCTCTGCTGCGATTGAATGTTCGTCGTTTATCAAAAATCTGCTATGTCATAGAAAAGTAATCACTGCTCCCAAAACGGTGAAGGGAAACATTGTTAGGAAACCGACATGTCCTAGAACAAAAAATTCGAAGACATCTGACATCCGCCAACCCACTCTGGGCCTAGTAGATCTCTAAAATAATTATTATGGTTAAAAAAATGGCTTTGAAATATGACGGGACCCGCCATACCTACGTGGTCAAGATAATATGTGGAACAGTAATTTTTTTTTGGATTTTCTACTTTAGTGTCTAAAATCATGTATTGAATCTATGGTTACAGTTTGCGCATCGATGTCCCCACCACTCTGTATTTTGGGTTATTGTCCAGTTATTGCCATTGCACACATTCAGTCAAGATTCTACCTAAAAGTTCGTATCTGATCGTAATGTCTCAGTCCACTCACCATTCTTCTACTTCTCATTCAAAAATCCAAGCCATCTTAAAATTCATTCACCTTTTAAACCTATCAGGACAGTCACAATAAAGTTGCGAAAGCGCGTTATTGCCCTCAAAGCGCCCGATCTAATCCTCCATTACACTCTGACACTTATCCCTAAGATCGTCTAAAATATTTTGATACAATCGCGCACAGATAAATGTTGTCAATTTATCAATCGTCCGCTTCAATGCGATGCCCTCCGATCGCTCTGATAATTCCCGTACGCTACTTTATCTTAAGATTATCACGACGTCTTTATTTCGATATATTTTTAAGCTATTTAATTCGTCCCATTCTAATGTGTTGCAATTAATCAGTGACTACACGATAGAATCTTCAGACAACCGGTTCCGATTGATATTCGGTACTATCCGCTGTTCTCACATCCTTTATAAAACGGTTTTGAGTGTGATTGTACCTCGAGATAGCTTTTGAATCATAACATAAATGGGTAAGTGAAAAAATATTTTCTTAATGAATTATTGTATCAATATTTAATTGAACGATTGAAAGATTGAAAGATAAAATCCAGTTTAGCGTTGTAAACTTGAGTTTATTAAGGCAGTTTGGTTTAGAAGATACCTATGTGACAAAAAAATAATGGTTTTCGGAAGTCGTAGCTCAGTACTTAGAGGTGATTAGTAGACAAAAAGAAAGGCTTCTACAAACCAGCGCAACACGCGATATAATCGCGCGCGACACAAAGGCACCGCTCGTTGGGCGACTTGCGGTGCCTTTGTGTCGCGCGCGATTTTATCGCCTGTCGCGCCTGTCTGAAGTAGTCTTAATGCGGGAGGTCTAGTATGGTCCAGCAGCAATCGCAATAGCGAATGACATCAATTCTTAATGACTTTTTTAATAGAGTCACCACACTAAGCGCACCGGTTGGCGCCAGAACGATGTATTTTTTTGTCATGTGAACCTCGTTTTTTCCTGCAAATCTGTACAGTTCCAGTTTGGTTCCACTTGTGACCATTAAGACCTACTCTATAGGTAGAATATAAAATAGATAAATAAACAAAGATGGACCAATCATCAGCATAATCAGCCTAAATGTTCCCACTGCTGGGAGTGGGCCGCAATCCACCACGCGGGCCCAGTGCGGGTTGGTAGATGTCACATGTCTTCGAATTTTTGGTACTGGGACTTGCCGGTTTCCTCACGATGTATTCCTTCACCGTTTTGAGAGCAGTGGTGATGAAATAATTTACACAAAGTAAAGTGCTTGCTTGGGTTCGAACCCATGCACGACTCGTAATCCGAGGCCGTCACTACTGGGCTACCACTGCTCAATACTCAACACTCTTCTCGTATGGACAACATAGGTGCAGTTTTCTCTAAAGCATGTCTGTGCCAAAGAGTAGTAAAGTTATGCGCTGCATGTCTGCCAATAGGTACGAGCCCATTAATCAGTCTAACACCCTTTCTCTTGAGCGACGAATTACGAGTTCCAAGTGAAATAGATTAACAACATCACGCCTGCCGGTTTTAAGTAAAAATTTCACATTGAAAACTTAAAAAAAAAAATTGCTGACTGGGCCTACTCTTGACCTCGTCACGCCTGATGGAAAGCGATGGATGAGGTCTATGATGGAACGAGCATGCCCAGAAGATGCCTAAGGCACTGGAACTCCCACGCATTGACGAAACGCAGCAGGCTGCTTGACGCCGGACTTCGGTGGGAGCGTGGTCGCAAGCCAGGCGGGCGTTAGCCCTACCACCGCAAGGAAAGAATTGGCCAGTCAAATAAGGTGTTGGGTATGACTGTCCAGGATGCGCCGAGCGCTAGCGTTCAGTTGAGTAACTGGCGGAACAAACTGCGCTACACGAGGAGGCTTCTTCATGCATCCCAAAAACTTAGGTGAAGTGAGCTGTCAATAGTGTCAATCCCTAGCATCACAGGCGGAATAACAGCTCACTTGGCCTAAGTTTTCACAGTGGGATTACTAATCCCATGAAGGATTAGGCAGAGGTGTAATAGGTGCGAGCCTATTGTCTTCAATCGGACACTAATTTAGGCTAAGAAGTTTATTTCTTAGGATTTTCCTCTTTGTTAGCCGTTGCTGTGGCTCTGACTGTGTGTTTTTTTTAGTTGTCCAAGATTTCTATACCTAATGCATTTTTACTTCTGCATTTCTACTTCTTGTTGGATTTATGTACAGATGCCAGCACATCAAGTTAGCCGAAACTGTCAAATTTTCCCAATCAACTTTGAACTTTATGCTTTAGCGATAAAGTTGAAAATCTATTAAAGAAATATGACAGATTGTAGTAGCTTGATGTGTTGGCGTCTGTATATAATTTTTACAAACTACTAACATTATGGAAATGACTTAATCACAAATTCTTTCCGTCTTTACTGTAACGTAACGAAATAAAATAAAAAATAGTAAAGTACCTATTTAATAAATGTCCAGTGTTTTAATTTACAATATTATTAGTATGGATATATGATACATTTTAATAGCCTTGAATGTCTTGTTCAATTAAATTTCCTACTTATACTTTTTATTGATTTAGCAGGCCTTATTTATACCTATCGTCCGCTACAAAAAAATTACATGCTAATCTAAATATCATCGTGAGGAAACCGGCATGTCCTAGAACCAAAAATTCGAAGACATGTGACATCTACCAACCCGCACTGGGCCCGCGTGGTGGATTACGGCCCACTCCCTCTCACTGAGAGGAGGCCTGTGTCCCAGCAGTGGGAACATTATAGGCTGATGATGATGATGATGAATCTAAATATGCAACAAGTGGTAAAGGACGTTAAGCCGTTAGTCCCGGCTGTCATTCTTGGAGCTTTGACAATCGTTACGGGTAGGCAGAAGACCCAAAGTCTGACAACTAGTCTTACCAAGGGGTATCGTGTTATTTATTTCAAATGAACGCATTACAAGCACTTTAGAATTGTCAAGGGTTTGGTCGGTCAGAACGATGGAGTTAGTTGCCTATTCCAAAACCTATACCTACTAGGCTTAAGTAACTACCTATGGAGAAGAACGGGCAAGAAACTCCACTCCACTTAATTGGTTATAACTGTCATTTCTATTTAGAGTGTTCACATAGAGTCGTCCCATTTAAATATAGTCTAGTTTACCATAATCATAATAACAACTGTTTCTTTTATTACATCTTTGAAATCGCCGCTAATTACTATTTTAATAATTGAATTAATAATTAATAATATCTCGTATCGATTATTGAAGATGGTTGAATGTTATTTTATGGGTTTTAGTTTAGTTTTATTATATATAATTAAAGCTGGCGTTCTATTAGTGTAAAAGTTTTAATTGCAGATAATTTATGAAGCAGATAGACTAGTGCATTTATAATTTTGTTATATTACATTAAATGGCTAACTAATGTTATGATAACGTTTTAATACAGTACGTTTTATTTTATTATGTTAAGTGCATGTGAACATGATCTGTGCTACAGTCTAGATAGTTTCCACAATCTAATAGGAGGATTTTCAATCGCATTATGTAACTCCGATTTTGTTACTCTGTGACGAGATTGTATAGTAAGGCTTGAAGTAAATAGGTACTTACATGCATTTCAGGGCCACAATGTAACGAAATGTAGTAACTTGATGACCTTTTCTGTTTAAATATCTAAATTATACTAATGTGTACAAGCCGTCATGCCAAACTTCCCTACAAATTTCATCCCCTATCTAAGACTTTCAGTGGATGATTTAAAAAAAAAATGTTCCTTAATGCTCACTTTCGATATTTAAAAGGAGCTCTTGTGCATAGTTTCCTGCTTTCGAGGGGTAATTACGTAATACACTATGGCTACAGTAGCAATGGCTTTCATTTTGATAGTTTACCAACATTCATTGCGTTAGTTACATTGTTAAGCAGACACATTTTTCGAATATATAAAGCAATGGATTAGCAATATCCTTCAAAATTATTGAGATTGATAGCGTGTGACGCAATCAGGGTGTTGGTTCTACACAGCGGCTTTAGGATTGCGTTGTCTGTCAGTAAATTAATGAATTTAAGAATTTTATTAAGTAGATAAGTGAAATCAGATATACAATACAACCACTTGTTTCTTGTTAGGGTAATCACTTTACAAAATGGGAGCCTAAAAGTAGGGCTCAAAGGTCTAAAAACCCTGAAATGTCAAATTCACTCTAAAACTGTCAGCCACTTCGACCATCATACGGATATCCTAGTGCAGTCTCAAGGCTGGCCCATTGTGTAGATGGTCAAGGTGCGCCCCCGTTCACATGGGCCAACAATCGCCGTCGCGGGCGACGGTTTGGTGTTTAGTGCGTTTTTGTTCAGTTATTGTAGTGAGCGTAATTCTAACATAATACAGGCTTTTTACTGCCTCATTTGTCTATTGTGTGACACGAAGATCTTAGGCTTAAAGATCTAGGAAAGAGTTAAAACTTACATGAAAGATTATCAGGACTTTGTGTGACCTATGCGTTATTTTGTAATGCGAGAAATTAGTATAAAGGAACAATTGTCATGTGAATCAGACAATCAGGAACGTAGGTTTAAGTTGTGTAACATAGGTTCTACTAGGGTTACAGCTGTTGCGAAATATCGATAGTTTAGGATTGGTGATGGATTTTAATATCGATGCTAACATAATGAAAAGAAGACATATTATCTTACTTTTAATAAGGATTATGACTATAATGTAATTATTCAGCCAACATTCAATAAAGCAGTTAGGATTAAGGCTCCTGCAAAAACGCGCGACACGCGATACAATGGCGCGCGAGTCACAGGCATCCCAAGTCGCGCAACGAGCGGTGCCTTTGTCTCGCGCGCGACTATATCGCTTGTCGCGCCTGTTTGTAGGAACCTTAAGGATTGTAGGTGGAAATTTATGCATAATATAACAAATACCTACTTTATCAATATACAGGGTTATTGGAAAAACACCAACAACCTCTTAAGAGGTCTGTATCTCATCATTATGAACAACTTTTAGTATGGGACCAACCTGAAACCGCGAAAAAAAAATCTTCTTTTTCCCTACATTTTTTCGTACGAACATAAATGTAGGGAACAGCTGATTTTTTTTCGCGATATAATTTATAAGTTAGGTAAACCTTCAACATTCTCTGAACTGAAAACTAAAATCGGAACCTCATTTTGAGCAAGTGCCCTGGCGCCTACTGAGCCAGGCAGTATCTAGGACGTTATACTCTTTACTACTGTCCTCCACAGGATCTAAATTCAAAGAAATCTCACAAAATGATTCCTAATCTCATGCAACTAGTCGTCAGGATTCTAGCCTGGTTATATTTAGACGTTGCGTTATCCACGATCAGACAAACAAACCAATTCGTTTGTATATTTATATGTGTTGGACACAGTAATATACTGCGTTTATGGGAACTGTGAGGTAGTAGTGAGGGGAAACTCATGTGGAATAGCAGGGTCATTTTCCCTGATCAAGTGTAAATCCAGTTTTAAAGTTACTAAAATACAGAATACAATTTTATTAAAAGGTATTTTTGAGCTGCACGGTTACTGACAAATGCGTGCAACTGGTAAGGTCCACTCAATCTGTGTAGTTCTTTCCTCAAACGATCATTTCAGACATCAATCTACATGGTCTTCACAAGATCTGACCAAGATTTTGTCTGGATTTTAGAAGAGACTGTGACCTCTGAGTTTGTTTCGGTCTTTCTTTTCGGAATAGTCAGATAGGAAACGCCGACCTCAACTAGTTTAAAAAAATATGATTGACGTGTAAAAGTGTTTGTACAAACCTACTTACAGAAAATAAATCATTTATCATTCATCAAACGGCTTTCTCCAGGGCTAGGCACCAAGGAAGCTCTATACAGAATTATCCAAGTCGATTCCGCCAGATATAAAAAAAAAAGAATCAGACTTGGTTTACAATTTTCTAAACTAAAAAATGGCCATATTTTTAATAGTCAAGAAAGGTCGCAATTTGGCACAAGGTTTATATATTACTTACATATGTAAATAGTACCGCAATCCAAAGACACATATCTACTTTACAAGATTTTACTTTAAAATATATTTTTCAAGTAAAATCTTGCAGCCAAAAATTTTATAGCAAGAATCACTGCACAGTATTCCCATCCCTAGTATAATTAGCCCACGATCGGCAATGATGCGCCGACGATCGCGATGACACTTGACGTCGCGACTGTCCACGTCTGATAATTATCACCGGTCTCGCACTCGTTTCCTCGAATGTACTTTGCAATAAAGGTCTAGGATGTACAGGCAATAAGAAAAGTTCTAATCAAACATAATCGAAGTCCGTTTGGAAAATAGTTGTTTTCGTTCTTTGTCGTTTTTTATGGTCTTAATAAAAATAGGAAATGTAAATGTATAACCAGATGATATCCTCCCCATGGGAAGAAGCCGTTTATGTGTGTATGTGTGACATCCTCATACATTTCCTGGGCAGGATTAACTAAACTAATATTACCACGGTTATTAACGTCACAGAAGAAATCAAGTAAGAATAACTCTAAATTCGTATCTCAAAATAGACACCTTTTTGTATTTCTCACATTACTTACTTCAACAAACTTAAGTTGTTGATAGTCGGTTTCCGTAAATCGCGTGTTAGTTTTCAACGTCATTGCATAATTATACCCGGTCAAAACATTATGAAAATAAAACACAAAATTCAAGGTTGCCCTTTAAAAAAGATCATGTATCATCATCATGTTAGTTAGTTTAGTTAATCCTGAGGTTAAGGGGTTATATTTTGCCCTTGTAATTAAAATTAATGGGTATCTAATCAATCGTTGTATGTATGCAGTAAATAATTTAAAACATTTTAATTATTTGTAGTTTATATAGTATGGTTTTCTGTATAATCCTGATAAGTTTGTCCTCGACAGTACCTGCCTATCATTTTCGCGTGTGCTCATATTGCCAACGAGTTCAGTCAACATTCTAACCCCGTGTCGGGTTACAACGATGCTTATATGACGACTTTTAAATCGATTATTTATACCGAACAGACTGCAATCGATGCCGGTAACCACATTACGCCCACTCGATCGACGGTCGCATCACATCCCTCTGTGATTTCCACATTCTCGATTCTATTTATATTTCAAATTTTATCGAGTTCCAGTGTCGATTCAATAATCGAATGATTAATTAACGGTGCATCGGTTATATTTCATATCGATTACGTGAAACGAGTTACTGTAGAATTTTATAGTTTTGGAAAGTCTATTAAATATGCTTCTATTAATTCAACGGTGATCTGAGAATAAATTAAAAAATATGTTAAAGTGGTAGCTTATCCTCCCACGTAGGGTCGTAAGAGTCAATTTACAGGTATTGATTACGATGCGTTGGTACAAGCAGGCAATGAGCTTAATAACCTGAAATTAATTATACAAAATAGTGCTTTAAAGAAGTTATTGCTGTTCATAGAAGTGTAACCTCAAGTGGTTTGAATATGAATTTTATAAATATGTATATTAAATGGTTAAAGAATAAGTGCCTTGGGACCATAATTCACACTCGTTATTAGTCTTACTGGGGCAGTCCCCAGTAAGACTAATAACGAGTGTGAATAGTTCTTATATATCCCTGAAATATTTTCTATTATGGTATTTAAGGAAAATACTTTGAAATAAAAATATCATCAAAATCAAGTGGTGAAGCGAAAATTGATTTTGCATAGACGCGCAAAATACTTCACAAAACAATGAACTTAGTTGACAAAGAATTAGTAAACTTATTTATAAACTAACCAAACCCTTCTCATTAGAATATAAACCTTAAATCCTTGTCATAGGGTTTCAATCATTTTCTTGAGCTGCAAAATGATGTTGTTTAAGATTTATCAAAAGCCTTTGACAGCACCGACCTTGCAGTGCCATAGTTCACACCGTCCCTTCACTGTTGGAAATGTGGAAAAAACACGACAATAGCACGGCCACGCATGGCTCAGGACAAGACAATCGATTACATACGTTCGTATGAACTTTATTGATTATTGTTGGCTATAATATTGAATTGGGAAACGGGCGTGCTTGAAGGTTGCATGTTAGGACCACTGCTGTTTTTGTCACTTATTGTTCAATTGATGCTTACGATGTTCAGTTTGTTTTTGCTCATTTTTCTCTCAGGAATAGTATCCTAAGAATTCTGCAACACCAAGTTTGTAGTTATCCTATAAAAGGTCATGCCTACAGTTATAAAAATCAAGTATATTTCTAGGCATTCGCTTTCTGAAATTCTGTCCCCATATAGAAGAGAAAAGACAAACACTTCCATTTTATTATCTCACATAAAACTAACACCATAAAAGATAATTCAAAAGCGAAAGACTTTCTAAGACAAAAGAACCAAAACTTACAACAAGGAAGTCCATAATTGGTGTTAAATCAAACATGGGCTAAAATTCTGCGTGAATGGAATCTGCGGATCAGAGATGACCGCGGGTTCCGCCGGCGATGCTATCGCTGAGCACCTAGCCCTTGTCCACCAAGGAGGGATGAATCGTGGAGGTGGCAAATATGTTTTGGAATTGGATTAAGTTGTGTTTTATCTGATGCAGAGTTAATAGGTTTAAGGTTTTTAATTGAGTGTACTGTGAAATTTTGTTCCTATTTATTAATCGTTTAATGATTGTAGTAGTTCCTTTAACTTTTCAATGCATAATGCACGTGTTTAAACCACTGAAGGAATTAAAGTGATGTCCTATACAGTAAACCACATTATGCAATAAATTATACCACATATTTTATTGCGTATATGCTGTTTTCATACGGTATATTTCATAATTTTTGGATCAGCTGAGAAACTTACTATTAGAGATAATATGCTATTCAGATATCTTGTCAATAGGAAAATTGTTAAGAATAAAGTACAAGAAAGTTACTTTTCCCAGGGATGTCTATTTTCTATTATGCTTACGCTGCTCAATTCTCGCGATTAATTTTTACTTGTAGTACTGTTTCGTATTTCTCGGCCATTACCACGAATATTTTAAAGAAAATAATAATAATCTAAAAATTAAAAGTAATTTTTTGACTTATACCCCCACTTATGCTTGATGCCACCTCGCTCGACTCGTGCCATTTTATTCTCATTATCTGTTTTCGTGCAGTACCGGCCGTTACCCGTCAAATTCTCTGTGATTATAGTGCTTTTCTTTTCAGTTCTTGGTCGTGTTTAGTTTACAATAAGTGCGTTAAACGGTTAAAAATCTAGCTGTAAACATGGGAAGAAAACGGAAACACAGGGATAGGGACAAGGATAGTGAACGTATATTAAGAAAGTTGGAGCGTGAATTACGTAAACGACGGCGATATTCATCCAGCTCTGCAAGTACAGAAAATTCTGGTAAGTGCCTAACACTATACTTAAAATTGATTTGAGGCTGTAAACACTATTTAATATGGCTATTGCTATACTATTTTGCGTGAGATAAGAGATAATATAGCACGATCTTAGTAGGTACCCTCATTTTTTTTTTAACAAAATTGTGCAATCAAGCGATTTATTGATTAACGGAAGCGAACAGTACCTGTCATTATTGGGACTGTTACCTTACATTGTATACATTGTTATACATTTGAGATTAAGCAAAACACATTGTTTTGTACTTTATGGTGATGCGAACAGTACACACTGGGACTGTTACCTTCACATAACTATAGTATCATAGGCAGTGTACAATATTCGACACTGTACGATATTTTATACGTAATTTAACTGTGTGTACTAATGAACATACGTTTAATTAATGTAGTGATGCGAACGGTACATATGGGGACCGTTACCTTCACAAATACTTTAAAATTGTATTCTTACAAACATAAGTTGTCCAGTGTTGCGAGTGATTTTTGGGATCACTGCCTTCACAGTTGTGACATCGCATTTATTGCCTTCCAGACCCTGAAGTGGACGATTACGTTGTCAATTACCAATGCTCAGAAGATAAGGAGACAGTCCCTAATGTGGATCATGAGATATTACCACTCACACCCGCAGCGGGAGATGAGACAATACCACAACCATCAACTAACATTACAGTTGAAGTAGATTGCCATCAAAATGATGAAGTATCCGTATCTCCAGAGCATTTAGATGATGACATACTGACTCTTCTGGGGGACGCTCCAAGAGAGGAAACAGCTGTAGGCAAAAATGTACATCCAGATATATCTGCACGGCTACTACATGTCTTACAAAATGGGTTAAAAAAAGACGAAAAAGATAAAATTATAGAAGAATATCCAACCCCTGGCAATTGCCAACTATTTAAGGCACCGATCTTAAACCTCGAAGTCAAAGCAGCAGTATCGGATATCTTACAGAAAAAAGATGCATCTTTAGCTGCGCGACAAGGACAACTCGGCGTGGTCCTATCAGCTTTGACTGGTGCTATAGACATCCTGGTCTCAGAAAAATCAGATACCAACCAATCTGTTTTAAGACATATAAGTAATGCCAGCCGTTTACTATGCGACTCTCATCACATAGACACAAAGCTTAGGAGAAACTTTTTAATTTCGACTCTAAATAATAAATTGAAAGATACATTAAAAGAGTCTAAACGAGACAAACATTTGTTCGGAGAATCACTGCCTGAAAACCTAAGAGCTAGTAAGGCTATAAGCAAGTCTGGCCAAGATTTAAAATCTTATGTAGCAAAGCCTAAACCTGCTATAAAAAATAACAGATTTAATAACCCACCTAATCATTTAAACTGGAAGAACCCGCAGTTCAATACGCAGAATTCGAATCGGAAGTCGACATCGACAACCCACAGGGCTGCGGGGTCTTCATCGACTGCTCATCGGAACGAGATGACGACACGCAGAGCAGCAACATCGCGTGCACATCGCAGCAGTGCCCACTACAAGAACCCGAGGAGGCAATAGACCTGCAGGTAACTAAACCAGCAGGCAGATTACAATAAGCTTACAAATGATAAGACAATACTATCCTGGGTTCAAGGTTATAAAATACCTTTTTCTTCAGTTCCTAAGCAGGATAACTATCCTAAAAATCAAGTTAATAATAAAAGCGATTTATTAAATTTTCAAAATGAAATATATAAACTACTTGAAAAAGGTGCTATATCTGCATGCCGTCGAGTTGATGGAGATTTTTTGTCTAGTATATTTCTTGTGGAAAAACCAAATGGCGACAAAAGATTTATTTTAAATCTTAAAAAATTAAATAAATATATTACCCCCCCACATTTTAAAATGGAAGATTTAAGAACCGCAATAAAATTAGTAACACCGGACTGCTATTTGGCGTCTGTTGATTTAAAAGATGCGTATTTTTTTATACCTGTACATTTAGAGCATAGAAAGTACCTTCGTTTCCAGTTTCAAAATACTTGCTATGAATTTAATTGCTTACCATTTGGTTTGAACACTTGTCCTCTGGTATTCACAAAAATCATGAAACCAGTTATGGAACACTTACGGCTGCATGGATGGTTATCCACTATTTATTTAGATGATATCTTGTGTATTGACAGTTCTTTTGACAAATGTACTCAAAATGTAAATAATACGTTACGTCTCTTAGAAAAGTTAGGATTTCTTATTAATTATGAAAAGAGTGCAATTATACCCAAAACACGTTGTAAATTCTTAGGGTTTGAATTGGATATGAAAAGATATTGCGTGAAACCGCCCCAAGGAAAACGCGATAAGATTAAAAAGGAATTAGAAAAATTTAAAACTATTGACACATGTAAAGTTAGAGATTTTGCAAAGTTTATTGGTTTATTAATATCCATTTGCCCAGGAATCGAATATGGTTGGTTACACACAAAAATATTTGAGAGAATTAAATTCTTAAACTTGGATAAAAATCAGAACTATGAAAAAGTAATGAAAATTAATCACGATTTAATTAAAGACGATTTAAATTGGTGGCTCAAAAATATTGCTGAATCGTCATCTCCTATTCGATATCCAAATTATGACCTCGAAATATTTTCAGATGCCTCTTTGACAGGTTGGGGCGCATCTTGTTTAAATAAAAAAGCAAATGGTTTTTGGACAGATGAAGAAAAAAATTATCATATTAATATATTAGAACTGTTGGCAGCTCTTTTTGCCATAAAGATATTTGCCAAAGACCTCTCTAATACACAAGTTCTACTACGAGTAGATAATACTACTGCAATTTCGTGTATCAACCGTATGGGCAGTGTTCAGTTCCCTCATTTGCACAAAATAGCCAAACAAATTTGGGAATTTTGTGAACAAAGGAATTTGTTTATTTATGCCTCATATATTAAATCATCTCAAAATACTATCGCTGATTTTGAGTCTCGAAGAAAGCAGACTGAAACTGAATGGGAGCTAGCACCTTATGCTTTCTTACACATTACTAAGACTTTTGGTATTCCTGAAATCGACCTATTCGCTAGTAGATCCAACGCGAAATGCAAAAAATATATCTCATGGAGAGCTGATCCATACGCGTTTTGTATAGATGCCTTTACGATAAAATGGAATGAGTATTTTTTCTATGCTTTTCCCCCATTCGCAATTATTCTTAAAACTTTAAATAAAATAATTGCAGACGAAGCTCTAGGCATAGTTGTTGTACCTAATTGGCCTACCCAGCCATGGTACCCTGTTTTTAAGAAATTGGTCAGCTCCGATGTTATATATTTTAAGCCTAGCTGTGAATTGTTAATTTTTGGTGATTCCAGGATGCAACACAGTCTGCACAAAAGTCTTACCCTGGCTGCAGCAGTATTATCAGGGAAGCACTCCTGAAAAGAAGCGTTCCCCCGTCTTCTGTAGATATTATGATTAATTCATTAGCGCCTAATACCCGGAAGCAATATGATTGTTACTATAAAGAATGGTTCAATTTCTGTCAAATTCAAAATATTGATTATTTAGCAGCATCGGTTCCAAATGTTATATATTTTTTGACTCAACTTTATAATTTAGGTTACAAATACGGCAGCCTCAATAGCTGCAAATCTGCTTTATCTTGTATTCTTGGGTCAACCAGCATTAATGATGATAGAATTGCGAGGTTCATGAAAGGGGTCTTTAAGACTAGACCACCTCAACCAAAATATGAATACACTTGGAATGTTGATACTGTATTAAACTATTTATCACAATTGTATCCTAATGAAAATTTAAGCCTCGAATTATTATCTAAAAAACTAATTACGTTATTAGCTATTGTAACAGCTCACCGAGTTCAAACACTTTCAAAAATTGAAATTAAAAATATGGTTTTTGACCATAATTGTATATTAATAAAAATTTCACAAATTATTAAAACTTCAAAACCGAATACTCATCAACCATTATTAAAACTACCATACTTTAATGAAAAACCAGAAATCTGTCCAGCTTTGACTTTGTTGTGTTATAAAAATAAAACGGATCCTGTAAGAGTCTCTGACGATTTATTCATTAGCTATAGGAAACCTCATGCAAAAGTGACTGCTCAAACCTTGAGTCACTGGATAAAGGACATGCTCCACAAAAGCGGTATCGATACAAGTGTATACAGTTCGCACAGCACGCGTCACGCATCCACGTCTAAGGCGATAGCTGTTGGCGTGAATGTGGATACAATTAGAAAAACCGCAGGGTGGAGCACGTCGTCATCCGTTTTTGCGAGGTTTTACAATCGGGATATTATTATTTCTCATCTTGATGATTCTTTTGGTCGTTCTATTCTTCAATCGTCAGAATAGGTTGATTATACGTTAATATTAATGATAATTTTTTTTCAAGGAAAAGAAGACTAATACTTGTTATTTTTTTATTATTTCTTTGTATTTGCTATTATATTTGATAAAATATAATATTTGTTAAATACATGTCTGATTGAGAATCTAAGTGTATATTTTCTTTTTATCTAATCATAACTCTAGAACAACAAACGGGTAAAATGCAGATCTTGAGCATCTTTAAACATCTACAAGTAAAAATTAATCGCGAGAATTGAGCAGCGTAAGCATAATTAATGATAAAACGAACTTACCTGTACGTGAAGTTCTATCATAATTATGCGAGCTGCTCAATTCGAAGCGATTAATATAACAACCCGCCCGTTTATTAACCCTCCCACAACAGTCAAGATCTGTTTTAACCCGTGTTGTCCATACTAATCTGTATATGTTTCAGAAAATGCTTTAAACTTAATGAGAATAAAATGGCACGAGTCGAGCGAGGTGGCATCAAGCATAAGTGGGGGTATAAGTCAAAAAATTACTTTTAATTTTTAGATTATTATTATTTTCTTTAAAATATTCGTGGTAATGGCCGAGAAATACGAAACAGTACTACAAGTAAAAATTAATCGCTTCGAATTGAGCAGCTCGCATAATTATGATAGAACTTCACGTACAGGTAAGTTCGTTTTATCATTAATTATAATGAAAAACAAACACTTAGAAATACTATAAAGTAAATAAGTTATTTTTAAAGTATTATTGTATGTATTTATCAGGAATAGATCCAAAACAAATAACCCACAGACATACTTAGCACATTTCCCAAAATTGCCACGTCCAGAATTCCTCGATCAGCGGCGCGTGCGCAAGGAATTTAACGCCAAATCGCCGTTGCCCGGGCGCAGCGTAATTGCGCCTTATCTGCGCATTGTTCGGCTAAGGAGCACAAGGCTGCGCGTTGACGTGTGAGTGTTTAGATTGTCTGTCTGTATGTGCGATTGTTTTACTTTGTAGGGTTTTAGACAGTTTTTTCATGTGTGCTGGACAGTGTGAAAAATTAAGCCTAGTTAGAGATAAACTACCAATTATATTATGGCTTTTAGACTTTAGCTTGTACGACGAAAAGACTATTTTTGGAATCCGGCTGAAACACAAAAAAAATACTGACTTTATATGAACCTACTATTTAACTAATAAACTATCATTATCCCACTACCCACCACCACCACACCACTACTCCTACTACTTAACTATCTTATGCTGTATACCTAGGTATACAAGATGAAACTAGTTTCATCTTCTACAATATACTAACAAAATATAAGGGAGTAACATTAGCAAGCAGCTTGTAGTGCAGACGTGTAAGCTTGAAGATTAATATGACTATACCAGTTAACTTAAGTGGGTCAACAATCAAATCTCCTGTTAACAACTGAAACTGGTCTATATTTACACTCTTCACACCCAGCAACACATTTAAGATCTTCAGCTCCATCAGCAGTCATAGAGTACTGTCGGTGTTACCAATTACCATGGTATCATTATCATCATTAATAAACCCGTGATTTATTATAACGGAGTAAAGTAACACCAGCGGGGTGATTGCGTAACACATTTTGACATGATTGCGTAACAGATTTTGACAGTTCAAAAACATTAATTGCGTTATTTACGTTATTGAGCAAATTTTCGAACGTATAAATTAGCAATATGCATCAAAATGATTCAGATTGTGATTGATATAGGGTGTTACGCAATTAGGATGCCGGTAATTATTTCGGTTTCGAGGTTTAAATTTTGTCCAAACTTTACTTCGAGTTCATTTATAAGGTGGCTAATGCCTATTGTCACTCGCTACGCAAGCAGGTTGGTGACCTCCCCACGAGCTCTTCAATACACAATTATTCCTCGATGTAGTGATTTGCGTGCGATGATAACAAGACGATTTGCTAAGTAATACTTATGAGCTACTATTGTAATGGTACATGTATGTTATGGTGTATGAGTCATTGCATAATGTTGTGTAGACCATCAGTTATTATCTGCAGATGAATGCGTAATTCTAACCTAGGTTGACAGGATATGGGTGAAGACGAAGTTCTGTGGCATTATTCTTAGACAGTTGGCTATCGATACAACCAACCCCCTGGTACAATATGGTCATAATAAAAGATGCTGTTATTACTTTACCACGAGCCCCCACACTTAGCCACGAGCCCCCTAGAGAGACCACACTGACAACCGATAAATATAATTTGTGTTTTATATTCTTTCAATTAATAATCTAATAATAATAATATATTTATTTGCGTAAAACATGGTATAAAATGGTCTTACAGTACTAAAATAGAGCAGACATGTTTTGCCAAGATTAAACATAGCATGCAAATATTTGTAATAACAATTTTACATATTATTATATTACACCGACACTATTTTCGTTCTAGGAATTGTTTTATATTATAAAAGTTGTTATCAATTAACCATTCATACAGTTTATTCTTAAAAGCATATCTCGAGTTTAACATTTTCAGATTACTAGGTAATTTGTTATAAATTCGTACGCACATAGTTATGCAGCTTTTATTGTACTTTGCAAGCCTGGGAGCACTGCTAAGTACGAGTCTGTGAGGATCTCGTCGGCTTCGAGGATTTACATCGTTTGCTATTTTAAATAAATTCTTATGTTTCCAAACAAACATGCATATTTCATTAATATACAGATAATATAAATTATAACTAATCCTTCTAAAACTCTGAATAATAAGAAGTCCTTTAGATGTTATGTCCGACAAAATGATAAATCATTTTTGGGTAAATCCTTCAACCCAATTTACATTTGTTTTAGTTTTTGCATCACGATGCACCAATACCTCTCCAAGGGCAAACCGCCATAGAACTGTTAAAGAACACAACATGAGGTCTTTCAATTAAATATCTGGGTGAAGCAAAAAAAGTGTGTGACCTTTTAAATAAATCGTGCAGCCAAAGGAAATAAGACAAGTGTGAAATGTACGCGAATGTAAACGGTTCCCATCTTAAACAATGAATTGTACAGATTGATCTACATAGTACTTAGTATGCAGGTATGTAAAAATGGAGGACCTTGGTTCGATTTAAAAGGAGTAAACGTGTCGTTAAGGGTAGGTATCTAATTGTAAAACTGGGAATGAGAACAGAATTACTATTGCCGATTAATTTAGAGCAGTGGTGGCCCGTAGTACCGGTCGCGACTTACGAGTTGTAGGTCGTAGGTTCGAACCAAGACAGGTGCTTTACTTTGTGTAAATTATTTCATCACCACTGCTCTCAAAACGGCGAAGGAAAACATCGTGAGGAAACCGGCATGTCCTAGAACCAAACATTCTAAGACATTTTGTATTTATTTTAATTCGTAATGGATTATGGCCCACTCCCTCTCACAGAGTGGTGGCCTGTGTCCTAGTAGTGGGAACATTATAGGCTGATTGTGATTACCGATTAACGATTTAGCATATTCTATCTTCAGGAGGTCCCAGTGATATGGTTAGGCAAATTAGAAGGCTTGAAATATACAGGGTTTAATTAAATTAACTAGAGGAACTCTGCAGACGTGATTTGTATTGATATTTAAACACAAATAAAATTAAAAAAAATGATGTTTTTTGGGGTTAAACGATCGCTGGATGTTTTGTTTCTTGAAGTATGAGTTGAGAAAATCTGTTTTCTGTAGTTTTGTCATGTTGAGGTATCGACACCCGTCACTTATGTAAAGTTTACACAATAAAAAGCTGATTTTAAACTGTAATTTCAGGTAACTACACTCACTGAGGTCGGTGACCCCACAAAAAATAATCGTCAATTTAATGTATTTTTTGTTTTATCTTGTTAAGATATCGATGTATGTATTTGCTTAAGATTGTCTTCGGAAAATTCTGCTTCATTTGTCGAATCGATTCAATTCTAAGGCACAATAAATGTCGGTGGTCTAAAACAATTTTTACTACAAATGCTTCGTATGAACCTAATTTATATAATTAATGTATCGTCACGTCCAATTTGTACATTAATAATGTATACGGTTTCTATAATTAGGCACGCTTATTACTCGAGAGTACCATGACGACCTAATTCTCTTTTCTTTCCATTTTACAGCTTTTCATTATTGTATAATAATAATCATACTTATCTTTATTTTTTCTCTCTTCATAAAGGTTCACATAGTTATAAAACAGAAGAAATATAGCGTTTTCAAAAAAATGCGTAAAGTATGATCCTTTGTAAGATACTGGCGTCCATACTAGGATACCCTGTGTGACGGATCACCAGGCTCTCACCCCGAATTAAACCTAATTAACAGTAACATTACAACGGTTAATTTTATAACTCTACACAAATTATGAAGAAAAAAAAAGAAAATGTACTTATAACTAAAAAATTAACGAAAAGAAAAAAAATTGAACAATATGCTAGTAAGCTTTTAATTACTCAAGCTGTTAAATCTAGATTTTTTAGATAAATTTACGATTTTGTCTATCACCAGTTGAAAATATTTCAGAGGACGAATGCATCCTTTCCTTCAAAATAAATGACTGACGACCTCGTAAGGTACCTATTATCTAATGCAATGTATTGCTGAATAAGAAAATCAGAGTTACCGTATTTTCAAAAGAGAGTACTCTAAAAATCTTTTTTGTTCATGCGCCGATTCATTACATAGAATTCATCAACTCACGAGCTCGAAACATTTGCATCAATTAATTTGCACATCATAATTGCATTTTTTTTTCTGTTCCGCCGACTGAACAACACAACATTTTCCAAATAGGTCTGTGTTCATAATAAAGTCTTAAATCGAGCTCAAAGTTGACACATTATCAAGCACAATTTGAGTCATATTGCTAATCTATTGCTTCATGTGTTTGAAAAATTTGTCTGCCCCAAAATGCAAATAACGCAATGAAAAAGCACGTGCGTGCGTGTTAAGCAAGTTCCCCGCTGATAATACAGTCGTATTCTTTTCTTTTTCTGTATTCTATATTGTCTTTCTGTTGGGCCTTGCTATCCTCTCGTTCAATTCTATTCAATAAATCTTTATTGCAATCCATAATGAGCATATACAGGTGGTAAGTTTCTTTTTCGTTAATTTCACTGTCTTTATTTTGACTGATCCCTACTGAAGTCATTCATTTATCCTGCCAGTGGTGTCTCCCAAACTTGCTTTCGCTTGCTTGTTCAAGTAAGATTTGATAAAGAAGCCATTTTACTATGTATTATGATCTTAAGTAATAACAATATTGTTGCAGGTGCTGCCTTTTCTAATTGTTTTTTGGTCTTCAGTTCATATTGGTAGCTTTTACTAGTCTACAGGGTGGCAGCACATCGACGCACCACCTGTTACCACGGATTCAGTACGTGATTCTGGACGCCCGTTGAAATACAGTATGTTAACTAACAGAGGGCGTTCCCGTTAACCCGCAATAGTATAGCATCCATACATGCTAAAAAAAATATTACCATTCGAAAATAAAATGTTTTTATTTTTTTTATATTAAAATATTCACTAAAAATCGTAAATTGATACTCTATTTATTTAATTAATTCTAATTTATTTAATTAAATAAATTCCGACATTGCTGTCCTTCAAGTACGCGTGTACAGAGTGTTTCTTTAACGTATCAATTTACGATTTTTAGTGAATATTTTAATATAAAAAAAATAAAAACATTTTATTTTCGAATGGTAATATTTTTTTTAGCATGTATGGATGCTATACTATTGCGGGTTAACGGGAACGCCCTCTGTTAGTTAACATACTGCAGTATATTGTCGGTTATTGAATTAAAAAAAAAAATGGCAGTTCCATACATTTTGACCGCGTAGATATTGCACTTTTCTACGAAACAGCTTTTTTTGAAGTGAAAACTTCTTTAGCGGCGTTGTACACTTTTTTTTGTAACAGGTAAAAATGTTAAACTCGCGTCAGGACACGTGACCTCCTCGATAATTCGTAAGACGGATGGCCGTAGCCGGTACCGCGCGTGTTTTGTTTATAAGACGATTCACAAAATACACACGTAATTGTTCAAGTTTTCACTTCTGTCGGCACTCCCGGAGTGCCACTGTTTTTTTTATAACCAATGAAACATTTCTACGCCAGAGTGTCTAGAATTATATGCTGAATTCATGTTTACAGTTTGTGTGTCCACGTAATGCCACCCTCTGTATGTATGTATAAGACATAGTCAAAGCTAAAACAGAGCATAGCTGTCCACTTATTCACTTTAAGTTATATCTACTCGCAGCCTTAGTTCCTTCATTAAGCAAGATAATTAATAAAGATGCAATTCAGTTGAATCCTTTTGTATCTGTGTCTAATTTGATCGCTTTTAATTTGTCATTTCTGACATGGATGTTCTTTGTAAATTGTTTTGCTCAAGATTTATTTAATTAATGAATTCTAATTGTTGTAATTTTGGTTCACAAGGAAAAATTAAGTGAATCTTCTTTTTACATTTGACCTTCTACATAATTCCTGTTTTGGTTATTTTTGTCTTGTAGGTACTTTTGGTTTCGGAGCGTGAGAAACCTTTTAAATAATAAACTTAACTGCTCAGGATTTTTACTGAGGATAAAAATGAAAATACGTGCTGCCGATTTGGAGGCGACTTTTATTCTGTTTTAAAATGTGATACATCGCTCATCCGGTGGGCACAGACCGCTGAGCTTGCAACAGATATCTAGTTGCTGGAATGTTACATGTACTAATCTAAAGCAGACGGGTGAGGGGTATTCATAACTCCTCCGACCCTAAGAGCGAAATTATCGGAAGGTTCGATTTGAGAGTCTTTCCGACAATTTTGCCACAAAAATAAACATTTCGGCGATTTTAGCCATATTATATAAATCAAAAATATAAGAAAACTGAAAATGACTAAACCTAAAGTAACGTATCCTAAATTTTCACTGAAGCTAAAGTCTTTCTTTTCATTCAAAACACTTTGGATCACTTCACTATGCTTTAACGAAAAGGCCATATACTTCACTTCGTCTAAACTTATTCCTTTCATATTAATTACACTTGATTTGGAGTGAGTGGCATTCACGTGCAACTGGGGTAACGTGACAATGGGAATCTTCTCCACAACTTCCAACTCAACAGAAATACGACGGTGAAGGCGAATTCCATAGATTTGCAGGTCACAAGGCTCGTCCATTGTCACCAGGTAAGTGCCAAATACAAGTTGATTACTGATCTCTTCACCGCATTGCTTAGTCAGTGTTGTTCTCAATCTACTATAAAGAAGCCAGGTAGCTGCGTTGACTTGCTGGACCCTGACCTTCTCAATTTGGATTTCATGTTGTTTACAGGGAGTATGGTCATCTTTAAATTTCATCAACTGTTCTACACAGGTAAGTTCATAATATAAAGCTTGATTATCTGCAGTGCATAAAAACTGATCGCCAGCAGAGAGTGGTCGACATGGTTTTATTAACGGTAAGTATTTCATTCCTTTCGCCAGTAGGTAAGGATATTTGGGAATAATAGCTAAGGTTTTATTTTCAGATTCATGAAATATTGGTAAGGAATATATCTTAAAATAGTTATATGATAAATTATCCGTAAGTGGAATTTCCATTATAAATGTTATCTGATTATTTTAATAAATGATTTTACACAAATGGTCTCCTCTATTTTTAATAAATTTGTTTCTAGCGGAGGATACACTAAATTTTCAGAATTAGAAATTAATTCTAAATGGTACAGTAATTCTGTAGAATTCACAATTGATTGATGTAATATCGATAATTTACTTAACGCTAATGCTGTTTCGATTTCACTTAGCCTAGCAAAGATAGTACGAAAACTACTCGTGAATACAGAAAATAATCCCGTAAAGTAAGTTAAGAAAATCCAATTGTTTTGCTTAGCAGATAAATCTTTCACAAGTAGTTCAATCTTTGTTAGGCGATTATGAAGGTTTACAGTATCCTGATTTATTGTTTCAGTCACATTAATGAAACTATCAAACATCTTGGAGACTATAGTTAATTTTTTTGAAGTAATTATTTGATTATGATTTAATTTGGAAATAAGTTCTTCGTATCTAACGGCGTCATCGTGATCTAAGTTACCAGTTATTAATTTTATAATAGAACCCAATGGATTTATAAGTCCTCTTTTAGAACGTTTCTGCGGAACTAGTTGTCTATATTTTTCTATGGTTATATCTCGTATAAACTCTGTATGTAGTTTCATACTTGTAAATTCTTGAGAATAGGATGCATTCCAATCTATAAGTTTACACATTTGTTGGTAGTTGTTGGATATGTAATTTAGATCATTATTAATCTGTTCTAAACTTATGAGCTTGACTATAGTCCAGTGATCAGTTTGAACGCGTGCTACACCTTCTTTTACCGGGAATATACCTGGGTTTCCTTCAAGATTTTGCAGATGAAGGGCCAGTGAGGGCATCACTACCAGCAGGATGCTGCACCACTTGCGGAGGGCGTTTTACATTTTTAATGGGGGTTTTAGTGATTCTTTCTCCTATTTGTATTGGTAATATATTTCTATCAGCTTGACCTATTACTTTTGCTTTAATGTATCTTGGTTTATCTTTACTTTTACGCTTATTCACGTCTTTCGCAAAAATAATTTCTCCTTCATTAAACTTAAGTTCAGATTCACCACCTTTACTTTCCCTATGTCTTGCTTTTATTTCTACCATTTTATCTGTCAAATGTTTATACATGACTCTGGTTCGTTTTGCATGATCCTTAACCATTTTCTGGAAATACTGTTTTTCTAACTCTATGCTATAAGGGTTGTTGGTATCAGTATGCCCGAAAACAACTTCAAATGGAGTGAGTTCAGTAACAGAGTGAATGGAATGGTTATATGCCATAACAGAATACGTCATTACAGATGCCGCATCGGTACATCGTTTTTCGTACTTAGCCAATCTGTATATTTCAATTATGGTGGAGTGAAATCTTTCAATCAGACCCGTCGAGTTGGGGTTATTGGGTGTGCCAATGTGAAGCTCGACTTTATGTAAGCTTAAAAATTCCTTCATCAACTCGTTATTGAACTCAGACCCTGGGTCGGAGCTTATCTTTTTAGGAACGCCGTAGTAAGAAAAATACTTCAATAGAGCACGAACAACTTCTGGAGTAGATTTATTTTGAATTTCGATAGCCTGACCTAGCTTACTAAAAGCGTCTATAAGGGTTAGATAAGTTTTGCCTTCAATACTAAAAAGGTCTATAAATAGCTCCTGAAACGGAGCATTCTGTGTTTGCGTCAGCTGTAATTTAGGTTTAATGGGTTTTCTGTCATATTTCATTTTCTGGCATGCCTCGCAAGTATTAATAACTGCCGCTACTGTCTCCTGCATTCTATCCCAATAATAATTCCTACGAAGCCTAACTAATGTTTCTTTGATGCCGCGATGGCACGTGTTTCCTTCGTGATGTTTAACTATTAAGGTTTTCTGTTCTCCTTCATCTTCTACATAAATTACTCGTTCTGTGCATTCATAAAAATTTATCAAATTTTTCCTAAACAGCTGAATTATTATGTTACCGAATAATTTACGATGTTCATTCTCTTCAAAATAAATAAAATATTTAAATTTAGGTTTAATGTATCTTTTTAAAAATTCTTTTATCAATTCTGGGTTATTAGTTGGTATGAAAACTTCTAATACTTTCTGTTTATCACGCGAGAGATCCTTCACTTGCATTTCATTTTTGTGCCATGAAAACACTAAAATTTGATTTGGCTTAGTGTCTATGGCTTCGTGTAAAATTGGTATTCCAGTGGACTCGTTTAAAGCAGAATGAATTGTGTCTGATTTACTAGCTTCAGAAACAGGGTATTCATTAATGTTTTCATCTGTAAACTCTATAGAACTAGCAGTTGCTGTTCGACTTGTGTCTGATATTGTAATAGTTGACGAATTGCTGCGTTCTCTTTTCTTATCAGCTGTGGACTTTTCTGTAACTACACTATCTAGGCGTTCCGTATCTTTTTCATCAATGTTAACTGCAAGTGATTCATTATCGTGGTTAGAGCCTAATGCATAAATTTTAATTCTAGAAAAGGCGTCAGCATTGGTATTTTGTTTACCATTTTTGTAAATCAATTCAAAGTCATAGTCTTGCAAACGGAGTCCCCAACGTGTAAGTTTACTACTTGGATCTTTCAGAGATCGAAGCCATACTAAAGGGCGGTGGTCAGTGTATATGTAAAACTTTCGACCATATAAGTATGGTCTGAAATGTTTTACTGCCCAAATGATAGCAAGCAATTCCCGTTCGATTGTACTATACCGTGATTCGGTATCGCTAAGAGTACGACTAGCGTAAGCTATAGGTTTGTCACTGCCTATTGGTCCTTGTGACAAAACTGCACCCAAAGCTACGTTTGACGCATCAGTCGTAAGTATGAAAGGTTTGTCATAGTCAGGGTATTGTAAGAGAGGGGCGTGTGTTAAGAGTTCTTTGCATTTGTTAAATGCGTCAATGTATTTCTGGTCTATTATAATTTTGTTACGCTTTTTCAAACAACATGTCAATGGTTGGGTAATTTTTGCGAAATCTTTGATGAAACGTCTGTAGTAGCCTACTAGTCCAAGAAAACTTTTAATCTCAGTCGTAGTTTTTGGTAGAGGATAATTCAATACAGCCATAATTTTGTCATCATTGGGTTTTAGTCCTTCTTTTGTAATTGTATGTCCAAGGTAAAGTACTTCCTTGCGTAAAAACTCTGATTTGTCTAGTTGAATTTTCATGTTAGTGGCCCTAATTCTATCAAAAACGGTCCGTAAATTTTCTATCATATTATCAAGGCTATTTCCGTACACTATAATGTCATCTAAGTATACCATACAGTGTAGTCCTTGTAATCCACGTAAAACATTATCCATGGTCCTCTGGAATGTGGCTGGAGCGGTTTTTAGCCCAAACGGCATTCTGAGGAACTCAAAATGTCCATTTTGAGTGGAAAAAGCTGTCTTCTGTCTGTCCTTCTCTTCTAACTCTATCTGATGATATCCACTTGCTAAATCAAGCGTAGTATAATAATTGCTCTTTCCTAACTTGTCAAAAAGGTCATGAATGTTCGGTAGGGGATATCTGTCATCAATAGTAATTTCGTTCAATCTTCTAAAATCAATCACCATCCTATACTTTACTTCACCAGATGCGTCCGTCTTCTTGGGCACTAGATGAACAGGGGCATTCCAAGGAGAATGGGACTCTCGTATTACATTGTCTTTTATTAATTGGTTAACTTGTCTGTCGATTTCATTTTGAACAAACGGAGCTTGTCTATACGGTTTCACATATATAGGGTCTTCGTTTTTAGTCCTTATGTGATGCTTTACCGAATTAGTAAACGTCAAGGGAATTTGGTCACAATAAAATATGTCTTTAAATTCCTTGCAAAGTCTATAAATCTTTTCATGTTCTTCTTCGTTGGTATGGTCAAGTCTGAGTTTACTCAAATTGTCCTCAAGTAATTTGTCTGTCTCTATATCGGTATTATTTTTAGTGAAATTTATATTACATTCATTATTTTCATATTTAGTCACTGTAAAGGGCTGTTTTATTTTAAGTTGTTTTGGGCTATCTGAAGTATTTTGGATAACTGTATATGCGTATCCCTTGATACAATTAATTATAGCGCTGGGCATACGCAGATCATTCTCGAACTCTTGAAAGTCAAGAATGGCATCGCCTGAATATTGATTTACAGGTAACTTAACTCTTTTTTCTGTTCGGGACGGTATATCAATTATATAATTTAAGTTATTATTAATTATTGGAATACAAGTACTGTTAGTTGTTAATACTTGGTTCTTTAAATCAATTACTGCGTCTAATTGCATTAAAAGGTCGTTACCAATAAGTCCGTCATACCGTGCGTCAACGTCATACAGATAGAATTTATGCCAAGCGTTAGTAGAAAAAGTAGGTAACGGAGGAATTTCCATTACTTCATCGTGTCTACTAGAAGCATGGGTGCTTACCACTTGAAAAGGTTCTTTTCTAATATATTCACTAAAGAATTCATAAGCCTTTTGAGGACTAATGAATGATCTCATGCTACCAGTGTCAATCATCATTCTTGCGTCTATTTCTTCTAAATAAATGTAAGGAAGTTTTAAATTAGGATCACAATTTAGTTCTAAGATTTCTTGTCCGTTAACGAGGCTTTTTCCTGAAAATCCACATTCTGACTGTCATTTATTGGTTCTAATTTGTCATCAGGTACATTAGAATCTTTAGTGCAATTTACGTTATCATAAAGATAGTTAACGTCATTTGAGTAGTCATAGTCATTGGTTATGTTATAATAGTAATAATCGTCACAATAGGGATCATACACATATTCGTAATCGTTCATAGTAAGTTCATTTAAATGAAACCCTTGTTGCTGCTTAGGTTGGGCCGTTCTCATAGATACGTCACTATCTTGATTTTGGGATTTTAATACCTGGGGAAGATTCGATCCAACCTGTTGCGGTGGTTTGTAACCGAATTGTTGCGATGGGTTGTACCCGAATTGTTGCGGTGGTTTGTATCCTAACTGCATGGGTGGTCTATAGCCAAACGGTTGAGGTGCCCTATAGCCGAACTGTTGCGGTGGTCTATAACCAAACTGTATAGGTGGCCTATAGCCAAAATGTACAGGTGGCCTATATCCGATCTGTTGAGCTGGCCTGTAACCAAACTGTTGTAGTTGCAAACCCGGTTGAGGACGATAGTCAAATACTGGCTTGAATAGTTGACCTTGACCCATAATTTGAGGTAGTCTTATTTGTGTATTTTGGGGATTATTCAAATCAACTTTAGGCTGAAATGGTAAAGTGGGTTTGTTCCCGACTTGTTGGGTTATCGATGGCCGTGAACTTGATCCCGAAATTTGACTATTACCATGAATGCGGTTACGCGTATTATATTGATCTAAGAAATTGACTTCTTCAAGTACGATGCTCAAAGCTGCTTCTAAGGTTGTCGGTGATTTAAGCCTAACAATTCGCACCATATTTTCAGGAAGATTGTACAAAAATACATTTAAAGCCGTATTGTTGTAGATGATAGATTTAGCACGTTTTAATTCCACATCATCAATTGTATTCACCTTCGACATTAGCAACGAACGAACATTTTGGATTCTATTACAAAACTCTAAAAAGCTTTCACCCGAATTAATTTTTAAAGATTCTAATTCAATATTAATACATGCTTCGCTACGAGGGTCTCCAAAATGTTGAATCAGCAATTCTTTTAACGCGGACCATGTAACAATATCTTCACGTTCCGATAAGAGCGCAGCTGCATCCTCTTTCAGTCTACTCGTTAAAACATTGAAAACATAAAGATTTTGTTCTATGCTACCCTTAAATCGATCAACCACGTATTGACATTTTCTTAAATAAAGGTTTAACTGTCTTTTATCACCATTATACAGTGGAATTAATTGTACAATTTCGTTAGGTATTGGTTCAACTGCAACTGTGGTTGTCGTCATGATTATAGAGTAATGAACTATTCAGAGGCTGCAACTCACTTTGAAACAATCCTATTAAAATTCACACACACACTTGAAATACAACAAACACTCAATTAAAGCACTATAACAATCGAAAATACTGGGTAAACTTGGAAAATAAAAAATTAAAAACTTTGTTATAATAGGTAATTATGAAAATCATGTAAAATAAAAAAAATGTTTCTCCTTAAAGTTACCTTACGTTACTAAACTTTTCATTGAATTCACAGCTAATACAGTTTATTTTACTCAGTTCAATAAATCAAGATTAAAATATTAATGTTAAAATTGTGAACTCTCTAACATTGACACTACTCTATGTTTTATGTTCTAAGAATTGAACAGAGATAAGACCATATAAGTTTATACAGAGTTATCAAACTAAACATTTAAACACTGTTATAATGAGCAAGTTTTGATCTCGAAAATAACATTTAACTTATGAAAAATATAGGAGGATTTGGGGAACAAGGGATTGGCGAAAAGATTTACTCACCAACCGTCCGCGACTCCCATACTCGATGATTGTTGCACTCACGCCACACAAAAGAATATTTATTTGGTTCGAAGGATTTCCTCTATTTCCGTTGATTTTACGCCAAATTTTTTGGACGAATTTTGACGTCGGAAAAACGCGCAAACTACGGATTGTCTGAGAAAATCCTACCGGCTGCGCCACTTTTGGTTTCGGAGCGTGAGAAACCTTTTAAATAATAAACTTAACTGCTCAGGATTTTTACTGAGGATAAAAATGAAAATACGTGCTGCCGATTTGGAGGCGACTTTTATTCTGTTTTAAAATGTGATACATCGCTCATCCGGTGGGCACAGACCGCTGAGCTTGCAACAGATATCTAGTTGCTGGAATGTTACATGTACTAATCTAAAGCAGACGGGTGAGGGGTATTCATAACTAGGTACCTACACTTTTTCTTGTAAGAATAAACGCCTATTTACTCTTTATTCTATAAAAATATATAATTATCTTTCATGATGGTTCGAAATATCTCTAGTGTCTCTTGTTTATTTTTCTTATGGTACTGAATAATTATCATCTACATACTAATTGTTTTAGTGAGAACTTCGCGAGCTTGGTAGTCGATGGTATTTTAAAAAAATACGTGAAGTCCATCTATTAATCTTAAGAGTCTATATTATGATGTTTTGGTGATATTGGGCGATCTGGATATCGGTATCTGTAAGACTTGAGAGTTTGCTATTTGGACACATTAAACTTGGACTTATAATCTTTAAATTTGCAGAAGCGAAAACACGATTGGATAAAAAAATCTCGATAAAAAAAAATAACGAAAAAACCTCGTTTTGCACTTATTTTGAGTTAGATCTCTGAAACCCTATGGAATTTAATGATGATTTTTAAACTAATAGATAGGTAATAATATTATCTCAAATCGTGCAGAATTATTTTTTTATTTTTCTACTCGTTCTCCTCGTAATTAGCAATCCAGTGATTTGGCGCTTGCGTCATTTTATTCTAAGCGAGCATACTCTCTTTCTGTCTCTTGTTTTGCACGCGGTAGTAATAGCGCTATCCTTTTCAATTTATTCAATCAGTCTGCTACGGCACCTGTTGGAGGACGAACCTATGTTTGGCGACATTACAGAGAGAGGACTATTTTCGACATTTTTATTTTGTTTAGTGGTAAGTATTACCTACTGTAAAAAGGAGTTAAACCCGTTTGGTGTAAACATAATAAATTATTATCATTATTTAGTGTAAATAAAGATGGGCAAAAAGAAAACTCTCGGAAAACACGACACATGGTTGGCGCCACGGAACAAAAAAAACAGTTAGTTCCGTGGTTGGCGCAGTGGCTGAGCGATCGACTGCTGCGCTGCGTGTCGCGGGTTCGATTCCCGACCGGACAAATATTTGTATTGCCTACAGGTAGTTGTTCCGGGTCTGGATGTTTGTGTATGTGAATTTAAATGTTTACGTAAACGCACCCACGATACAGGAGTAATTCCTAGTGTGGGACAACGTTTTTTAAAAAAAACAAAAACAAAACAAAACGTTTGAGGGAACAACTCCGTATTCTGAACGAAAGAAAGAAAAAAGTAAGTACAGATGCCAGCATGTCAAGCTACTACAATCTGTCAAATTTCTTTAATAGATTTTCAACTTTATCACTGAAGCATAAGGTTCAAAGTTGAATGGGAAAATTTGACAGTTTCGGGTAGCTTGGTGTGCTGGCATCTGTACCTAACTACCGATTTATATAAAGGTATCAATTCTTTTATTTCCTTAGCTACTTAGGTATTTCGAATGTCTATTGCCTGGGGGAAAAAAAAAAAAGTAAATTTTTAATCCCCGTTAATATTTTTTTTTACCTGGCTCGTTGGTCTAGCGGTCGCAAGCGCTACTGCTGAGCTGTGAGGTCCTGGGTTCGATTCCCGCACCTCTGCCCACCTCATCGGGCAATACAGGCGTGATGCTTTGTATTTATGTATGTAAATTTTAAATCGCATAATGTAACATAATTGAATCTTTCCCGTACAATGAGAGGTCAGCTTATATACTGGAAATGTATAGCTTGATACGTAGCCGTGTGTACCTACCTATCTACCTATATAATGCGGGTAAAAATACAATAAGTATCAAAATAATATCATCCTAGTTCAATCACTGATATTTTTACTAATCAATATTACTTATTCAAACTGATGAATTTTATTTAAAGAAAAAAAAATGCCATGATGGCTTTCTCTTTTTTAGGGTTCCGTAGTCAAAAAGGAACCCTTATAGTTTCGCCATGTCCGTCCGCAGTTTAGCTCAGAGGCTCTTAGTACTATTAGAAAACTATAATTTGGCATGGATATAATATGTACAGACGCCAGCACATCAAGTTACTACAATCTGTCAGATTTCTTTAATAGATTTTCAACTTTATCACTAAAGCATAAGGTTCAAAGTTGATTGCGAAAATTTGACAGTTTCGGTTAGGTTGATGTGCTGACGGATCGAAGCATCGATGTGTGTCTTCTCGACATCCGTGTGTCACTAACGGGATGCAGCAGAATACCAGCGTCAGGTATTGTACCTGGCATATGCTGAGCTGGACTCCCATTTGGTGCAATCATAAGACACACACCGCCCAGTAGTGATCGACGTTATTGATGTTTATGAGCTAGGTGTCTATGGTTCATTTTATCTTTTTAATCTTTGTATTGCCTACTGTTATTTTTAATTTTTTTTCTCACCTTTTTTAATGTTTTTAATACCTGTATTGTGTCTTTTGTTGCACTAAATAAACGTTTTATCTATTTATCTATCTATCGATGTATCGACTGATCGACGGATCGATGGACCGATGGATCGATGGATGGATGGATCGATGGATGGATGGATCGATGGATGGATGGATCGATGGATCGACGGATCGATGGATTGATGGATCGACGGATCGATGGATTGACGGATCGATGGATCGACGGATCGATGGATCGACAGATCGATGGATTGACGGATCGACGGATCGATGGATCGATAGGTCGATGGATCCATGGATCGACGGATGGATGGATCGACGGATCGATGGATGGATGGATGGATCGATGGATCGACGGATCGGTGGATCGATGAATCGACGGTTCGACGGATCGATGGATCGACAGGTCGATGGATCGATGGATCCATGGATCGACGGATGGATGGATGGATCGACGGATCGATGGATCGATGGATGGATGGATGGATCGATGGATCGACGGATCGATGGATCGGCGGATCGGTGGATCGAAGGATCGACGGATCGAAGGATCGATGGATCGACGGATCGATGGATCGACGGATCGATGGATCGATGGATGGATGGATGGATGGATCGATGGATGTTCTTTAGCATCGTTGTAATTTGAAAGTTTATGAAACGAAAAAGCGACAGTAAAAAGAGACATGTAAATTCATAAGATTTAACGTGGGAGAAAATGAGACAGGAAGCATTATACAGTGTTTTTGAAGGTTTCACCTTCTACCACGTGTAAATTGCACACATGCTGTTTTTTTTTTCTCGTCTACCCATGTTACCGTTGGATGGTCCTTTAAAAAATCTTGCTGGTTTGTGAAAACCATTTTTCGATTTAGGGATCAGTTTGTGAAATATACTGGCCTGCAAAACTAAGTAATACACTTTTAAAATTTATATTTTTTCTAAACTATAGAATTTAGAGATTTAAAATAAAAAACGTTTTGTAGCAAATTTTATCGGCTTTCTTTGAAACTAGTAACTATACATTAGTAATATTTTTAACTTAAAAAATATCTAAAACAATAAAAATAGCCATTTTTAGCTTAGTGTCAAAAATACAGTACAGTGCAGTTACATTTAATTAAATTTTTAATAACTGGTATTGCCTCCTCGGGCTCTGACTACAGCTTCGAGCCGGTTTGGCATACTGAACACGAGGTTTCAGAGCTGATTTTGGGGAATATTCTCCCATTCTTCAATCAGGGCCTGTTTTAGTGCCCTGAGGGTGGTAGGTGGTGGTCTACAGCTTCTGACTAGCCTCCCTAGCTCATCCCAGGCATGCTCAATCGGGTTTAAATCAGGACTCTCATCAGCGTGATGGCGAAGCCATCACGCTGATACCTACCTCCTGAATATACTCTTGCACAACCTGAGTCGTGTGAAGCCGGGCATTATCATGCATCAGCATCGATCCGTCACCCATATTTGCTAAATACGGCCCTGCATACGCGTTGAGAATCTCTTGGGCATAACTTTCCCCAGTCAGAGTGCCATTTTCTATGTCCACTAACTCTGTGCGACCTTCTGAAGATATGCCAACCCATACATGTACACTGCCTTCACCGTACTGGACTCTTCCTGAGAAGCAGTCTTGAAGGTATCGCTCACCAGGCCGCCTGTAGACACTTCGCCTTCCATCGAAAGTGTAAAGTGACAATCGAGACACATCTGTGAACAAAATTCTTGACCACTCTTCTTCATCCCACTGTATGTGTTCACGGGCGTATCGCAGTCTCGCTACTCGATGCTCTCTCTCGAGTTTGGGGCCACTCGCTGGTCTTCGGGGTTTCAGATTTGCTTCAGCAAGTCGTCTTCTCACTGTACTGTCACTAATGTAGTGTAGTCCCTTCGGGTCTGAAGAAGCTGTTGCTGGACTTCAACTGCATTAAGGTGGCGATTTCTCAACACAGTGGAAACAATATAACGGTCTTCTTGGGCACTAGTACACCTGGGTCGGTCATTACAAGGTCTCCTCAGATGGTTTCCAATCTCTTCGTACCTTCGTTTCACCTTCTGGACCGTTCGTAACGTCACACCCACCATTCTTGCAGTACAACGCATACTGATGCCTAGTTCCAGAAAAGTCATGATCCTAGCACATTCTTCAGGTGAAAGAAGCACGATAAATAAAATGTATGTGCTGTTGTCTAACTTAGCTTTTGTAACAAGACTCATCGATCAAGAAAAAGGTTGAAACCAGAAACAGAAACAAAAAATTATTGGTAAAATAGTAATTCGAAAAGGATTATTTTTCTTTTTAAAGCTCTTTTCAGCCATTTCTTAAAAGACTTAACTCTTTTTCGAGTCCTTTTTATTTCGAAAGTTCTTCTTTCGAAAATCTTCTGCACTTAAAAAGTTATTCCAATTTCAAAAGTGTGATACTTAGTTTTGCAGGCCAGTGTAATAAGCTTTAAAGTGCTGATTTTTGTTAAAATCAAGTCCTTCTAAGGCTAAATGATTGTATTTCGATATGTGAAAAAATTCACGCTAGTAGTATAACGATGTTAAAAGGAAAACTATCACAGCTACGTAGGCTTTACAAGTTTACGAGTGAGAACATGATTTTCAACTACAATGTTAAGTTTGTTCTTGGCATAAATTCATTCCAACTACGGAATCATTCATTGTGCGTATCTATTCCATTTCATTCTGTATAAGTCTCGATATTCCCGGGAATTTCCGAGACAGTGTGTGAGTCTTGAAAATCTAGTCTCAGAGCTTGGGACTGGAAGCGCAATACTAAGGTTAGTTTTTATTCAGGTACCACGTGAGCAAAGCCGGGCCCAAATGCTACTATTCAAAAAGTCCAAAAAGTTTAAAATCTTATTGTTTCAACAAATCCAAAACGACGACGTGGACGAAGTGAACGACGATGATGAGCTCGAAGACTTGGTTTATGAGAATCAAAGGTAGGTAATAGAAATGAATGCATCGATAATATTGCAGTTCTTGCATTTTTACTGACTTCAAAAAGGAGAATATTCTTTATTTGACGGTTTTTAGGGTTCCGTACAAGTTCTGTCAAGTGGCATATTATATGAAAGGGCTTTGGCCATGGGAAAGTATCGGAGCTATTCAAAAATATACTACTATTTCAGAACATTCATGCATTGCTATTATTATCTGCTTTATATTTATGTAATAAAATGCATTAATCTTGTAGGTTTCCAGACGAAGAGGACAGGTCAGATAGAAATCAATGAAGAATCAGACGAAAGAAGAATGATAGACTTAAATTTTTTTTTAAGAATTAAAAACCTTTTCTATTCCCTCAAATGCCTTTGGTTGCGGTATAAATAATTTGGAGTTGATAGGGGAGAAAAGGTTAGGCTTCTTGGGATAAACTCATTCCCAACTACGGAACCCTTCATTGTGCGTGGTTCGACACGCACTTGGGCGGTTTTTTTTACAAGCCTAAAGATACAAATGGGGAAGAATTATTTTTTTCAATGCACCCCCTCTTGATGGGTATAATTGAATAGGTCTATTTAAACGAAGGTAATATAAATTAATACATCACTTTTTTCAGTTATACCGTTTGCAAAATATGGCCCGCCAAATTGCCTGCCTTGCAATGCCAGGGGGCGTTGCAAGGCACTGCAGTGCCCCCCACCCTCCCTGCCATTTCTAACCTAGAAACTTCCACGTTGCTATAACTTAGTAAAAACTGTTTTAAAATAATTTCGCGAACAATGTGATTATAACTTTTCGAATAATAAAGATAAAACTGCAAAATAGACAATAGACGTCCTAGTTCAAAGGTTTGCCTTTGCCTTTAGCAAACAATACTCTTTTAATAGCCTTCTATTTATCTTTACATCATAAAAAGTATGTTACAGTCGTTTGTAATTACAGCTACGGAACCCTATATTATGCATGGCCCAACTTGCTTGGTCGATATTTTTATTTATAAGGAAACATTATTTTGTTCTAGGTACATGCATGGTTATGTTATGAGAGAGTTTATTTTTGTTTAGGGAACATTACTTTTTGTTATTACGGTAATACGATATTTGTAATAAGTACATACCTTCGAACGTTGCACGTCGCGAAATTTTTTGAAACCTCTTTGTCTTTTATTTTTTATGGGATTTTTATTGTTATTGTAATGGTATTATATATTCTGAATATACATATTAAATTGTTTAATAAATAAACATTGATGAATATTTACATAACATTTTATTTCATACTAACCTTTTAGGTAAGTATATAGATTGAGTACCTACGCGAGGATAGAATAACGGATCAGTCTATATAGTATAGAGTCCACAAAAAAAAACACGAGCCTCTAAATTGCGAAACTCGCGCCTCGGGATGGAAGCCCTAGTACCTATTTACCTACTATGTTGGTGGTAGGTATGTCAGTTTGTAGGTCTATGAACAGAGCTTCAAATAATAATTATGTATGTATTGTATACCGACAATGAGCTCGTTTGTTTAGCTGTGTTATCTTTTACACATCGATCCGTCGTACCGTGGAAATACTTCCGTGAATTTGAACTTTATTTGAATGACATAATTTTTTACGAATACATTTTTATTGCCATACGAATCAAGTTCAAATTCACGGTCCGTCTCCGGCACCGCGCCGTTCAAACTCGAACTCGACTCACGCAGTCGATCGCACTTGCTGCGTCGCCGCTCGCCGCCCGCGCCGCGCGCTTCCGCGTATTATAGTAGAGGGGGCGCGGGGTGGCGCGGGCGAGAGGTACGAAATCGCTCGCGTTGGGCTGCATAGGCGCCGTCTTAATAGGTAATAGATGGACTTCGTCAAATATCACCACCTCAACTCTTTTACAATCACTTTTGAATCAACAGCAAATATTGTTAAGTCATCTTTTTACTAACACCTAGCAAATTTTCCTGCACTGCAAAAGATCTTCGACCCTTCAAAGTAACTTAAGATTCTCTACAGTTACTTGTAGTTGTACAGTCAAGGAAATTAGGTAATTTATAAATAAATTGACACCCTACGTCAATTTGCCGTGATATATCTTTTTTATTCAACTGTCATTATTATATTTTCCCGGCTTTATAACCACACTAGCATACTTAATGTAAGGATATCATTGAATTATATTTCATTGCACTTTCCGACTATGTTTCAGTTCGTTTCTTGCGTCAAAGATTACCATCTGGCTCGACTAAAGACCCTTTGTTTCGTTGCAAATAATAATTATTATTATGGCAACAATTAACGCGTTGGATTAATAATTATCTATAACGATCTTGTATATACTTATAGTTAGGACTTGAGTACTATTCATGAAGGCTTTTTTTGTAGAAGGGGAATTTTGACCTTTTGACCGTCATAGTCGAAAATGTTAATTGTGCATCTAGGGCATAATATAATTTGTATAGAAACGGTAGGAGGAGCATTGGCAGACCAATAGCTAGGTGGGTGGACGATCTACAGAAGATCGTGGGAAAGACCTGGATGTGACTCGCACATACCAGAAAAAGAAAGAGGTCTAAATTCACCAATGAGTGAAACAAGGCTGCCGATGATGATGATGATAACTTGTATTTAGGAGTGTCGTCAAAAATGGTAAAACCTATAGGCCGACCGCTTAACCGAGGTGGCCTGAGGTAGCAGCGCGGGAGGGGTGTGGTGACGTGATGCGAGAGCTCAGTGATTCGTTAACTTGTGACAACTATCACCCCTCCCGCACCGTGCAGCTACCTAGCTATTATATAGCTAGAACCAAAAATTCGGAGACACATGACATCTACCAACTCACGATGACCCTGATGTCTCTCACAGAGAGGAGGCCTGTGTCCCAGCATTGGGAACATTATAGGCTGATTATGCATAATTAAAGAGCAAAGTATCTAGGTTTAGAAGTTTTTTCGGTTGCTAAAGGAAAAATATTTTGAAAAAAAAATATATTTTTTTCAAAATATGTACCTATTTAAAAAAATATTTTGAAAAATATTTTTTTTTTTAAATATAGGTCGGTTGCCAAAGAACCCTATAACTCGGGCTTTGTTGTCCGTCCGTCCGTTACTGGGTATGTATCTGTATCTTTTGAACTGTATTAGAAAGATACTTTAAATCATTATAGAGTGTGTAGGTACTGTCTATGGCCTTTATAATAACAAATAATAATTTGTAGTGTTAAATATTATACGTCGGTACGGAACCCTACTTGTGCGAGTCCGAATCGCACTTGGCTTTTTTCTTTCCTCGTCTTTTCTCACGTCATGACCTTAGAACTCAATTTTTTTGAGTTCTTTTAAAACATTATAGCTTCCATGTGCGTATTATATTTTATTATATTATTATATTTTTTACATGCGTGTATTATATTTTTTGTAAATAAAAAAAACCTTCTAGATATGTAGTAGCTTAGATTTCATGAAATTATATGGTAATGTTACTATTTAAATTCGAATTTCAGATTAAATTAATTGTACTTACAATATTAAACAAATGTAAAACAGTAGGTACAGTCCGCAAAAAGAGTAAGTTAACATTTTCCAAAGTTTCAGATAAAATTTATAAACAGGAAACTTGCTAATTGTTATCGGTTTGTACTTACACATTTTTTGATGGGTAATATTTGTAGTATGTTAAAGCAATAATTAGGTTCCACGATAATAAAATAATCAAACTCGGATGTTTCTTTTTTATATATGTATATATTTTTTGTTTCATTTGTTTTCGACATCGATAACCAACACGTGGGTAAAGTTTTGTTAGCTAATTCAATTTGACCCTAAATAGAACCCAATATGTACTTACTAATCTTTCTGTAAAACATCACTGTGTAAAACAGCCAAGAACTCTTTAAAAGATATACATAATACATTCAAATACTTTGTTTTACCATGTAGCGATTAATTTCCGTTAAAAGTTCACAATAGAGAGGTCCGCAGTGTTCTCAGTGCGTCTACGCATATATTCCTTTACAAGTCACTTCCCTTCACCAATCGCCATTGTTCTTAGCGCGAATAAACATCTTTTTATATTTCTTAAATAGGCGATTTTGACTTATAAATCCTTTTAAACATTACACTGGAAACTCAACCTAGTACCTCACAAATATAGTTCAATTTTCTTTGTACAGGAAGCAACCCTTTAACATCTCAATTCAGATCATATAACATTCTTACTCCGTCGTAATAGTGATGAATTTCGCGTGACGAAGGTGTCAATTCTCAAAGCAGAGAATGAAAGGATTATAAATGTTTGAAAAGGACGTTTTTTGTACAGTGATAATATCTTAATATGGTTATAATGGGAGGGTTGCGCATAATCTGTAACTGTCTGTCTGTTTTTGATATTTCGCACCTTGATAGGGGTCTATGTGGAGGATTATTTTTGGGTTTTTTGTAGTGAGTCAGTTTTGGTGTCGCTAAAAGGATTATGTGTGAGGCGAATTAGTGATAATTTGGACTAAAACCAATTAGTAATGGTAGCTGTGCTTGCCATAAAGAAATGGTATTTTTGAATAAATCCTTTAAAGCCAATTCAAGCAATACAGCTATACAATTACTGGATTTGGTTAATATGTATATAATTTAGAGACATACTGTTAGACCAATACAGACGGTTAGGAAACACCGAACAATAATATTATCATTTCTTTTTGACATGTAAAAGTGTAAAATATTTAACCGAAATAAAATAACATATAATGATTAAATTATTAGAAGGGCAGTTGATTCATGGAATAATTCGCAAATTTAAAGTCAATGACGAAGATGTTGAGAGAAAGATGCCATATAGTTGACAAAAAAAAAAGAAAAATCGCATTCGATATCTCATCTCGCGTGGCCCCAAGATAGAACCCTAAAGAACACATGTCATGACACTTTTTGTGACATATCTCGGTGTAATATTTATGCGTCACCACGAACGCAGATATGATCGGATGCGGGTTCGATTCCATTCTATACACGGGGGCACGAGTGTAACGGTCTCCTATTATTTTAGACAGTGATTTAAGATAAACTGAAGATGACAGTTTTTAATGGGGTGGAACAGTTGTATATTTTCTTTTTTGTATTGATACCGTTTTTTTGAAGAGTAATGTACTGACGTATCTCTAATACTTGAAGAAAAATAGCCAAGAAATAATGCAATAATAGAAATGACTGGAATCAAAAGTGCCAAAAAGTCAACGCTATAGACACTTGAAATGAAGAAAGGGAAATCATTTTTATATACGTACTAGCAGCGCCCTCCGCTGAAACCTCGAAGACACATGGCATCGGTGATATTTCGGTGGTAATATCGGGATAAAAACTATCCTATGTCCTTCACCGGGATGCAATCTACCTTTCTGCCAAATTTTATCGAAATCCGTTCAGTGGTTTAGGCGTGAAAAGGTAACATACAGACAGACAGACAGTTACTTTCGAATTTATAATATTAGTATAGATTATCATCGAATTACATCGTTTAAGGAATGCATTATATTTTAAGTTATCGAATTGGCTGACTCGCAATCAACTCGCTGTCAATTCTCGCTTAAAAAATGGTATCAACAAGTCATACACAACTGAATTTACATAATCTTGGGCTTTTGGCTAAGTAATAACAGTCCCACGGGTTGATAAATCAGGTTAAGTTACGCTTGCCGCGGTTGGACCGAGGATGGGTGACCATCTTTAAATACCGAAAACCCACCGTGCCTCGGAAAGCACATTAAGCCGTTGGTCCCGGCTGTCATTCGTGGATCTTTGGCTGTCGTTAAGGGTAGTCAGAAGCCCGAAAGCCTGACAACCAGTTTGCCAAGGGGTATCTTGTTACCGGATTGTGGCGGTCAGATAGGCAGTCGCTCCATGTAATTAGACTGGAAACCGACCTTAACATAATAGGGGAACGCTTGGCAGACTTTTACACAAGACTCACTAGTATTGCTGCTCTTACATTGAACTCATATTTAACTATATCACCACCTCCTTATACAATGTAAGTACATGCACTGAGCAACTACTCACGGCTGATCGCTCACAAGTAATTACGGCGTTACGTACCCTAACAAATTAGCCGCCACACCACGCTTTGCTACTGAATTGAATTACAACACGTACACACATAGATGAATGCTCATCTTGAAGTAAGGTTACTCACAATCATCTTGGCTTGTATTCCAGAAGGGTTAAGCAGAAGTGTAGTATAGCACACTCATATTTTGGCAGTTATGTTTAAGCCTGGTGGCGGGCCGGTCGGGTGGCGGGCCGGTCGGGTGGCGGGCCGGTCGGGTGGCGGGCCGGTCGGGTGGCGGGCCGGTCGGGTGGTGGGCCGGTGACGACCAGATGCACTACTTCAGAACATCGGTTTCACAGGAAAACTATTTTTTTATAACTGAATGTAAAATAGGCAGTGATGATCTTCTGTTCGGAACTTTAGACACCTCTTTCTATCTCATATTTGTGTTTAAAAATTTTGGCAGTTATGTTATTTTGGCTTGTAAATGTAAACTAACACAAGTTGCCATACATCTTAATTCGGATAGTTTATTGTAATTTTTTTTCTCACCAATCATGTAACCAAAGCGAACCACATGCGTACGCACATCAGAACATAACGAACGAGATTATAAGCTTTCAACGCGCCGCCATTCAACTCGTGTTTATTCAAACCGCTCAATATTCCTCTATGACGGTTCAATTTTGACGGAACCCGGCTACAATATAATAGGGTCTAAATAAAAATCCAATTTGTATAACGAACGAATTTTTCCATTGTAACTTGATCCCTGATTTTTTGTTCCATCCTTAAAGTTCTTTAAATTTTTCAGTTACCCAGGGTTCAAGTTACGTTGTTGATTAGTGTGATGTGTAGTGAGATAATTCGTATTTGATTTGGACCAATTAGTGATGCTTACGCGCGAACCTTGTGGTAGATGACCTTTTTGTGACGATTGTGGAAACGTAACGCGATTAGTTGTGACTTGGGATATACGACGCTCGATAATGGGCGAGCCCGTTGGGTTCCGGTTGAAAAAGGGATATGTGAAAAAATGGGGTGGGTTTTGTGGGGATGCTGTTTAGGGGTAATTGATTTTGTAATGTAAGCCTATTTGCGCCTCCCGACTTTATAACAGGGAATTCTAATCCAATGCTTCATAGGTTTATTGAATTCGTCTGTTCGACAACGTAAATAACGCAATAAACGTGGCTGAACTCTCGAAATGAAAGATATTGCGATTAATAGTCGTTTTATGTGTGTTAAGCAATTATCCCGAAGGACGTATTAACTTTGAAATTGTAGTAAACCATCAATAAAACTATCAGAAATAATTGCATCCAACTGACTAGGGCTTGGAATACTCGGGGAGGTTAACAAGGGTTGAGAAACAAGACGAGTATCAACTTTCATACCTTACTAGCTGACCCGGAGAACCGCGTACTGCCTCAGAATAAAAAAAGCCGTTCCACACAAAATGTATGAGAAACTGAAATACCTTCATTATTATATTTTTCGTAAATTTTCCCATGTTTTAATAGTTATTCTGCTATTCGGGGCGGAGACAAATCCAACAAATCAAAGATCATAAAAATCGGTCCAGCGGTTTTTGAGTTACTTTGTTTTATTTATATAGATCTATCTAGTACTTTTTGATAGAATACTGCTCCGAAAGTCGGGTCATATTTCAATTATGAATCAAGAGAGACACGTAGGGCGCTACGTTAAATACTGTTGTATTTTTTTTCTGGTATAAAGGTATACTATTTCCTTTTCTATGCCCCTGATAACGTATATGCAAAATTTCATGTAGATCGGTTCAGTAGATTAGGCATGAAAAGGCAACAAACAAACAAACTTACTTTCGCATTTATAATACTAGCAGCGTCTCACGGTTTCACCCGCATTAGTGTCAATCCCGTGGGAATATCGAGATAAAAACTATCCTATGTCCTTCCCCGGGATGCAATCTATATGCCAAATTTTATCGAAATGCGTTCAGTGGTTTAGGCTTGAAATGGTAACATACAGACAGACAAGAGTTACTTTCGAATTTATAATATTAGTATGGATTATAGTTGGGATTATGATTAAGGCAAGACCATTTCCAAAATAAAGCACAAAACATTGCAACTTCTGTAGTCTTAGAATAGAATAGAATAGAATACTCTTTATTATGTACACCATATAAAGTCAAAGTAAGTAAGTAAGTCTATATAGTATATAGTCTTCTTCATTGTTTTTATATAGTTTGGGCCCAGTAAGTGGCCACGTTGATTGCCGTATCAGAAGCATTCTTTAGGTCATCCGAGGTGCAGGTGAACTGGCACTTAGGACACAACAGCAAGCGGGAACATGGTCTGATCAGAAGCACCGCACTCGCACTGGATGTTGAGTGGAATTGCAGCTTCGGTAGGTACTCGTAAATCTTATCAGCCGATGCTACGCATATGCTATGCATGTACTATGTACAGACGCCAGCACATCAAGCTACTACAATCTGTCAAATTTCTTTAATAGATTTTCAACTTTATCGCTAAAGTATAAGGTTTACAGTTGTTTGGAAAAATTTTACAGTTTCGGGTAGCTTGATGTGCTGGCGTCTGTACCTTATAATCTAGTAAGACGAAGGAGTTAGTCTCCAGGACACAGGGAATCCTCTTGGGGAGGCTAGTGCTACGAGTATTTAAATATTGTAATGTTTTTCCTGGACAATTAATTAATTGATTTTAATTTTTTTTTTTCGTACTACAGTAGCATACAGCAAAACTTTTGAAGCTGTCCCGCACACACACTATATTCCCTTACGTTTCCACCATCAGTAAAATTTCAGTTTGCTCGTTACTTCGTAATAAATACGGTTATCGATCAATCTCCCTTTGTGATTGTTTGTTACCAATCATTATATTGCACAGGCACACAAAACTAGAATCAATCAATAAAAATTTATTGAATCAATCTCTGAGGCTGCTTTGTTGGTAACTATCTTATTTATTTTATGAGTTTTTTAATGTGCGAATGGTTCAGTTGATGTAACCTTCAATTGAAATTAAGTACGAATTAATTTTAATAGATATGAGTCGCGAGTAAATGATTTATTTGTAATTTACGTCATCAATTATTAAATAACTAGTTTCTGCCCGCGATTTCGTCCGCCCCATCTATAACCTCGTTTCCGCTTAGTTTTTTTCTGACTTTTTTTTCTTTTTGCTCGATTCCTAAGTGTTATAGCGTGATGTTTAGTAGCGTTCTTGAAGAATTGGGCTATCAAATGCAAAAAGATTTTTTCAAATCCGACTTTTCCAGATATTAGTACGTTCAAACAAACTCTCCAGTTTTATTATTAGTATGTATATAGATATTAGTCCAGTCAAATTAGTCCTTAAAATAGAGGTAAGGTTACAATAATTCCCATAGAGCTAAAAATTGGTATGAATGTTCAGAATACTATTATAAATGAATTGTGAAAAGTCCCCATCAATCCCCCTTGTGCAAAATTTTTTATTAATGGTGAAAGTTTGCAAAAATAGGTTTTTCGCGTTTTTCAGCTAAACGGTGAGTTTTACAGCAAAAATAGTTCAGACAAAAATTGTAGATCATCCGATTCTCTACAAAAAATGTATCCACACTTTTTTTCATAATTATTGCCATTTCCGTGATATAGCGGTTGTAAGAATTGAAAAAAATATTTTATTCGTAATATGCACGTTAATGTACATACTTTTATATACATTTTTGAACCGTTATACGAGTAAACATATGAGTCCCTGTCTTTTTTTTTTTTTTTTTGTTTAGCCTGCGCTGTCCCACTCATGGGCAAAGGCCTCCCTCCACTCCTTCCATCTTTCGCGAGCCCGCGCGTCCTCCTTCCAGTTTTGATGGAACCTATCCAGCTCGTCCGGCGGGACGAGCTGGATAGGTTCCATCAAACCGCCGCGACCCCGCGGGTGCCGCGGGGTCGCAGCAGACCACGTAGGAGATGGCGATCTCCTACGTGGTCTGCCGCGACCCCGCCTCACTGTCTTATACATACAAAATACCAGACATCTGTAAAAATTCATGAAAAAAGACAGGGACTCATATGTTTACTCGTATAACGGTTCAAAAATGTATATAAAAGTATGTACATTAACGTGCATATTACGAATAAAATATTTTTTTCAATTCTTACAACCGCTATATCACGGAAATGGCAATAATTATGAAAAAAAGTGTAGATACATTTTTTGTAGAGAATCGGATGATCTACAATTTTTGTCTGAACTATTTTTGCTGTAAAACTCACCGTTTAGCTGAAAAACGCGAAAAACCTATTTTTGCAAACTTTCACCATCAATAAAAAATTTTGCACAAGGGGGATTGATGGGGACTTTTCACAATTCATTTATAATAGTATTCTGAACATTCATACCAATTTTTAGCTCTATGGGAATTATTGTAACCTTCGAAGTCTTATTTGACTGGACTATATATAGATTAAGTTTATTATAGACGTCACTGAAATTCATTCTAGAACATTTTACAAAGCTCTAAAACCTATTGAATCCTACATGTTGACTTTCTTCTCATTCCTCGTCTTGTTGTTGAAAACGAGAGTAAATTATTTTAGTTTTTCGAATAATTTGATTAAAGTAACCATTAGTTTTTAAATTATATATATTTTCTTGTCCACATAGCGAAACAAACATTATTAACAAAATCGGGGTATTGCACCTAATACGATTTCATTAATACCCATAACTCGCTGCAGATTATGATATATCAATTTCAAAGGTAAACATCACCAGGGTTGTTCGCAAAAAATCACACAAATCCGTTTAGTTTCGCGTCGGGTTGCGTCCGCGCATCGATCATGACGATCTTGTATAGTGTGCACGGATTAAAAAAGGTCACTGTGGAGCGGAAGCACAGTAATGCAGGTTCTTGTTGTCATTCAAATGTGTGAAAATGCGTATGAACCTCTAATCATTTGCCCCGTTGTATACAGGGTGGTGGCGTGGAGTCCTGGGTTCGATTCCCGGATTGGGCTAACTGTTATTGAGTTTTTCCATTAGGAGTTTCTTAGTAACAGCCACGAGTTTGGAAGTTGATGGTGTGATACCCCCGTGCCTCGGAAAGCACGTTAAGCCGTTGGTCCTGCGCTGGATCTCTCTCCGGTCGTGTCGGATTGCCGTCCCATCGGACTGTGAGAGTGAGGGAAGAGGGAGTGCACCTGTGGTTGGGGGGATTGGTTGAGATTGGCCGCCGTGGCCGAAATACGGTCTGGAGGACTTTTACAGGGTGGTACAGACATCGACGGGCAAACTATAACCATTATTTTGCGATTATTATGCGAGTCTAGCAGAGTCGAGACGAGCAGTGGTGGCCAAGTGGTAACGGCCGCGACTTACGAGTTGTAGGTCGTAGGTTCGAACCCAGACAGGCGCTTTACTTTGTGTAAATTATTTCATCACCACTGCTCACAAAACGGTGAAGGAAAACATCGTGAGGAAACCGGCATGTCCTAGAACCAAAAATTCGAAGACATGTGACATCTACCAACCCGCACTGGGCCCGCGTGGTGGATTACGGCCCACTTCCTCTCACTGAGAGGAGGCCTGTGTCCCAGCAGTGGGAACATTATAGGCTGATGATGATGATGATGATGATGCGAGTCTATCTATATTCGCCATAGAACTTTTAAAGCAACAGCCGCGGTCAACTCACTATACATATTAAAAACGGTTTTAATCAAAACTTGCACACTAAAACCGTAATCGAATCATACTCGTCTATAAAACGATCACACGACATGCGTGCGTTACACAAAGTTAAACTTCTGTATAAAACCATTCATTGGTCACGCCGAGCTGTTTGTTTACCAATTAGGTATACATTTGCTATTGCGAATTATAAATTTGATTAACGTGAGAACGATATATGGGAAACGTAAGGAATTCATACCAGTTTCTGTATTCTTTCGTATGGTTGAAATCGGGTGTTGAACTGTGGTCAAAGCATTCGGCAGTCAGGTGAAAAAATTGGCGGAACAGAGGTGCGATTCTGTAACCATCTCACCGTGAAAACTTAGGTGAAGTGAGCGTGGAGTGAGCTGTCAATAGTGTCAATTTCTAGAAAAAACAAACTCACATCACTTAAGTTTTCACGGTAAGATTTTTACAGAATCGACCGGCAGTGCAAGATTTTCGATAATTTTTGAGTGATTTCTTCTTTAGGCTCGTTAGGCATTTTTTGAGATGGGAAAAAGCGATTGAACTCGCGCCACTGTTACCGCGACCCCGCGCGTGTTTTGTTTATAAGACGATTCAAAAAATACCCGCTTCGAATGTGTTCGGCTGTCCTCGGGATGTACTCGATGTCAGTGAGTGATGGCAAAGTATTCTGTTTTCACTTCTGTCGGCACTCCCGGAGTGCCACTGTTTTTTTTTGATAAAAGAGTGTTGTGAAAAGATATTTTTAATATTTACACAGATATGGAAAAAAAAATATGGAAGATATTCCATAAAAAGCTATTCAATATTCGATTAACATGACCTCTCAAGCTCCGCTAATGAGACACAATGAGGGTTTTCTGAAATGACGTTCGCTAGGTGGCAGCACTGACACGTCAGGTCCAGGCATCTGTCAAAGAGCCTATATTTTCTTTAGTCATGACTGAATGATGAACGAATTAATGAATCGAATCATGAACGTCATCATATATTTTATATTGGAAGACCTCTTGTTACAGTGGTGCCAACTGGTGTCGTAAATTTTCACGAAAACCCTCATTGATTTTCTATTTAATCGTGCTACATAGGCTACGCGCGGAGCTTGACCGGTGTTCACTCAGGAGAGCTCTCTTAAATATCGGAATGCTAGTTTTCAACCTTAAAATTAAAACTTAGCATAGCTTTGTGAGCCTGGAAATTCCATACAATTTAGTTGTAAAGTCTAACATCCCATACAATTTTACCGAACTAAATGCTATACTCCAGAGTGTTACTCTTAAGGCGCATGCGCACTAACCGACCAATTATTATTTTTATTAATATTTGACTTGTCTGCAATTAATATTTGACATTCTAGCAGAAGACAGGCGCAGTGGTGGTGGTGGCCACGAGCATTATGAGTTGTAGGTCGTAGAGTGAAGTGCTTTACTTTGATTGTCATACTGAATTTTTGTGTGAGTTATTTCATCACCACTGCTCAAAAAAAACAAGTGTGATCGCCACTTCCTTAAATAGCTTGATGATTAGAAAAAGCTATTTATTCTAAGACTATCGATAGTTATAACGATTATTGGGAGACCCATGTTCAGCAGCTATCATTTACGGAAGATTTTCATTTGGTCTCATCGCCATTTTTCAAACAAAAAAGCGCTGTAAGGAAGTTATTACATTAGTCATTGTCGTCCATACTGGTCGTGTAGTGGACACGCGGCCTTACTTGCGAGTACTTGCAGATACTTGCAGGTATCAGAGCTGGGTTCGGTTGTAAGGGAGACTTAACGTGTGCTCACTAAATGGTTTATTGCAAACGTTACGAGTTTGCGAGTTTACGTGAACCTTTCTGCGATGTGTTTGGACTTGGGTTAAAAAGATATTGTTTCAATGTATAAGGAAAAAAAAACTTTTTTGCGTTTAAAAAAATAAAATCTAGCACCAAGAAGGCTGTAGCTAGTTTAGTTTGTTTGTCTTAACAAACTAACTAAACACCATACCACCATATGACGCCGATGGGTCTGAGTGCCTACTTGGTTTTTCGGGACGTCAAGCAGTTGGTCGCCTCTTCACGTGCTGAGGGCTGGCTTACTTGTTGGCTAATGTATCAGCATTGCCATACAACGAGGCAATGCTGCCAACCTTTTGGGCACTGTCCCTGGTGACAGCGATGCGGACGAATTTTTTGATGCCCTATGATTTTTCCCTTCCTTTTTTATTTACTTGTAAGTACATTTATTATTATTCTATAATTGTTATCTTTTCAATTATGTTAATTTTATCTTTGAAATTGAAATAAAGAAATGATGTCACTGTGGTGCCATCTTGTGTAAACCTAAAAGTGAAAACTTTTGGTTCATAGAAAGTTTTCCTAACTTTTGGACCTAAAAACGAGGGTTTCAAAAACCCATTGTAAAGCCAAGTCCACATCATCCGTAAGCGAACTTGTAGGAAAAACTATAAACCGTTCCAGAGGTGAATAGAAAGACACATTGTCGGCCGCACTCGCCGCTTCCTGGATGACACACGACCAGACGTAACGTGTGTGCCAAGCTTTATTGCAGGCCATATGGAAGGCTCGCTTGACTGCACCCCGCCTGTGATATATTGTCTTGTTTGGGCTAGATTTTTTAACGGTAAATTGTGAAAAATATTTATGGAATGCTTGGTAATAGATATGTCATCTCTGGCTGTGAATTACCTATACAAAAAGTTAAGCATCAGTGTCCCATTGTCTGGTAAAGGTCACCAAATGCAGACAGATTGGTTGTTAACTGGCAAGTCACGGGGTTCGTAATTTCAACGAATTTACGCGTATCACTTAAGGATACAAGATAAGTTTGGGGCTCGAACTAAGAATTAATGACAACACGATTTGACAGTTGTCCTTACTGCATATGTGTTTTTGCCTGTCCGAAAAATGTAATTTGACACTAGTTTTAACGGATCTTCTACTTTCGGACGAGGCCGCATCTTCGTTGACCAATTAAGAGAGTAGATGATACCAGTTATTGAGAGAATGTTATTAGGAAAAACTTCGAGAGGATGGAGGGTGGAGGCTCTGGAGGGTGGGCCGTAGTATCCTACTGTAATAAAATCCTTCGCTAATCCCTATGTCTTGTGATTAATATAGCGATAATTGGAAGCTTATAATGTACGCGCGACATCGTTTCTGTTTTGTTTTTCATCATAAATATTCAGGGTCAAAAGTAGCCTTTGTGTACAGACGCCAGCACATCAAACTACTACAATCTGTCAAATTTCTTTAATAGATTTTCAACTTTATTGCTAAAGGATAAGGGTCAAAATTGATTGGGAAAATTTGACAGTTTCGGGTAGCTTGATGTGCTGGCGTCTGTATGTTCTTTCTCCAGAACCCTAATTGCGTAACACACACTATCAATAATAACAATCTGAATCATTCTGAAGGATATTAATAATCCATTGCTTTCGTATATTCGAAAAAAATGTCTGCTCATATCATTTATTTCAAATAAACCAATTACAGGCACTTTTGAATTGTCAAGGGGTCGGTCAGTCAGAAAGATGAAGCTAGTTGCCCACTCCAAAGCGTAGTAGTTACTTATGGAGAAGAACGGGCAAGAAACTTCACGGACACTCTTTTAAATCAAAATAATATGGTTACTAAGTGTTGGTTACATCATTCAGGTTAAAAATTATACACGATACAGAACGATAATAATGAAATTAAAGTTGTTGAACTGTCAAAATGTAAGCCATTGTTAGTTAGTGGTGTACGCAATTACCCCGCAGGTCCCAGGTTACCTATAGGTCCCAGGTTACCTATAGGTCCCAGGTTACCTATAGGTCCCAGGTTACCTATAGGTCCCAGGTTACCTATAGGTCCCAGGTTACCTATAGGTCCCAGGTTACCTATAGGTCCCAGGTTACCTATAGGTCCCAGGTTACCTATCTGTCTTTTATAACGATCGGTTCAGTGGTTTAGGCGTGAAAAGGTAACAGACAGATGGAGCTACTATTGCATTTATAATATTACTAGCTTTGGTTCGCGGCTCCGCCCGCGTGGAGGTCGGAATTTATCCCACGGAAACGCACTACCGGGATAAAAATTATCCTACGTTGGGACATATATAGAGGTATGAGGAACAGGGTGTAAAGTTCACTCAACCTCCATAGAAAAGGGAGGATCCTCCGACCAGACGGGTGTTGTGTCTGCCCATTGATTCATGTCGGGCCGTTGTATCTATGCTAGTTGCGCGGTAAACTCTGCTTGTGCGATGCAGGATTTGCGTGACGTCAGTATGACGCGTTGTTTGCATGTGGCGTTGTAGATACCGCTACACATACATAGCTCTACCCAGGTGCTAAATTTCATCCAAATCCGTTCAGCTGTTTTAGCGAGCAAGCGTAAGCGCGCCTATGAGGGAATCTTCTATTGAAACCTTGTTGACTTAGGCCAGTCGACAAGGTTTCAATGGAAGTTTTCCTGGCGCAATGTTATTATAAACTATTTTAATTATTACCAAGAAAAATAAAAATTCGGGTTCTGACTCTAAAATATTTTATTTTAATAGTTTTGTATTTAATTGTCTTTACCTAAAAATATAATTTTGTTATAATTATTAATTATAACAAAATTATATTTTTATTATGAGAGTTTCGTCTCAAACGTGTCTTAATGATGAACAAATTATTTGAGATTTATTATCATGATACGATTGTATTTAAATAGGAATTGGTGCAATGTCACTTAGTTATGCTCGTGAAACCGTACAGTCAGCTACAGTAATTTGTGTAATAAGGTTTTCTCTTAAAAATTGTGCTTGTAGAAAAATATGCATAAACTACCTTTGGATGCGACGTGCGACGTCGCGTCGCCGTCGTATCGATGAATTTAGGAAGCGCAGATATTGCTATACAAACCTTAATAGTCCGTTGCACCCCCTTAAGGTGATTAACAAAATCAAATTCAAATGGAAATATTATAGGCTAATAATGCTGTCACTGAATACTGTGAAAAGAACCATAAATAAATATGAAAGTTTAACAATCCGTTCACGTCATCAAAACTTAATGATGTAGAAATACTAAGTTGTAAAGTTACATTACTGTACTTTATATTACACGTGCCTTGAAAATCATCAAAGATAACATATGTAATATATTTTGTGCGAAATTGTTCCTCTTGCACACACACACACAAGTTAATGTATTATGTATATGTACACATATTGCAAGTATATGTGTGCTAATTTACTCCACATTGTGCTATTTAAATTCATAGCCATGCTAATTGTTCTGTTTCTTGTTAATTTTCGTGTGGAATGAGTCAGAGGTAATCTTTAGTGTCAATTAGTTTTATGAATATGAGGTAGGTCTTGTCCTTGACTTTTTTTGCTTCTAAACTTTAACGCCATTTGACATCCTATTAGATAATTTCTAAAATTGATATATTCTTGTACCCTCCAGGGAAACAAACTCAAAGCATTTATTTCAATTAAAAGATTTACACTTTTGAATTGTCAAAGAATTCAGTTAATTAGTCAGGTAATTAAAATTAAAAAACGTAGATGTCTATGGAGAAGAACGGGCGAGAAACTCCAAGGACACTTTTTAAATCAAGTTTGGAAAATATTATTAAAGTTTTTTGGTTCTATTGACATTAGTTTCGGCAGTTGCAAAATTGTTTTGTGTCTAGATTGTGCCTAATATTCACGAAAAGGGCTAGTGACATACAGAGTTATTCGTATATGATAAATAATATATTATATATTTTAATAAGTAATAATAAGATATAAATATATATTAATAATAATAAGTATAGTATAAGTAACAGTACGGATATAATATATAGGTATGTATTATATAAATATATGTGAATAATTATATATTACGTTATGTTATTCGTACAGAGGTTAAGCTTTGACTCATATTTCTCTTATAAATACACTTACAAGTCGCCGTCCCCGGAGAATAAAATGATAACTGCCATTATCCTAGTTTTAGTGTTATGTCATTTTTGGGATCTGTGGGTGTTAATACATCTGCTCAATTTTTTTCGCAGTTTTTAAACAATTATTTACGAAACAAAAAAATATTACAATAGTATTCAAAGATTTAAAACAGGTCATAAATTACGAGAATAAAGTGTTAATATAATAATATCAAAATGTATTCCCACTTGTTAGTATGACAAACAGTCATAGAATTATATTCTCGTGAAAAAATATTCGACTAAATAATGATAAATGCAGTTATCATTTTATTCATATTAAAATTAATAAAACTAATGTTGATTACCATTTACCATGTCATAGTTTTATTAGGAAACCAAATTCAAAGTCCTTACCAGATTTTTTTTTCACAATATTTACGAGAATAAAACGATATTAAAGTATTATCAGTATCACTTTTACCCTAAAAACCCGTAGAATAAAATGATACGTGACGAGTGCAATATTTGATCCTGGTCAGGCTGTACGGAGAATAAAATGATAATCGACATTATACAACTTGGACGATGATTAATTTTGACTAACTTCTTATTTTTTTAATGATATCTCTATTTTGATACTTAGGCGTATTTGATTATAACATTTAGAACAAACAAAAAATAACCTTTTTTAAAAGTTGACAATCATCTGTCTACGTCCAGTATTTAAGAAGCAATCAACGAAAACGTGTTTTTTATTTTTCCTGAAAAGTTGCATTTTTGTAGTTATCATTTTATTCTCCGGGGGCGGCGAAGTTGTTACAAAGAATCCACGAGCTACCTCCTTCATTCTTGTGGGCTTATTAAAAGTCGACGTAGGCTTTTAGGCAGACAGGGAGCATCTTCTTACATTTTGTATTTACTCTGATGACCAATCCAAGATTATTACAATGTTGCTGATCTATAGCACACAGCTTCCTAGCTAATTATAAGCAGAATCTTCCGCCATTGCTTCAATATCTGTAAAAAAAAAAAACATTCGTAGCCGAATCCGGACACAGTGTATTGTTATCATTTGTTAATTATACACAAACTCATGCACAAAATGTACATATATAATCATTAATTATCGCAAGTTTTAATCGCCCGCGTAAATAACGTCTTTCAAGGTCGAATGATTTTCCCAAACGTTATTCTGAAGCGGATTTTTGGTCGGGAAACTGAAAAAATATTGGGCAAGTGTAAGTTGGCTTTATGGTTTACGTGGTCCGTACTATCGAAGTTTTGTACCTAAGTAACTAATATTTTAATGGAAATTACTTATTTAAAACGTGCACTGAAACTGATACTCTTTTTAAAAATGAATAAAATTTTACAAGTTCATCGCGCGGAGACGTTGATCTGTAGGTAACCATCATGCTGAGTGAATGCCTGCTTGTCACAGACATGACGTGCAGCTAATTTAATTGTAAAATTATTATTTTTTGAAATTGATTGGAAAATATGTAAGCACCATCACAAAATTAATTTATATGTCATGAATGAATTTTTAATTCTTTTACTTATTGTGGTATACTAATTTTATTTTAGGTGCATCGTCTTTACATTATTTAAATAATGTATGCAAAATATTGTAAAACATTTTAAAAGGGTAACGGTACAGTTTCTTGTTCATTCTTCTCCATACGAAAACTACCTTTTGGAAGGGATAGCGTTACTGTATTTTCTCTCCTTAAAGACCATTTCAAGATTGCAAGAGTTGGCCTTAGGACCAAACGCAAGACAACAATAAGAAGATCCACAAAACATTCTGTTTTGTTTTCCACGGAGCCCTAAAACAAAAACCCAGTTAATCACTGGGTTAGTTTGGGTAAACAACTGTTTTTAAAAACACTATTAATTATAAGTTAGGCTTTTATAAGAGCTGTTCCAAGGTCCTGGCAAACTAATGTAGGTCATAAAGATATCTGCTTGATCGCTAAGCATGGTTTTTGTTCGCGTTATTATTATAATGTACGTGGGAGCCGACGCGGGCTGTTAACTGCGAGTACTTGTGTTTTCATACGTAATGTAACCGTCACGGTTTGAGCCTCGAATAGTCTAGCAGACGTAACTTTATTAATAGTGTGCTGATGAGTTTATTCAGGTTGGACGCTTTTTTTAACTGGTGTGCGGTGTAGCGGAAAAATCAAGAAATGTCTTAGTTGGTTGAAATGTTTGGGAAAATGCATTGTTCTTGCAGATTAATTTTGAAAAATCATCAATCCCCGCCCTTATTCCAATTTATTTGGGGTGGACGCAACATGACTTTTTCTTCTAGTTCTCTAATAGTCGTCATCTCATACTTTTAAAACAGTATACATTATTTTTAGCTTGAACCTTCATTGGCTAATGAATTAGAGTAAGGTCGTAGTTATCCTTAAAAAATATTGTCATGAATGAAAATCAGGACCAATAAAAATAATGTACATTCAAATCTAAGAAAATTTTGTATAAACACAAAGCACAATTTGTAACATGGACCTAATTATTTATAATAACTATTATACAAAAATAAATTATAAATATCTAAAGTATTTTAATTACTCGCCTAATCAACAATATGTCTAGACCGACGTCTTATTTATGTGCGAACTAAACACTATTTAATTACAATGTGGATTGTATTGTAACCTGAATACTTCAGATGCTAGAGTATTTTCAGGTAATTTTCAAGGTAGGTACAAAACAATACGAGATGCTTTATTTATACCAATTTATAATAGGACAAAGAGTTAATGCTGCGTAGATGGAAAACACATCTAAGGGGGAATGCAACTTATCGGGGCTATCTATATCTTAAGATAAATAAGGGTGTGTTAATGAAAATGAAGAGAAAATCATAGGAGGAAAAGTGGAAGGACAGCATGAAGAATCAGGATCTGAAGTGAAAAGTGTCATTATAAGAATAAAATGTGTTAATATTTAGAAAAAAAAAGGAGCTACGTCTGCCAACAAACTGCTTTGCAGTTTGGCGGAAGTAAATATATTATGTAAGACTTTTTCATTTTTTTTTTTTTAAAGAGTAAAGTCGTTCTTCTCGATAGGTACCTACGCTTTGGAGTGGGCATCTACATAAATGGGCAATAACTTATTTTCTGACTGACCGACTTCTTGACAACTCAAAAGTGCCTGTCAATAGTTTAATTGAAATAAATGCTTTGGGTTTGAGTTTTAAACGATGGAAGAGGTTTTGAAGATCGACCGAAGACTTTAGAAAACTACTAGATACTATTAGAAAAACTAAAACAGTATTGAAGAATCTTTGTACATTTGTTTGGATGTAGAATAGAATACTCTTTATAATGTACAGATGCCAGCACATCAACCTCTATATCTGTCAAATTACTTTAGTAGATTTTCAACTTAATCGCTAATGCATAAGATTCAAAGTTGATTGGGAAAATTTGACAGTTTCGGAAAGATTAATGTGCTGGCGTCTGTACATCATATAAATTACAGACATAAAATATATAAACTTTACAAAGGGTGACACAAGGGCAGTCTTATCAGTAAGAGCAATCCACCTATCTATACCTAATATGTATGTTCCGGATTAGCGCAAAAACGGCTAAAAGAATTTGGATGAAATTGGGCACACAGATAGTTTATATCATTCTGCATTAACACATAGGGTACTTTTAATCCCAGTAGTACTTTCCCGTGGAATTTTTTTCTACATCAACGCGGGCGAAGCCCCGGGCAAAAGCTAGTATATGTAAATAAATAATCAAAAAAGTTTAATCAAATCAAATGTCAACTATCCCAAAGGCTTATCACAACCATTGTTCTTTTAAGTATATCAGCTGTCTGAAGGTCTGCCAACAAAGGTTGGTCGTGAGAAGATTATTGTGTGTGACATAACGCTCATAATGTAATATTGTAATAATTAAAGCATGTTTACAATTTAGTGCAAGGTTTAAACGAGGTCATGTGTGAATGTCATCTTTCACAATTGTATTGTTCAGAGCAATGTCGCTGTAACGGAGACTGATTTAAATTGTTGATGAGATGTTAGTTAAGGTTTTTTGTTTTGGTTGGTGACTGGCAGAGGAGGAAGGGTATTTAGTCTGAACGGTCCAAATTAAATGGCCCTCAGGCCATTCGACGGTAAACAAAAATCGTCTACGTTCCGAAGGACCGGTGATTTCAGGTGGAGTGGAAGGTTCTAAACCTGCTTGCTGGTGTATTCTGTAAAATGTCACCTTGAATAGTTAGGTGAAGTGAGCTGTCATTCCACCTGATGCTAGGAATTGACACTACTGACAGCTCACTTCAAGCTCAATTCATGAAAGTTGTCACGGTGAGATTGGTACAGAATAGGTCGGCGGTCTGAAACGGTTTTATAAAACGATTAAAGATTTCGAAAAGTTTTTGATTATGAATTTGACTCAGTAACTTCTGCTGCAGTGACTATGCTGGACAGAGCTTGATTTAAAGTTTTTTGGAGCAAATACAATAAATTATAGAGAAAATTGTGGTCTTTATTAATGACTTTTTAGAGATTAATTATATAAAACTTGTTAAAGATTTTCAAATAAATTGTAACAACTACAATTATATTTCTTCACATTTTTAAATAACCTATCATGGTTTTCCATAGTTTAGAAGATAAACAAGTCAACAGCAATGTAAGCGGTAACGCCGTGGACCACAATTATAAGATATTAATACAAAAACCAACCCGTGGCCGTGATTTTTGTGGTGGGTTTTCATTGTATGCACGAAAGCACGATCTTTTGAAATCTCTCATAATTTATTTTATTGGAAAAATATTAATTAAACACTCCATCGAAAGAAGAAGAAGAAGACTTCATCGAATGAAATGAAGTGTACACCGAAGAACCAGCAAAGACGAAGGTTGTTTAATAAAAAGCGTAGGAATCCAGAACTGTCGGCGGAGTAACACCCACGACCCAAAGACTTTCTAAGAATAACGGATAAAGTAAACCAAGTTAAGAATAGGGAAAAAGCAAAAGAGCAAAACTAAAAAAAGCGTAGCGAAGAGCAAAACTAAAAAAAAGCGTAGCAGAGAAGAAGATGATGCAATGAGGAGGATACTACCCGAAATGACGATCCAGTTATAAGTTCATCATCGTCATCATCATAATCAGCCTATAATGTTCCCACTGCTGTGACACAGGCCTCCTCTCGGTGAGAGAGAGCGGGCCGTAATCCACCACGCGGGCTCAGTTTGGATTGGCAGATGTCACATGTCTTCGAATTTTTGGTTCTAGGACATGCCGGTTTCCTCACGATGTTTTCCTTCGCCGTTTTGAGAGCAGTGGTGATGAAATAATTTACACAAAGTAAAGCGCCTGAGTGCATTCGAATCTACGACCTACAACTCGTAAGTCGCGGCCGTTACCACTTGACCACCACTGCTCTTACAGTTATAAGTTACCAATTTTTTTTCGTAGTTTCCAGCTCCCGTATCGTTCAACATTGGGCACGATCCTTTCATACGCGTTAATCTCGCCTGCACCTAATGCGCTCAATTGAGCGGTTCAATTAGCGCCGGTGTTGATACACTCTCGTGTATGCCCAGCCTTAGGCCGGACCCCCGTTGCGAGGCTTTTTTATTATAATTATTGTTTGTTTGTCTCGTTTCGTTGGTTGGCCTTGGTATATGGAGGTTGGAAGTGTGGTCTTATCTAATTAGGCTTTTATTGTCATGTGGTTGGTGTCTTGTTGTTGCAGGATACTTACCAAGCCAATCTTAGAGTTTTCTGCCTTTATTCCAATCTAGATTTTAAAGGAGTTTACGTTCCATACGCTTTCCGATATCGAAATCGTACAAAGGTCTTCGATATCGGAAAGCTTATTATGGAACTCAAATTGAGTTGGGCAGGACACTTGGCAAGGCGCAGTGACGGCAGGTGGAGTAAAACTGTGGCAGAGTGACGTCCAAAGACTGGTAGACGCGATGTCGGTCGTCCAGCGGCGAGATGGGCAGATGACATTGTTGCCATCCAAAACCTGGATGAGGCTGGCACAGGAGCGTGGGGATTGGCACATGAAGGGCTTATGCCCAGCAGTGAGGGGGCTGTGGATGATGGCGATGAGTTAAGGAGATCACCACATACAATATTCACAGCTTCCTTGTTTCTGGACTGGATTGAGATAACAAAAGGATGATTAAGTGCTTGACTAGAATGGCAGCGCGGGGCGGAGAGCGGCGCGGGTGCGGGCACCCGCGCGGTCTGCCTGTTCGCAGTGGAGCGCGGCTTCGTTCTGAGTGTTGTCGTGTCCAGTGTTTGTTAATATATACTGTGGATGAATAAGACTTATTTTTACTAGAAAAAAGCTCGAACTAGTTTGAGAACGTTGGTATTTTACCTCCACAAACCAGTTACTGGGAAATACGATACTCCTTGGTAAGACTTGTCAGATTTCAGGCTTCTGACGACCAGTAACAACTGTCAAAGATCTACGAATGAAAACCGACACCAACGGCTTATCGTGCTTTCCGAGGCACGTCTTGATATGCAAAGATCCATCCACGGACCCATAGCGGCAAGCTTAGCTAAACCTGAGAGATTCAGCGGGATTGTCCGAAAGAGTTACCGCTGGCCCGAAACATAAAGGGCTAAGGAAGGAACACAGGTGGGTTTTAGTCAGTAAGAGTCTGACACTCCCTTCCGCTCCACCCAGAGCGGGAGGGGTCATTTGATGATTTCCCATCCTGAAAAAAAAACCTGATAGATCGACCCGTGTAGCTGTTATTACTTAGCCACAAGCCCCTCAAGACAAGCATATTTCGACTATTTAGTAGACCTCACGACTCCCACGTCTAGTCAATAAATCGGATAATTTCACACATATTTCATACTTCCATTATCCATATCCCAAGTCGAATGTTATCAAAACAATTCGAAGCTCAATGTCAAGTGTGAGACCATCAAATTGATTACAACCATTAGCAATCGTGTCGAAACATGGATGTTATAAAACCGAAATATATACGTACATTTGAAAAATATTCTGTTGACAACACCCATACAAATTAACCAACTTATTTTACCACCCAAAAACTACAAACTCACCCATAATACTCACACGATAAAAGTCAGTAGCTACGCTTTTGTGTGTAAAGTTATCGTGGTATATGTTTACGAAATCAGCTCGGATTAATCGACGATCACCAGGATGGGAAGGTAGACAAATTAGATACAGAAAATTGGTCTCGAATCGTTTTTGAATTGTTTTGGTATCTGGTTTAGGTGTATTTGATTTGTGGGCCGATTTCCATGAGCAATTTGGTTCAAAAGAGGCGTGTGGGTTGAATTCGATTGGGCTATGAAAAACGAACTATACGTATGTACAAAAACAATATAAAAAAAGGAAAATTAAGATGTCTGTTACTTACACAAAAAAACCTGTTCAGAAAACTTAACTGTTCTCGTGAACGCTACATGACATACGCTGTATTTAACGCAAAGGAAGTTGCGGGCAGAGGTAAGTATATAATTAATTGTTATTATTAAGACCTGTTCTGAAATAATTATTAACCCGATAAATGCTTGTTATTTCTCTGTATATATAAGCATCTGCCCAGTAATGGGACACATGCGATACATGGCAATATAACAACTACATGTTTATACTGACATAAAGTCACTGTTTAAGCTCAAAAATCACTCATTACTCATTAGGGGGTCCAACACACTTAATAACAATAACCTACATGATTTATTATAACTTTCAACAACACTATAACATAACAACAACAACAATGTAGCTTAAAAATATCTTATACAACAATTATGTGTCATTTTTTTCTAAATATCGTATAAATAACAAGAAGATATTGTTATGTCCGTTATAATGGTTGAAAACAATGAAGAAACGACCACACAGGTGCCAATAGCAGTGCTGGAAACAACATAAACTACGTATTGATATTAAAACCGTCTTATTAACATATGAGGAAATTAGTGGCTCTTATATCGATAGGAACATCGATTTGGATTTCGATTTTGATATCGAATATAGTATCGACAGATTTTCGAATGGAGGTAGATCTTGTATTGACTTCATTTGGCTAAAGAATGCGTAAAAATTACATTTTGAAAATTATATTGGTGTCACAAGCTTAGCGTTTGTAGTTTGTATTAAGGTGATGCTTTATATCCTCAATCCTAACCAGATTTGTAACAAAAATACCACCGTGACTGAAATTACTTATTCATTGATCCACAAAATTAATTCAGTAGCAATCACTAATGAAGTTGATTCTAAAATATGATCAAAAAATTCATATCAAGCAGTTCAAACTGAACTTCAAAATGGAATCGATAAAAATCAAGAGTATCGATATAATTCCGATTCTATCGAATAAAAATTGATGTTTAAGGGTACACTAGGTGAAATGGCTCTCAAATTACAATGGGTATCACAATTTGTTTTATGAAATATGTCCGAGTTAGCCTCGGGAACATGGAAGAGGCGTTTAACATAAAAATGCATTAGATACAGTCGTACCGAAGGACCACTCGGTACAGTATACGAAAACAGGGTCAATCCATATAAAAGCGTCTCGCATTCAGAAACGCTAAATGAAAAAAAATATTGTAACATCGGCGTCGTTGCGACAGGCCTAGCAAACGAAAGCATTAGGATTAGAAATTCCTCTGTAGCAGCCGAGAGTCTTAATTTGTGCTCGGTAGTCAAATGGCTCGCCCCTTATTGCCTATGTTAAATATAACTAGCAAAATGTCCCGTACTTAAACATCTCTGCCCTCACCTGTTGGGGAATGCAGGCGTTATGTTATGTATTTGGTTTTGGTCTGTTATTAAATTTAATAACCTCTTACTTTCATCTCTCTTTTTGATCCTTCTCTCTTTTTGGTCCTTCTGCAATCATCCCTATTGTGTTCAGAAGTGAGTAAAAATAGCTGGTATCATATCGATTCGATCATTCGATACTGTAAGCGTGATCTTATTAATATAAGGTAATAAAATAATATGAACTTGTTGATTTCCGTGCGATGAACTCTTAGTGTGTTGACGAAAAATTTTGTTTTATAGCATTTGGTTTTTTACAATTATAATTGCACAAGAAAAACATTACAACGTTTATTTTTCTGTGACAGGTTAAGTGTTTTTGAAGAAAATCCTGTGTGCTATTATTCTAATCTATAACAGAAAGAAACTGCCAATACCCTACACCTATGAAAGAAAATTTAAAACTCATATTAAAAGTGCACTATGTTAACAAAGGAATTACAAATTAGAGGATTATATCCAAGATAAGAATTCTTGGAAACATGCTGGTCCTGCTCCATAGGACAATCTAGAGTCTAGAGAAAATCAAACTGGTTCCTAATTTAATTTATATTTTTTAAATTTTTATGACATTGATTTTTACAATCTGTGACTACAGTAACTCACACACTTGTTAAAATTCTAGGAAAATTATCTACTTTTACAATATTTGTCAATAATTTGTAAGTATGTGAGCACCATGTATCTATCACATAATTGATTTACCTGAAATTGCTTCATTTTTAATTCTTTTTACCTTTTATGGTAGGCTAATTTTATTCTATGTGCGTTGTCTTCACATATGTGCGTTACATTATGTATACAAAACCTTGTAAAACATTTAAAAAAAGTAACGGTGGAATTTATTGCCCATTCTTCTCCATACGAACACTGCCTTTTGGAAGGGGCAACTAGAATCAATTCAATTTCACTGTAAGTTTTGACGTTCAAAAGTGCCTTTAACGTGCGTATTTGAAATAAATTATTTGACTTTGACTTTATGGTGATGGTCTGACGATCAAGAGGTTCTAGGTTCACTATGCAATTGGTGTGATTCTGTGTTTTAATGAGAGGTACGAACAAATTATAAAAGTACTTAAAGTTATTCAGAATTGTGTGAATCTCATCATCAAAATCAGTATCAGTATGTCTTTCGCTGCCAAAGAGAATGAAAACTTCGCTGCCCATAAGAAGATAATGAAAGGATAGGAGTCAAGTGGCGAACTTCCGCAACTCCACATGACCTGTGAAGTATGAGGCCATAAATCTCAATGTACCTTCTTTTTTGTAATAAAAAAGTATCAACCATAAATCACAAATAATGCCAAAAACGTATAGAGAAAGTTGGATTTTAGTACCTTGCCCTCCATCTCTGAATTGTAAGTGCCAAACAGTTTTGTCACCATATTAGAGCCTAATATGCGAAGTGCCTTATTGCTTTCTTTACTCACACCTATATTTTATTTCATAAACCTGACATGGATACACCCACATTTATAAGAACCTTATTGTTGCGAAAATAAGGTTGAAAATCTTTTGAATTTATTCTTTTCACAGCATGAATGAAGATTATATATTGATTTGTTAATCAATTTATGACATTTCTTTATGTCTATACCAAATGTTTTATTGACCAGTGAAATCAAATATCAATCTATAGTTTTCGGAAATATTGTTCTTGTGATTAGATAAAGAATATATTGTGATATGGTGTGAATCAAATTTATTGTAGAAAGTTGGTCCTATGTGAGCGTAATGCTGCTGTGTTTTATAAAAATCGACTGTCCCTTTGATAATTAATGTTGCTACATTAAATTGATATATCACTGAGGACATCGCGGAGTGATAGTAAGAAACAAGTGTTTTTAGAAATTAGATATTTGGGAATGCCGTTGTTTTTATTAGGCATAATAGTACAGATTTATTAATAATAGTATGTTCGTAGTCACGCTGGGTCGGATTGGAAATCGAAGGTCGTAAAATAAAATTAATTTTGTACTTTGGTTAATAACATGTTGTTTAAGAAAAAGCTTATCATGACAACTATCAATTTATTACCAGCTGAATCGTGACAATAATCTGAACAAGAAATTTAACTGGAATTAATTGTTTGACCTAAATACTTGGTCATAAGTATGATTTCCGAGAATTTTACTATTATCTTTTGTCAATAAGGCATACCTACATCCTAAATACGTTTAAAAACAAAAATAAGTAGACTTGGTCCTTAGATCCAAATAGAGTAAATTGACCGTGATATTAAAAAAAAACAATAATTTGTTATATGAAAAAGTAAGAAAATATACTTACACATTATTTTTTATTAAATGAAATGTAAATAAAAGCTTCTGCCTACTCCCATGGAAAAAAGTCATAGCCGTAGGTATGTGTGTGAAGATAAATGCTAATATTATTTTGTCGACTTAAATCCTATCGCTCTACAAATTTATCTACAATACGGTCCTTATCTAGGGACACAGAGATAAGTATTGCGATAAAAAAAAAGAAAACATATACTTACTTCTAATATTTTTTAACAAATGAAAATAAAAAATAATACTTACTTAAATCCTAAAGCTCTATAAATTCGTCTACAATTAGGTCTGGTCCTTGATAGATTATACTAATTATAGATATTGTTATTATTATCATAAGTATTCCCAACGGATATCCACCTTCAATGTCGTTGATATTTTAAATGACGGTAGATGGAAACGTCAAAGTTATTTGTTCACGACTATAAAAGGGGGAGCTCTGAGTGGCAGGGATGATTCTTGTTCGAGACGTTGACCAGGACGGAGCTCCGGCCTATAGATGTTCAGTTGATTAGTACTAGTGACGTTATTATGTGGAATAGATCGACCAGATGTCACGTAAGTTAATTGATATTATTATATAGATTATTGCTGATAACTATGGTGTTCTGTATATGTTATAATATGGCCAATATTGCTAATATTAGAAATGTGTGGCAATATAAGGAATTGTTGATAGAATACTTTAATACTGTTTCCGTGGAGTTTCTTGTCCTTCTTCTCCACGAGGACCTAGATTTGGAACGGACGACTAGCTTTCTGATTATTTACTGACAAGCCTTAATTGAATAAATGTTTGGTCTTGTCTTTCTGTGCTTTATTTATAGAATCCTTTCCCTAAATACCATATTCATAGGTATTACACATATTAAATAACTATTGGGGTAATATATATATACTTAAAGATAGATTATACTTTATTCCGCTAACATCAGAAGTGGGATTGTTCTCTAGCCTTTTAAAACAGCTTACTAATACATTTTTTTTTTTGCTATTTTCATGATCGATATTGGAGCTTATGACGATATTCTGAAAACCGTTGGTCGACTGGTCGCAATTCACTCTCACCATTATCATAATATCGCACTGCCGCCTCTGAAATCTGAGCTGCGGAACTGCTAATTACATGTGTGAGCTTTGAAACTATGGAACCACAACCTGCTGTAAGAACTTCGAGAACCTTTCCTGGCAATAAAAAGTAGCTGGAATCGGTAAGTCCCTTAGAGGCTCTTTTAGATCAAAACGAAATGCCATTAGATACGATGATTAAATTAATAGGTTACGTGTTGAAAAATACTGTTATGTAATAACATACAAAGGTTGTGATTAATTACTTGATAGCACATATCAAAATAGTATTTATAGTTTTCAATAATATTGTCAGATTGACCGAGCGATGAGATAATTGAATTATTTCCATTTTCGCTGGTTATTGCTTAGATTCAAAAGCTGTTAAATACATATGAATGGTTTACCAAATCATTGCTATCCCAATTTTATATTGGTAACTGTAAATTATACCGATAAGCAATTTATTTGTTGGCTAATAGCTGTCACAATTACGAAGCTTGGTTTCAATGTAGAAGTACGTAGGTACCTAATTTGACTGGATATTGTGTTTGTTTCCGCTGGTCGGTCATTTGCTTGGTGTAAGTCTATCCCACTAGCAGCGGGTGGAGGGGACTTGACATGTCTAGGTAATTGGCAAAACAAAAGTTAATTACAATTTCTAGAAAAAGGGTACCTAATGTACTTCGAGAGCGAAGTACTTGTCAGTATGGCCGTGATAGATTATACTAATTATAGATATTGTTATTATTATCATAAGTATTCCCAACGGATATCCACCTTCAATGTCGTTGATATTTTAAATGACGGTAGATGGAAACGTCAAAGTTATTTGTTCACGACTATAAAAGGGGGAGCTCTGAGTGGCAGGGATGATTCTTGTTCGAGACGTTGACCAGGACGGAGCTCCGGCCTATAGATGTTCAGTTGATTAGTACTAGTGACGTTATTATGTGGAATAGATCGACCAGATGTCACGTAAGTTAATTGATATTATTATATAGATTATTGCTGATAACTATGGTGTTCTGTATATGTTATAATATGGCCAATATTGCTAATATTAGAAATGTGTGGCAATATAAGGAATTGTTGATAGAATACTTTAATACTGTTTCCGTGGAGTTTCTTGTCCTTCTTCTCCACGAGGACCTAGATTTGGAACGGACGACTAGCTTTCTGATTATTTACTGACAAGCCTTAATTGAATAAATGTTTGGTCTTGTCTTTCTGTGCTTTATTTATAGAATCCTTTCCCTAAATACCATATTCATAGGTATTACACATATTAAATAACTATTGGGGTAATATATATATACTTAAAGATAGATTATACTTTATTCCGCTAACACACATGCATGCAGGACACAGCGATAGGTATCGTGATTTACGCGCGCGCGCGCCGGCGCGATCTTATCTGCGCGCGCGCAACTAGTAGCGCCTTTTGGTAATGAGCACTGCTGTGATCTATTTGCTGGCTGCTGCTACTGTACTTTTGTGCTTAATCGGCTTTGTGCAGGTCTGGCTTGAAATGTGGAGTGCATTTGTGGGGTAACTTGTTTTTTTCTTAAATGTTAAAGATGGAGGTGAGATGAGAGACAGAGGATTCTGATTTTATTAAACAGTTATTGTCACAGTAAGAGTACCATACAATACGAATCAAATACAATTTCATTAATGGAGTTATACCTAGATGAATATCGAGCTAATTCACTCGCAGAGATACTCTTTAGGTAGTCTAATCGAATAAAAAAAATGTCTTTAGATTATATCAAAAAGATTACTATGAATGTAGAACTTAAGGTATATCGTGATTAGTGCACAAGAGTAATACTACTCTTAAAAATATTTCCTTAAAGAAAGAAATGATAATACTAACTATCGGAAGATTACAACCCATATCGTGATTCAAAATTAGCAAAAGTCACAACAAAGAAAAATTCAGATTCACACGAACAAATTCCTCAAAATCCCTGACTAATCCACCAGTAGCTAAGTACTTGTAGTACACACAAAATGGTAGTAGGTAGGTGTTAAAATTCAGCTCGTATACTTTCAATTTCATCGTAAAGTCCTTTGTTACGGCCGGGTGATTGCACGCCACGAACAATGTTATGTCGTGTCATACAAACGACACCCGTAATCTAATATATCACTGTGGTTTGACTTAGTACAGTGTGGACCTGGTCTTAGCCTCAGACTTGAATTGTGAACTTTGGAAGTAGGTCTAGTTTTTCATCTTTATTATCATTGCCTTGTTCCGCCTGAGTTTACGCCTCCACTTTTTGTGCCATGTTTCCCTGGTCTGAGCAAGTCTCATCCAGGTTCTGTAGGTCGTCCACCCATAAACCAGATAGCTAGCTATTAAGGTATATTTTATTTATGGGCTCTGGTTTTGGTCTAGATTTTTGCCTCTGATCTAAGTTAGAGATAATTTAAGACAGTGTTAATACAAAACAAATACAGCAAGAATTTGTTCAAGAAATCTTGTTGGTGGCGTTGATGAAATCTTTATAGTTGGTCGAAGTAGGTACCAGGGATATAGACTGACATTTGAGTTGCTTTTTTATCATGGTTGATCATCGTTCTTATACTCTTTATAGAGGTATGAGGAACAGGGTGTAAAGTTCACTCATACTCTATAGAAAAGGGAGGATCCTCCGACCAGACGGGTGTTGTGTCTGGCGGGCAACTGCCCGTTGATTCATGTCGGGCCGTTGTATCTATGCTAGTTGCGTGGTAAACTCTGCTTGCGCGATGCAGGATTTGCGTGACGTCAGTATGACGCGTTGTTTTGTATGTGGCGTTGTAGATACCGCTACATCACTCCCCCCCGGAGACCGGAGGTCGATAGTGGGCTGAGTCTTGTATCTTGCGATGCTTGCCAGGCCAACTGAGGTTCCAGTGAGTCGGAACCGGTTGCCGCATAGTTCACGGTGAGTCGGAACTGTCTGCGAAGATGTCCCCAGTGAGTCGGGGTGGCGCTGCGTTATGCTCCAGTGCGTCGGATGTAGTACAGCGCCGAGTTGAGGCTGGCTGCTGCGTCGACCAGGAGAGGAATTGAGGTCTTCTTGTTGACCGGCCGAAAGTGCAGTGTGCTGTGCCAAGGTTGCTGATGAGGCTGAGGGTGATGACCAGGTATGCGCGGTCGCTGCATGCTGGTGGTCAGGATACCCGTTGAAGCCGTGGGAGCTGGCTGGCTGGGTGACTCGCCGCTAAAGCTTGCGGGAGTGATGATGATGATGTCACGCTGAAGTATTTGCACGAAGGCTGCGCTGACGTTCATGTTCGGGGTCACCAGTATAGAGGTATGAGGAACAGGGTGTAAAGTTCACTCATACTCTATAGAAAAGGGAGGATCCTCCGACCAGACGGGTGTTGTGTCTGGCGGGCAACTGCCCGTTGATTCATGTCGGGCCGTTGTATCTATGCTAGTTGCGTGGTAAACTCTGCTTGCGCGATGCAGGATTTGCGTGACGTCAGTATGACGCGTTGTTTTGTATGTGGCGTTGTAGATACCGCTACACTCTTTACTACTGACTAATGTAAAATAATATTATAGTTCAGTTTTTCATCTTCGCCCGTTTGATCTTCACGTACCATAAAATATGTTCAACTATGTGCACTGAACTGCATCGACTTGGAACTTTACTGAACTTGGTCAAATGCTTGGCATATTTCAATGTAGTGAATCATAGGAATCTTTGGGAAATGTGTCACCTATTGTAGTTTACGACGAAAACCGGTTTTTCGTGATTGTCGGGAAAATCTGGAGGTTAATATCAGCTAAACAATCTTATTTTAGCGGAGTTCCTCTCATTATTGAAATAATAGCGTTTATAAATAAAACGAAGCGTGAAGATAATGACCGGTACGAAAATGTTCACCCAAAAAATTTGACCCCACTTAACACACACGGTAGCCTCACCAGCGGACTAAACACGTACGCATCAAACACCAATCAAACATAATTTACTACAAGCAACCAAATATGGCCGTAAACAACCAAGAGTAACCTTGACAGACCAGACCATGGGATTTGTCATCGAGTCTTTCTTTGTCGAGGTCGGGAAAACAATGGCGTCGATCTGACCATCCTGGCCTTTTAATGCTTAAAACTAATTGGCATATTTGATGCACTTAATCCACCTTCCTTCCAATGGATAATGAACCTTAAAATTAAGACAATGGAGTTTGAATTCGAGTGGGTGAAAGATTGGTCCTTAGGTCCTAAGTCATGTTTCAGAAATTCAAATGTGGAATTTGGAGGTCGCGATTGTCTTAACAGTAGACAGTCAACAATATTGGATTTGTTCCAAAGAACGATGCACTCACAATGCATCTTTGTTACCACAAGGCCTATGTCTTTGCCTTGAAACGACGGTGTTTCCGATTTAAAAAAACAGAATACGCTTCTGTGTATTGTTTTATTGCAGTTTAATTGGCCGGGTGGGTAATTGAAAAAGGATTTGATCGTGTTGGATGATACGCTTAATGATAGTTCAGGGATTTGCGAAGATTTAAGAGGAACCGAACGGTAAGTGCATTATTTTGTTATTGTCATAAAACGTTTCAGTATACTTTAGAATAGATAATTATAAAATAATATCATACCGCGATAGGTAGTTGAATACACCTATCTGTTTTATTTAGCTTTGGAAACAATCTACGATTTTATGAAAACACGTTGGTACAGAGGAAAGTCTCAAGGCTTATGAACAAAAGAACTGAAGAAAGCGGTATGTGTGAAAGGACCAATTTTGTTTAAAAGGACCAGCATATCTCAGGAATGGTCTATACTCAGCACTGAACCGCGATAACCTACGAAGAACCCGGACCAAAAAACAGGTGCTCAAAAATGGCATTAATCGCAATAAAAGTCGATGACAGCGCATAAATACGCGATGTTCGTATCTGCATACGTTCGTTAGCCGATCAATGCGGTGTAACAATAAGTAAAACGCTATCGCGCATCGCCGCCGCTCGCCTCTAAATCACGGGCTGCGCATACGATTATAGTGCGCACGGGCATGTGGTGCGCTGTTTTGTTTATTCAAATATTGGGTTTTTCATTGAATAAAATAGTAAGTAGTACCTACTAGCCAAAGCGTTCTTTGTGGAAGGGCTCATCTCGGGAATTACTATACATGGATACCTACTACCTACAATTTTTCGTAGAAGCAACGGTGTGTATCGAACTTGATAGTGCTGTAAGTCATCATTCATTTCAAATATCTTTATTTACCAATGGACAATAAACAAAATGCACTTATCCTAAGTTACTTTAACTCATTAAAATTAGGCACTTTATGAGGCTAGCTATTCACCTTTCAAAGCTTATGACAGATATGTAGTTTTAACTGCTGTAAGTAAGTCATTGCAATAGATGGGTCATAAGTGTGTTAAAAAGTGTTTTCTCTTTTCAGTTCTTTGAGCTATGAAAACAGGTGTGCAGGTTTCTTTATTTTCTCTTTCTACACGATGGAAATGAAATAATTGAAAACGCGAAAAGGGGCCATTGTCCGTACATCCGTCCGTATGAATGATTTTTATTACGTTATCAACACTGAAATCGCGTAAAGAAAGACAGCTGCTCCATACATTATTGTATGTTCGTATACCATAATCAGTCTATAATGTCCCCACTGCTAGGAGTCAGGCCTAGAGGAGGCCTGAGGCCTTCGAAAGGAAGAGGGCTATTAGTCTAACACGCAGACCGAATGCAGGTTGGTAAATGTCATATGTCTCCGAATTTTTGGTTCTTGGACATGCCGGTTTTTTTTCAGCGTTCTCAAAGCAGTGGTGATGATATCATTTACACAAGTAAAGTGCCTGGCTGGGTTTGAACCTACGTCCTACAACTCGTAAGTCGGGGCCACAGCCACTAACCCACCACTATTCTATGTTCGCATAATACGACAAAATGTAGGTAAGGACTGATTTATTTTTTCATGACTTCTTGAATGGTCCTCAAAATGAAGTTTTTGTCTATGACAAAGAAAAACTTAAATATACATTCCGTGGGAAACCACATTGAAATTTATGAGTTTATTTATTCCTATGCACACAATAACAACTTAAACTAATTCCCGCCATTTGTATCAAACTAAGGTTAAAAAGCAGGAAGTAGGTATACAATAAAAATATGTAAATGTATATCATTACAATAGTCATAAAAGCAATTAAATTCGATACCAGACGTGTTCGAACGATCAATCGTTTCTAATATCTTTGAATCGATATCAAAACGATTTTATAGGAAAGCGGTATTGATTTATATTGATATATCTGTTTCTAATCGAGAAATGTAGAACGGTCCAATTGTTCTTTCTCGAAAACGTAAAGTTTGAATAATGAACGAACTCCAGTTAAAATGGTTTTAAATTTTTTATATATCTTCAAAATGATGTTAGTAGACGTTTTTATGAGATCACAATAGTCTGTGAATTCGTAACATTGGGAGCGGTTACGCACTGGGTTATATAAACGTTGCTTTTAAACGGTGTACCATTTAAATTTAACTTCAGTTTACCTTGCTCTATATCTGTTAGTTTCAAAATATAACCCACTTTGAAATAAAATCTTACTCTGCTTTTATTGGAAAAGTGGAAGCTAGGAAAATTAATAAAGGTTGTAGGGAAATACGTTAACATGTTAACAATAGATAGGTATGTTTAAAAGGTTTAACGGTGCAGGCAGACGTTGTTGTAATCTAACCCAGTGCGAAACTTTGGAAGATAACTCTTATATTTAATCGTGTGTATCTAAATAATTGTTTCTCATTAAGACGTTCTATCGATGTCCATATTCGTTTTATCAAATTGTTATTGAGAGGAAGTCTGTAAAACGGTTTCCTTGGTCATTTGTATTATTATAAAAAATCGCTTTTATTGGATCGATCTGGTTTCATATGAAGTTCGTGTGGGTTACTTTTAGTTCATATAATGTACAGATTTATTTTCTATATAAACTTGACTTTAGTAGAGGATAATGTTTGCTTTCAGTCATTTTGCTAACCAATTAACTATCCCTTATGATTCATAATGTTATCCTTTTATGATTCGGCCAAAGTGGCCTTTTTAGGCCCCCTGTTCTTGCACAGATGCGATGCACGGCTTAACTGTCCTAATTATTGTTGTTAGTTACAAAAGTAGTTATTTTTCCGCTCTGCAATTAGCATTTTGTTTTTGTTTTAATTGTTGTTGTTTTCACGATGTTTTGTTGTCATATTATTATGCCAGTGTCGCGGGCGTATCACGGATTAATTTGTATTGTCAATAATCAAATTGTCAATGTCAATTAATGTGTGTTGGCTTTAGTCCCTGGCCCTGACATCAAACAATGGACAAAATTGTCAACATTTTTTAAGCTTGAGTACGAGGCTTTTGACTATGTTGTGTGTGTATATTTTATGTCTTTTTAATTTTTTTTTATTTGCTAAGTGCGTTTTGTTTGTGCAGAATAAATAATTTTTCTCTCTTTTTCTTTTCTTTTATTAGTAAAGCTACTTTATTTGTTGGAACGAAGTCCCTTATCTCACTCTGCACACTTGGCGAATGAGAGCTAGACCAAAAAAAGTGAAACATTTTGAACATCACGACACTTTTTTTCCTTTAGATACTCTCAAACGTCAATTTATTTAATGATGTCTGTTTTATCATAGACTTTAAATACAATAAAAGTAACACATTCTCAAAAATCACATTGTGATTTTCAAACCAAAGTAACATTATACAGAAAATTGCAGAGTATATTTCCATTAAACCAAAAAGCCCACCATAACTTAGTGATGCGCTTGCACGCGATCCCGGGACGATAACGGGACGACATCGCACGGGACGTGTCCACTCGTACAGATCTCGCCACTAAGCAAATCACCACTACGATTCCTAATTGATTTTATCTACGCATACTAAGTTGGAGAAAAAAACCAACATGCAAGGACTCGGCGTCTTCTTGATGCCTAGTTTAATTTTATAGATAAGTTCCTGCTCTGGGATCCAGAGGGAGAGCATTATTGGAGCTGGGAGAGGCTTAAACCAGTACTTTGTATATACTTATGTTTGTCCTTTTTCTGCTAAAACGAGACTGTACTGTACTGGAGAGTAGTACTCGAGCTGGGAGAGACGTAAAACTAATTGGGGATACCTATTTTTGTAATTTTTTGATCTTTGAGGTTAATTAATTCATGTTTGGTTGCTATTGTACCTTTATTATTAATGGTTTTGTAAATTTGTTTTGTTAAATTTTGGTGTACCTACAGTAAAGCATATTCTATCTACCTGTTCATTATTTTGATCGTAAATAATGTGAAAGTTAGAGAGAATACTGAAAATGACAAGAACTTTTAAAAACCGATGGAAATTGTTGCCTTTAAATATCCTTAGATATATGTTGACCAGACTATTCGAGTGGCCTCTTTGACCGTGCAAAATTCTATGAAGATTTACTAACTTTGTTTACATTTCAAAAGCCGTATAATATTTAAAAATACACTGAATAAAACCATACTGCACCACAATACGAGTAACGCGCAGACGCAAAACCTTATCAGATTCGAACGCGCAGACGTATCTTAGAAACGTCTCAAATATCGATTAATATCAAGAAAATCAAAAATATAAATTACACCGAGTCAACATATCGAGAGATCAGCTCGAAAAATCCGAGTTACGACCACAGTATCGAGCTCTCGAGCAGTATATATATATAGGAGTATATTTAGGAGGACAAATACCGCGCGCGTCGATATCGTAAATCTTTGACATTTTTGTGGTGTAAAAGAAGAATTAGCAATAAAAAGTGGTGTTCGTGATGATTTAGAATGTTAGTATAGAACTCAAGGTTTTTAGCGGTCGCTGCTTAAATTATGGGTTTGGTTTATTGGTTGATTTAGAGTGCAGAACAGTGGACTCTGTGATTAGAATGATTTATTAAACTGAACTTGTTTTGCTTTCTAATCCTAAGAAGACCTGAACGACCAAAAAGTCAATGGGAGTTCAACAGATTAATTGAAGGATGACCTGCCGACCTATTCTGTAACAATCGCACCGTGAACACTAAGGTGAACTGAGCTGTCAGTAGTGTCAATCCCTAGCATCAGGTGAAACGACAGCTCATTTCAAGTTCACTTCACCTAAGTTTTCACGATGAGACTTTTACAGAATTGACCGACTGAACTGATTTGTTTTAGACAGCGCGTATTATATTTAGCCATAAAACTTAATGTCAGCACTACATGTCTGCGGATGGGTTTTTGTTAATGTGGTAAAAAACATAATATACAGTTTTCAGCTGGTACCTACTGAAAAAGGATAGCGCAAATATATTAATTCACATTTGATAATTGCTTGTTTGGATTCAACATGCTATAATTACGAGTTCACAGTAATTCTCACAGATTCAAGAACTGTCCAACAAGTACAAATCCCTTTATTCCCAAACCATTAACAGGCTGTTACATAAACGGTATCGGCGAATCGGCGAGAAATAGTGCGGTACAACTTACGTTGTTAACCCTAGGTCGGGCGCAGCACTAAATTTATATTTAGTGATGTCAGCCGGCCGATACGCAATCCCGCGCTACCGTGGCCCGGCGAGATCCCGCGATAACCATCACGGGACTTCGATAATTTGTTGACGATCGGGAATTAATTTTATGTGTTTATTTTTTAATGAGTAGTGACGCGACACCCGCTGTTGGTGATTTGTAGGCAGCTATAATGTTATGAATGTGCACGTTTTTATTTATGGTAAAAGTGTTGTTGAGTTGGTAATTGCGATTGAATATATCGATAATATTATAGCAGTGTGCTTATTGGTCCTTTTGATCATTGCTTTGGTCTTTAGAGGGTGATATGTGGATTGTTTTTTTACGAAAGAGGTCATATTTATTTGTAGTTTTATTTAGTCTCGACCTGTTAATATGATCCACTTAATTCTCGGAAACTAATTAATTATTCAAGTTCTACAGCCTATCTTGTTTCTACAGCGTGTGATGCGAACAGGTTGACTGCCACCTGACCTCCACAATCCATAAGGAAGCCGGGATTTATACAGCAGTGATATACACATAACACGTAGTACATACTTCCCACACACTTGATGTAGGTAACTAGTTGCTTAGGTACTTCACTAGCTAAATGTCCTGAATTGGCCTAACCTACGTTCCTAATGCTAAAATAATATTGGAATTATTATATTGGTTGGTGGTTATAAATTATATTATATGCAAGGTTTAATGTTAGTCAAAGTTCAAAGATTATTCTAATATTGTTAAATAATATTTGCCAACTATGTTTATGCATAATTTTAATATGTAAATATAGAAAATTGCCTCCCACAGAGAGTAAAAAGTTAATTAAACCAAAAGGACTAAATAAATATACAAACATTAAAAATTAATACCACACAAATTTCACTGCAGTCACAATTGTAATGCAGTCATTACAATAAAATACTAGCCGCTATAAATATATGCAAAAACTGTATGTTTGTCCGTGCACCTGTTTTGATTAACGGGATGGTACTCGGACGACGCCGGGGCATTAAACAATGCGATATCGTAGAATTATAGCACCGCTGTGGTTAGCGACGACACATCAAGAAGGATGGTCGTATGCAGAAATGGGGCAAAAAAGTCCATAGTTTGGTATATAATTTGCTGTTATTAAACATTACGAGCTCATATTTTTCAATCCCTGAGAAGTGAGAAGGTCTTATTCTTTCCTTCATAAAGCTTTCTTAAGTCGCCAATCATCTGGATATTGCCATTGAGGAAAATTCTGTAATGATACTGATATTGCTATGGATAATGAACACACCCCTTTGGCTACGAGCTGGTACTCTGTGTAATTCATTGGTACTTGTAATCTTCAATTTTTCAGATATTCCGAGTAAAATTATACCTACTGATAGACATTAAAAAAACCTTTTACAAACTTCTGCTGCTTTCGCACCTGGAACATAGTTATCAAATCTTAGTCATTTTTATCTTAAGAAAAAAATATTTAGAAAATATACCATAAACACCGCACAAACAGTTCCCACACCTACATAAACGTCCGCACAAAAAGCAATACGTATATTTTACTTGGCTCATTGCAGCAGCATATCATCACGCTAAATAAAACGGAGCGGTCCGGACCACCCGGGTCGCGACACGCGCGTTAACCGCCCGATTTACGAGCGCATCGCCCCGGCGCGCGGCGCACGCGCTCCTCTTAGATAACCTGCGACGCATAAATGTTCAGCCTGGCTCTGTGGGAATTGTGGGGTTGGAAAAATCTGCTGTTTTGTTTAGGCAGTTGCAAATTTTTAGTTTTTATTAATTTAACACTTACTGCCGTTTAAGATAAATAAAACAAAAAAATATAACATTTAATTTTATTCAACATAAATCAATTCAATCATTCCATTTTTAAAAAATTGTTTTTGTGAACAGTATTTTTTTTTTCTTTTTTGCCAGATGTTTATATTTTACTAGCTGCGCCCCGCGGTTTTACCCGCGTAAGTGTCGATCCCGTGGGAATATTGGTATAAAAAGTGGCCTATATGTTAATCCAGGGTGTCAGTTAAACTCAAACTCAAAGCATTTATTACAGTAAAACAAATTTACAGGCACTTTTGAATTGTCAAGTAGTCGGTCAGTCAGAAAGATGAAGCGAGTTGCCCATTCCAAAGCGTACGTACCTATGGAGAATAACGGGCAAGAAACACCATGGACACTATTTTCAATTATAATGTTACTAAAATGTTGATCCCATTATTATTAAATACAGTTCTATTATATTATTATTAGTTTAAGTAAGCGCATCCACCAACCCGCACCGGGCCCACGTGGTTCACCACGTGGGCCCGGTGCGGGTTGGTGGATAAAATAAATGTATTTTCTTTCTTTCAAGAAAGAAAATACATTTATTTAGCACAGACTAAGATACACACAATACACCAGATAGTTAGATAATAGTCGTACATCAGATAAAAACTAACACAAAAATAAAAAGTGCAAAGTCCGATGTAAGAAATTAGCAGGAAAGTGTGCCTCACGGCTGCGCCAAAAAGGCCCCGTTTAGCAAAAATGCCAGACAACTGGTGCCTGACGCTGGTTTGGAACTGGATTACGGCCCACTTCATCTCACAGAGAGGCGGGCTGGGTCCCAGCAGTGGGAATATTATAGGCTTATGCTAAACTAAGTGCTAAAATTAGAACTTTATCCTGGCTTTCCAAAACCCTCCTGCACTAGACAGAGCTTGTCCTGCAGGTCATATGTAACAATAGTGAAAAGCTTATTTCCGCTTCAACATATGTTGTTCAAGGAAACGATTGATTTGCAGTCAAACAAGGACAAGAATTTGAAAAAGAAAAGAAAGTAAAAGCTGCTATGATAGGCAATAAACATCATTTTAGAAATGATTAGTGAAATAGACCGTGAAACCATTAAACTACTTTAACTACTACGAGGTCATTAAGAGCAAAATTAAGTAAAACACAAGCTATAAACGTCGTATAAGATTTACAGCTTCCTCAATCGAATCCTTGCTACAATTGATTTAAAAATTACACTCATTGTCCAGTGGCGCCGCGCCGTCCTCGAAACTTTTACGACTAAACAAATAAAACGTGTAACGAACTAAAAAATGGGTTCAAGAGTCTATCGTAAATAAAATACCCGCTCATCAATGTCTGGAAGTCACTCTAAATCGCTGTTCGAACAATAAAACTTGATTCATTCGTATCCAAATCATAAATAAACTGGACACTTTTAATACGGACCTATTTTGAACTATTACTGCGACGTAAAGTTAAAAAAAATGAATTAAGTTCCGAACGGAATTCGGCTCGTAAAATCGTTGAAGTGTTGTATAAAGTGACAAGTGTATGGTGACCACAATGTCGTCTAATACAAATATGATTAATAGAAATAAACAGGTCTTCCTTCTTCCTTCCTATTGTTCAGAATATACTCTGCGAGGTAGCTTTTCCATTTGAAAAACTGAAATAACATCTGCATAAGGAGAGGCCTCAAAAATCCATAGCATTAGAAAATAATATAACGTTTCAGCAAATAATAGTGAACATTAGAAAAAAATTGACAAGAAAAAAATTTTGTTAGTGAATAAATTTAAATAAATATATATAATTTTTAAATATTTTTTTTTATAAAAAAAAAGATAACACTAATCACATCTCGCTACGTGAAGGACTGACCTAACGGGACCAAAGACAATCCCAAACAGCTCCTCAACATGGTGTCACGACAATGTAAAGCTCGCAGTTCAATCAATAAATTGTCTAGCATTGTCCCCTTGATTCATGGCAACGAATCTGAGCTTAATGCCGCGACATAAACTGTGTGTGGCCCCATTTGGATTTACTGGTTATAATTACTGACTCTCATACTGGTGATAAAGTAGGCCCTGATTAGATGATATCGAAGGTAAGATAATTTAGGTTGGAGTACTCTTAAATTCAATATTAGTTTAATTTGGATTTCATATTTATGTAGTCCTTATGGGTGAATTTTTGCTTCTTCGCTTATAAGTCCTGAGCTTCAGGATTAGTTACTGCGGTTCAGTTTACAAACATATAAATAAAATCATATTTAATTATATTCAGTACGTTTTTTTAAACCGTGTGCGCAGTGAGAATCGTCCTCTGGATCTTCCAAATTATTACCATCTTGTTTTCTCCCTCCCAACCTGAAATGCAAAAATGAATGTTAAAACTTTTACCGCAGGTTATATTTTTTGCACTAATTACTCGATGAAAACGATTTTGAGATTCAAATAATATTGACATCAAACATTAAAAGCTGCATTGGAACCGTGTTACAATTGTGCTAAACGGTACAATAAGTGTTAATCCATGCTAACTAGATCTAAATTCTCGCTTTTTGTAACACGCATTTTATCAACAATAAAATCCCAATACTAATCGATCAGCATTACACTGATTTTAACAAATTGTCGTTTGACACAATCGTTTGATGGATCGGTGCTACCGTTTACATTATCTATTCATGCACCTTATCACAAAGTACTAGGGTTTAAGTTTGAACATGAAATGATTGAACTGAATGCTGCTGACATAACTATGATGGATATGGGTCTTGTTATAAAATTGTATGAAGGTTTATGGGAAGATAATTTTATGGGCGACACTAGTGATATAAAAAATATTAACAGTGTGTTAGGTATAACTAAAATTTTAGGGTGCGACAAATTACTCTGCTGCAATTAATCGAGGGGTGATATCACCCATCATTTAAGGAATTTTCCGCTAGCACAAATTCACTTTGGTCTGTCATCATCTTTTTTCTTTCTCTTCTATCGTTACAATCACGGAAAGCTAGTCTCCGTATTCACAGTTATCCAGCTGGCTGGCTGGAAACGCTCCCGCGCAATATTGTTACGCCATTTATTCTTCCTAGCTAAAGAACTAGGAAGTGGTGAAAGGCGTTATGGGGTTATGGGGTCTTATGTAATTTCGGCCTTTAAAAAGTGCTGATTCTTTTATTTTGCTACTAATTTTGTGCTTCTACTAAGTACCTTTTGATCGCCCTTTTCTGAATCGTTATTCCGTTTGTCCATCTTCTTTTATCCCTTAAGTCCATGGACATAATGTCCAAGCTTATGACCAAGTGCAATAACTGAGTCATTCTGTTTAAGGGGCTTACATGACCTAAAACGAGGTCACTGTCGGACTGCATAGAAAAGAAAGAGAAGCGCGATGATACAACGCTGGTAATTTATTGCAAAATATGAAGCAATTATTTAATTACAAAAAATTTATTGTTTGGACGAAAAAATTAAAACACTAGTATTTTAGTATGTTGCTTGTAGAATAATCTGACATAAAATCTGAATGATTGTATGTATTTTAGAAACAATAAAAGTATATCACTTTTATTGTTTCTAAAACTTGCGTTTTTGTGTTGAGGTCCTGTAAGCCCCTTAATATTCATCGCAAGTATTAGAAAGAATCGGAGTGCAACTGTAGTTACAAACGACGGGTATTATTAATTTTGAACCTGGCACTGTTATAATCGGTATTTACTTGTGTATGCTTGATGAATATTGAATTATTTAAGTCATCTAGTTTAATGCTTTGATTTAAGGAATTGAAACCGTAGTTGCTTTTTTTTCTATATTTTGGGAAAATCTTATTTTTCTCAATCGGCGATAGTAAATATGTATAACTTAATAGGCGATAGTAAATATGTGTAACTTATATGAAAGGTGCAGTCATATCTATTTACTTTTTATGAGATGAATTATTTTTATCAAATACTGATAAAAGTATATAGATAGATACTTTATGGTCTTATTGATTAAAATCCGGAAAATGTAAGACTAATCGTACAGATTAGATTTGGGAGGGCTTTCTATGAGGAATATACATTTCCAGTTTTAGCCGACCTCGCATTGTGACGGGTTTTCCTACAATGAGGAGTCAGCTTATACTAAAAACATATAGCTTGATATATCGCCGTGTGTACCATTGATACGAAAGAAAAAGAAAAAATCTCAAAGAAGAAGAAAAGACTGAATGTAAAAAAAGAAATTATTTTTTGTGGAAAAAATAGAGATTTCTGTACCATAGGCTACTCTGTCACTCTGTTTTTTCCAGACGGTAAAAAGTCAGCCGGTTTATGTCTATAATCCAAAAATAAATAATCTACTCCTCCATCCATCTCATAAGTTAATATTATTCAAATGTAACCAAATCAATTCGTGGCGCCGCCAACAACCACTATGTATATAAAAACCGTCTTTTCCTTTAGTGTGAAATTTTATGTCAATTTGTCGAATGCCATTGCGTGCGACGTGTATGAATATTCAATATGGTCCGTTTGCCCAAAGCAAACGGGCTTTTGTGTAGTACGGGGTGAAGAGATTGTGTAGGCGATGGGTGTACGTTCTTAACCGATTATGGTCGAGGAGGATTATAAGTTTGAGTGGTCTGGGTTTGGTGGCTTCTGAGGTCTGGGGGCCTAAAAAGGCCACTTTGGCAGAATCATAAAAGGATAACATTATGAATCATAATGGACAGTTAACTGTTAAGTTAATCGTACCGAATCCCATTGGTGAAGGATTTTTTAGTTATTTTTTTTGTCTGTGCTAAAATACCAATAAATCCAATCCAAATCCAATCCCAATCTCTTTGATTATACCTACGTAGTGCAGCGAAAAAAGAAAAACACGGACTGCCTTCACAATATTATGATTCATAATGTTATCCTTTTATGATTCTGTCAAAGTGGCCTTTTTAGGCCCCCAGATCTTGACATGTTTCATAGAATAAAAGTGCATCATAGAATAAGTTTTGAAAGAGTCTTTCGCTTTCATCCTAGTATTCCTAGTTCTAAAGATTTGCTTTAGCTTCTAGTATTTTGGTCTACATTTGTCTTTTTCCAAATAAAAGGAAATAACACAGAACATAGCATCACGCCTGTATTCCCTGCAGGGTCAGCAGAGGTGTACCTATAGTACATCCACATTTTGCACGTTTTTTTAAGTCCTATGTTATAGGGGCTAGCCTTTAAAGCATATGTATAGAACTATACTAAATTATAATGTATAAGCAGTGTATACCTACTGCACTGCTCATACATAATAATTTAGTTAGTGTGCATGTGTAAATGACACTGCAGTTGACGTTCCGAAAGACAAACTGTCCTTCTAGATCTAGCCAGTACAAGTAGATTGATATTGAGTCCCTCATAATCACAACAAGCTTTGTAAAATGTATCAAAGAATTTGCCATTTCTCGTAATTTAAAACGTTCAAAATCTAATCGCAGTCTTAAGACGGCGACAAACAATTGTCAAAAACTTGTCAAATATGTAGGGAAATTGTGTATTTTTGACAGACAGTTAACACAGATTGAGACCGAGATCAGACTGTTAACGTTCTTAACGTTGCGAGAATTGTGAATTCCATCAGAATTATATTCTGTTATGAAATTTCTCGATGCTCAGAACTTAAATAAACAAGCATGTATTATATTACCAGAATGTTTCTAAACACACCTAAACTACAAACTTAGATAACTGTCCAACATTGTTTTCGTTTCCCATATCTTACAAATACTTTTTGTGTCGTTCATGCAAGCGCGCTATGTCGTGACCTATTGGCGTTTGAAACTCCGTTAACATGCAAACGGGATGTAAATCAGTTTATGTTCATTTAACTGTCTAAGAGAAAATCTTTTCTTGACATTATTTGTGTAGCAAGACTCGTGGTCAAGGGTCACCGCTTTTAGGTGACTTTGATGTTACACATTTAAATCTGCGGGACAGAAACTAAACGTGAAACAAAATTGAGCTCTATTTTGTTTAGCATAAAGTTTGGTGGTTCGGTACTAAGGTGTCAAAGTTATGTTGGTGTTAATAATGGGAAAAGTCACAATATCGATGGGTATTGTTCAATCGGTTACGTTTTATCTGTTTAACATACATTTATATACATAAATAATGTCGGCATTTTTGTCGATTTTGTCGAAAAGCTCACAGAATAGCGTTGTTTTGATATCGGTGCATAAGTTTTGTTTTTTATTTGTTAAAAGGAAAATTTGGAGAGTTTTAGCCGATAGGTTCATGTAAATGGATGCATATCGATGCGAAGAGCTTACTAATTCATGTCGATAATAGGCATTAGGTTGGTGACATTGGGCATCAATTCAGTGTTTTTTACCCATGATTTAAGATAAAAATGTATAAGGTTATCTCTTTCGATACAGTTAAAAATGCTAGTCCCTGAATTATAACGGAAAATCCTCGTAATTTTAAGAACTTTCACAGTCTGGATCTCTGTCAAAATACCTCTAGTTTCTCTACATTTTTGTCAAGTTTTTGACATTGATTGTCGCTGAGATGAGATTGCGACTAGATTTTGATAGTTTTTAATTACGGGAATAGAATAGAATACTCTTTATTATTGTTTTGTTTTTTCTTTCTCTTTATTTTTCTCTTTTCTCTTCTCTTTTTTTTTACTTTTTTTTTTTGAGAATTGGCTTTCAGGTAAAATGTCTTCCAATAATAAACTCTCTATACCAGAAAAGTTAATGTCGCACCTCATTCGGTTGTACCAAGTTGTAAGTTGGCAACTGTCGAAGGATCAATAGCTATCTAACAGATGTGTTCTTATGAGAAGACTTCATAGCAAACGCAGTGTTGAGCTTTGATGGAGAAGTGCTGAGAAACAAACAGGCTATTCGGTAGGTAATAAATAATGGGAAAAAACGGTAATTAACTGTGATAGGTGTGCATAAGGAGCCTCTTCGAGAGGGAGTGGGCTGTAATCCAACACGCGGGTCCAGTGCGGGTTGATGTCATGTCATTGTTCATGTCTTCGAATTTTTGGTTCTAGGACATGCCAGGTTCCTCACGATGTTCCTGTGTGTTTCACGGCATTGAGTTACACATATTAAAATCAAAACTATCGACTATAACACGGCAAATTTATGTAGATCGTCAATTTATTTAATAATGATTTGCCCTGACTTACACCTCATGTAATTTTCCTCATTGACCAAATTTCAATTGGTCAAATTTCAATTGGTTCATGGAGCACCGACGATTTTATTATTTTTGCACAATAGTTGAGAGAAAAAATAATAATTTCAGTTTATCCACCATCACGCTACCTTAAAGGCTAAGCAGAGCCCATCAAACACTTAAATATATCTCTTAAAGACAAAAACATTATCGACCGCATATTGCACCAAGGCGCATTGTATGCAAAACACAGGACGTGTTCATTTAGAGAAAAAAAATACCCGTACGGAATCGCGTCTCTCGCATTCTGTTTTATATTATCTCAAAAACATAACACGAGCCTGAGACAAAATGTCGGAGCGTTTTTTTTGTCGCGCGACAAAAATACGGGTGCCAAAGTCACGGTTTACGTGTATCCGCTTTTGTTTTGTTTTTCGATGTTATATATAGGGTGGTTGGGAGATGATCGGGAGATTCCGTGGCCAGATGTGCGATGAAATATTTAAATAGTAGGTATTTGTTGATACTATTATTTTTCTTTTTGTGTGGTTCTTGATCTAGCTAGATCCTTGACCTTTTCCATACCTACCCAGCTAGGTAGGTATGGAAAACGTGAGCTTTCCCTTTTTTGTTTAAAATAGCTTTTCGCAGGTATTTTTGGACGAGATATAATTTGTTTTGAGGTAAGTAAACAAGGTAAGAAGAACAAGTACGAGAAACGAAACTATCAAGATTCATATCTGTAGGGTCTGAAAGCGGTGAAGGGAAACATCGTGAGGTAACCGACATGTCTTAGATCCAAAAATTCGAAGAAGACGTGTGACACCTACCGACCCGCACTGGGCCTGCGTGGTGGATTATCCTCATTCACCACTCCATTCCATCTCACAGAGAGGAGGTACAAGCAATGAGAAATGTAAGCTGAGAATCATATCAGCTTATAATGTTCCCACTGCACAGATATCAATCTGTAGGCCGAACAATTTGGTATCTGTATTATAAACGATATTTTCAAATCCTTTTGTCTTGTTTTGCCTTGTTGTTTATAAAACCTATCACACACAAATCTTCGCGAATTGTAGGTTAATCGTTCTCAGACCTACCTTTTATTATTAAAAACAGTTTTGTTCTCAAAACCTAAGAAGGACATAGGGCGTGGCCATCCATATTATAATATTATAAATTCGAAAGTAACTTTGTCTGTTTGTCTGTATGTTACATTTTCACGCCTAAACCACTGAACGGATTTAGATAAAATTTGGCAAGGAGATATATGACATCCCGGGGAACGACATAGGCTACTTTTTGTCCCGGTAGCACGTTTTCGTGGAAATTTCCGACATCCACGCGGGCGAAACCGTGGGCAGAAGCTAGTCTTGTTATAAACGACAAATTTATCGTTGTTTCGAGAATCAAACATTATTTATTGTCCTTTTAACTACACAGTTTAAATAAATTCACCATAAATAAACTCTGCTATAGTGATGTTTACAGTTAAGCTGATAATGAGGACAAAAGGGCGTGACAATAGAAAAAATCACATTAATGGCATAGATAAGTGACTCATAGATGGAAAACAAAGTTTAGTAGGACAATGCCCAAAGATATCTTTAAATCAATCGATTTCAAGTTCTTATAAACATGTTGTAAAGCCTAGTACACACGGTCAGCGGGATTGTCCGAAAGGGTTACCGCTGGCTCGGAACATAAAGGGCTAAGGAAGGAACACGGGTGGGTTTTAGTCAGTAAGAGTCTGACACTCCCTTCCGCTCCACCCAGAGCGGGAGGAGTCATTTGAAGATTTCCCATCCACAAAAAAAAAAAAAGCCTACTACACACTAAAGCATATGCCACGATTAGAGATGAGCAAGGATGCGTAAGGAGGTGTGTGTGTTGTCAATGGCCAGTTAGCCAAAGACCACAGCGAGTCGCAAAGAGGATTGGAAATTTTTATATGAAGCCCCATCATCTGCCTAGCCTTTTCCCAACTATGTTGGGGCCGGCTTCCAGTCTAACCGAATGCAGCTGAATACCAGTATTTTGCATGGACCGACTGCCTATCTGACCTCCACAACCCAGTTACTGGGTAATACGACACCCCTTGGCCCTTGGTAAGACTGGTTGTCAGACTTTCGGGCTACTGACGACCAGTAACGACTGTCAAAGATTCACGAATGACAGTCGGGGCCATCGGTTTAACGTGCTTTCTGAGGCACGGAGGGGTCTCTTAGTATGTGAAGATGGTCACCCATCCACGGACCAACCGAGGCTAGCGTAGCTTAATCTGAGCGATCGACCCGTGCGGCTGTTATTACGAGTACTTATTCACAAGCCCCTCATACCTACCTGTCATGTCTTTTTTTCAAAATGGCGGCGGCCACGCATGAACCCTATTATCATTTTAAGCAAAAGAGTCTTCAATAACAAAATATCGAACTACAGTACCCGGCGATAAATATTGCACATCGACCTTTGGAAAGAGACAATCGGCTAATTTCGGCTTCGTAGAGTGTTATCTCTGTCGCACGAAATACAAACAGTCCGGTATCTATTAGGAGCTGTTAAAACAATTAGCAAATCCTAATTGTTTTAATAATTATTTTTATTCTTTGTATAAAACACAAAAAAAGGTAAAGGTCGATGTGCAATATGTATCGCCGGGTACTGTAATAGCTCCGGTTAAGAAATTATGGAAGGTAGGTGTTACTCATCTAGTTGTTAACACTTGTCAGCTCATTGAATTTGATTTATTTCTCTTATGGCTGATTTTTCAATCATCTGATAACTTTATTCGAGGAATAATTTTGAAATTTTGACAGTTACTTTATACAATAACTGTCAAACGTCAATTTTATTCCTCGAATAAAACTTATCTGGCGATGGAAATATCAGCTCTTACTTAAATTCTTATTTTATTAATTTTAATTTAATTTTAATACGAAATAAGTTGACTGCAGCAGAATTGTGTATAACGTAAATAATTATTGACATATCATTTACTTCTAAGTTCCTAAGCAAATAATAACTAACACCTAAATAATTAATAAAAATAACAAAATTAAATCCTAACTTAACTAAAACTATAAACAAACTAAAATATAGCGTCGAAAAATTCATCCGCATCGCTGTCGACTGGCAATGTACCCAAGAGACTGGCGGATTACCACGTTGTATGGCAATGCATATGTCTCTGGTCAAGGTAAAAGCCAGCCCTTGCGTCACGGGAAGTGTCATCGAAAATTCCTTAAAAAGACCATGAGCACTCAGACCCCACGGCCCGAGGGTTTCAACCGCAAACGGCTCGAAAATATAATTTCCGATAAGATTATTATATTTTCGCCGCTTGAGGTTTTCCGTAGCTGTTTTTATTTTATCTAAGTGGTAAAATATATAGTACAAAATATGTAGCCTAAGATTGAATCTCTAAAGAGAATATCGAGCCCTAGAAAGTATAAATATCGCGACAATACCCGCCCACTTGCCATCACTCAGTTTATGGGGTCATCCCACATAGAGCGATGACACTTTTACGATAATAGCCGGGGTTTCCGGCTGATCAGCTGGACAGACGAGCGGGCAGACGTGGTGGTTATTTGGGAGATTTTGACACATACACGAGGTCTTTGTAAGCCAAAACAGAGCATTTATAACTCCTCCCACATGATTTCGGTCACGGTGGCCAATTTCAACGGAGATTAGCCAGATACGCAAAATATATTATAGTGCACAAGTGTGTAAATACAGGTGCACTCTCTGTTCCTTTCCTCTCATAGCCCGATGGGACTGCAATCAAGCGATCAGGCGTAGGACCAACGACGGTCTTAGAGACCAGCCCACCTGGTCCGAGACTTACAGGTCTCAAAAATCTCATCCCTGTATTTAACAAGCTGGTGCTTTTGCCTGAAGTGTAAAGGTAACATAAGCAAACTCCTGTGGAATAAGTTTTGATTGAGTGTTCAGAAGTCTTATGTGGTCGGAAAAGCAGAATATCAGTCGAAGTCAAAATATCAGTCGAAGTTCTTAAAATATCAGCTTGTAATTACCACACTCTATGAGATACAAGGCTTTTGCATTACAAAGTATCAATTGATACTCTGTAATCAGCAGTGGTCGGAATAGGTAGAGCTGTTTGGGGTGAATGACCGAAAACATTGATGTTAACATGGATATGCCTCTGAAATCCCGGGATTTTGAAATTGTCGATTGATTTAAGTGAGTTAATATGGGTAAGTGGGCAGTTATGAGCAGGTAGTAGGTGAGCACCCAAACAGTATATACTTACTTATAAACACACACAGGGATCCTGGAACGTTGTTAGAGATAGCTTCGTGAAATATGAATTAATTAAGTAAAACTGTTAGAAACAATTAAATACTAAATATACTTTACTGCACAAGGAAATATTATTATATATTCCGAGAATTCCCGGGATTCCGGGAAATATTTGGCATATCCATGATATCCGCATGTCGCAAATAGCAAAAACAGCTCCACCTACTCCGATCACTGGTAATCAGTCAACTCAGCCTAACGTAGTCCACTGCTGGACATAGGCCTCTCCCAGGCTGCGCCACAACACCCTGTCCTCCGCCTTCCACATTCAGTCCGTCCCAGCTACTTCCTCAGGTCATCTGTCCATCTAGCTGGGGGGCGTCCTACGCTGAGCTTGCCGAAACGCGGTCTCCACTCCAGGACTCGTCTGCTTTACTGGCCATCAGTCATTCGACAAACATGGCGAGCCCTCTGCCACTCCAGTCACTTCGGTTCACTCTGTAATGTAAAAGCATTTTTATTAGCTTAAAGAGAACTAATAAACATTGAACACTGTACTATTCTGGCACCTCAAATCCGCAATAGTAATTAACTGGTGTAGTCACATTAATATTATGAAGTCGAAAATTTGTAAGTGTGTTTGTTACGTTCTTCACGCACAAACGGCTGAACGGATTTGAATGAAATTTGGCACACGTATAAGTATCTATCCCGTGGGAATATCGGGATAAAAACTATCATAAGTATGTTCTCCGGGATGCAATCTATCTTTCTGCCAAATTTTATCGAAATCCGTTCAGTGGTTTAGGCGTGTAAAGGTAACGTATAGACAGACAGACAGAGTTACTTTCGAATTTATAATATTAGTATGGATAACCAGGATTAACAGATAGGATACTTTTTATCCCGCTATTCCTACGGGATCAACACTTATGCGGGTAAAACCGCAGGGCGCAGCTAGTCAATCATACAAAAGTAATATATCAGAGCGTACAAGTGCACTGATACCACTTAAGCCAGTTTCTACGGAAACACCAGGGCGGCCATATTTACCCGGAGACCACACGGTAAGACAATCAACAATTACAACAGAATAACGTTCTAACGAAGCATTAAACCGCCCGTCTATGTCGCCATCACTATTAAACTACTTTCACAACTGGCGCCATCTACATTTACAGGAATTGAAACAACACTATTTAGGTACCAAATAAAACCCAGCCTAGAGTTGTTTTAGTGCCTGTACCGTTGTTGTAATGTTAAATAGTAATTTATATACATTTTATTATGTGTTACGGAGCGATAAAGTTGAAATAACACATGTTTACTCAGAGTACGTACAGATTGTTATCTATACTGTATGCCTACATGTATTTTTTTCTCACTAAGCCATAAACTTACTGGGAGAAGGGGCAATTCATGTAATTTTAAGAACATTCATAATCTGACTGACCTCTGTCAAAAATACCTCTAATTTCCGTACTTTTTTGACATTTTTTGACATTGATTGTCACTGATATGAGATTTTGAACGTTTTTAATTACGAGAATTGGCCTTGATATTTTTAGTTTTGCTCTAACGTTTTGTTTTATAGAAAATTAATACTACCTATGTATGAATTAAGTAAATACTCCGGCTTTTATTAACGATTTTTCTTTAACTGCTTTTACAACCATATTTATAAGAAATTCATTCAAAGAGATTCGGTATTCTTGGACTTATGAAATTATGAGCTCATTGCTCTATTGTTTGCTAACGTGGTTTCCGTATTTATTTTCTTCAAGATTTAACTGTCGTGTAGTTCGGATTGCATAATGAACTTATAATGTTTCCACTTCTGAGACACAGGACTTTTCTCTAAGAAAAGGAAATGGACGGTAATCCACCACGCGGGCCCAGGGTTGGTGGATGTCACAGTTCTTCGGTTTTTTGGTTCTAGAACATACGGATTTCCTTCACAGTTTTTGAGAGCAGTGGTGATGAAATAAATAACACAAAGTAAAGCGCCGGGTTTGAACCCACGACGTAACAATTCGTAAGTCAGGACCGTTACTACTGCTATCAGCTTGTATTATCCACTTCATATTCTGTTTTCCACTATTTTTTAGTTTCTGTCCTGAACCATGCCGCGCAGTAAAAACGGTTTTAATTTTGTATTTTAGAACGAGACTTCTACAGACGGATTTTTAAATAGCTGCAGTAAAATGACAGCTTATTTGTTACTTAAATGACTGAAATTGGGGTCTTTTTGTTTTTTCGCGGCCATCAATCAAATCTTGTTTTTGTAGAAGAAAAAAAAAAACATGCAAACGAAACTAATTTTACATGCATATCTCTAAACTCAGTCCGAAATGAGTTATTAAGAAGTGTCATTTTACTGCAGCTAATTAAAAGTCGGACTATCGTATCGTGTGACCTATATAGTTAGTAATCTCTTATGAAAACAATACAGGTACGTCAGTAAAACCACTACTCCTGTTCATTTCCGACTGCCTTTACAGATCTCAAATCGGGTGTGGGCGTTTCGAGAGCGAAAGGATTGTATCGCAAACGAATGGATAGCAGTACCTAAGTACTTATCTTTATCCAGATCCTCTGATCACTGATCTTTGTGGAGGTGGTCCATATTTTGTAGTGGACTTCTTCTATTTATTTGTTGTGTGAGGAAAAAGGTCGCTACATTATTTTGTTGTCAAGCACTTGGTTGTTAGCGTGACGCTCTTAGACATGAGTTATGGCCTCTCTTTTTGGCTGTACCGACAGGTTTCCTCATCATCATTTCAGCAGAAAGACGTCCACTGCTGAACATAGGCCTCCCACAAGCACCTCCACTTCGACCGGTTCTGTGCTTCTCGCATCCAACGGGTTCCTGCGGCCTTCACAAGGTCGTCGGACCACTTTGGGCCTTCCAATGCTACGTCTTCCGGTATGCGGTCGCCACTCCAGAACCTTTCGGCCCCATCGGCCATCTGCTCTGCGAGCAATGTGCCCTGCCACTGCCATTTAAGTTTGGCAATTCTTCGGGCTATGTCGGTTACCTTGGTTCTTCTGCGGATCTCCTCATCCTTTTCCTTCCGGTTTCCTCTATTATGGCATTTTAATTTAAGAATAATAATAATAATCTCTTTATTTCAGAATACAATTCCATAATTACAATGCAAATTACAATAGGTAATAAGATGTTAGTAACATAAATACTTAAAAACTATGTTAATAGACATTACTAATATTCACAGACTGATGTGAAACATTCGATCATTAAGTCTTTTGTTTGTCGAACTAATTAGGTAATGTCGATCTCGACCTTAAAGGTTGTATTTACTTCATCATATGCCAAGCCTTTTCCCAAGTATGTTGGGTTCGGCTTCCAGTCTAACCTGTTGCAGCTGAATACCAGTATTTTACATGGATCGACTGCCTATCTCATTAACACACTATTTATACATATTCGTCGTTACTGTTTTTATCTGACATAATATAATTTAATTTATTGATTTAAGTATGCACACACACGTCACGTTGCAGTATAAAACTGATTTACATCCGTCACCTCACACATCAGGTCCAGTTGAAAACCAGCGTCCGGCACAAGTTGAGTGGCATTTTTGCTGAACTGGGCTTTTTTGGCGCAGCCGTGAGGCGCACTTTCCTGCTAATTTCATACATTGGACATTACTCTTTTTATTTGATCTTTTATTTGTTTTTATATGGTGTATGTATCTAGTGTATTGTGTGTCTTTTAGTCTGTGCTAAATAAATGTATTTTCTTTCCATCTGACCTTGACAACTCGGTTAATGGGTAATACGATACCCATTAACAGAAATAAAAAACTGGCCAAGTGCGGGTCGGACTCGCACATGAAGGGTTCCGTACCACAACGCAAAAACGCCGAAAAAACACGTTTGTTGTATGGGAGCTTCCTTAAATATTTATTTTATTCTGTTTTTAGTATTTGTTGTTATAGCGGCAACAGAAATACACCATCTGTGAAAATTTCAACTGTCTCACCATCACGGTTCATGAGACTTGGTTCATGGTGGCAGACGGACAGCGGAATCTTAGTAATAGGGTGCCATTTTACCCTTTGGGTAGGTACGCCTAATCAAGATCTAAGCCTTAATAAATTTAAATCGTTCATTAAACGTAAGTTGTGCCAGAAAGCCTTTTATACCGTTAAAGATTATATTGAGGATACAAAGGCTTGGGATTGAGCTGCTTCCAATTTCTGCATTTTGAGTGTTTTTGATGTTTTTTTTTTTTTTTATATACACATTGACATTAATGATTTTTTTTTTTAAACTGACATTTGCTTACTTTTTAAAGTATTATATTATTTTAATTATTGTGAATGTGAAGACGATGTGGGTCATTTATTTTAGTCATTTTTTATTTTTTATTATTCTCTCTATGGTCTGGCAGTTTGAGTAATTTATGTGGCCTACCCAAATGTCCTTTCTTTGGTATTGTTCGTCGAATCGTTGAGCTCCTTCAACCTTGAGTTGAGCTGCATGATTTCTGACAAATGCGTGCACTGACTGGACAGGTCCTCTCAATCTGTGTGGTTCTTTCCTCAAAAGACCATCTCAGACATCGACCTACATGGTCTTCATATAACTTGACCAAGATTATGTCTGGACTTTAAAAGAGACTATGACCTCTGAGTTTGTTTCGGCCTTTCTTCTCAGAGTAGTCAGATAGGAAACGCCGACCTCATCTAGTTTAAAAAATTTATGATTGACGTGTAAAAGTGTTTGTGCAAACCTACTTACAGAAATAAAATCATTTATCATTTATCATTTATCATTTACGGAACCCTAAAAAAATAAAGGAAAGAAAGAAGAAATGTTGTGTTGACATGTGAAATAATTTTATTATCATCTATAATCTTGAAATTAACAGAATCTATAATAGAACAGCATCTATTTCGATCAAGAATACGTTTGCTTTTTGCACAAATCTTGTGGAGTCACCAATACGTGAAGGATTAATGTGACTATCCTTGCATTTTTTGTCACTAAGTACTCAACACTAATCTCAATGACTGCTCCATCTTTGTGAACCCATGCGAACTTTCATAATATAAAAAATAATACCAGAGTGTATGTCGGTGTGTTGGTGTGTCTTCGCTTCGTCCAGTTTACGGCCGCCAGCATTACGACTATGTAAAATAACGTTTTACTGCGCACCGTACGGAGGGTATGCGTGTGCGCAAGCCATAGATTAGCTGAAGTCTGCAGACGTGATTTGACGTGTGAATTGTTGAGAAAAAGATTTAACTAAAATTTATATTTTAGTTAAATCTTTTTAGTCACATTATTGTGACTCTGTCTTTCTTTTTAGATGACTTCAAAGCAATTTGTCACTTGAAGCATGATTTGGTCACGATACTTGCACAACACAAGTTGTTTTACAAGAAATTCTGTGTTTTGCTGATCGAAAAAAATATAATCAATTTTGGCTAACTTCTTACAACCATTGCTGTAAGTACTAAGTAACATTGAACCTTACTAAGTAACATTGAAACTAAGTAACATTGAACCTTATGCTTTAGTGATAAAGTTGAAAATCTATTAAATAAATTTGACAGATTGTAGTAGCTTGATGTGCTGGCGTCTGTACATTTAGTAATTAATAAGATTTTTTTGTTTTATTTCTCTTGTAAGTGAATATTGTAAAATTCTTTTAGAGAAATAAATTCTTGAAACCGAAGTAAATAACACTAATCTCACTAATATTATAAAGGCGAAAGTTCGTGAGTGCGTGTGTGTGTGTATGTTTATATGTTTGTTACTTTTTCACGCTCAAACGGCTGGACCAATTTTGATAAAACTTTGTGTGGAGGTAGCCGACACCCTGTATTACCATATAGACTACTTTTTATCCCGATATTCCCACGGGATCGACACTTACGCGGGTAAAACTGCGGGGCGAAGCTAGTTATTGTAGAAATGCTGTTTCATTACAGTCTAGTTAATCTTCTTGGCAAAAACTAAGGTGGAAAGAGTGGTTAATCCGTAGAAAACTTCACTTCTGAAAACTAAAGGAAATCTACAACGATCTTTTGGCGCTCGAATGACGTTAGGGGGCGCTTTTTGTAACATTAGTGTAATTGTTTTGTTAAAAGTTATGAAAAAAACAAGATGGCGGCGTTAGTTCGATTTTGGTCACGCGCCAAAAGATCCTTGTACAGCAAAATTATTTGGTTTTATATTATCAAAAATTAACCAACGTGTCATATCTGAATAACTTACAAGATTATTCTAAATATCTCAGCTCAGATGAGTCTAGTGCAGGTCCGGTCAAAGTAGTTTGAAGTGCAGAATGATGGCAAAAACTGTGCTTTGCTGAGAAGTCCTTTGTGTGGTGGAGTCAGGCAAACAATGGCGGCTATAAAGTTCAGGAAATATTAGATCTTGTTTATTCTCGTGTGTATTGAATGATTGCATTCCGGGTTTGATGGGTAGGAGCTAGAAAATCAGCGAAAAAAAAAGACAAAAGACATCACATACCCCTAGGCACAGTACCCGGCGATAAATATTGCACATCGACCTATTCGATCCTATCGATTTTATACAAAGAATAAAAATAATTATCAAAAGAAGCAAATCATAATTGTTTTAACAGCTCCTAATAGATACCGGACTGTTTGTATTTCGTGCGACAGAGATAACGCTCTACGAAGCCGAAATTAGCCGATTGTCTTTTTCCAAAGGTCGATGTGCAATATTTATCGCCGGGTACTGTATGTGATGTCTTTGCCAATATTACTATTTAAGCAGTATGAAGTGAGGGTGGGCATAATTTTAATTGGATTATGTCAGCATAATAATATAATTTAATAATTTTTCGTTATTTAAAAAAATTGAGAACATTTTTACGGACATTGCTTTTTAGGGTTCCGTACTCAGAGGGAGCCAACGGAACCCTATTATTACACTTCCGCTGACTGCCTGTCAGCGGGCTGTATCTTATGATAGGTAAATAGTTGAAATTTTCACAGTGTGTATTTCTATTGCCGCTTGTATAAACGCCAGCACATCAAGCTACTACAATCTGTCAAATTTCTTTAATAGATTTTCAACTTTATGGCTAATAAATAAGGTTCAAAGTTGATTGGGAAAATTTGAAAGTTTCGGGTATAAGCTTGATGTGCTGGCGTCTGTACTATCGGGGACACTCCCGCCTGACCACCACTAAATTCAGTTTTTTTTGCACAAAAAATAGAAGCGCTCTCTAGCCCCGCGCCGAGGTCAAATAATTCGTCCGTAAAATTCGCAAAAGGAGTACACGTGATGCATCACTAAGCTGCGCAGTGCAGGTTGCAACTATGTAATTGCGTTTTTGCTTTCCTAATAGGCGAAAACTTTAAAGGTACGGCCGTGGCTTGGCGCCACCGTAGGATTTAGGCGAAAAAATTTTATGTGATCTGGCGGAAAAGGCTGCGATGGTACATGTGAAAAATACAGTCTCATTGAGAACCTCCTTCTTTCTTGAACACGGTTTAAAAGAAATAAAATCCTTCTTATTTTCAGCTAATATTAACGTGAGAACTTTGGAATTCCATTTCCATATTTCAAAAATTATATAACATACATTAACATCACGCCTGTAACCCCCAAAAGGGTTAAGCAGAGGTGTAACTATAGTACACCCACTTTTCGCCAGTAATGTTGAAGTCCCATGTTATAAGAGGCGAGTCTGTTATTATCAACCGGGCATAAAGCACAAATTCAGACGCCGGGCTGCTATTGATAAATTCCTGATGAAAAATCCCAACAACAGTTTGCCTAACCTGGAAATCGAACCCAGGACCTCATACCAACGAGGCAGTCTTAAATCATCATCATCATCATCATCATCATCATCATTTCAGCTGAAAGACGTCCACTGCTGGACATAAGCCTCCTCCAAGCACCTCCACTTCGACCGTGTGATTTTCGCATCCAACGGGTTCCTGCAGCCTTCACAAGGTTGTCAGACCACCTTGTGGGAGGCCTTCCAACGCTACGTCTTCCGGTACGCGGTTGCCACTCTAGAACCTTTCGGTCCCATATTTCCCATGGGTTTCGTAAAAGGCGACTAAAGGTCGTACCGGAGGATGGGCAGCAGCGTTCTCTATGCATTCCACCACCATTCCATACTGCGATCGCCAACCCGCCTGCCAAGCGTGGCGATTATGGCAAACCCCCCCCAAGAATGGCAGTCTAAAATAACTGCATTTAAAACAGAGGCTTCTCGAAACAGACGAACTTTATCGCCTTTTTCAAAGCCCGACAATCTTTCATAACGAATTGTTTTACCCTGAATGCCCCATGAGACTGGCTTATGTTCTTGTAGTAATGAATTTAATTATAGTTTAGGAAATAGATGAAAATATCTTGCACAGCTTGTGGCATAATATATCACTTCAGTTGTTAATGTTTTAAATACCTTTGTGAGACATAAAGGTAATCCGGAGTTATTGTTAGTACTTGTAAAAGTAACAAAGTTGTGTTTAACTTTCATAACCGAAGAAGAAACAGTTAGGCGAAGAACAGTTGTTGTAATACCTATGTGAAGACCAGAGTAATAAGAAGTATTCTTTCAAAATTCAGAAAAATATTACTTTTGGCTCTTCTTGATATTTTATTGGATTCAATTATATTACAGGAATAAGTGCAGCAATATTATTACGTCTAGAATAAGCGGTCAATTTGATCCGTTTTCGGTAGTATTTCTTACTTTAATTCTTAATATTGATTCAGATTCGTTACAGTTGTAATGGCAATCATGTCATTTATTTATATGTGATTATTTTATTACGTTATTTATTATCTTTTAAATAGATTGTTTTATATTTTGTGAATGTGAGAAAGTTGTAGGCCTTGTAGACTGCAGATTTGTAGACCATTTTCTATTTTGTTAAGTATCTGATACTTGTTGCCAGGCCTACGCTGTCCTCTCATACCTGTTAACACTGTAATTTGAAAACATTGTAAAAGCCAATTGTTTTTAAAAGAGTAACCGTGAAGTTTCTTGCCGGCTCTTCTCCATAGGAAACGACAAATGATTAGAACCGTGCATCTAGATTATGACGTTTCATTAGTGCCGATGTAGGTTTATGTGAAATAAAATATTTTGATTTTGAATAGAGTTGCTTTGAATTTCGCAGTAGTTATCTAAACTAACTAAACATTAATCGGTAGATGCATCCTTTATATTGAAAGAATAATGAGGGATTTTAGATGCTAGAAAAATATTTTGTCAAATACAAGACCGTAAATGAGAGATGACTTAAGGTTACTTGTAAATCCAATAATAATAATAAACAATTTATTTTCAGGTAACAAAAACCCATACATACATTACCTAAGTATACATAATAATATAGTAACAATTTTGTTAGTAAATAAAACTAAATAAATTTAAATAATTTAATATGTGAAATTTTCAATAGTTTCTTCGCAATTATAGGGACACAACTAGCAAGCCAAATACCATATACACACATACACAACAAAAATATATACACCTTACCGAACCTTAACCAGCTCACCGGACATTATGAACTGTCTCAATTTAAACCATGCACTCCTTCTGAGGTATCAAAAATTATAGACGACTTAGATCCCAATACAAGCACAGGAATTGATGGAATTAGTACCAAGGTACTGAAATGCATAAAAAAACCAATTCTTCAAAACCTAACAGATTGCCTAAACCAACTTTTAAGAGACGGAATATTTCCAGAAAATTTAAAAATAGCTAAAGTCACCCCAATTTACAAAGCTGGTACCAAATCTAATCCCGGGAATTATCGTCCAGCTTCAGTCCTACCAATATTTTCTAAAATATTAGAGAAAATCATATTTAAGAGGTTAGACGAATACTTGACCGAAATTAACTTCATATACGATCAACAATATGGCTTTCGACCCAAATCTAACACCCTTGGCGCAACTATTGACTTGATAACTACAATAAAAACAAAGATTGACCAAAAGCAAGTAGCACTAGGAGTCTTTGTTGATCTAAAGAAGGCGTTTGATACAGTCAGTCACACACTTCTATTACAAAAGCTGGAAAGTATTGGTATAACTGGAACTGCCTATAAAATGCTAGATTCGTTTTTAAGTGATCGATATCAGGTTGTAAAAATCGGAGCTTACCAAAGCACGTCTAAACCCTTAACATGTGGCGTACCGCAAGGTTCAATTTTGGGTCCCTTATTATTCCTAGTGTATGTAAACAACATACACCAAGCAGGTTTAAAAGGACACCTTGCCCTTTATGCAGACGATACATGCCTATTTTATTTTGGAGACAACATAAATGATATCACAATAGATGCCCAAGATGATTTGAATATACTACAGAATTGGTACCAGTGTAATCTTTTAACAATTAACGCCTCCAAAACCTCATACATAATATTTTGTGCAAAAAACAAAAAGCTCCCTAACTACCCAAATCTAAGCATTAACGGAGAAGTACTAAAAAGGACTGATCAAGAAAAATACCTCGGACTGACTCTTGATAGCAATTTGACATGGAAGGCACACCTCCAACGCATAAAAAATAAACTTTCATCATTGGTGGGCTCACTGCATAAAATTGTTAGATGTATTCCAAAAAAAGCTCGGCTATTAATATACAACTCCCTTGTTAAGCCTCATTTATTATATCTCATCGAAATATGGGGTAACTCATCTAAAACTAGTCTAAAACCAATCCAAATCATACAAAATAAAATAATCAAAATATTACACAATTATGACTTCTTAACACCGTCAAAAACTATTTACAAAGAGACCAAGCTATTAAACATCAAACAACTCTATATATACAACACATGCATACTTATCTATAAAATTATTCACAAACTGATTCATTCACGCATTACATTCACAACAGAAGGTGAGAGAAGCAAATACTCACCCCGTCGAGCCGGTCACCTGGTATTGTCTAGAGTAAGAACTAACTACGGCAAAAATAACTTAACCTATGGGGGAGCACAGCTCTATAATAAACTTCCAAAGGATGTAAAAGAAGCGACTTCACTGAACATATTTAAAACTAAATTATTAACTTTTATTTACAGCGACGAAACATTATATTAATTGTGTTGTGCATATTTGTGTCTAAAACAGCAACATCTTTTAACTTGTGCCACCGCCTTATCTTAGAAATGCAGTGAACTCGCTTCCAATTTTGTTTTCAGTGACCCTACTTTTTGTTTGTTTATTTTTTATTTGTTTTCTTCTACCCGCACTGATATAATATAATTAGTAATAAGATTTATTGTTCTCATGTAAGTGACGATTGTCTTAATGAGAAATAAAGTTCTTTAAACCGAATAACCATGTTAGTATCACTTAGTTGCACTAAGTCTTTGTGCGTTGCGGTGTCACTTGTCCGCGAAAGCGGCGGAATACCACATCCTGCGGCCAAAAGCTTTCTTCCATAACCAGGTGCAGGTAGCATGTTGGTATGCGCACCACAAACGCCTTAAAGTTAACGTTGCGATGCGACTCCAGCAGCTGTACTCTCGGTACGTACCTCAACCTTTGACGCACGTACGTCACGATGTCTTCCGCGTCAGTGGTGTAGTGGAGGCTAGAAATATACACCGGAGTATTCGGCTTCGCAGCACGAAAATTATCGTTGGGTTCCGTAGGAGCCTTGCCGCAGCGGCTCTTACAGCTACTCTGTCGGCGCTTCCTCCTTACCACCGTCACGAAGCCGTCATCATCAGCCCGGCCCGTTTCCTTTATAGGCACGGGTTCTGCGGAGGGAGCAGTGGGGTGCTCACAGTGACCAACGTGTAAGCTATTACAAAATGAATTAAGATATTTCAATGTGAATTTAACATTTTATTAGTACGCAACTTGACTAGTAACGGTAATTTAGTTCGATAAAACATGATACTGTATTTAAATATTATGTTATGATTAAATACGTAGTAATTAACTTAAATCCAAATACAAAGCATTAATGATTAATATAATAAACAGTTACCATTTTATATAAATTAAACGTCCATCTATTGACTTAAAATTCGCGCGCTTTGCCCCACTTTTGTAACACGGACGCAGAGCTGTTAAGTAAATCGAATACTGTTTTTGGGGGCAGTATATTTTGGACTATCGAGCAGTATATACGAGGAAGACTAACTGACTAAGTGTAAGAGTGACTAAGTGTATATTGTTCATAGCGTATATCGTTGATAAATAAAAGGATTTACCGCAGTATAAGTGACTTTCCTTTCAGTTCAGAAGTGGGATAATTCACGTAAGTGTATTATGTATTCTGTTACTTTTCAAATTACGTAGTGTGAATCTTAACTTTATTTTGTTCATATTTGAACGTTAGTTATCATACCTGATAAAATAAAAAAAAATATTTTGTTAATTGAATCGTTAGCCATTTTATATTCGATTCATTTCTATTGCGATTGCCTGTGCTTTTATGATGTTAACGGTCGTTGTAATATAATCATTACGAAGTTACATTAAATATGCCATTGCCGATTTTATACTTGGTGATTTTAACACTAAAATATAGAAGTACTTTTTTTAAAGTATGTAAATAGCCATTTAGATGGTTTAAAAGGATAGCCGTGTCCGTATATTATTTTTATTGACCAGGTCTACAAATGGATGACGATCATGATGGAAGTTTGGTTCAACCGCCGCAAACCCCATCACCAGTGCTGGGCAGGCAAAGCCGCAGGCGGAACCGTGGGCCAAGCCACAAGCGGAGCAGGAACCGGAGCCGCAGCCAGTGCTCCAGGCATAGCCGCAAGCGCAGTCGTGTATGGAGCCCTGGTCACCGAACTCGACGGCTCGAGACGCCGCCGCCGCCGGAAAGGATTGCAACACATCGGAGTCGCAGCCCAACCAGGGTGATCCCTGGTTCACAGGAGAAGCGGCACCGCCAAGATTGCAGATCACGGTCAAGATGCAGCAGGAGCAACCAGCGAAGCGGGGATCCACGTCGTCGACGAGACACCCGTTCGCCGAGAACCAGTGCAAGTGAGTCGTTTCCTACAACTGATGTGTTTTCTAAATTTGCCAATTTTCTTGATAAAATCTCGAGTAGGGGTAGTGAGAGAATAAGTAATTTTAATGTAGTTCCTGAGTTCGACCCTTCTTCAAAAAATCAGAACATAAATAATTGGATACACAAAGTCAATGAAATAGCAAACATATATAGTTGGACTGACCGACAAATAATACATAATACTATACCTAAACTTACTGGTAACGCAAAGCGGTGGTACGAAGGTCTTACAACCGTCAATTATAGCTGGGTTAAGTGGCAAGAAAAGCTCAAAGCAGCTTTTCCGTCCGATGAAAATTATGGCCAAATGCTTTCGGATATGTTGGACAAAAGAGCGAAGTTTGGGGAATCCTTAGAGGATTATTTTTATGACAAAATGGCATTACTTAATAGGTGCGAAATTAAGGGCAAAAGAGCGGTAGAGTGCGTGATCTTTGGCATAGACGATAGAGCCATTAGGATAGGAGCGGAAGCAGCTCAATTCGATAACCCTGACAAACTTTTGGCATACTTACGCAATGCAAAAAGTATAGCCAAAAGAAATGATAATACTCAAAGATCTTATAAGAAATTTCCGACTAAAGATAAAGCACCTGTTAATAATAAATCAAACACAATCAAGTGCTTCAATTGCAAGGAAGAAGGTCATGTTATCAATAAGTGTACAAAACCATTAAAGAAATGTACAAATTGTTCTATAATCGGTCACGATTCTAATGAATGTTATCGTAAGAAGGAAGACGCAAAATCTGTCTTAGAAATCTCAATTACCAAACCTAAAACCAATGACAAGTATGTACAAACGGTTTCTATCAACGGTCACAAAAAGGTAGGTTATTTAGATTCCGGTAGCGAATGTACGCTCATTAGAAACTCCGATGCTGTAGGAGTATTAGGAAAATGGGATAGAACTTATTCAGTGGCAATGACGGGTTTTGGTGGAGCGGTAGTTCATGCGATAGGTCGGTGTCCAGTAGTTTTGGAAATTCAAGGAGTCCTTGTCGAATTAGATGTTATTGTTGAACCTGATCATTTTTTGAAGTATCCATTGTTGGTTGGTCAGTCATTTACCGAAGCATTGGGGGTTAAAATCTTAAAAACTGATTATGAATTGATAATCTCTCGTGAATTCCCAGAAACTATTGGCGTGGTTAAATTATTTTCAAAAGAGTCTTGTTCAATTCTACCCGGATGTTCCTATATAGAGGTTGACTCGTCTCCGAACGTAACAGGTTCCATATTGGTATACGGTAGTTATAGGTCCATCCCTAATTTAGAACATAATATAGAAGAGGGTGTTTACTCAATTGAAAATGGCAAAGGTGTACTATTAGTCGATAATATTTCCTCAAACGTTATAAGCTTTAAAAAAGACCAGCTGATAGCTAGAGGGCAATTTTTGCAAATAAAAATTATAAGTTGTCCTACAATAAATAAGATTAATGTTGCAAGTCCTTTGGAATCATTTCATTTAAATGACTTGTTTCTGGACGATAGCTTAAACCAGGATCAAAAATTGCAACTATTGGATATTGTAAATCGTTACCGAACTTGTTTTGCTACTAAATTGACAGAGTTAGGCTGTACTAATGTAGAGACGATGAACATTGATCTAATGGACCCCCAACCTGTAGTTTACAGGCCTTATAGGTTATCTCATAAGGAAAAACAAGAGGTTAGGGGTATGACCGATGAATTACTACAATGTGGTATCATAAGAGAATCTTGTTCGCCGTTTGCAAGTCCGATTATTTTAGTTAAAAAAAAAAACTGCGAGAAGCGTCTCTGTATAGATTACAGGGCTTTAAATCGGAAAACTGTGAAACAACACTACCCTTTGCCTAGGATAGAGGATCAGATGGAAAGGTTAGCGGGGTATAGTCTATATACAACTTTAGATTTAGCATCAGGCTATTACCAAATAGAGTTAGCTGAAAGCGACAAACAAAAAACTGCTTTTGTCACACCAGAAGGGCAATTTGAATTTAATAGAATGCCTTTTGGTCTGACAAATGCACCAGCGGTATTTCAAAGAACTATCAATAAAGTTCTTGATAACTTAAGATTTGACACGGTCGTCGTATACATGGATGACATCCTTGTGCCTTCGGTTTCGTTTGAGGATGGTCTAAAAAAACTAGAATCGGTATTTGATAAAATTAGAAATGCAGGTCTTACATTGAAACTCTCGAAATGCAACTTTTTCCATTCAAAAATCGAATTTCTTGGTTTCGAAGTCTCTGGGAATGGTATAAAACCGGGAAAGTGTAAAATAGACGCGGTTGATAAATTTCCTACCCCTAAAGATGTCCATAATGTTAGGCAATTCCTAGGCCTGGCTAGTTTTTTTAGGCGCTTTATTAAAAACTTTGCGATAATAGCTCGACCATTGACACAATTACTAAAAAAAAATGTTTCTTGGACTTGGGGCAAAGAAGAAGAGACCGCATTTAATCAGTTAAAAGCAAAGTTAGTATCTCGACCAATCTTGACTTTGTACAATCCTAGTGCTGCTACCGAGTTGCATACGGATGCCAGTAAACACGGTGTAGGTGGTATGCTTTTACAGAAACAGGATGATCAAATTATGAAACCAGTCGCTTATTTTAGTAGGCGTACCTCACCAGAAGAGCAACACTTTTCATCATATGAATTAGAAACCTTGGCGGTTGTAAATAGTTTAACTAAATTTCGATGTTACTTAATAGGGTTAGAATTCACTATTGTTACTGATTGTAACTCTTTACGTGCCACTTTTACTAAAAGGGATATGATTCCGCGTGTTGCTCGCTGGTGGAGTATAATCCAGGAATTTGATTTTAATATTGTTTATAAACCAGGAACTTCTATGACGCACGTAGATGCATTAAGTAGGAACCCTTGGCAAGAAAATACTTCCAGTACAGACCCTATTGATTTACAAGTTTTCCATATTACTGTAGATTGGTTAGCCACTGTTCAAATGAATGATGATGAGACGCAAAGGATTAAACGGGTTCTAGATGATAAAGATTCAAACAAAATTAATTATACAAAACAAAATTTTATTTTAAAACGTGGAGTAGTTTACAAAATAACGGACGATGGACTTAGATGGTATGTGCCAAAAGGTGTCAGATGGCAAGTGTTACGTGCTTGCCATGATGATATAGGTCATTTTTCTTATGAAAAGACTTTAGACAAAATTAGAACAACTTACTGGTTCCCAAAAATAAACAAAATTGTTAAAAAGTATTGTCAAGCGTGTATTCAATGCGCTCATGGAAAGGTACCGGCTGGAAAAAGGTCCGGGTTTTTACATCCAATACCGAAGATATCTGAACCTTTCCACACCATACATGCAGACCACCTAGGTCCGTTCAATGAGAGCAAAAGAAAGAATAAGTACATATTAGCCATTATTGACGCGTTCACGAAATTTATTATCCTTAAGCCTGTTAAAAATACGAAAACTCACACAACCATTTCAGTTTTTAAAGAATATTTTAGTTTGTTCGGTGTACCTTCTCGAGTAATAACAGACAGAGGTACTACTTTCACGAGCTCAAAGTTTAGGCAGTTTTTGTCAGAAAAAAGTGTGAAACATATTTTAAATGCGGTCGCTACTCCTCGCGCAAACGGCCAGGTAGAACGTTATAATCGGACGGTATTAGATTCATTAACGGCCATGACCTTCGGAAAAGACTAAAGACTATGGGATGAGTATTTGCTACAAGTACAATGGGGTTTAAATAATACCACCAATAAAGCAGTAGGTAAAACCCCAGCTCAATTGTTATTTGGGTTGCGGCTAAAAGGGTTGAGTGAGAGTGGACTGGCTTTACCAGTTCAGGAAAATGATGATACTAATATCAGCAACCTAAAAGATATTAGAAACGAAGCACTTGACAAAATAGTACGTACTCAGGAAAAGCAAAAGCAAGTCTTTGATAAGTCTAGAATTCCCCCGCGTCAGTTTGATGTAGGACAGCTGGTTAGGGTAGAAAGAGAAGTAGGTCAGAAAGGGAAGAGTAAGAAATTAGTTCCAAAATGTCTAGGCCCTTACCGCATTACCAAAGTATTACAGAATGACAGATACGAAGTAGAGGACACTCCTATTACAAAAAAGAAGGGTAAACCAAAATATGTAGGAATTTTTTCGGTAGATAAAATTTACCCTTGGCTTGTGTACCAGTCGGTTGACGAGAGTAATGAAGACGATGATGGTAATCATTCGGATATGGATACAGACCACTAAATTGTGGAAGTATTTCAACAAATTAATTATGTTGAACACTTTAGGAGTTGAAGTGAATTTATTTGCGAATAGTATAGCTTAGTTAATCAGATAGTATGGTAGTAGAGATAAACGCCTTTAAGAGGCTACAACCTGCGTTTATGGCTAGTATGGTAGTAAGGTAGTATGGTAGTATGGTAGTATGGTAGTATGGTAGTATGGTAGTATGGCAGTATGGTGAAACATCACTAATTGGCGAGATTCGACTGACATAATAGTGTTTAGTATGGTAGGATGATATCTACCATTGTGATATGGTAATATGGTTCCAATAGTGTAATGGGACGAGTGTAAATTGTGAATTAAGATTGTCGGAAAAGAATTGAATTTGGTTCTATTTTTTGAAACAATGTTAATGTACTAAGTTGATTGTTATTGACAGATTGGTTGTAAATGGATTTTTAATGATAATATTCACTATTATTAAGTTGTTGGCTCTTAATTTTTAACCTAATTCAGATAAACCATAAATCATTGGAGAAAGTATTGTTATTGTTTTTGTTTATTTAGTACTCATTTAGTACTTAATCAAAGAAATGTATTACATTATATAAGCCAAGTTGTTTTTTTTTTGTGTGTATATTTTGTTTTCCTATACTATGTTGTTTGCACTTATTTTTTTTTTTTATTTATACTTCGCGAGGGCGCGACTCATAGGTCAGGATGGACGAATGTAAGCTATTACAAAATGAATTAAGATATTTCAATGTGAATTTAACATTTTATTAGTACGCAACTTGACTAGTAACGGTAATTTAGTTCGATAAAACATGATACTGTATTTAAATATTATGTTATGATTAAATACGTAGTAATTAACTTAAATCCAAATACAAAGCATTAATGATTAATATAATAAACAGTTACCATTTTATATAAATTAAACGTCCATCTATTGACTTAAAATTCGCGCGCTTTGCCCCACTTTTGTAACACGGACGCAGAGCTGTTAAGTAAATCGAATACTGTTTTTGGGGGCAGTATATTTTGGACTATCGAGCAGTATATACGAGGAAGACTAACTGACTAAGTGTAAGAGTGACTAAGTGTATATTGTTCATAGCGTATATCGTTGATAAATAAAAGGATTTACCGCAGTATAAGTGACTTTCCTTTCAAACGGGTCAGATGGTCGCATCGGTTGGGCAGCGCTACGGGGAGGACTTGCGGAGACGGGAGCGGGGCTACGAGGCACGCTTGCAGCGCGCAACGTAGACTCAGCAATCGGCGCCGGCGACAAAACTGCTGACGGAAAACTCATGACCGGTGTGTCTAGGCAGCCGACACCTCGGCGCGTATTTATATTGCTCACACGCGCCGGTGACCCAATTAACAACACAGAGTTGCGCAAATCATCGAGTTCTGTGCGCAGGTCTGCGATGGTGATCTGGGATGTCTCCAACTTCCTCTGCACATCAGCTAGACTAGCCTTCAAAAGCAGAATGTCCTTCAACAGGCTCGTAACGTCGCCGTGGTCGAATGTAACTGGAGGTAACTTGTTCAGATCCCTCGCCACAAACGTCGGCACGTAGTAAGGGTAGCCTTCAGAAGCGTGTTGATGTCTTGCACACTTTTCTTTGTCCCGTCGCGCCGAAGAGACACCATCTGGTCGATTTTATTAAGCGACCGGAACAGCAGCAGCTTTGCAGCAGCAATGTCGTCCTCACTGAAGTTCGTTACACAGATCTGGATAGCGGACACCTTGTCCATCACGTCTAGTTTTTGCTGCAGGAACGCCAGTAGCTCATTGGCCAATGGCTTGGATAGTTGGACTGCAAATCGTAGCTCAAACTGTTTGGAGACAACGGGCACTATCGACCGACATCTATCATAATTATAATATCACTAAACAAAATCAAAGCCGGGTCATCGAACCACAAGTGTCATTAATGATGAGTTCTCGCGGACAACTAAAGCGGGGCGTTGGGCGAACCGTCACGCCTTTTAGTTGAGCCAAACACGCTCCACAAACATGTTGGACAAATGTTTGACCAACGGCCGGTACAAATTTCTGTGTCGGAACGTTGTGGGAAAATCTTTGATGGATCGTACGTGCAATGTTATCAGGTCAGTCTGTTGGTGATGGGATTAAGGTGCTGGTATAGACATAACACTAGAGGGTTATGGTGACAAAGCAGAGGTATGTGCAACGGAAAACAAGGTTAGAGTAGTGTCGGCTGAACATTACACGGATTGAAGAATACATGATGTATGCTGTGACTCTGGGATGTAGTATAGCCATTAAAAATCTCGATGAAGTCTTTCACTAAAGGGAAATGGAAAGAAATAAGCAATGAGGAGACACAAGAAAACAATGAAGAAACAAGATATGTAGGTACGAGTACTTGCAAATCGGATTGGCGGTTACGCCGACTTGACAAAAGTGATGCTGCGCAAAAAGTGACACTGTATCAGACAAAAAATCACTTTCTGAGAAGAAAATTTGCTATTTCACTATTATAATAATTGTCGTCATAATATTAGAATAGTAAATACTCATCAAAAGGTCATTCACATGACAAGCTCGTCAACCGTCAAGCTCGTCTTAACATCTCATCAACAGACAGCCATTGAGACAGGCGCCACACGACAAACCATTTCATTACAATCATAATGGCATAATGGGAACACAATACATTGCAATTAATTTTCACTAACACGAAACCCTTTTAATGACCCACCATTGGAAAAACCAACTCTACTTCAACCAAGTCAGAGTTGAAATTAGCTTAAGAGATGACGTTTTAAAGATGGGTTTTTGAGCAGCCAAGGTAAATACACTACCGTGATACTTAATGCTGTGTCAATAGTAGTTGTTTATACTGAGCTACTGCTCTTAATGTGGGCTACCTTAACAAAACGGATTTGTTTTTTGATGCTAGTGGGTTTGTGGACGAGAGTTTACGTGGCAAATCTTTATGTTCCTTTTTTAAGTTGAGTATAATATTGACATGACTAAGATAATGACGTATTAGTGATTTGATTTGGGACATTTACTTTATTGGAAGTTATGGCTACCTGTGTGTGTTTTATGTTTATTTTGGTACATACCTAGGTAAGTCTTTAGTTTTATAATTCTGCTATCACTTTTCTTATTTAACTTGCTTAGATTAGAACAGTCGGTCTATTCCGTAAAAAACTCACCGAGAAATCTTAGTTGAAGTGAGCTTGAAGTGAGCTGTCAATAATCATCAGGTGAAATGACAGCTCACTTCACCTAAGTTTTCACGGTAAGATTTTTACGGAATAGCAATACTGATTACAATGTAGCTTACCCAGAGATCGCTATAATAATAATAATAATAATCATTTTATTTTCAGGCAACTAAGGCCCATAGAAAAAATACACAAAATAATCTTATACAATAATAAACTAATACATATTAAAGAAACTTAAAACTATGATTATAATACACGTAACGTTGTCGGCGTCGTGTTTCGCTGCGTGGTGTCGCGTAACCGTCCTCGGAAACGTCGATATACGACACCTTTCGGCCAAAAGTCCTCTTTCAGACAGGTCTGTAGATGTTGGGTTGGAACACGTACCACGAAAGACTTAAAGTTGATGTTGTGGCGCGATTCCAACCTTTCGACCCTCAGAGTCCAGTTGGTCTTCACCTTCAAATACTGCACGACTTCCTCAGTTGTCGTGGAGTGATGCAGACGCGAAAGGTACAGCTGCGTCGTAGGCACAGCAGGGCGCAGCAGCATGTTGGGTCCAGTCGGTGCGGTACCACACAGGTTACGAGAATAGGGCTTCTTCTTCTTCCTTTCTACTTTCGTGAAACCCTCCTCATCAACTTGGCTGGCTCTTGGCAAAGAGCAACGGACCGCAGTCAGGGCAGGTTGAGCACCCTTTACCAGTTTATCCCCTTTTTTGGTGGCTATATTCACACCCAATAAGGGGAAATAAAATGGCAATCAAAGAAGTAACGGACCCCTTTCCCCTTCGTGCTAGTCAATAGAATACGTATTTCCAAATCCCAAATACTACCGCTATATTTTCTTATAGTAGGTACTAGTTTTAAACTTAGACCAATGAAACACGTACAGAAATCATAAGCGTGACTCTATCCAACAAATCATTACACTCAAACCGATACAAATGAAATCAATACATCGCTTAACCGATAACGAATGAAAATCGATAACTTTCGCCGAGGGCGCGCTTTGATAGAAGCGAACAAATATCGGCCGTGCCCAAATATAATGCAATAAATATAATTTATAATGTTTATACGGAGTTATCTCGAGCTACGATCGCGGAGACGCCCGACTTCGACCGATCGTCCGGCTCGGTACAGAGTAGTGTGTGGACACAGACACTACGTTTAGTGGGTGTATTTGCGTTTTATATTATATATTTATCATGTTGGCAACATACATAGTCTTCTCATATTAAGTTTGATAGTAGAATTCATTTGATTTCATGTAGTACTTAACTGGTTGAGCATTTTTTTTGTCCTCCTAAAGGTATGATTCCGATCTCTGCCGCAGCACTACTGGTCCCCATATTATATTCTCTACAGGTTTATATGAGATTATATTCCGAGACTAATACTGCGCGACATTGTTGCGTCACATTGCTGTTGTGCTCGGAATGTAATCTCATATAAACCTATAGAAAATGTATGGCGACCTGTAGTGACGCGGCAGCGGTGTGCAGCGTTGTTCGGAATCATACCTTTACGGTTCTATGAGCCTTAACGGCTCTAAATCTATGTTTCCCAATACGTAAACCCTTACAAAAAAATAAAAAGCATAGCATAATCAGCCTATAATTTTCCCACTACTGGGACACAGGCCTCCTCTCGAAAGGGAGTGGGCTGTAATCTACCAACTAAAAATATATGTTTATACCTAGTAGGAATATCGTATTTATAATCTATTTTATCTAGCAGTTCTTTTAAATCATTTCATTGTTTGCTTGAATTCAGTTTATTTAGTTCAAGATTTTTATTTTTTAGGTGCGAATGTTATGTTAACCAATGACATAATTTGGCAAAGAATTCCATTGCTAACTCAACAAAAAATATTGGTTTCAGATCCCTATGAACTACGTTGTTACTTAAATCATCTCTTTAGTATAAATCCCATTCATCATCCAAGCAACACTACTCTGTGCAAACTATAAAAGAAATAAAATCGTTACGTGTTACATATGACCTGGGCAGACCGAGTCAGGTTGTACAAATATATCTTTAATCGTACTTAAAGAAATTCATAATTAAATAAACTAATTTATGGACAGCCCGGCCTCTTGGGCGACTGACCAACTAATGCATATTTTTTGATAATTATTGCATCGTATTATATTACAAGACATCGATATATTAATATTTTTTGTTGGATTAATATTGTCGGTTTGTGTATTTTACGTTTTATTGGGTTTTCATTCAAGTTAGAGGTCAGTGTTTTAGGTGACCGATTTTAAGCTATCTGTGAAGATAGTTTCTCCATTTAATGTTCTAAAGAAAGACATTACGCCTGAAAGACATTTTTACGTATTCCAAAGAAACTATGTGAGATATATGTGTATGAAAACAAATTCATGTTTTAATAAAATTCATTCTGTCCGTATTTGGGCTTATGAAACTTTTAAATAGTGTTAATAATTGTGAAGTTTCAGGCTGAAAAAGTTTGGTGAAACATTTGCAAGTAAACCCATTATCCCAAACTAGTATTGAACTTATTCGCAATAATCTACAAAGACAAGTCGCGGAAGCCCTAGCTTTGGTTATGAAATTGTTTTATTTATTAATTTTTCATACTTATGACCAGTTTCTCGCCACATGTAGCACGGAGCTCGAATATTGCTCGTATTTATATGAGACATTGTATGGGAAAACGGTGTTAACTCGACTTTTTATCATTTATTTGTTTCTTGTACCCTTTACTTAATTATTAATTTGCGTAGGTATTGATTTTATAGCCAGTGACAAAGTTGAAACGGATATTTGTGGCTGGGAAGTTTTCCTTTTACTTTTGTATTTCATTGAGTTGTGGGGGGTTTTTGTAACTCTGCATCGCTTGAGTTATGTATGTATATTCTAAGAAGAGGATCCATCTCTAGGTCTTCGTAACTAAAATCTATATTAATTACTTTTTATTAAAACTAATATTTATTTATTTAAACTTTTCGCACAAAAAGGTACAAAGGCGGACTTAATGCCTTAGGCATTCTCTACCAGTCAACCAAGGGTGGTGAAGAGATTGGATGGCAGGTGCTTTGTGTGAGAGGAACAATGATAAAAAAAATCTATTAAAACTAGGTACACAAATACATAAATAGGTTATATACATTTACATACTATTTACTATAATATATACTTATAATATATATATAATACACAAATTCAAAGGAGAGAGGTGATGAGATGACTCTACGCTATTTGTTTTGAAAATAACTCTGCAATTTCCGCTTAAATGCATACCGACTGGAATATTTCAACTTTTATTCTAAATTAAACGCTTTCCATGTATTCATAAATCTAATTATTTCATCTAAAAACATGACCTTTAGCTCAGGCTTACACCTCGTTTGATCAACAACAGAGAGGCAATTCTAGTAATTTCAAGAATGTTAACAGCAGTCTGATCTCAGTCTCAATCTGTCAAAAATCCCTCTAATTTCCCTACATTTTTGACAAGCTTTTGACATTGATTGTCGATAAGATGAGATTGCGACTATAATAGATTTTGAACGTTTTTAATTATGGGAATTGGCCTACAGATATCTCAGTAAGTATATATGTCCCGATTGATCAGTATGTCTTTGTTTACGAACAGGTGTGATTTTCAAGCCGCAGCATTTTATTTACCTTGACCTTGAAGCACATCCCTAGTTTAGAACAAAAAAAAAGACAAATGAAGGTACATTTTATTATGAAAAATGTCTCAACCAATAAAATGGAATGCAAGATTACATTTTTCCCAAGATATAAAGGTCAAGATAGTGATATGAAAATAAATTTAATTAACCCTAAAACGTCAAAAACGAAAGGTTCGGAGAAACGCGCGGACACCCGAATCGAGCAGCACCATCGATTATAAAATCGGATAAATTGAAACAATCGTTTATCGCGACGAATATAATGTTACATCCGTTCGAATGGATTCTCTCGATTGTAATCGATTTCCGAGCGTTGTCGTGTTATTATTATTGATATTCGTGTTAACACGATCTAAAATAATCGATATCTTGGTGTACCGATCTTTAGTGACGTGTGGCTCGGAACGGGAACTTTTTTTATCAATTGGTTTTTGGCTTTGTCCTTTGTTATTAGATGATTTGTGTTATTATCCGATATACTTTTTTGTTTGCTGGTCTGTAAAGGATCGGTCAGCTGCTTATTATACATAGATACAAACATAAACTCACACCTTCTTCACATGGGGCTAGGCAGAAACTACAGAACGCCACCTGCTACGATCATTACATACTCTTGATTATTATAAATAGGCAGAAAAGGTATGCATTACACACTCGACCAATATTGTTGTACATATACAGGAAAGCTGGGTATAAACCATCATTGTTACGCCAATTCATAATCATAATCATAAAGTTTATATGTAAAACATAGGTATACAATATGTAGGTCATTCATATAAAATAGAACCATTCACGATCGTATATAAAATAATATCATTCACAATCGCTTTAGTTTTGTCGAAGTATACCGCAATAAGCGGTAAACTTGACGCAGTGAAAGAAAACAAGAATAAGTTCGCACGGGGTACGCCAAAGAAATGACACAAAAACAAAAAAAGAACAAGTACGTACGTCAGACGTACTTACGACTAATCCAAGCTGAATTATTAAGGAGACTACATGACCTACAGCGTGGTCTTTGTCGGACTGCATAGAAAAGAAAGAGAAGCGCGATGACACAACGCTGGTAATTTATTGCAAAATATGAAGGAATTATCTATTTACAAAAAATCTATTGTTTGGACAAAAAATTAAAACACTAGTCCTTTAGTATGTGGCTTTTAGAATAATCAGAGAAAAAAATCAGATATGTACACATATATTAGTATGGTTTTTATTGTAAAAAGAACGTTATTAGATGTATCTTCACGATTTTTTCTATCGTATCAATCAAATTTGTTGTATTATGTTTTCAACACACTATTTACCTAGCATAATTATATTTATTTTAAGTATACTTATAATATGATATCCTGATTCTGAAGAATATCATATATTTTTCTGATTTTGTTTACTGTAGTCGATCATAAACTTTTATTGTTTCCTAACCATATTCCTGTAAGCCCCTTAAGTATATCTACAATACTTACATTGCAATCAAAAATATACAAAGGAATTTTATCATTGTCAAGCAAGGCTTTACTCATCTCGGTATATGACCATTAAAAATATAAAATCTTACGCATTGCCAAGTTTGAAGTAACTATTACGCGACATTGTTTCTATAAAATGTGTCCACACCATGTATTTCCAACAACAATGTAAAGCTTTTAAGGTTTCGGAGTATCTTCATTCACACGTATGGCTTTCATACACAACCAACGAACCAATCCCGTTCGATACGAACACATCGCCATTTTGGATTTATTTCATGGTACATACATTTAATGTTTCTAATTTTAAAAGTCCTTTAGAAGTCAGGGAAAATCGACCCCACACTTTCCGATTCCACAAAACAGACGTTATTATTGTCTAATAGGAGAACCCGTTAGCTTTAAGACGTAGCCATTACTAAAGCATCGTATTGTCTTCCCTAGGAAACAATAATTTTCGAAATATAGTAACGTATCAAATACCTTTTTGAGTAGCATCATTTAAAATGGAATTGACTTTACGATCTCTCCTAGAACCTTTATGTCTCTGCCCACCCGGTGCGGTTTGTTTCCAGTTGATCCAAAGTAGGATTTATGTCTGTAAAACTATTTTTAAGAACATAATTTCTTAGACTTTTTGGACCTCACTGGGAACTCAGGTGTTGACTTCGCACGTTTCAATTAATTGGTGCGTTACGGCAATGGGTAAACAAACTATCAAAGCATAAAAAAATCCTTGCAGATTGTTTTATAGGTTCTTATATAGGGAGACCTTTAGACTGTTAGCCTTCAGTTTTTCACTTTTAAAATAAAAAAATGAAATCGACTTCAAAACGAAATTAACTCAAAATTATGAAATAACTTTAATTTCGGAAGTTGGTGGCAAAAAAGTAAAATACAAATCCCAAGACACCGACTTCCGAAATTAAATTATTTCATAATTTTGAGTTAATTTTTTTTAAGTCGGTTTAATTTTATTAAATTCCTTTTTGTTTTCGTAATTTTTAGTTTTAAGTAAAAACTGGATTATTTGTTTGTAATAAGTAGGTAACAGTTTTGTTGTTTTCCCTTTAACACTACCTACACCCGTAGCTAGTATCAATAAGCCAGGCCGTCACACTTACACGTAGGTATTGCCCCATATCTTGAAAATTACTGAATCTGATTAATAGTTGCGGAGAAATGAGTGGACAAACATACATACATACATTTATAAAATGTTGTATATTTGTTTGGAAGCCCTAATAGATTGTAATATGTGAATATGCAGTTCCAATAATATTACATACATACATACGTGTCAAATTGATAACCTCCTTTTTTTTGAAGTCGGTAAAAAATTACTACGTTTTATATTCAAAATCATATCAAAGCTTATTTGGAAATGAATTAGAAATCAATTGGAAATAACCCTCCAAAGACGTTTAAGTTGAACATAATATGGACGATAAAAACGATAATTATTGAATATACGCCTTATTTAGTTATACCAAACATGATAGTCCCATTAAAATTATTAATAATTATTTAACTGTAAATTATCTGTAAGTGTTAATTGTTCACCATTTTCGTTTACAGGTTAAATACCTTTTTGGAGGCTTATACTAAAGGTTAGGTCAGACATAGCAGCAAAATAATCGAGCACTTTTTCATTAAAATTGAAAACTTACTAAAACAACCAAAAAAAAAGAAAGAAAAATTGTTTATTCTGCACAAACAAAACGCACATTTGTATACAAAAAGATATAAAATATACACATACAACGTAGTCAAAAGTCTCGTAAATGGAGTTCAAAATAGCAAGCAAGCGTTGCATCCATGTGGCGCGTGTTCGAGCAAGCTCGAGTTTGCTCGAGCATTTTGTCGTTCTGTCTGTACTGACCATAAAGCTGAGTTTCGCTTTGTTGAGCTGAGCTGAGCTTTCAAAAGATTTCCAGGGATTTCCACATAGAATTTAATATTTTCCTAAATAGGTTGTTGTGTTAGCTTATGGTCAAAGGTTAAGACCATATAAATCGCAATGTCTACGTTTTCTCTGGAATTGTCTATGGGCTCTTAATTGCTCTAAGAGGGTTAATGAGGTATTTCAGTTTGTTCATAACATTTCAGAATTATGAGGGTCATTTTAAGACAATAAATTAATCTAGCCAGCATATGGTTATAGTTTCTAATGTTGCTTTGGAACTGCAATATCAATAAAACGATACTTTATAGGAAGGTGTTAAGTATATCTAATCGAAACCTAATGTTATTAGTTTACTAGCAGCTCCGATCCGACAGACGTTATTCTAATAAAAATTCATACAAAAATCTAAACATATAGAAAAAGCACTTTAAATTTTTTTCGTATTTTCCAATATACCCGCCAATTTTTTTCAATTTTCCTTTCCATACAACCCTAATCGGCCTATTACGAACATTTTAAAACAAAAAAAAACGCTCCATACATTTTGACTGCGTAGGTATTGTACTTTCTATGAACCAGTAGATTTTTTTTTATAATCGACGAAAAATTGCGACGCATTTTACAGTTTGTTCGTCGATGTTCTGGCACCCTGTATAAGGGAAATGCTAATATAACTCATGTTACTTTCATACTTTTCTCTCTATATATATACTAGCAGCGTCCCGCGGTTTTACCCGCGTAAGTTTCGATCCCGTGGGAATATCGGGATAAAAACTATCCTAGATGTCTTTCCCCGGGATGCAATCTATCTCTCTGCCAAATTTTATCGAAATCTCGAAATCTGTTCTGTGGTTTAGGCGTAAAAAGGTAACACACAAACAGACAGACAGACAAAGTTACTTTTGAACGCAGCATCAAATACACTCGTGCAAATTACCCATCTCAGGGCAACCGAGTGTTAAGAACTGAAGATAGATAACTTTCCCGTTTCATTCGTAAAGTATGTGGGTTCGATTCCCAGGCGCGGACAGCGGTGTCAAAGGTGGGTGTGCGTAAAAATGGTCGGGCGATAGCGGTGACACCTGCGCGGGCGCAGCGTGCGTGCGGTCGAGGAGGATGGGGTTATGTGAGGAAGAGGCAGTGGTATAAAGGACAATAAAAAAGGTTTAAAATAATCATTACGAGCAATTTTCATGATTGTGACATTTCCCTGCAATTTTTTAATCTGGATGTGCCTAAGGGTTTAACCAGACGGACTGCATATTAGCTGCAACATCGCAGTTTAGATGCAGTTGACTTAAGGCGCCACTAATCGATATTTTTTCCATACAAATTTCGGGAGAGTATTGCTCCACTGTTTGATATTGTGCATCCAAACTTAAACATGATATCGTTTTGACTTATTATTAATTTTGTCTGTACGGAAATAGAATAAGTAAAGTAAAAAGCCATTACATTAAAAGTTATGAGCCAACAAAGATTCGTTTTTCTTGCTATTTTTAACGTCAATTTGGGTGTAAATAAGTAATAAATGAACTGTAAAATCTTCAAAATAAAGTCGGTTCCGACAAAGCTCAGTTATCGAAGAGTTCAATAAAATTTATTAATAATTGATTTTCCAAAGCACTTTTCGATTTTTTTACGTGCCGTTCAGTTCGGAACAGTGTTTCTATATGTGAGAACTCGACATTGTGCGTGTAGACTAGCGTCTAACTGCTCATCACTGATACTATCTCTGTCGGACACGAAGCCAGGTAAGACAGCCAGCTTTTTGGCCATGACAACCAGCGAGTTCGAGCTCGCGACTAGTTTACTCTTAACTGCTTCGAAACCTAGTTATGTCGACTGCATCCAAAAAGCGATATTGCAGCTGGCATGCAGTTCAAATGCAGTCTGTCTGTTTAGACCCAAAGTGTGTCAAAGAGGACCTCCAATTTTTAACATTCTACTCAGTTCCAATAATCCGACAGAACAGAAAACTCGAACAGCACGATGTTACGGCACATTTTCCAAAGTACCACTCAATATCCTTCCTGCTCCACTCCCATATTCCACCCTCCCAAAGTGTAAAGGTGAGTCGCATTCGGTCCACGATAAATGCCGTCGGTCAGAAGCGACGCACGCGCAATACATCACCGCGCATAACAAATGTCGCCCTTACGCTGAACATTCGCCACACGACACGTTAGCGGGTGACTGATGATCGCGAGTTATTGTCGTGTAAGGTAACCCTAATGTTGGGGTAAGGATTTTATGACCGTAAGAGGTATAAGGAACAGGGTGTAAAGTTCACTCAACCTCCATAGAAAAGGGAGGATCTTCCGACCAGACGGGTGTTAAGTCTGGCGGGTAACTACCCAATGATTCATGTCGGGCCGTTGTCTAAATGCTAGTTACTTTGCGCGGTAAACTCTGCTTGCGAGATGCAGGATTCTGCGTAACGTCAGTAAAACGCGTTGTCCGTATGTGGCGTTGTAGATACCGCTACAACCGTTTTGTGATGGTGCTTTAATTTGTAATTCAGGGCTTCCAAACGGTCTGTAAAATCTCACCGTGAAAACGTAGATGAAGTGAGCTTGAAGTGAGCGGTCTTTCCATCTGATGATAGGAATTGAGACCATTGATAACTCACGAGATTAATTGTATAGATTAGATTAGCAAGTTTATAAAGTTTTTTGATGTAGATTACAAGTTCCTTAGTTGTTATGTTGTTGTTCCCACAGCATTTCTTGAACGAGGTATTTTCTTACCTTTGCTTTGTATTAAAAATCATACCATGTCATATAATACATTCAGTTTTATTTCCGTATAGCTTAAGGGCGTTTTTGCAACAGCACGCACCAGTATTATAACTACATGGACCCAGTAAAACGGAATCTTTGTATGAATTCTGACGTTAAATCTGTAAACAGAAAGGCGCCATGATGCAACTTTTTGACCTTGACAGGCCTATAACCGCACTCAGCTACAGTTGACTCCAATATGATAAAGCAATAAACACACATGACTCGGTCGTTGGTTCGAAGCCAGGCAGGCGCTTTATTGGTGTAAATTATTTCAACACAGCTGCTCTCAAAACGGTGAAGGAACCGGCATTTCCTAAAACCAAAAATTCGAAGACATGTAACACTGACCCGCACTGGGCCCGCGTGGTAGATTCTCACCGAGAGGAGGTCTGGGTCCCAACAGTGGGAAAATTATAGGCTCATCATGCTAAACACACATGGCTGATGGTACACTCAAAAGCAATATCTCCAATAAGCATTATGTTCATGAGTAATGGTGCATTAACATAATAAGACGAAGGGCGTGTGTTAGTACTGTGATATGATGCGATTGTTTGTCAATATGAATCATACTCGATCGGTTCTCTTGTGAAAGGTAAGATCTTTGTCTAAGTGAAACAAGCATTACCCTTGATCCGATAAACTCAATGCTGAATAAGTGGGAAGACTAATTAATTCTACGACTTAATAAACGATTGCAACTTAACAGTCTTACTTACTAAACAGTCTCTATAAAGATAATTGTACTCCTTCTGTGGGAACCTGGATTGGCGAACCTTAATACAGGTTACCATGACAAAACCGTTGGCAACACCGACGATATGTACATGATCCGCGTATTTAAAATTAATTAATTAATTGAAATAATTAACCAAGTTAAATAAAAAGTTGTGAAAGTGCATGTGTGGACAACAATCTCCAAGATATATTGTTTGTGACATCCGTCGTTCAGTGAAATCACCAATTCGATAAAGTTCCCGTAGAAACTTATTTTAGTAATAAACATTAATAAAAACTAAACAGTGCTCTCAAGAATTCTGCCAACAACATTGGATTGAAAACAGCAAAACCAGTAAAAACTAGTTTTTTGGTCAATGTTTAAGTTTGGTAGTAACTTTGAACCCTCTTTAGAAAACGTTGCGAAAAAATATTCAAAAATTGGACTTTGAACTTTCTGCGACAATTAGCGCCACTCATACATGTGACGAGCAGACGAACTACGCAATTACTACTGGCGCCATTGTTAACTCTAGTGGAGAATAGAGGAAACGGCTTTTGTATGACAATTAGCGCCAATTGTGCCTCTATTGAAGAGTAGTAGAAGCAGTAGTGTTGCCACTTAAAATATTTATTTTCCATTTGGTAGAAAATCGAAAATCTACCATCACCTACATTTTTAATCATTTTAAGTAGTGAATATTGTTTGTACATAGATTATTGAGGACTAAGTCTTGCTAGACTAAGGTTGAAGAATTGAACTTTTTGCATTTTTTGAATCTTTTGCTAATTATTACCGACATCATGAACAAGACTGAATCGGAAAATATTACTTTTCGCAAACCGCAGAGGGCGAGTTCAATGGACAGCGTATTTAACGTTAACTTAAGCACAAACTCCACACTATTAGATACAACCTTGTTGAGCCTTCCAAATACGTCATTAAATGACAGCGATGCTGTTCTACATTTTAAAGAAACAATTAATAGGCTAAATATGGAGCTAAAAAGCGCACATACCGAAATTGAAAATTTAAATAGTGAGAATTTCCGCCTTAAAATGGATATTGGGCAGTACCAGAGACTTATAGAAACGTATAAGAAAGTAAATATATTGGACAAAAGGAGCTTTTCACCGAGGTCCGCAAGTAAGCGAAATAAACTACGAACGGACAGCTCCTCCACACCAACTAAACTGTGTCTCTCGCCTATGGTGACTCACCTGCCAGACTCTGTCGTACAAACCCAATCCACAGGCAATTTAGATGACGACTCTTTCAACTCGGCTCTGTCAATCGGCAGCTCGGGGGCAATTACACTCACCAAGTCGCCACCGAAATTAGAACGAAGCGTAAATTCGTGCAAGGGTACAATTCAACACGACTCTCAAAATAAAGAGGAGTCCAAATCTGCCTCGGATACTAAGTTGAAAAACGGAGGTAGTCAAGCAAAATATCCAATAAATACATGCCAAACCAGGCCCGAAAACCAACTAGTCCCCAATGTAGCAGACACTTTGAATGATAAAAGGGATAGTCGCTCGAAACTTAAGCAATGCCCTCAACAGACTAAGAATCAACAAAGAAACATCACTGAAAAGCACAAGCTGTGTATCTTAAGTAGTAATAAGAACAACAAGATACTATCAATTGCAGAAGACTCATTCCCTAATTATGCAATTTGCCACTACCTAACCCCTAACTGTGGAATAAAGAAACTCCTCGATAATATTGAACAAAAGTTAAAAAACTATACAATGTACGACTACTGCCTAATTTTAATTGGCGAAGAGGATTTTCGACGAACCAACAACTATGTCGAATTAACAATCTACATACGCGAAACCCTTTTAAAAATACAGAACACAAATGTTATAATTTGCGCCCCTACATTTAAATTGGACGACTATTCAACGATGTTTAACGGAAGAATAGAGACATTTAACAGCCTTATGTACCTAGATGCATGTACTCATAACTTTGCATACTTGTTCGATTCAAACTTTTATCTTTGCTATGATTTCGAAATGTTTTGGAAGAAAAGTGGGTCAGTTAATAATCACGGAATGTCAAATATATTTGTAAATCTTAGTTTAATGATTAACGAATTTATATATTGTGATAACGGGAATGTAAACCACTTAATTGACGCGGAACTTGGAGGGTCTACACTCAAAGGCACTACAGTTCATGCGAATGGGTTTTTTCTTTTATAACCAAATGCATCTGTTGCATCAAAACATAGCGGGGCTTCTTAATAAATCGGACTCATTAACAGTACATATCCAAGAATTGCTAGAAAAAAATATAGATGTAGATGTGATCTGTATAACGGAACATTTTGTAATGGCTGGTCACGAAAACTTAATAAATGTACCTAACTATAAGATGGCTGCGTGTTTCGCAAGAAAATCACAGAAACGTGGAGGTTCCTGCATTCTTATTAAGAATAGCTTTGAATACAAGGAACTAAAGAACACATCAAAGTTTTCCGTTACGGGGGCTATAGAATGTTGCGCTCTAGAACTAATTAAGCAAAAAATTATAATTATATGCGTATATCGTCCACCCAGTATGTCTAACATAGGCCTCTTCTATGATAACCTGGATGCTCTCCTAAAGACATTGTGTACTAATACTAATAAAAAGGTGATTTTGTGTGGGGACTTTAACATAGACATAATTAAAAGAAATAGATTTACTTTGGACTTTGAATCCCTACTTCTCAATTATAATCTTAAATTGGAAATACATCAACCTACACGACTAATGAGCAAAACTTGCCTAGACAATATAGCTCATAACTCTAAGCAAAAATGCAACAGCGAGATTCTCGATTTTGCTTTATCTGACCATACAGCTCAACTATTGAAAATCCCAGTCAAAAAAACATGTATTCTTAATTCTTGGCGGGTACAAAAACGTAATATTACAAAGGAAAATTTAATCAAATTTAAAAAATATCTTCAGTGCCTTACTTTTTCAGACGTATTTGGTACTGAAAACGCTAATGAAGCCTATGATAATTTTACAGACATTTTTTGTTTATTGTACGATCTTTGCTTTCCGACAAAATGGGTTACCGTTAAACCAGACACAAAAATTAAGTGGATATCTCGGGGTATAAGAATTTGAATGAAACATGAAACTCTAATAAATAAACTTTACACTTACGGGATAAGAGGAAATGTCCTCGGCCTAATAAAGTCTTACCTCTCTAATCGAATGCAATACACTGAAATATCCAGGATATGTGTGAAAACAAAAAGAGAACACAAATATCTATCCGGCTTCAGAGAAGTTAAATATGGCGTACCACAGGGCAGTGTGCTTGGACCGCTGTTGTTTCTTTTATATATCAACGACTTGCCTCGCCATATTCAACAACCTGTGGTATTATTTGCGGATGACAGTACGGCAATAGTAAAATGCGACAATAAAAATTATTACGAAAATGACATTAATAATACATTAAAAAGTATAATAAATTGGCTTAATGAAAATAATCTCATCATAAATATTCAAAAAACAAAAGTTATGCATTTTCATCAGCGTGTAAGAGCTGAAAATTATGTGGTTGAATTTAATGGACAAAGAGTAGACTCGACAAACGATACAAAATTCCTTGGTATACAAATTGACAATAAATTGACCTGGAAACCGCATGCAGAGGATGTATGTAAGAAGCTAAGCAAGTCAGCGTACGTTCTTTATAACTTAGCAAAAAAAGTAAGCCTTCGCACCGTGCTGGAAGCTTATCATGGTCTGGCTGCGTCAGTTTTGAGATTTGGCGTTATATTCTGGGGTAACTGTTCTGAGAGGGAGAGGATATTCAAGGTTCAAAAACGTTGCATAAGATCAATGACTAGTACTAAAAATACCGACAGTTGTGCACCTGTGTTCAGGTCTCTAAAGTTACTCACCTTTCCGTCTCTGTATATCCTTGAAGTAGCTATATTTGTTAGAACAAACTTACACCTTTTTACCCTTATGGACGATATTAGAACACGTCCGGGATCTGTTAGATCGCAATACAAAAATCTAATGTATACAGGCAGGTACAAAACAGCTTTATTAAGAAAAAGCATACTTTCAATGGGGCCAGTCATCTATAATAAAATACCGCATATCTACAAAGAAGAGTCATTTAGCTTATTTAAAAAAAGGCTTACATCCTTACTTATAGATAAATGTTACTATTCAATACAAGATTTTTTGAATGATAAGAGTTTATAATGTTATTTTGATTTATTCTATTTTATTTGAATGCTAGGAATTTATTATGTTTTCTATTTTATTTGAATGATGGGGAGTCTAGGACGTTTTATTGATTTAATATGTTTTGTTTTGAATCTATTAATGTAATTGTTTTTTTTAATGCAATCAATTTTATTCAATCTATTTATTTTTTAATTGAGAAGTGATTATTGTTTATTATATGTATGTTCACGTGAGCGATATGTGCCTGTACTTTTTTTTTTTTTAATCATTATTTAATTTTATTTCTTTGTTTATAATTGATTAGGTATATAATAATTATTTCTTCGCTTTTTGCATGCCGTAAGGTAGAGTGTGTTGAAACTTTTTTTTAAAATGCTAACATCTTATTTTGTACACATATTCTTTGCAAAATAAATAATTTCATTTCATTTCATTTCATTTCATTTCATTTCATTTCATTTCATGTAACCTAGTTAGGGAGGATAGTCAGCCTATAATGTTCCTACTGCTTTTTTTTTCAGGATGGGAAGTCATCAAATGACCCCTCCCGCTCTGGATGGAGCGGAAGGGAGTGTCAGACTCTTACTGACTAAAACCCACCCGTGTTCCTTCCTTAGCCCTTTATGTTCCGGGCCAGCGGTAACCCTTTCGGACAATCCCGCTGAATGTTCCCACTGTTGGGACACAGGCTTCGAGAGGCAGTGGTCTAATAATAATCCACCACGCCGGCCCAGTGCGGGTCGGTAGATGTCACATTTCTTAGAATTTTTGGCTCTAGGACATACCGGTTTCCTCACGATGTTTTCCGTCACCGTTTTCAGAGCAGTGGTGATGAAATAATTTAGACAAAGTAAGGCGCCTGTCTGGGTTCGAATCTATGACGTACAACTCGTAAGTCGCGGCCATTACCGCTGAGCTACTACTGCTCACCTAGCTATTTAAATGCTACCCTGAAAATTACATAAATTACTACATACTTAGGTCTGAGGCAAGAAGTCCGCCTTTATACCTTTTATGTAACATAACGCTTAATAAATAAATATAATAAATATTAGAAACACTAACCTTTTGATATTGTAGTCGCTGGAAATATCGCTGGCCCATTCCAAATACTAACTACTATTTGGCAAGAATGAACGAAATTTATTCCTTTTCTCTTTCTGCCACTCTCCATTACCATCATCTGCCGAGCCTTCTCTCAACCGGATTCAGTTTAATACCATAGTATATAACGTGGCAAGGACATCAACGCGCAAACTGTAACCATTGAATTCAGCACGCGATTCTACGAGTAAATCCCTTAGCTTAGAACTTGTCGGTTATAAAAAAAAATTTGCTGTTTCATAGGAAAGTGAAAACATGCCTACCATCACCACCACCACCACCACCACCACCACCACCGCCACCTACGCGGTCAAAATGGAACAGAATTTTTTTTTAAACAACTCTCGAAAATTTTTAACGCGGCTTTCAGAATCATGTACTTAATTCATGTTAACAGAAGGCTAATTAATTCTCTTAGTTTAAAACATTAAAAATCTAGCTACAGTCTCATCTCGACGATAAAGAAACGTCAAAAAACTGTCAAAAAGGTTTTTTTGACAGATTGGGACTGAGATCCAGGGCCGTCTTAATCATATTGGGCGCCGGGGTGCGAAAATCAGCCTGCGCCCCAAATTTTTGTATTTTATTTTTTAATTTAATAGTTTCTCTACAATAAAATTAGGTACATTTTCAAACATCAAATGTAATTTTTCCGGCTTTAAAATCGACAATCTTTTTTATGATATCGTCTGTTTTGTAATCAACTTTTAATTCGATAGGCATACTATAGCCAAAATTGTCAATCTATCTTAACTTGAGTCATACCTAGTAATTAATCGTAAGTAGTTTTTTATTCATTTCAATTTCGAGAAGGTTTACGCATGGTACGTGTAAGGATTGGCTTGCGCTCCCTAAGACCCTGCGCCCGGGTGCCACGCACCCCTTGCACCCCCGGGTAAAGACGGCCCTGCTGAGATCAGACTGTGACCGTTCTTAAAATTACGAGAATTGCCCCTCAGGTTCCACGTTGATATCCCAGCCAGCCTGTATTACATGGAGCGATTGCCACAGCACTGTTGTGACAGCTGTCAGTCGTTCTACCATCGTAGCCATCAACATCTGCAATATAGGCATTGAATTACACGTTTACCCTTAAATTTAAGTAACCTAAGTACAGATGCCTACACGCTTACTACAGCAAAGTTAGGCGCTCGCGCTGGTGGGCCGTCGATATGGAAGCGTTACTCACTGCGGTTAGAACAAAGGCGTCTGCGGAGCCGACAGGACAATCACTTTCATTTGTTTATGGCTCTGTGATCAATATAGGGATTCCCTGTCGTTATTGTTGTTGAATTAATCAGCTATGTTGGATGGAAGCGCGTGTTTGAATCTTTGTCGTGTGATTGTCTTGATTGAGCTGGTAAATTTTTTCAATATATTTAAAACTGCATGTGTTTGCATATTGTGAGAATAGTATAGAAATACTCTTTCTTATGTACAGTCAACAAAAGAGATAAGTATGCAGGATCGTCGGATATAGTTGAAATTTAGTAAGAAACCGATAGTAGTTCTCGAATAAAATTTAATTTTATTAATAATAATAATATATTTATTTGCATAAAAACACGGTATAAAAAGATGGTAAAATTACAGTGTAGAACAAAACATGTTTTGCCAATATAATAATAAGCATGCAAATGTTTAGTATGTAACTGACATTAACATTGTTTCTCAATGAAATCCTTAACACTATAAAAACTATTAACAGATAACCATTCGTATATTTTATTTTTAAATAACTTAGTATTTAAGTTTTTGAGATCATTTGGTAACTTATTATATACGTATAAACGTACGCACATTGCAAGGCAGCTTTTATTATATTTTGTAGATAACGAACAGCTCATTTATCAAATTAAATTTCAGTCGACAATATCCATCGGTTTCTTACTAAACTTCAACTATATCCTACGATCCTGCATTCTTAACTCTTTTGTTGACTGTACACCATACTTATTACATTATATCATCATCTGTCTAGCCTTTTCCCAACTATGTTGGGCTCGGCTTCCAGTCTAGCTGGATGCAGCTGAATACCAGTATTTTACATGAAGCGACTGCCTATCTGACCTCCACAGCCCAGTTACTGGGTAATACGATACTCCTTGGTAAGACTGTTTGTCAGACTTTCGGGCTTCTGACTACCCGTAACGACTGTCAAAGATCCACGAATGACAGCCGGGACCAACGGCTTAACGTGCTTTCCGAGGCACGGAGAGGTCACGGCATGTAAAGATGGTAATTGATACAGATATAATTGGACAAAACTGTTAGATGCGTTTTCTTTATAGATTTAAGAGAAGAATGAACAAGAGTGTAACAAAAATCATTATAGGACCAAAAGTTCCTTGATGCCACCAGCATGTGGAATAAAAAAACAGTTTCCAATTAAATTAATTATTAAATCACTTTTTTCAGGCGGCCAAAGAAGCGCTCCTTCAACGATTGCTTCATGTCAGTAACATTTTTTTTTTTTTTTCTTAAAAAAAAATCTCAAGCAATCGTATCACCCGTTCCGAGTAATTTAGTTTACGAAAAAAAAATAACTAAACATGTTTCTATATCTGATCAAATTAAAAAATACCGCGCCTATTTCGTGATTTTTGGGTGATAAATAGATAACCGCCATATTCAGTAATGGGAACGATCCGATTAAGGCCCACTGTTGGTAATAAAAAATAATAAAGCTGTAGGTGAGCTAGGGTATTTAAAAAATTGTTTTTTTTTGTAAAACCTGAAAGCTGTAATTGTAATTATTATTAGAATAGTAATTGAAAAGCAATTGGGGTGTCTTCAGGTTAATTAATAATCTCATCAATTAGGTAACTCAAACTAAAAGGATTTATTCCAATTAAACCATTAACAGGCACTTTTGAATTGTCAAGAAGTCGGTCAGTCAGAAAATATGAAGCTAGTTGCTCATTCCAAAGCGTAGGTACCTATGGAGAAGAACGGGCAAGAAGCTCCATGGACACTCTTTTAAATTATATTTTTACAAAAATATTAGTTAAGTACATCATTAATGTTGAATTTATAATTATATGTGAGAACGATGTAAAACAGACGTACGCGCCAGAGTATAGCAAATAGAAACAAAACAACAATCCAAAAATAAAGTAATTAAAAATAAGCCGAGGCAGCTAAGAGATGACCAGCCCCAACTGACGGCGCCCGTTCACGAACACATGACGCATAGATCATCATTTTGATATTTTCATAAATTTATTTTTATTTAGATTTCTAGAGTTAAACCAAATTACGAACAAAAACATCCCAATTAGGTAAAAACCTGACTTGTTAAATACAATATAAAGCTAAAAATTATAAAAAAAGATGTTCGATTAGGTACTTACCTACAAAAAAATTGTTTTGATTTTAATTTTTTCTGCACCTCAAATCAATTTAATATAATGTAGCACCAACGTTTAGCGAAGGTTTAATAATTTGATGCGTAGGTTTAGACTGATGGGTTTCATTCAATTAGTTTGGTGGTTCACTTGCGAAACAGATCTCAGCCAGAAAGAGATTGATTGTTGGATAGCGCGTGGAAGAAATACATTAGTTATTTTAATGAATTATTTGTTAAATTGCGCGGTCTAAACTGATTAACCGTAGGTATTAATTATTTTTAAAATATTGCGATCTAAATTATGAAACTGTAAAGGAGCGTCGATACTAGGTAGGTAGGTAAACGATAATTGAAGTTATATCAAAATAACTTGTGAAATAGTGTTAGTCACACTTTCCTGTAGTTGAGGCCCAGTCCGTTAGTTGAGCAGTGGTGGCCAGTTGCAGAGGCCGCTACTTTCAAGTTGTGGGTCGTCGGTTCGAACCCAAGCAGACGCTTTACTTTGTGAAAATTATTTCATCATCACTGCTCTCAAAGCGGTGAAGGATACCATCGTAAGGAAACCCGCATGTCCTACAACCAAAAATTTGAAGACATGTGACATCAACCAACTGGGTCCACGTGGTGGATTACGGCCCACTCCCACTCACAGAGAGAAGGCTTGCGTCCCAGCAGTGGGAACATTATAAGCTGATTATGCAGTACTATATTTTCCAAGAAAAACATGACATGCAGAATCAGAATCAGATTTAGAAACTAAGGCCAAAGTCTTAGTTTCTAAATCTGTTTCTTATTCAGCAGAATACAATTTGCAAACCAATTTCGAAAATTGATATAGGACCATTAAATAATTAAAAATACCAACATGGTCTTGAAGTTAACGTATTTTTTTATCGATGATTCTTTCTAATAGGCCGAGTTTCCCATGAGCTCTGGGAAAAAAATAGCGAAACGATATCAATTATAAAAGCAAATACGGACTAAATCATTCTACATTCCTGAGACCACTTCACGGATTTTACGGCCTCTAAATAATCTACAACAGTTTATACTTTTACGATAACTTTGTAATAAAATGATAATATTTTATTACAAACTTATGGTATTTAGTTTAGTGCCAGCACATTAGGGTTTTCCAATTCCTCGCTTCGCCCATCTGTATGTAGATTTATCGGTGATCTGAAGGCGCGTGCTCATTCGTGATTGACAGAACAATGTGTCACATGCAAATCCACCAGAGGGCGCGACCGGGCTGTACACTTTTGCTTGCACGTAAGTGTACGCTAGGATGGGTTTTGCGAAACTAAAGTTAAAGTAAATGTGAGTTATTTAAATTTATAGTTTTTGTGGTTTTATGTGTAAAGTTGAATGCGTTTGTAAGTGATTGTTTTTGTACGTGTAATGGAAGGTACTTCTTTTTTATTTCATTTTTTTTGTAATTGCGTAGGTACCTAAGCGTGCTCACGTGCGATATTTTTCAGTATAAGGTATGTTTTCCTTATATTTCAGATCTTCAAAGGAATCTGACCTTGTTGTCGGGTGACTTTCAGGTCATAAAAACTTAACATACCTACTGCATTATCTCAGAGGTATGACGAAATTTAGAGAGTGTTATATGTAAAGTGTGTTAAAAACACACGCATTCTTAATACACCGAAAAATGAGCTCAACAAAGAAGTCATAAAAATACTTCTTACATTTTATTTTCATTGAAAACACCTTTTAAAGTGATGTTTGTTCTCGTAAACGCAAAGTGCATTGACTCCCGGTTAACGCAAATATTGAACCAATCGCAAATTAGAATAATATTTCATCATACCTACCATTGTTTGAAGTTTACATAAATTAGCGTTTTTTTTTAAAGTCCTGGTTATGATTTTAGAGATCCTTCATAATTGTTATGTAGTGATTTCCCGAAAAATTTGCCCGAAGGAATCATGAATATTCATATGATTACTAATAATTAAAGTATTTTAAGAAGTTTTCCTCAGGGTATGGTGTTGAGTCTATTTAAATGATTACAACATTGTTATTAAGTACCTGATAAAAAAAAAGAAAAAAATATATACAAAAAGAAATGTATTTCATTCTCAATTAAAGTATAAGTTGGTAACAAGAACTTCAGTATTTTCATGATTATTTAAGCCAAAGACCACAATAGTTACATAATCAATTAGTAGGCGAGCTTACCGATATAATTAAGTACTTTTGCATAACTCTTGCTTCTTCCTAATACACACTAAATAGACCCATAGCCGTCTCAGTAGATCAAAATCCATTCCAATTCAATTCCCAGCCTGTCGATATCTAGGTACCATTCCCTTTCCTGCCCTTCGAAGACTTTCACACCTCATCCATCAACTTCCTGACACCCAGACCAAGGAGTCGGCGTCGGTATAACGATGCCCCCATTACCGTTCACCTGTCACTTTACGCACACTGCCGATCTTTTAACCCGGCACGGCACTAGGCGAGGATCCGTAGCATTTATATTATTTACCGTTTCGAGTTCGGACTATTCATTATGTAAAGGTGAAGATGGTAATTCGAAAGTGGGGTTTTTGGATCTACTTTCACGGCTTTGACTATTTTAGTACCTGGTTTTGCTTGTTTTTTTTTTGTTTGACTTTTTTTTGGGTTGCTCTTGACTCTAGTCTAGGTCAAAGGTGACAGAGACAAAGTCGACGATGGAGTGAGCTTACCCAGAAGAATTGCTTTTGCTACTTACTTATTGCAGCAGTCATTTTATTTACATTGTCAATATCTACAAGAATTTGATCTGCTCTAGGTTGAAATTTGCACGTGGATTGCCAACATTTTACTGAAAAATAAAACAGTGTTTTTGAAATCCTTGAAGTAACTGGACCATTCAAACTCAAACTCAAAGCATTTATTTCAAATAAACCAATTACAGGCACTTTTGCCATTCCAAAGCGTAGGTACCTACCTATGGAGAAGAACGGGCAAGAAACTCCACGGACACTCTTTTATATCAAAATATTATAGTTACAAAGTATTGGTTACGTCATTCATATTAAAAATTATGCATGTGAGAATAAAGCAGAACGAAAAACAATTCAATTATTTAAATAATTTATACATTCATTTATACGTTACCTACTACTTTTCATCTCAAAAAATACGAATAATGATCTCGGTAGACACCGACTATGTACAGTATAACCATGCCTTATGTAGCAGATATGAAAATAACAAATTCTGGATATTTAGGTGAAATAAAGTAAACTTAAAACAAAACAAATTAATCCCAAAATTCTAAGCCAAACACAAGCAAATTCGGGTTGTCTCGCTATGCTTAAAGGACATAATACATCTAATAACGCATGTTTGTACCCGCACGTGCAAATAGACCGACAGACAGTAGTCAAGTGTCCTTATCTGCGCGCGCGCACTTTACTCGCTGCGATTTAGCTCTCGTGAACTTTACACGCTGCGCCCGGGTTGGGTTGCGTGCGATATGAGAGGGTGAGAGGAGTTTTGATACTTGCATAATAATAATAATACATAGTTATAACATTGCTGATACTGCTATTGTTCCCCAGTTTTCAATGTGGATTTGATAATTATTATCATTATCCGAGTTATGGCAATCTTGAGGAACTTAATACTAACGAATTTGTCACCATATCAGTAGTTTTAGCTCAAATAATGTAAAAAAAATAATTCCTTTTTATGCTTTTTGTACCTGCCCACTGCTTCTCACGTAAAGGTACAGACGCCAGCACATCAAGCTACTACAATCTGTCAAATTTCTTTAATAGATTTTCAACTTTATCGCTAAAGCATAAGGTTCAAAGTTGAATGGGAAAATTTGACAGTTTCGGGTAGCTTGATGTGCTGGCGTCTGTACATTAAATGCCATTTTTGTTAGAGCACTTGCGAGTCATACAACCTTTTCTACTGCGCAATAGTGGCAACATTTGCCAGAAAGTCTGCTGAGGAGCGTATGACGTATTTGTAATAAAAAAATAATAATGAACTATCAAAACTATCTCTTCGTCGTACACCTATCAGTGAGTAGACTCGCTGGATGTTTGCAGTGTGAATGGAGCGCGACTCCTGCGCAGGCTGGGTTCAACAGCACATGCGCAAACAGCACTATGTCAACATCAGTGAAAGTGCACGGATTTATGACATTTGTTGTATAACTACGTATTACATACTCGTATTTAATAGACGGTAATTAAACATGTACTGAAATGTGGGTAGTTATGAAAAGTACTTCATTGATGTACCCAACACTGTTTGTGATAGGTATGGGTACAACAAGCTGGCAAGCTGGATTTGGCACTTACATACGTTTTTAAGTTATTGAGTGAAAGATCTCTAAAGGTTCCTGCAAACAGGCGCGACGCGGGACGGCAATCGCGCGCGACATAAGGGCACCGCTCGTTGCGCGACTTGCGGTGCCTTTATGTCGCGCGCGATTATATCGCGTGTCGCGTCTGTTTGTAGGAGCCTTAAGCCTTAACCGGGTGTACGAAAGGATGTGTGTCTAAGCGTGCCGGATAATTACGTGTCGCGGCGACGGAGACCGCGGTTACTGGCGGCGCCTCGCGGCCAGACCAACCTGCGGGGTAAAGCACCTTTGACGCGCGCCTTGCACACACTTAACGAAATCGCGGAAAGGGTGGATTTATTTACCTGTTTTCTGAATGAGTTCACAAAAATTACTTTACATGTGATAAGCTCTAATGGAGGGGCCCGTGGCTAAATAATAACAGCCGCACAGGACAATCGATCAGGTTAAGCTACACTTGCCGCGGTTGGTTTGTGGATGGCGTCGGTCCCGGCTGTCATTCGTGGATCTTTGACAGTCGTTACGTCCGGGTACTTAGAAGCCCGAAAGTCTGACAACCAGTCTTACCAAGGGGTATCGTAATACCCAGTAACTGGGTTGTGGAGGTCAAATAAATGCCGCTCCATGTAAAATACTGGTATTCAGCTGCACCCGGTTAGACTGGAAGCCGACCCCAACATAATTGGGAAAAGGCTAGGCAGATGATGAAGCTGTAATGGAAAAATATTGTTTAAGACCGCGTCACCGATTTGGGGTAACCTTTAATGCTACTCGTAGTTGTGTTGGAAATAATAAAAAATAAATACTTCTGAAGGCTTTAAAAATACAGCATTTACTTAGTTTAATCGATGAAGAAATAAAAGTCCTAAGAAATCGTTTGAACATTCATTAATGTCAGTTTTTAGAAAAAGACAATTGTGTCCCTAGCAAAAATACACATGGTTCATCGTAACGTAGTTCTAACACACGTTTTTCGCTGGCTATAGCGGGAAAACATTCAGTCAAAATAATAGTTGAACCAGGACGAGTTCTGTGCAAAAGTAAATGATGACACAAATAATAATATACGAAGGCTAAACTAAAATTGCTACACTGACATGTATCAAAATGATGCACTTACGTATTTAAGTGCCAAGGAATGAGCACAGTTATGTCCTTAAATTATAAAATTGTGACATAAAGACCTCCTGCGGTCATCTGCTCGACAGGTCTTCAAAACAAATCAATATCGCTACATCTTAACCTTTTCAAACGAAGTACAAACGTGTGTACGTTCACTAATTCACTGAGGAGCCTTGAATGTATGTGAGACAATGGCAGTTCACTCCTCCGGAATCGAACCCACGACCTGTGTGACTGCGATGTGTGAGGACTTCGGCCTTTTTATGAGAAACATAATCTTCTTTTTAGCTAGCGATAGCAATCTAAAATGGATTCGGCCCAGAATTGGACGTAGTTAAGCAGAAAGGACTCAATCCACACTTTGGTCAAAATTGAGTTAAGTATGCCATCGTACTCCTGAGGGTCGAATCTATCATGTAGTGAAAACCCTATTTTGAAAATGAACACGAAAACTAGTTTTCTCACTACCCTGACTCAACCCACAGTATGAAGAGCATACAAAATGTATTTGCTGAACGGACTCAGTCCGCTTGAATTGTTTCTGAGTAATGACATTTCTATGAGTATGTTCTTAACCTCTCGAATGTCTTATGTTACACAGTGCGACATAAGAACAATTAACTTCTATTGTGTCTGCTCATTAGTCAATCAAAGGGTTAAGGTCGATAAACCAGAATAAACTCAAACAGTTTGGATCTTTTCTAAGAATTAGTTTTGATTGGAAATATCATATTATCAAATAACTGAATCGACTCAAACAGGTTGGGTCGTTTCTGTGATATAGGTTTACTGACATAAAATATTTCGTTTTGTTTATCAGAAAGGACTCAATCCACAATACTTATGTCACTTTTGGTTTATGGGCGTTTGAAGTTTTAGCTGTAATTTCTCTGACCAAAAGTTACATTTTTTTTAATGTTTGCCCTATATTATTAAGAAGATTGTTTATATTTTATTTTTCCATCAAAATAACTATAAATTTTGCAATAGATTTTGAGATATTAAGTGAAATGTGGGTTGAGTCCTTACAATTAAACTTAAGTTTGTAAAGACAGGTATTTTTTATTACTTTCTCATAATGGACTCAAAACTACCCATCGACTAAAAATACGTTATTGAAAAAAAAACAAGTATTATTATAAAAAACGTTATATAAAAAATTGACCTTAATCATAAAGTTACCAAAATCACGTAAAAACGCCATAATTCAAATTTAAAGAATAGAAAAAACAGCGCAAAGATAAGTGCTCATATCAATTTCCCTCATCTTCCAAATCAAAGTCGAAGAATTGGCCCGTATCCATCAACATCAAAGTAAACATAGATCTTAGATCTTCGAGCTTTGCTTGAGAAATGGCTTTTCCCTGGGGCCAAAGAACTTCAAAATCTTCTTCTGAAAATTGGATTATAACCCCTTTGTTTTTTTTTTGACAAACCTATCTTTTGAATATCTCCACTATCTGACGTCATAGTAATTAAGTAAGGATCTTCTTTTTTCAACAAAATTTGATTAGTTTTTAGCCAGTTTACTTTTTCTTTATTTGTACATATTTTGCGGTTAACTATATTACTTAATAAATCTTATACTTGAAAAAAAACGGCCATTCCTTTTTGCCTAACAACATTGATTTCAGCAAGATTGAATGTGAGCTTAAGCATCACGAGCGTATTTACACCGTAGAAGAATATATGAATATCATAAAAATCAAAGAAATCTGTAAAAAGAAAAAACCCCTTAAAGTTACTAGAATGAAGAAGATTTTTTAAGTACAAAAAAATAGAAAAAAAAATAGTTAAACGCAAAATATGTACAAATAAAGAAAAAGTAAACTGGCTAACAACTAAACAAATTTTGTTGAAAAAAGAAGATCCATACTTAATTACTATGACGTCAGAGAGTGGAGATATTCAAAAGAAGATTTGTCAAAAAGAAACAAAGGGGTTACAATCCAATTTTCAGAAGAAGATTTTGAAGTTCTTTGGCCCCAGGGAAAAGCCATTCTTCAAGCAAAGCTCGAAGATCTTAGATCTATGTTTACTTTAATACCCGAAGATTGTCACGCATTTTATAATAACCTTAAAGGAAACAGCTGTATCAACGAGGATGTTGATGGATACGGGCCAACTCTCGACTTTGATTTGGAAGATGAGGGAAATTGATATGAGCACTTATCTTTGCGCTGTTTTTTCTATTCTTTAAATTTGAATTATGGCGTTTTTACGTGATTTTGTTAACTTTATGATTAAGGTCAATAATTATATAACGTTTTTTATAATAATACTTGTTCTATTTTTTTTAATAGCATATTTTCTAGTCGATGGGTAGTTTTGAGTCCATTCTGAGAAAGTAATAAAAAATACCTGTCTTAACAAACTTGAATTTAATTGTAAGGACTCAACCCACATTTCACTTAATATCTCGAAATCTATTACAAAATACATCATTATTTTGATGGAAAGATAAAATATAAACTATCTTCTTAATAATATAGGGGAAACATTTAAAAAAAATTAACTTTTTGTTTGAGAAATTACAGCTAAAACTTCAAACGCCCATAACTCAAAAGTGACATATTGTGGATTGAGTCCTTTCTGCTTAACTACGTCCAATTCAGCTACTTGTTTGCCGCCATCACTAGCGACCATCAATTCCTATAAGGTGCAGCTGACAGGACAAGCAGGACACGATATTAAGTGTCCCATCGTTTGTGGAACAGCACCACATTTACACTCGAAGGCGGAGTCGTCTATGAATCTCCACCTGAACAGGTTTTTCTTGCTTCGGCCAACCTGTTTAAAGACTTCCAGGTTACCCAAGGCAACTCATGTCCAGGTGAAACATAATAATACCAGCCTATTATTGACCCACTGCTGGGAAAAGGCCTCTTCTGATACAAAGAAGGTACGAGCATTGATCACCACGATTGCTCAACATGCGTTGGCGATTTCAGACTTATATTAACTTTAGGTCCAGGTTTCCCCATGATGTTTTCCTTCACCGATGTCGGTAATCTCCAAGACAAATCGCATTGGTAAATGCCTGAATTTGAGCTCACAACCTCGTGCAATGAGAGGCGAGCCCTTAACCACTGAGCCATCACTCATTAGGCCAAACATGGATTCTTGAAAATAAAATAAAACATTTATTCTCTAGGGAGTTAATGATAATATTATTTTTTTTCTTTTTTTTAGTTAATGTATTATTAAGCCTGTATTACCATGATTCCAAAAGAAGTTCTTTTCACACAGATACATTTACAAAGTCCTAGCATGAACTAAGATAAAACAAAAGAAGATAGAAAATACGTTGATACAAGATAGCAAGATGAATAAAAACTTGCAGTAGTCAATCTACAAGTAAATAAAGTTAAGTGTCTGTCGAATCATAATATTGCACCTGCTTAGAGCTCTGTCTTCTTCGCAGTAATGAACCTCGTAGAAGGCCCAAGGCGATATCCAATTTGCAGTTTGTGACATTACAACTCTCTGAATTGTAAAGCTGTCTGTTTATTTCATTTTGCCATATTATGCATAAATTCATTACCTAAACGAGCGACTACTGTAGTATGTATAAAATAGTATTGTGTGAAAGTACAGACGACAGCACATCAAGCTACTATAATCTGTCAAATTTCTATATTAGATTTTCAACTTTATCGCTAAGTTGATTGATAGAAATTTCACAGTTTCGGGTAGCTTGATATGCTGGCGTCTATATCTATCAATAATAATAGTCCTCCGGATCGTATTTCGATCATGGCTGTCAATATCAACGAAGATTAGCCTTCGGCGCGGGAAAATCTATAGTGTACAATAGTGTGCGCAGACGCAGGTGAATACGTAAATTGTCAACATTTTCTAAGCTTGAGTACGTGGCTTTTGACTACGTTGTGTGTGTATATTTTATGTCTTTTTTAATTTTTATTTGCAATGTGCAATTTTGTTTGTGCAGAATAAACAATTTTTCTTTCTTCTTTCTTCTTATTTCTACTCTCTTCCCTCACTCTCATAGTTCGATGGTACGGCACGCAACCCGACACGACCGGAGAGAGATCTAGCGCTGGACTAATGGGTTAACGTGCTAGACACGGGGGTATCACACCGCCAACTTCGAAACGTGGCTGTTATTAAGAAGAATCGAATAACGGTTTGGCCGACACGGGGGTCGAACCCAGGGCCCCACGCTCAGCAATCGCGCTTACGACTACGAGACCAACGGGGCAGTTAGCACTCTACAGTTTAATTGGTGATCCTAGGGAAACCTTGCTCGTTCATTTTAATAAGTCTGCAAGGCAACTAAAATGTTATAGTTGTACATAATAATTATATATCTACGTTAAGCTAAGGTCTATTCAAATTCGTGTTTGGAAACATGAATTGATGTTATTTCAAGTTAAACAAATACCAACTTTAGTAGAGTGAAAATTAAGTTAATTTCAGAGGGACTATTTTATTAAGCTATAAAGTTATAAAAATGTTTGACGTTGTAGCGTAAACTGAACTTTATTGTGTAGGTATTAAAGTTATTTTTCCAATCCATACTAATATTATTAATGCGAAAGTGTGTTTGTCTGTCTGTTACCTCTTCACGCTTAAACCGCTAAACCGATTTACATGAAATTTGGTATAGAAATACTTTGAGTCCTGAAAAAGGGCAGAGGATACTTTTTATCCCGATATTCCCACGGGGTCGACACTTATGCGGGTGAAACCGCGAGGAGCTGCTAGTAACCTATATTTGTTTACATGTTTGGCAAATAAATCGCAATCGCAGTACCTATAGGTATTAGGTATATTATTAGAGGCAAAAGAGATAGTGTTAATAAATGACCACAACACAATTACAATTTAACACCTTGTTTTAAAAATCGATACACTCGGTGTTAAATAACTTTTGTTTGACACGTTTGCCACTAATCAGCAGAACTAGTGTGCCTCATCTTTGTCACTGGGTGATAGGCAATACAAATATGCGTTAAGATTTACTTATATTGTCAATGAATATCCCAATTTTTGGTCAATTACTTCGCGTCGGCAACTCCAAGCAATTTAAAAAAAAAATATATTGTTGAATGGGCCCGCTCTTGACCTCGATCATGCCTGATGGAAAGCGACGGATGAGGTCTATGATGGAACGAGCGTGCCCAGAAGATGACAGCAATTCCAAGACTGAATAGAAATTGTCACGAATTGGGCATTTTAGTGGCTCGTCTAAGTATAGAATAAATGTGATACACTCGAGGGAAGTGCGTCAACAGTAAAGGCAACTATACCCGTCGATGTCGACAACGTATCCCTCGTATATTTGGGTACGGTACTCAAATACACGAGCGGCATGGTGTCGACAACAGATGTTGAAACGCTGTAGTTGCGCCTGCCGTTGATGCGTATCGCTCGTGTGTATAAGCACTAAGGCAGTTTGTGAGCTATTGTCGCAGGTTATCGATTTAACACCTTGTTGTTCATCAGACAAGCTCTATAATTTACTATGTTATCCAAAGACCTCACCTTTAAAGCAAGTATACAATAGTTACATATTTAATAAAATCGTCTGCCCTCCACACTTCTCTAACTCATCACTATCATCTTATTAATGAATCCAGGCCTACCTTTCTCGCGATCACATCGATCGCAACTGAGTCACCGTGTCATCTTACACAAGACACCCACAGAGGCGCGCGAGTTTAGTAACCTCGGTTGATCAGTGTGACTCACTCATTGGTGGAGGCTGTGGGGCGAGAGAGAAAACTGTTTCAGGGTTACTTTTCAGGGGATTTTGAATGCAAAAAGTTGTAAGAGAGTACTGCGAACTTGGAAGCGTCTTGATCGTCCGCTGGTTATAGGACGTCACATTAAATTGAATATGGTGCCCTCTAGCGGAAATAAAGTAATGACAAAAAAAAAATAATCATGCCGTGTTGGGTAAAAAATATAAATGTAACTGAAATAAGCCCCAAAACAATTAAATAGAAAATAAATTTAAAAACTAAAACCCGACTACTGAAAAGGTTGAAACAAGAAAGAATCTTCCCGTGGTCGCATGCCGTTCTACTGTACAGTTGCTGTACAGAAGCATGCGCAGTAGCATGCGACCACGGGAAGGTACTTTCTTGTTTCATCCTTTTCAGTAGTCGGGTTTTAGTTTCTAAACTTATTGTTTTACCTGTGATAGTTACTTCCATATGGGAGGGTCTACTATGCGAAGCTATGAGATCTTTGCTTCATTATTGATAAAGATACAAGAGTCTTAATTTTATCCAATAACGATCCGTAAATTATAGAAATCGGCCAACAATATCTTCGAGACATACAAGCGTTTAAACAAATCTAATGTCCTTACATTTTGGATTTTCTGAAAGTAAAGAGATCCCGAAAGGGCTTTGCATGATATCAAAGAAGTATACCAGATAAGTATGAAGTAAGCGTATGAAGAAACCTACTTGATTTTTTGATAAGTACCTATGACTATCAAAACATGATTAGAACCAGTGCATTCAACTACCGAATCGAATGTTGTCCCGCTTTGTCAATATTTGCGTTTCCCATACCAGACACGAATCGATCTATTATAAAAAACAAATATTATGTGAACATGATGTACTTGATCTACTCTATGGCGAAAACTTGTTATGAGATTTGGGTTAATCGAGTTGATCTAACTAAAGACCGTTATTGTTTTTGTGCTTAAAATTTTTGGGCGTGTGAAAATAACATTATGCCTGTATTTTGCGAAGCCAAAGGCAGAGGACAAAACAGGTGAGAAACTAATAGAGGTATAGGGAACAGGGTGTAAAGTTCACTCGTACTCTATAGAAAAGGGACCTCCGACCAGACGGGTGTTGTGTCTGGCGGGCAACTGTCCGATGATTCATATCGGGCTATTGTATCTGCTAGTTGCGCGGTAAACTCTGCTTGCGAGATGCAGGCTTTGCGTGACATCAATATGACCAGAAGTTCGCATGTGGCGTTGTAGTTACCGCTACAGAACCTACGCCGAACGGTTGGAACGAAAATTAACTTCGTGATGCGTCACAACTCTACTCTTGTCATGTGATCTGATTGGCAATTAATGATTCAGTCAACCAATCACAACAGTTGACCGTTGTTTGACAATTTGTTAGCGAAAGCTTCGTTTCAGATTGTGGATGACAAGTCAGAAATATTAGAAGTGGTTAGAACGGTTATACATATTTTAATGCAAGCCCAATTAAAATGCCAAGACAAATAGGACATACTCTGCCAAAAAACAATAAAGATGACCGATACTCCTGTTCTTTTGTTCATTTGCGATGAGATTTCCAAATTCATATATCACACGTCCAAAATCAGAGCATTGGGTGTCAAAACTGCCATAACTCGTAAATGGTAGCAGTTGTTAGCACATCACCTACGACTGTGTATTGTGCCAGTTTGACTTGTTGGCTCTTTATATTTGTAGTGTGGACAACAGCTGATGGACGCTTTGTTTCACTTTCTCTTAGTGTTGACGAGGTTATAAGATGTGTGAATTGATTGTTCGGTAGGTACTTCTATTTTGGTAAAACTTTTTGCCCAATTACAATTAAGAACTGCATTCATTCCTGCTTGAGGTTCAATTATTTTCATTCTTTATATCTTTTGTTTACTTGATTCCTTATATATCTGGACTTTAAAAGAGACTATGACCTCTGAGTTTGTTTCTGCCTTCCTTCTCAGAGTAATCAGGAAGGACGCCGACCTCATCTAGTTTTTAAAATATGATTAACGTGTAAAAGTGTTTGTTCAAACTTACTAACAGAAATAAATAATTTATCATTTATATATTTTTCTTAATCGTTTTTAATTAAAATTATGAAGGTAATTATGCAGGTTTTCTAATAGGTACCTAGAACTTCACTCGTTTCAAAATTCCTTTTTTACATTCGGTGAGTCTCATTCGTTGCCAATGTCATCGAGTTTTGATCATTTGGTTTGTTCATTGTAATTTAATAGTAGGTACCCACTCATTTAATTGTCTTTTAATCACATTAATCATTTATATGTAAATATTGGCAAAGCATAGCGCACTATCAATTTTTAAGATCTTTGTATGAAATTACCTATGTTCTACAAATAAATTATTCTATTTTATTCTATCAATTAAAATGCAATGTTGGTACCTTATTCTCATAAAAACGTGAGTAATTTTCACTTGAATAAATTCATGTGTATAACAGTAGCAGACCGGGTTAGGACTATCCGTTCCATCACAAAGATAACTAGCTGATGTCACTTGAAAGTCTGCCATGTTAAAATGGAATTTGGCTGGACACATATATTTGCCGCATGTCAGATGACCAAATGGCCCCTCTTAATAGCCAGCGACTTCGCGGCATGCCCAGCCGGAGATGGCGGGATTAGCTAGACTCCTTCAACAAGCTGGTCCTTAGCAAGTTTTAAACAGAGAAAAGTGGAAAAAGTCTAGGGAGGCTTTTGCCCAGCCGTGGTGTCCCATGGCTGGGCAAAAGCCTCCCTAGTCTTTTTAACACAGGCTCATATTATTAATTATAATCAATAAAGAGTTTCATTTTGCATACGCTAGCTTAATTTAAATCACGTCATACCTAATATTAAAATATCCAGCCGTTATTACTGCTTCGGTTAGTATCCTGTTAACAATACGAGCTACGCGTCAGGTAGGCACGGGGGAGCGTCGCTACGTGATCTCAAATAAAGTAAGCTGACACATTTGGAATGTGCTATAATTTCGTAGTGCCACCAAGCTTTACGTGGGATATGTAGAGCGCTTTATAGATGTTTATTGTTTGAATTTAACATGAAAAGAAACATGAAAACCTTTTTTAGTAGGTATCCTTTCCTTGTTTCCTGGTTTCTTTCTAGGCTAAAAACTATCTGTGTGCCAAATTTCATCTAAACCCCTTCAGCCGTTTTTGTGCGATTGAGTATCAAACATTCAAATACACAAAGTTTCACATTTATAATATTAGTAGGATAATAATGATATATTATATTTGTAGAAATGTGAATGTGAATGATACTAGAATGTCCTAATCTGTCGCGAGTTTAGATTGTAACTTTTAGCTATACAATACCTGGTTAAGCTTTCACATAATATTATTGCACTTAATTAAATTAATAGATGATAAATCATAAAGTTAACACTAATAAGTTTCTAATGTGTTAGCTGCCGCCGCAAGCGCATCAGACGGACGACTCGTATGTTTCGCTCCGAGGTAGATATTAATGTTATTTATTGGGCTTTAATAATTACAATTTAGCAATAGCTAGGTTATCTCGTGAAGATTTGTAAGTCTTAAACTTGAAGTTTTAAGTGCTTATAGCTTGCTATCAAAGGTGACATTACCAGTTAATAACTGTAAATTTTTTACTTTAAGTCTTTTTTTCTATCTAAATCAAAATCTTGTCATTTTTTTAAACTAGGCTGAGAATCAGTACATTTTTAACGTCAATGACAGTCCCCCCAAAACGCCAGCCCTTCACCACTTCCTAGTGCTTTAGCTGGGAAGAAGCACTGGCGCAACAAACTCCCCAGCAGCACAGCTGTCTGCATAGTTAGAAGAACTTGATTCGATACAATAGTAAGTAATTTACAATAGGAAACACGAAACATTTAATTTAATTATTTTCCATTATGTCAGCTAGTACACGCCAATATACCAACAAAAACATTGAGTATACTCAAGCAGAAATAAATGTATTTGGACGTAATTGGAAGGCAAACAAGCCCACCTGATGGCAAATGGTCGCCAAACACACCATGGTAGTCAGTTTTGCAATACCAGAGGTATAGACAGTGCCATCCACGAAGACGCGCCCCACTTTTCTTACTAATCGCTAGTGGTTATCGCTAGTTAATTCTGTTAGAGTTTTAGTTTTTTGATACACTCTAATTACCCACTAATAAGTAACTACTGAGTATTGACAAAACTAAAACACTAGTGGAATGGTGCACACATGTACTGTAAGCGACTAGGAATAAAAAAGGGCTCATGTGCCTGTAATAATACCGACACACTCAAGAATACCCACTCTCCACTTTACACTCTCCAAACAAGACCACAGCTACAATGTTTGGAAGAAAAAAATGAGTATGGTGGTAGTAATTCCCTAGACGACCAAACAGGTTTACAGAAAAAAAAATGTGGTAAAAATGAATTTGGTGGTAGTACTTTCCCCGATGAGCTTTTCAACTACTTAGTCGCAGACTAAGGCCAAGTACACAAGTCAGGTGAAAGCTCCAAAGGTGTGGTTAGAACTTGGCAGTGCACCACACAATAAAATTACCATACGTACCAGAAAACACAGGAACATTAGATTAAACAATATGAAAAGTTAAATCGCCCCACCTACGAAGTCCTGCCAATTTCCCTGCTATTTTTCACTCCAACTTTACAGGTAAACAAACATTACTTTACGAGGTGAATAAATCTTGAACAAATCGGTGTTTAGCGGGATATCTGTTCGACCGCAACTTGTGGTCACCGCTGGGGATGCGCGTGCGCCGACTGTCAAACCGCAGCGCCAAGCGCGCACGCGCTCTAGCGATATCGATATGAATTTAAATCGGATTAAGTATAGCATTGTTTTTGTTAAAACTTTTGTGGTTGTGGTTGAGATTTTTTTGGCGTTTTGAATTACTTAATTAATTTTGAGGTTATTTTACATTCTGTGAGTTTTAGGATGCCTACGCAGAGAGAGAATGCAATGAAATCTGAAAAATATTGAACAAAAAATACAGTCTGAAAGATAAAAAAAATATATATAATGATGAAAAAATTAAAGAATTATTAATAATCTCAGCGACATATGTATTATTATTAAATGAACATGCAGTACATCCTGGGCAGTCAGCCCTTACTGACATTCATTTCCCAATTGCATTTTTCTGAAGTTAGCAACAAGCTAAAATGATGTTAATCCCATTCTATAAGAACAAAGAAGTAGATTACAAGACGTCTGTGGTCTCCTCGCCAACCACGTCTGCGTCTGACGTGCTCAGATTAAACATAGGTGTCATATGTAGCAGCAGCTGGTGGCCTGTTGGAGCACTGAGGAATGCTAATAGTTTGCCGTTTACCTTTATCATAGTCTACTATCGTTAAAATAGCACGAGTTGCTTTGATTGGATATAAAGTTGTATTCACTACTAGCAGCGCTCTGCGGTTTCACCCGCATAAGTGTCGTTCCCAAGGGAATATCGGTATAAAAACTATCCTATGTCCTTCCACGGGATGCAATCTATCTCTTTGCCAAATTTTATCGAAATCCGTTCAGTGGTTTAGGAGTAAAAAGGTAAAATACAGACAGACAGAGTTACTTTCGAATTTATAATATTAGTATGGATAAGTGATAACTCTTTGACACAGTTCCAGTGGAGTAAATAAATGTATTTTCTTTCTTTATTATGATATAAACTGCTGATCTCTGCCATAAGTCACCGACTAAAACAATACAGCTTGCCCTAATTTAACCTGCGACCTCTACTCCACTTGCGCAGACGAAACTAGTGCAAGGCGTTAATGAAACAGATGATTTATGGTAACCATAGTGTGGGCGCATGCGCACAGATTATCAAGTTACGGATAATTTGGTGAAATAATAAGTACGCCCCCGTGCCGTGGAGTAAGGGCGCGTGGGATTTAGTATACTGGCGAACAAAACTAGTGACTGAGTGTCGCCTAAGATAAAGAAAGAAAGAAAGGAAAAATGAAAGCACAAAAATTTAAATACAAACTGCTAGGTCGTTTGTGCTACAGTTACAATTTTATGTTTCCTGTTTTCTGAGATAAAATACTCTCTACGTTTATTAAGAGTTCATTCTAATCTTAATTAAAAGTTTTTATTTTAACGTATCAATAAGTTATTCTGTACTATTGATAATATATCTTAACTCCGATCTAGATCCGTATTAATAAATCAGTATCAATATAGTGCCTGGGGCACCATAAAGCAGAAATTTAAATTTAATGTGGCTGTCAAAAATACGCAGAAACATTTATAAATCAATTAATTACATGACCAAAAATTAAAAATTAAAATCCATCTCACTTTTGACCGCAAATGTACAATCCTACAAACACTAATCGTAAGAATTAAAGATAATGCATTACGAAATTGTACTTTATTAGTGTTGATGAGCAACGTTAAATATTTTGATAGCGCCATATTTATGACTGTGATACTTGGGCTCACTGATACCCATCTGTTTAATAATTAAGTGATATTTGATATTAATGGCGAGAGGATTATGTTACACCTGCTGGGATTAAATACGTGTTTTTAATCGAGATTATTATTTTGATTCGGACTGTGTTCTGAAATTATTCTAAAGAGAAAAAAAAATCTGGTCTTAGTAAATGTTCTGTATTGGATAGTCATAAAAGTTTTAATGGTTTATTGATATGAAATGATGATTAAGTCAAGTCTTTATGTTTTGTTATAACCATTATCAGTCTATAATGTTCCTACTGCGACACAGGCCTTCTCTCAGTGAGAGAATTCAACCCGTAATTCACCATTCGGGCCCAGTGCGGGTTGGTATATGTCAGATGTCTTCGATTTTTTTGGTTCTGAGGCTGCTTCTTCGCGATGTTTTCCTTCACCGTTTTGAGAGTAGTGGTGATGAAAATTATTTACACAACTCGTAAATCGCGGCTGTTACCACTTGGTCAACACGGTTCCCTTCTTGTTATATGCTTGTGCCTAATTGGTCAACAAAATGCTAATGACACAAAAGCTACCGTGGCAACACCAACAATACACATGATCTATAAACATAAACATACCTCACCAGTCAAAGGTTTCTGACTTGTCACTTCTAATAACACAGCCTCAAAAATTATACTTTCATACGAGTTACTACCAAAAAAAACTAGTGCTACTTAAAAAACATCCAACATTATAAATGACAGACAGACTTACAAATCCGTGCACCATAATAGGGCAACCAAAAAAAATAACAATCCTATTGAGACCAAGCTTCACTCGTCAGGCTTGCATACAATGCATAAAGAAACATTAGTTTGTCATTTTACCAACTTAAATTCACACTTCATTTGACCAAAACTCCACCTTATCACCTTCGAATAAAGTTTATATAAGCCTACAATTAATATTGTATTCAAAACATTACTACAAACAGGACAACGTTAGTTTTGCAGTTGGATAATTTTGGTGCAGGAACAAAATTGTAGGGTGGACAGTTTTTGTGGCCGTAAGTAGAAGTTGGCAAATGAGTGCGTTTGTGACTTTGCCAAGTGGAGACAATGAGTCGGTACACATAAATAGTTTAGACGTGAATGTAGGAAACTTGATTAGGACTGTCAGACGGACAGGTAAACTTTCCACTATAGAGGCGTAACAAGCCAAGCTTTTCTTTCAAGAAAAGAAGATGAAAAACGTCAAGTTACTGATAGAAAATGGAAAATGAGTGAAAACGGGGTACTTATCTAGATATATATATATATATAAGATAATAAGCGATTATAGACTAAAATATTTTTTATATTATATTTTTAATTATTTTTTTGTTTAGCCTATATTGTTCCATTGCTGACCAAAGGCCAAGTCCTTCCAGTAACTCTTTTTCTGCGCCATCTTGAACTAGCTTTCGCGGTACGCGTCTGGGTCATCTCGTCACCGTTTTCTGGGCCGACCTCGGCAGTGCTGTCCATCTTTTGTCCATTGTGTAGAGACTTGTCCAGCCATCATTCTGCATGCAGATGATGTGATCCGCCCAATCCTGTTTGAGCTTGACAGGCTTCTTGCCTACGCTTATTTGCTTGCCTTCGCTTATATCCGTTTTGGAACGACGCAAGGTGTGCCGAATTATTTCATGTCTTTTTACACCCAGAATGTTGCGTTCCATCTGACAAAATACTATATAAAACGCAATGACAAGACGCTTTTTTGCTTGCGTCATTACGAATCAAACGGATAACTGCAGCGGTATGGAAATCGTACAAACACGTACATACGAGTAAAAAACTCAATCAACTCAGCCTATTGCAGTTCATTGCTTACATAGGCCTCTCCCAGGCTGTACCACAACACCCTGTCCCCCGCCTTCTGCATCCAGTCCGTTCCAGCCACTTTCTTCAGGTCGTCTGTCCATCTAGCTGGGGGGCGTCCCACACTACGCTTGCCGATACGCAGTCTCCACTCAAGGACTCGTCTGCTCCATCGGCCATCGGTCGTTTGACAGACATGGCCAGCCCACTGCCACTTCAGTTTGCTTACTCTGCAAGCTATGTCGGTAACTCCGGTTCTTTTCCAGACAATTTCATTCCTGATTTTATCCTTCAAAGAGACATAAAATACTAAGGAAGTTCAATGGGTCTATAGACTCCTTTGATTTCCAACAAAGGAATTCTGTCATAACAGTACCTATTTACAGCTCATCAGCCAGGGTTTCTTCTTTTCTATTAGATTAGATATTAGTACAGGCACATAACAACAAGTTTTCTCAAGGTTCATCATAATCAGCTTATAATGTTCCAACTGCTGGGAGAGGGGAGTCTTCTCTGTGAGAGGGAGTGGGCTGTAATCCACTACGCGGGTCCAGTGCGGATTGGTAGATGTCACATGTCTGTGCGGGTTGGTATATATTATGTCACATTACTTCAAATTTTTAGTTCTAGGACATGCCGGTTTCCTCCCGATGTTTTCCGTCACCGTTTTGAGAGCTGTAGTGATGAAATAATGTACAGAAACTGAAACGCCTGTCTGGGTTCGAACGTCTTACGTCGGTAAGTCGCGGCTGTTACCATTGGACCATCACTGCACATCCTCAAGGTAATTTAAAAAAATCGCCCTTTATATCTAATAAAAAAGTAAATTACCGCGTCACCAGTATCGTACATCTCCTGGCCCACATACACTCGCATCATAATTAGCTGCGTACACGCAAGTCGGTAGCCGGACTAACTGCATTATAGGCTAACTATACTCATTAGACTGAATGATGGAGTACGTACGGAGTGTTTACTGACTTGCAGTTGGTCTGTTGTCGCAAGGGTGATGTCGTTGGTTCGATCCTCAAGACAGAAAAAGTATTTTTTTGGTTTTCGATTAAGAAATTGTAGCCTGGCGTCTGGATTTGTGCACGCTTGATGGCTTATGACCGATACGATTCAATCTACGGACCGATATTGGCCAAAATCAAGACTCTTGTATCTTTAACAATAATGACAAAGACCTCATAGGTTTGCACAGTGGACCCTCCCATATGGGAGTGACTATCACAAGTAAAATTAGCTTACAAATATATTCAGATGCCCAGTTTGACAATAAAAAATGCTACCATTTGGTACGCAAAATGATTCGTCATCGATCATTTTTTATAGGAACCGATCATTAGACACTATTACATACCTTACTGGCAAAATGTGGGTGAACTCCACTGTCACATATTTACCCTTTCGTACAGTGCGGGCGTGATGTTATAATTATTATTTTATAGTATCCACACGACGACATATCCAATTTTCGCTGACCTCGCATTGTACAAGCTTTTCGAACAATGAGAAGTCAGCTTATACTGGAAATGCATAGCTTGAGCATTATGTTGTCGTGCGTATTATATTTCGGGATTGCTCGACGTGTTTCTGATTCACATTTCTAATAAGCTATCCGAACTCAAATTTTATAAAAAGTGGGATCAGTTTTCACTAATTGTTTATGCTTGTTCATCCTGGCATTATTTTGGCTTCATTTATAGGTTATGATAAATCAAATCAAATCAAATCATTTATTTGCTTAATACAGGTAGGTATAAACGGATGTTACAAATAACGATAAGGCTGCTTTTTCACTAGAAATGAGCACATCTCTAAGCGGTAAGCGTTAAAGAACTTCGTTCCAATAATATTAACTCATCTTCATAGACAGAGACAGGAATATGATAAATTAACAACGCCCCACGGTTTCACTCGCATAAGTTCCGATCCCGTGGGAATATCTGGATAAAAAGTATCCTGTGTATTAATCCTGGTAATAAAATATCTGTGTGCCTTTCATCTAAATCCGTTCAGTAGTTTTTGCGCGAAAGAGTAACAAACATTCATCCATCCATTGTCAAAAACTTTCGCGTTTTTATTATTATTAGTAGGATTATCAGCAAATACCTATATAATAATAAAATACACCCATCCATTTTCACATTAAAGTCCTAACCTTCATGGTCAATTTATCTCACATAGGAGTGGGTGTCACTAAAGTTCTTCCATAAATACCAATTAATATGTGGGCCCACTAAGTGTACCGCTATCTTATCTTAAATAGTAACATTTAGATTCAGCTAATGGTAATGAGAACCGAATAAAATTTTCGGAACGTTAAGGCTTGCACAGACTGGCGCGACGCGACTCTAGTAGTACAATTTCTATGAAAACTTCATGGAAATTGTTCTAACAAAATCGCGTCGAGCCTGTCTGCCTTTACCTTAAAATCATGATGTGATGTTCACACATTATAATATATGTTGAGAAAAATAAGAGATAAGAGATTTAATTTCCAAATTGCGTAATATAGATCGAGAATTTAAGAAATGTGTGGGAAACTCATGATTAAGTAAACAAGTGCAGATCAATCCGTTTATAAGGTTAAGCTGCACATGCTTCAGTTAGGCCTTGGATGGGTAACCTTTTTCACCAAGCATTTTAATTCTATTCTATTCTATAGAAAGAAAAAAGTCGCTACATTAATTATTATTGTATTTTTTACGTTTGGCTGCCTTGAAACCTTCTCAACTGAAATATTGCCGCGCGCCCGCGCACGACAATATTATTGGCTATACCCCTGCCTCCCCCCGATATTACCGTGATGAAATCAGAATTTCTGTAAATCCACAATAATAATGAACAATACCGAAATACCACCCACACACACACGCAATATTAATGACAATATGTATTTTATTGTCATTATTATTGTGTGTGAGCGGCTAGACAAATCAAAAACAATGAAATGGATTAAATTATGTATTTAATTTGTGTGGCTATTTATAAAACACAGCATGTTTCGTCACCGGTGTATTATAAAGCTAATTTAAACTAATTTGAATTAATTTTTTTTCTAGTGATTCAATAATATGCACCATTCATTGACCACAAATAAGTTAATGACACAATACTCGTAGGAGTCAGCAAACCGATTGAAATACCACACTCCTAAACAATGCAACCGTTAACTTCACACCACAGTAAATAGGATAATATATGTAAAACGCACAAGTGCTATAATGGTCATACACACGTGTCCGAAGACCAATAATAATGTTATTTTCAACAAAAAGATCATCGCCACTTTGCGAATCGTGACAAGAGGACGAAATGACATTCTGAGGTACTAGAAAGATATATGCAGAAGTTACACGGTATTCAATGTGATCGTGAGGAAGTATGGTCTGTTCCAAAAATAACGATGTAGTAAGTAAAAATGAAAACTTAAACAAACTCAAACTCAAAACATTTATTTCAAATTAAACCATTTACAGGCACTTTTGAATTGTCAAGAAGTGTGTCAGTCAGAAAATATGAAGCTAGTTGCCCATTCCAAAGCGTAGGTATCTATGAAGAAGAACGGGAAAGAAACTCCACGGACACTCTTTTAAATTAAATTTTTACAAAAATATTAGTTACATTATTAAGTCAAACCTTGTTGAGGGTGAATTCTTATATAAACACTCATTAAAGGGGTTTAGTAACACATTCATCTGTATTTAGAAAGTTTCAACTGTATATCTCATTACTTTTTACAATAATTTTATTGTTAGAATAACATTAATAAACAATTGTAATTTAAGAAATCATCGACGAACATTGAGGTTATAACATTAATAGCAATCGTACAATGAAAAAATTGTTTAAGGTGATTTAAAATTAGAAATTTCTGTCTATGTATTCCAATAATCAAATCAATGCAATCAAACAGGTACATCTGATCCATTTGTTTTCATTTTCATCAGATACCTAAGTATTCAGTTTCGCGTGGATTTCGCCTTCTGTCCAATCCTCTCTGTTATGTTGCATATTAATAACTTGAGCTTTAGGTCCGATGTCGCCCGGATTTTTCCATTCTTTTTCTTTATTTTATTGTCTTCATTTGAGCCGTGATCTGAAATGTTTATTTGAATTTAGTAATGTTTAGTTCTAGGTAATCGTAGGAGTACTAAAGTATTCATTAGTGTGTCTGCAGCTAGCTACGATATCCCACCTCTGATAAAATAGGATTCCAACTCGAAAAAAATTTTAGAAAAGCGAAAATAAAGTCACGGATTTGTTAATCAGTCTTTAGGTTAATATTATGTGATCAAAATTATACATACTTGAAAAGCTTACAAAAAAATATGTTAAAATCGCATACACTGTTTTTCTATTTTCCTGAAAAACAATCTGTAAATTACTTTTTCGAGTCGTAACCCTATTTTATCGGAGGTACGATTATGATAGTAGAGGTTGTTCTTGTTGACTGAGAGACGAATTTCTAGTTTTTTTTTGATGTACCTAGTGATGTAGTTTCATTAATCAGTCTATAATATTCCCACTGCTGGGACACATGCATCCTCTCTGTGAGAGAGAGTGGGCCGTAGTCCACCACGCGGGCCCAGAAAACAGCTATCGGCAGAATAGCGATGGTCTATTTGGTTTATACTGACAAAACTTTCGGGTTTTGAACTTGTGAGCATTTAGAGGACTCCTACGATAACATTGATTGATGTTCGATGCGATACGGAAGCTTATCAAATTGTTGTGAATAGCTACACTGTCCAGTCGGTGACCAAACCTCCAATATCACTTAATATCCTCAATATTATGGTCAGTACTATAAAATCGTAGGCTATTAACCTGAGTTTATATTCATCGGTCATAAATCAAATAACTGTATGTACTTACGCTACGTTTGTATTGTTAAAGCGGTACTTGCCATGCCTCCTATTGTTTACCCGACCTATCAAGTCAATGAAATATACAGGAAAATTTTCATTGTTTGATAACCGTCCCTAATATTGGGACGAAGTTCCCGAAAAAAGAGTACCTAACATTTTGACCGTCACGACACTTTTGCTATAGTATGTGTGTTTGTGTGTTTACAACCGTACGTCAATGTATATAAACTGTAGTATAGACGTGCGGGATGTCAGCTGTTAATTTTTAGAGTTCCGTACCACAAAAGGAAAAAACGGTTGGGCAGTGGGTCTAGTCGATCTATTCAAAATGTGATTAGGTCAACTGGACCCGCGGGTCCAGTTCGAGTTGGTCCAGTTGACCAAAGACTCCAACTTGGTATATTTTATTTTATTGTTTTGTTCATGTAGATGCTTGAAATTATGTGCTTTTAAGATCAAATTAATGAAAATGAGCAATTCTATTGGTGGTTCAATTGATCGTTTAGGCATAAGCACTTTGAACATAACCTTACTCAGCCCTAGCAAGTCGAAGTATTTGTAGAGGTTTACAGGAACTCTAGAAAATGTGGAACCCACAATTTGATTACTTATTCGTTGAAAATTCACTGTCGTCTAAATCGTAATTTTTTTTGGTAAAATCTATAAACATCATCATCAACAGCCAAACTTCACCCACAGCTGGACATAGGCCTCTCTTGTCTTGTGCGAATCCCCACTCTCCTGTGCCAGCCTCATCAAGGTTTTGCCCGCGATGGCAACAATGTCGTCTGCCCATCTCGCCGCCGAACGACCGACATCTCGTCTTCCAGTCCTTGGACGCCACTCTATCACAGCCTTACTCCACCTGTCATCGCTGCTCCTTGTCAGATGTCCTGCCCAACTTCCTTTGACTTCCATAATACGCTTTCCGATATCGAAGACCTTCGTACGTCTTCGTATCTCGAACTCAAATTCAAAGCATTTATTTCAAATAAACCAATTACAGGCACTTTTGAATTGTCAAGGGGTCGGTCAGTCAGAAAGATGAAGCTAGTTGCCCATTCCAAAGCGCAGTAGGTACCTATGGAGAAGAAGAACGGGCAAGAAACTACACGGTCGAAGTTTGAATTGTGTAAATTCGTTAGAAACCACCTTTCACTTTTTGAGCAGGATGATAAGGCCCAATTTAAAAGGAAAATAGTACAAAAACCTCTGGTAGTACCTCGAAGCAGATTAAAGTTATGTGACAGAAACTGCTACGCCATGGCGGTGAAAATTTATAATAAACTACCGGAAAAAATAAGAAAATTGAATAACTTAGAATTTAATAGAACTTTAACCAATTGGCTTTGTGACAGATGTTTTTATTCAATAGATGATTATTTAAATTTTAAACAGACATGATGTAAATAAATTAATGAAGACTTATTTAAATTTAAATTGACATTATTTATAAATTAATCATTGATGAATTGTCATAACCATGAAATATAATTTTATTCCTAAAAATAGCTAATTTACTAACTACTTATTTTAATAATTATTTTAATAATGTAATTAATGTTCCTAACTAATATTAATCGAAGCAAGACTGTAAATTCTATTATGTATGACAATGATGTGTATATTGTGTATGACTAATGTCATTAAATGATATTATTATGCATGTACCCTACAAATATTTGCACGACTGATAAGTCGAATATAGTGAATCTAAAATTATTTTACCATATCATGTAAGCACCTATATTCTGGCAAATAAATTTCATTTCAATTTCATTTCATTTAGAAGTCGGTCTATTAGCCATTAAAAACACTAAAACGGAGTAATTTGTGTCTCCAAATGTAACACAAATCACAAGTCCACCTGCCTTCTAATCGTTTCCTGTGGCTTACATCAGTATTCTGATGCCGAATCGATTCCTAAATTTCGGGAAACATTCAAACGTATGTTTTTTATTCTAAAAAGCGAATTCGAATGTCTAATGGCGGTTAGCATATGAGTCATCTGGATTTATACGTTAGTTTGTGACACAGGATAGATAGAAGTTTAACGATCTAAACGATGGTCAGATTACCATCGTTTAGACTTGCACTGAATTATTCAAAAATATTGTCAAGCGCTTTCAATCGCTTGATCCCCGCTAATGAGACACAATTGATTTTCTATTGCAATGGGCCGTATGATAAGTTAACCAAGTTACAACTGTCACCTTTTGACGTCTATGAACTTTCATGATATATGTAGTTTCAGCAACGGGCCAGCGATTCACCTGATAGTAAAAGGTGACGCTACCACCAAATATCTGCAACATCCACAAGATTAAAATGCCATGGAGTACCTAAATGCAAAAAAAAACACCATTTTTCAATTGAAAATTCTGAAAACTAAGTAAAGAATTCTGTTCGGCGGGAAACTTGACAAAATTCTTAAATTTTATGTAACTACATAACCGCTTCTGGAAAACTCTTCGTATTATAGTTTTGTGACTAAATTCCAGAATTTTGGACTAGGAAAGTGGGTCTACTGTTCCTAGCTATTTAGTGTAACCTAGTTTGTGTAGGCACCTAGCGTCTGCCTAGCACTAAATCTTTATACGACGCACAATGATGTCACACTGGACTGCTTCTCTTTGAATTCAGATGTCGTATTGAATGTTGAGTGGTATAAGAGACGGACGATGAGCGTTTTAACCTTAAACCGTTTTAAACCTAGTATTTTTTATGTAACCGAGGTTGTATTGGATGAGGGATACAGAGCATGGAACAAAATCCTGCCTATATTAATAAGAAACTATAAAAGATATCAGATATTACATTATATTCCTGTGTAGTAAGTCATTAAAATAAAATGTCAACTTTAAATTGTCATATTATAAGAATACAACAATTTAAAATAAAGTAAAGTTTAAAATAAAATTAAGGATTTTACTACCCTTAACTTTAACTGGGCAGTTGCAAAATCGCATACTGTAAGTAGCTTTATTCCGTAGTGCTAATTTTCGCAAAACAACTTCTTACAGTATTTGCCACAGTAGCCTATATCGTCACTCGCAAAACTAAAGTCCTATCTCATTTTTGTCATTTTTTAGCTGATTTCAGTTAGGACAACTACATTTTTCTATTCGTGATTCTTTACATTTTTCAATAACCGTCGTGTGTCTATGATATTTGGATCTCAAAATATATTTATATATATTTGAAAGGTAAAGCAACAAAATGTAAAGAATCACGAATAGAAAAATGTAGTTGTCCTAACTCAAATCAGCTAAAAACTGAGATAGAACTTTTAGTCATAGTCTTAGTCTTCGTAGTATTTGCCTGGTGGGGTTTTTAAAATAATACAGTCACTCAAATCCTACAATAAAACGCTCCACTCATGCCTTTAGACCGTCCCAAACAGAGACACACATTGACAACAAATCAATCGCGCACGCGCCACGTTTGACATGTATATGCGCGGACGCACGGAATGTCGATCGATAAGCGCAGCACTACTAAAAATATGCGTTTCAGTGTTGTTTGAGCAAATTGTATATTTTATGTTGTTTCTCTCGTGTTGGCACGAGCTGTGCGAGAATGGGTCAAGTTAGAGGAAAAAGTAAGGGTCTGCAATGTTTGTAATAGGAACGACTGCTAAGCTAACAAATTGTGTGGGTGTTTTTACACTAGCTGTGTCTGCGACTTCATTCGCGTGCATGTAGGAAAAAATATATTGGTTTTCATGGGTTTTAATTTTTTTGCCACTTTATTGTCATTTGAACTATAAATATAAATTAAAAAAAGCTATAAATTCTTTGGATTCTTGATCGATCGTTCTGCAAGTTGCACTTATTTTATTTAGGTACTTTATTGTACACAACAAAAATACATAACAAAAAAAAATAGATCGAACACTAAAAATACAATGGGCGGCCTTATCGCTTTCTGCGACCTCTTCCAGGCAATCTTGAACTTGGCACTTATTTCAACCAGTAAGCGGATTAGTAATTATTTTCCATACATTTGGATTTAGGTAATATAATTATGACTGTTTTAAAAGATATCAAAACGATCATCATTCTCCTGCACTTATTCCAATTTATTTAGGTTCGGCGCAACATGTCTTTATCTTCCATACTCTTCTTCTCTTCTTCTTATTTTCTTCTCTCCTTCTTCTTTCTTCTTCTTCTTTTCTTTATTCTATTAGTCATCATCTCGGTAGTCACCCCCTGTCTAACCACATCATCAGTCACACAGTCCATCCATCGTTTCTTTGGTCTTCCCTTACTCGTATATAATATAATATAAAGGATATTAAATGTGCTCTCAATTTACGAAAACTCTCAATAATGAGAGCGATGTTTTAGAACAAGCTTTCAAAACTTTTTCCTGTAACAGGAAATACCCGCAGCTTAACACAAAACTTGCAAATCATTTACCTATCACAAAAGTTGTTATCTAATCATCGGTCGGTGAGCAATTTCGATCGCAGGCGACCGCGACCGCGGCCGTGGGAATGTGAGGTGCGCGCGCGCATTATCTCGCGCGATCTCATCTGATAGCGGAGTTATCTGGCACGATCAGCGCACGAGTCGATGCTGCGGCAGGTGGGTATGTTAGCCGGTGAAATGGGGATAGGTCCTGTATGTGCTGGCTATGGTTTTTTAAAAGAAGAAAGTCTGTATGGTTATAAAAATGAATTTCTTTGTCGGTTTGGTAGAAATGCGAGTAACCGGATCTTGTTAATTCGTTGTCATCTGACAGGTAGAAGAATACAGCGAGATTAATCTTCCTTTTCCGTGTGTTGTTAAATTCAAGTGTGAAAACCAACAAATCCAGTCGCAAATTCATACCTATGAGTATATGCATGAATTTGTTTTTGCGATTCGTAAGGATTACGTTAGAAAGTTTTCTGTAAAAAAATAATAAATAATACAATCATATAATTGATTGCGTTTGCAATATACAAACTAAACAGTACAAATGTCCTATACGAAACTAAAGTAGGTTAGGTACTGAAAAAACCTCTGTGTACCTTGTAATTTAATCCACTTATAAGAGCGCTTCTAAGCTGCTTCTCTTGAAAAAAATTGTAGGTTGTCTACTAGGATTAAAATAATATTTACTGCCTATTTCTCAATAATGTCTGTATCATGGCCACAGCAGTCGGGGGCGAGTGTTGGCGACGCTAGCGCCCTCACCGCTGTTAATCGTGATTTTAGATTTTAAATGGACACGTAGAGATTCATTGGTTCGCTGAATGGGAGATTTTTGGTTCTAACTGATTTGTTACATTGCTGTATGGTTATTTGTTAAATGTTGGATTTACTGGTACCAGATGACGTTGTTGATGTAGGTATAAGGAATGGGTTGTGCTCAGCAAAAAATCGTTTTCCACATTTCGACGACCAACTATAAATCCTAAGTATTAATTACTTAGGGCTGATTTTGTAATAGTCAGATAATTGTTATCTGAAGAATAATTTGACATATTTCCTACAAAAGCTGTCAAACCGCAATATATTATTATATTCCCCAGAACAAAGTTATCTGACTATTGAAAAATCAGCCCTTCGTCATGTACAGACGCCAGCACATCAAGCTACTACAATCTATCGCATTTCTTTAATAGATTTTCAACTTTATTGCCAAAGTTTAAGGTTTAAGGTTGATTTGGAAAATTTGACAGTTTCGGGTATCCCCACATAACAAATCGGAAATCGGTCACTGGGAACATAACACTATCACAGCACTTTGGATATTGGGGTGTTAATGGGTACGGGCTGGTGTCCGCAACTCCACGTAAATGCGCGTAATTTTCATAAGTATGGCATTGGAGTGTTGATAGCAGTGTTTAGACATTAGATTCGGTAAATGTTAAAGGAAACTTTCAAAACATGTGACTAACTCAGGATCAATTTATTGCAACCTCAATAAATAAACCAGTTTGCAAAGGTTTATTTTTATAAAACGATATCGAAACATTGTTTATCAATGATGTACCAGCAATTATAGAAAATACAAATCTATCATTTTTTCTATAAGTCAACTAATCGTTAACATAATATTGGCAAATTAATTTAGCTCGATTTTATTTGACAGCATTAATAACTTTTATAAATGAATCAACGTTTAAAATAAAAAAGATTAGTATATTAGGCCATTCAATCAAAACCATAGGTAAACCGTCATTCGACCTTAACCTTAAAAAAAAAGAAGAAAAAACTCAACACAAAAACAAATCGATATCAAAACAAAACGATCGCCTAATTATTCGAGCAAGCGTTGAAGGGAGAGCAGATCGAATCGATATACATCGATAAGACAAAATCAATAAAATCATTGCCAGATTAAAAAAAGGATGGTTGTTCATCATTGCCACATTAAAAAAAGATGGGTCGGCTTGTTTGATGTCGGAGTGTCGGCACTCGTTTGATGTTCTAATAATGCGACCAAATTGAGTCAAAGGCTCTAAATGTGTGACGAATCGAGTTATCTAAGTGTTTCATCGACTCGTTGACGGGACGATTGCGATGATGTTATACAGGATGTTTAATAATTGATTTTATGAAGTAATAACGATGTTATTGCGGTTCGATTAGGTGTAATTTTTTTCAATTATGAGTTAATTCTTATTTAGGTTTTGCTTTGAAGATTTCAATACTTTATTGATATGTAATTGGCTTCGACTTATTTTTGGTTCGTATTTAATGATGTGAATACGTTTTACAGCCTAACAAACCAGTCGCGGTTTAGTTCAAAAGCGCATAAATTCACAATACGGTTGTTCCATAGACATTAATGTGCTTCTTAGTTTATGATGATAACAGTGCAAGCATCATCAAAATAATACAGTCATGTCAAGAATGAGAATCCCAACTCAAACCCTACAAAAAAGACGTCAAGGGATTTTTAATTTTTTTTCACACCACATTTAAACCAAGTCTCGTTTCCGCCACACCCTGTACGCAAACTTTATCGACACTTTGATAATGTCGAGGTCAACACGCGTTATTTGCTGTTTTTTTAATGTCATTTATTTTTTCCGATGAGTTCACACTGAAAGATATAATATACGTGTGACCAATCATGTTGACAGGATTCTCGCAAATTGATGTCTTTATTTGATTATTGTTATGATATTAATATAACCTTTTCATTAGGTTGCAAGGACAGTACTAAATTGAAGTGATTTCATACTTTAAATCTATCGACACTTTGATAATGTCGAGGTCAACTTGCATTATTTGCTGTTTTTTTAATGTCATTTATTTTTTCCGATGAGTTCACACTGATAGATATAATATACGTGTGACCAATCATTTTGACAGGATTCTCGCAAATTGATGTCTTTATTTGATTATTGTTATGATATTAATATAACCTTTTCATTAGGTTGCAAGGACAGTAGATACTAAATTGAAGTGATTTCATACTTTAAATCTATTGACACTGATAATGTCAAGGTCAACACACGATATTTACTGTTTTTTTAATGTCATTTATTTTTTTCGATGAGTTCACACTGAAAGATATAATATACGTGTGACCAGTCATGTTGACAGAATTCTCGCAAATTGATGTCTTTATTTGATTAATGTTATGATATTAATATAACCTTTTCATTAGGTTGCAAGGACAGTAGGTACTAAATTGAAATGATTTCATACTTTTTGATGACTTCAAACTGTAATCGTCGATTTGAAGAATGTGTATGTAATTTATCTGCAGGCCCATAGATGCTAAATTAACTCCAGAGCTTAGTTTAATACTTAAGACAATTTTGACCACTTTCTGACCCCCTCCCCCTCCGTGAGAAAATCTTTCAAAATTGCAAAGAAAAAGTATCAAAAAAATAAAAACTTATAATTTTTGCTTACTTTTGTGAACTTATGTAAGAACAATTTAGACCCTCCCACCCCCACCTAAGAAAAAATAAGACTTGTTCGGACCCTCTCCCTCCTCAGATCTTCTTACGTAATAAATGAACAGCTCTTAGCTTGCCTAACAGATTCCAAAATATAGTTCCGATTCACATAATTAAATTGGTTTGTTTTGATAAGAAGAAAGACAACGCTTACAATTACAAAAGGGTCATATAACATAACATCACGCTTGTATTCCCCAAAGGATAAGGCAGAGGTATACCTATAGTACACTCACATATCGCCAGTTATATGTATATAGTATGTAGCGGTGTCTACAAACGCCACATGCGAACTTCGCGTCATACTGACGTTACACAAAATCCTGCATCTCGCAAGCAGAGTTTACAACGCAACTAGCATTATTGTATACATGAATTATTGAGCAGTTGCCCGCCTGACACGACACCCATCTGGTCGGAGGATCCTCCCCTTTCTATGGAGGATGAGTGAACTTTACACTCTGTTCCTCATTTCTCTATAAGTAAAAGGGGACCAGCCTATTAAAATAAATAAAATAAAATAGAAACATTTATTTCAGACTTTTTTAAAAATCCATAGTGTAAGTAGGTACAATAGAACTTAAATGGCAAAGAAACAGCGTTTTTAATATGGATACTAACCCTATGCTGGACGTAGCGTGAGTCCAGCTTATCCGCTATAACCGCCAGGATGCTGTTGGTGCTGGCGCGCAGCCTGCAGAGCGCCGCGGCGCATCGCTTGCAAAGCACAGCATGGAAGCCTTCAACGTGTGCATCCGCGAACATGCCCGACGCACTGCACCAGCGCGGCAGCTCCAACAGCGCCCTGAACACATTATTATATTGGACTCGTAGAGCGCTGAAGGATCTGAGCCCACAGGCAACATGTATATAGTGAAGTACAGTGTGCTCTAAAAAGTGTTAAATTTTCTATTGCCATCAACCGACCACAAATCAAGACTCCTGGCTGCTACTGAGAAATTTCAGATGGAAAAACCGAATAACACTTTTCCCCACCCGGGAATTGAACCCAGGACCCCTAGTTCAGCAGTGACGCATACGACTTCTAGGCCAATGAACCAGCTATCAATAGGAAACGTAATTTACAATCAGCTTTCATTATTTTCCTTTTAAACTAAACTACTGACTTTAACAATCAATCGCCCCTATAAATCACGACTATCAATATTACAGTTAAGGCGGTTTCACACGGGACGTGGCCGCGGCGACAAGTGCGCGCACGCAACGCTCAGACGGCTTCCGTAAGCAAATAGTCACAGCTCATTAGTGTAGTACGGTGGATACTTCATTAGCTTTGTATGGATCATTGTTGCTTTAATATTTGAATGAGGTTCATTTGAATTTGGAGAACGATTCGTTTGTTTTTTTTTTATTGTTAGTCCTTTCTTTCTTTTTAGGGCTCCGTACACTCGCAAGGGAATCAAAACAATTTTTTTCCGTGATAGACTATTTACATACCTACAAAGTACGGAACCTCGGTGTGCAAAGGCAATTTCCGTAATATGAACGGGTCGCATTCTAATGTCAGCCGTAATTTGTCAAAAAAACTTCTAATTTTCCTAAATTTTTGAAAAGATTTTGAATTTTTGAACGTTTTTAATTACGGAAATAAGGCCTTCAGATACAGGCTTTATGAAATAAATGGTTTATCTGATATTTTTTTTTTACACAAAGGAACACGGGTGGGTTTTAGTCACTAAGAGTCTGACACTCCCTTCCGCTCCATCCAGAGCGGGAGGGGTCATTTGATGATTTCCTATCCTGAACAAAAAAAAAATCTTCATCTATTTGCACCGTTAGGGAAATGACATGAAATGAACTAGGGAGTACCTGCTCGTATTTCATGAAATTTATAAGCGATAAAGTAGTTTCGTTAGTACAAGTACTGATGGACGTGCTGGTCGTCCAGTGGCGAGAAATAGCGGACAATATTGCTGCCATGTCGGGCAGAAAATGGTGAGGCTGGTGAGGAAAAGAGAAGCCTATGCAGTGCGTGAATTCATGCTGTGACTGATGATGAAAGTAGAGTGTCCATGGAGTTTCTTGCCCGTTCTTCTCCATAGGTACCTACGCTTTGGAATGGGCAACTAGCTTCATATTTTTGGACTGAACGACTCTGAAAATTCAATAGTGCCTGTAAATGGTTTAATTGAAATAAATGCTTTGAGTTTGAGTAGTTGAGATTCTTACATCTCCATGGTAATTTTATTCAACAAAAAATGTTTAAATACTCGGGTTAAAGTTAATTACAGTTTGTTCCCTTGGCACTTGTTTGTGGCCTTGGCCTTGGTTTACTTAAAAATTCATAAACATAACATAAAACTTTTAGTTAAGAAAAAAAAGTCTGCGTCCGGGGAGCCCGTTAGGAACGAAGTTCCTTACGAAATACTCGCACGCACACACACACACACGTATATAATAGAAAAAGACAGAGAGAGAAACTCTCATGACGCTTTTTTCTTACGTGACGATTTCTATCAGTCAACACCTACTGCAAGCCGCGATAAGGAACTTCCTCCCAAAAAAATCTCTAACAAATTGAAATCGTCGAACAAAATCTCTGGATCTCTGCCCAGCCCTCCGTACGTAAACGCGTGAAGATAATTATCTCCCACTTACTGTCCGCTCATTGCGGTATCGTTGAACTTTGCCACAGATGGTTGTCGCACCCGTACTTAGGCAATTATTTATAGCCCCAGCCTACCTGCTGACAGGCCTGTGATGGCTGAACATATAGAGTTAGATTAAGGTAGCTCTTTAGTATGTGTATTCATGATTAATTGTAAATGTACACGCTGTAAATAAACGAGAAAAAACAAATGAATGTTATTTTTATAATCATTTTTTTGTACCTACATAACTAACCCGCTTAAGAAGAGTTCCGTACCATAAGGCAAAGAATACGCTGAAAAAAAAACACGTTTCCTGTATCCACCTTCATTTTTTACTAACTTTATTTTATTTTAGTTTTTTTTTTTTTTGTAATAGTGGCAATAGCAATACAAACTCTGTGAAAATTTCAACTGTCTATAGTCAGACGGACGGACAGTGGAGCCTTATTAATAAGGTTCTGTTGGCACCCTTTGGGTACTGAAAAGTAAAACTAGATTTAATTTTTTTTTGTGACACAGGCCTCCTCTGTATGAAAGGGAGTGGGCCATAATCCACCACGCGGGCCCAGTGCGGGTTGGTGGATGTCATATGTCTTTGAATGTTTGGTTCTAAGACATGCCGGTTTTCTCACGATGTTTTCCTTCACCGTGTTTAACATGATTTAACATTGGTGACACAAAATTGTTGACTTGTGAGAGTGAGAGTCTTCGAGTTCATGAGCTCTAGATGACATTTACTGAATTTGTAGAAGCCATTTATAACATTTTACACAGGATAGGTATTCTCTGGATTAATACGTCAACTCCTCACTGCTGCAAAACTATCAGCTTAAGAAATGCTTTATTTAATCAACAACAGCATTAGGTTTTGGTCAAGCGATGTGTTTGTTACACATCGCTCAAGTGACTGCGATTGCATATAACTTGACTATAAACCTTAACACTCAAACATAAAGTTTATTATCGTTTGCAATATATTTGCTAATTTTATTGAAAGTAAACTTATTTTTAAATAACAACAAAAATATTTATGGAAAAATAAAACATAATTTCTAAGCACTAAGGTTGAAAAAACTATGTGCACATTATGCCTCAACATTATTTTTATTTTTCCGGCCGTTTTGATGCGCTCATCGGAAATTTAGTAAGTACTATTTTGCTCGAAAAAGGAATGCTAGGAATCGACTATCTCTAACGCGTTATTTCACAGACTACCTTCAGTTTCATATGACATATTAAACATAATGTTTGTGACGTCATTAATTGATCAAATGGCGATCAAATGACGTCACAGATCAGCGACAAGAAAACCTATTAAAACCAAGTGATATTATTGATTGGTATTCAGCTGCATCTGGTTAGACTGGAAGCCGACCGCGACATAGTTGGGAAAAGGCTAGGCAGATGAGTGATGTTCAGAGGATGGCCGTTGTCCATTGTTGTTTGCCATCTATCTTAGCAAAGCCATATATTCTAACAGTAGCCATCATAAGTTTTAAGGTAAAATGGCATATGACCACAAATGAAGTATACGGGGTGTACTTTAGCATTCTTTGTACTTTGTACTTGCAGCATTGTTTTATAAGCATTTATTTCTACTATCAAATCCTGTAACACACTAACGCGAGCACCAACCACAAGTAATCGCGTCATCCGAATAGTCGGCGCGCGCGCAGCTCACTCTAATAATGATCAATGATGTGCGCCGCGTCGGAAAAATGCCAAATATTCCATACATCACTCGTACTTTGAATATTGACAGGCGGATGGATTGTAGACCATAGTCTTATGGTATTGTAGAATGGTACTCGAATTAAATGCAAGAGAGATCAGATTACGAAATAATAATTTTGTAATAACTAGCTGCGCCCCACGGTTTCACCCGCATAAGTCAGTAATTTTACACTAAGATAAGCACGACAAGGACGCTCTTAGCGAAATCATTTTTTGTGAATGATACACTGGCTAGTGGTTCTTAAACTCATGTGTAGTACTTACTTAAATAAAAAAAACTAACCTAACACAATGTACTTTAATTGTTCGGCTTTAAGTAATCGGTATATAACTGTGGAGGCTTGTTATTAGCAACTTGATAACGTGTTGTTGTTACCTATTATTTGTAATTAGTCTGTAAGCCTTCTTAAAAGTAATAAATAAATAAGTCTCGATCCCGTGGGAATATCGGGATAAAAAGTATCTTCAAAATCAGAAAACAAAATATTTTATGTCACATAAACCTAAATGAGCACTTATGAAACGTCAGAAGCTAGGTGCACGGTTCCAATTGGTCGTTTCAAATGGAGAAGAACCGCCAAGAAACTCCACGGTTCACACACCTCACAAGGTGCAGTGATGACAGGTGAGGTAAGAAGTATGGCAGTTGTCGAGTGGCGTCCAAGGATTGGGAGACGAGGTGTCGATCGTCTGGCGGCTAGATGAGCGGACGACATCGTTAACATCGCGGGTAGAACCTGGGTGAGGCCGGCACAGGAGCGTGGAAGCGTTCCCAGGTGGAGGCCACCAGGCAACGGGTGCGGGGGCACCCTTGCCTGTATTGCTCAGGCCTCCACCAATGTCGGACGGGAATGACCAGGTGCTCCCGGCCATTCCCGTAGCCCCCCAGCCTGGGGGGCATGCGGGGCCCGCCAGCTAGGCGGGCATGCGCCGGGAGGGTTGTGGAAGTAAAGGCTGCGCCAGTTTCTCATGGCCCTCCCATCACGGCGATGTGGGAACACCGCTGAGTTTTAGTGGGTGCGTAACACATTTCTCAGCGACAAAACAAAAAAAGGACCGTGGAAGCGTGATGATTGGCACAAGAATATGATGATGATAATGATACTATGTCTTTTTTACTATACAATAATGTTTTTAATCCATGTTAAACATTTCTAACTCTATAGAACACACATAAGGTCAAAAACGAAAACTTAAAAAAATCGTTTGGCGATGTAACTCAGAGCATTTGATTACTATTTGTAACGTTTATATTAATCCAATTGAATGTAAGGTGCCTTGATCGTATGATTGACGTGGCTTGTAACGAGTCTATTTTGTTCGGGACCAGTGCACGCCGCAATGGGAGATCGGCTTTTTTATTTTTGTATAGATTTGGTAATTAATGGAGATAAGACAGCTCTGTTATTTTTGTACTTGTCTTGTAGAATAGGAAATAGATCATAATTCAAAACCTAAAAATTGTAGCTCGGTAGAAATGATAAAAATAGTCTACTAGTCTAGTGGTTGCAAGCGCTACTAAAGAGCATGAGGTCCTGGGTTCGACGCCCTGGTCGAGGTAAAGTGTTCTTGGGGTTTTACATATAGAATTTTTCAGTAGCAGCCCGGAGTCTGGATATCTGCCCGGTTGATGGCAATAGACTCCCCCCCTTTTACAAGGGACTGAAACAAAACTGGCAAAGTGTGGGGGTACAACCACATTTTGCCAGTTATGAGGGAGATGTATGCTGCCTTAGTGTAGGTGTATGCTGCCTTAGTGTAGGTGTGTGCTGCCTTAGTGTAGGTGTGTGCTGCCTTAGTGTAGGTGTATGCTGCCTTAGTGTAGGTGTGTGCTGCCTTAGTGTAGGTGTGTGCTGCCTTAGTGTAGGTGTATGCTGCCTTAGTGTAGGTGTGTGCTGCCTTAGTGTAGGTGTGTGCTGCCTTAGTGTAGGTGTGTGCTGCCTTAGTGTAGGTGTGTGCTGCCTTAGTGTAGGTGTATGCTGCCTTAGTGTAGGTGTGTGCTGCCTTAGTGTAGGTGTGTGCTGCCTTAGTGTAGGTGTGTGCTGCCTTAGTGTAGGTGTATGCTGCCTTAGTGTAGGTGTATGCTGCCTTAGTGTAGGTGTATGCTGCCTTGGTGTAGGTGTATGCTGCCTTAGTGTAGGTGTTCGCTGCCTTATCCTTTGGGGATTACAGATTAGGCGTAATTATTATGTTATAGTAAGTGCATGTTAGTTAAGCAAGTTTTTTATTTTACTCTGACATCCCATAGATAACCTGCCATTTTAAAACGTAGGTACCTGCTATTATTGATCTTGTGATTTAATTGATATTGCTAGGGACTTGTTGCGCCATTACTTAATCTACTAAGAAGTGTACTAGGAAGTGGTAAATGGCGGGCGTTTTGGGGGACTGTCTTATGTAATTTTGAGAGTCAGAATGTGCAAATTTTCAACCTAGTTTGAATAAATGACTTATGATTGAACATACGTAAAATAAGAACAAAGAATTACGATCGGTATTTTGATAATGACATCATCGAGCATTCTAATCAAATCAGTTTAAAATTCCACTACCTTGAGAACTGGTAAATTAGGCTATTTGTGATTGATTGATTAATGTAATCAATCAGAAACACATAGTCCATATTAAATATATATTTTGACAGAGATCTATTCGATTTCAATGTCTGAATCGAGTTTATTTGGCTTTATTACCTACATACGTAACTGATATTGAATATTTTATTGTTTTTTTTCTGCTTTAATTAATGCACTAGTTCATCAAAGATTTAATTAAGAGAATAAAGACAGCATTTCAATAAAATAGTGGCTGTTATAATATCATAAATGATTTTATTTTTGTAAGTTTGCACAAACACTTTTACACGTCAATGATATTTTTTTTAAACTAGATGAGGTCGGCGTATACTCGTATATATAGATTTTATAGTCTAAGCAAACAATGTAATATAATACTACAAATGCGTATACTGTCTGGACAGGTCCACTCAATCTGTGTGGTTCTTTCCTCAAAAGACCATTTCAGGCACCAATCTACATGGTCTTCACATGATCTGACCAAGATTATGTCTAGACTTTAAAAGAGACTGTGAGTTTGTTTCTACCTTTCTTCGCAGAGTAGTTAGATAGAAAACGCCGACCTCATCTAATTTTTAAATTATGATTGACATGTAAAAGTGTGTGTACAGACGCCAGCACATCAAGCTATTACAATCTGTCAAATTTCTTTAATAGATTTTCAACTTTATCGCTTAACCATAAGGTTAAAAGTTGATTGGGAAAATTTGACAGTTTCGGGTAGCTTGTTGTGCTGGCGTCTGTACAAACTTACTTACAGAAATAAAATCATTTATCATTTAGAAGGCTTATAGTATTGTTTTCTTACAGTGGTAATGCCTCAGAATCAAAAATAGGCATAAATGCCCGAAAATAACCTTCGCATCTCTTTAATTACCAACTATCTAATCTATGAACAATTGACAATCGCCGCTTGACTTCCGACCTCTGTGCCTTGTAATAACGAGTACTTCATTATGTCTGATAAAAGGTGGCGACCGGCTAAAAGGTGATCATAGCATTCGATTAAAAGGTGCTATTTCTAATGCTCCGATGTGCGTTCCCACGTCTGGCTATCGATATCTCGCATGTGATGTGCGAATTTTATTGGCTGTGAAAGATGTATTAGATTGTCCATAAATGGTGAAAATATTGTTGCAGGCCGTTATAGAAACAAAATCTTTTTATGAATAGTGATATCGTATCATCTATATTCTCTATTTAGAAGAACGAAAGAAGAAAATACATTGATTTACGACAAATTTGACGCAGAAAAAAAACAAACGAAACAAAAAAAAAATTCATCAACGGGAAGTATACCCTATAAATTTTGATTCCCTTGAACTTGATAAACGCAGGGCATAAACGGCCGTATCTTTTTTTTGCGTTAACTTAGAAGTTTGAATTTTTCACAGCTTCAAGGGATTGTAGACCTGAGTATATGGTTTTAATTTCAACTCGATACCTTTAGGCTTTTCCAAGATAAAGGGTCTTGACAGACAGACAGACTGACAGACGGACAACAAAGTGATCCTGTTTTTGTTTGTCTGTTTTTTCCTTTTGAGGTACGGAATGCTAAATTAACAAATTGGGGAAAATATGCGTCACATCACGCAAAACGGCCATCGCTCAGCATGATGCTAAAACCATATGCGAGACAAAGCCCCACTGCTGGGTTTCAGCGACAGCCGTTTCCTGATCTCACCATCACATTCCCTAGTGAGAGTGTATAATAAGCCCGTTACTGTGTCTATGCATTTACAACAAGCAACCTCTGTTTCAAACCCACTGGTCCCATTTTCTCCAAAATCAGCATGAAATCAAAACCCAAAATACGGTACACTCTAGCATAGAATGACATCTAAAAATTGCCAAATCAAGTCTCAACAGTTTACTAAACCGACTTCACAAAAAAGGTGTCACTCAAAATTAAAGAAAAACAAACAAAAACACGCCATACAGACACACAGATTCAGTAAACAGTCATTATCACCGTGACAAAAGATGAAGGTTTATTGTAAAAAGTGGTGGAAAAAACTTGCGGTTACCAAAACAATGGTTCTTGGAAACTTCTGGGGCGTATTGTCTTGAAGGATTGGTAATTTTTGAGATCTATATACGGGGTGTTTTGATTTTAGGAAAGAAATACATAAATACAGCTGTAGTAGGTACATACTTACTATGAGCGGAATGCACCGTTTCATAGATGGTTCGCTAACGTATTCCTAAGTAGTTAACTAGATGAAATTCTTTGAAAAATACTGTTTAGTTTCAGGAACAGTAAGTTACCTATAGCACTGGAAATGCTTGAAAAGTGGTAGGTACAGCAAAAACTGAGGATATTAATAACTATTAAACAAAAAAATAACCCCAAAACTCCACTCAAAGATTATTAAGCAGTTTGAAGTAAGTAAGACAATATACAAATAAGTTAAGCCATTAAGAAGATCATAATATTGATATGTCAAACTTTCACGTGTTACTTTTCAATATTTACCTAAGATTATCCACCCAATAAAGTCTATATTTTGTGTTGTGTACCTCTAACATTCAAACATACTGTATCTTATTTCCTGTCAAATTCAAATGCTAAATGTCTCGCGCATGCGCCCCTGCTGGTCCAAAAAAACCTCATAATGTGTCATAAATATTCCATAATCTGTCAAGAATGAGATTTTAGACCATCGTGAAGGTGTCTCGTAGGAATACAACCCTTAATTTGTAAAAAGAAACGACAAACTATTTTGAACCTAATCCCCTTGTGTTAAGATCTTGTAATGTTTTCTTGGTTGCAGAAATCAAATAAGCTATTTTGAGCCTTATTATTAAGAAGTAGGGTCGTAAATTACACGTCAAAATTTTTTGGCCGGATTAGTTTCCATGAATGAAATCATTGTGGCCACTTGATTTTTGTGTGAAATCTGTCTATTTTGATATTTCAATATGTGTGTAGTTTTCGGTGGTCCATTATTCGACTATTTCCGTAGTAGTTCTATTTGAATGACAGAAATCAACTGTGTTAGGGGATTATCTACATGCACAAGTAAGTCAGTTGATGCGTTCGTCCTGCATGAGCGGCAATGGCGATGCTAGGCGACATGACGGTGAATTAAATAGCGACAGAGCCAACTTAGTTGTTTATTTTGCCTGACCGGGATCAGCCGGTCAGCCTCCCTTTCTGCACCTGTGGACGAAAGTCTTACGGATTTTTTCTTTTAGAAAGAGTTGAATAAACAGAACAGTTGTAGAGTACCTACTCTACTAGTTTGGACATGAAAACAATTGTTCCACATGCCTATGTGGAACAATTGTTTTCATGTCGTTTGGACATTAAGAGCGTTTAAGACGTACGGCATTTCATACAAACTTTCAAGCCCTTGTTTTTCGAAATGAATAAACCGATTTTAATGAAACTTCATATGCATAAGCAGGAACCAAAGGTCTAAAAAGTTAGTAAAGAACATTTTCATTTTAAGTAACGAAATGTGTCAAAACGTGACGCGCCCTTGTAATTTCATTCTTAGTTATAGTCCAATAATTATCTAATCGCCGCTTAAGAAGTTTAAATTCAATAAATTCCCAAGTATGTTATAAAGTAGAGCAGCGCGTTGTCGCTCTTGCGTCTCACCTAGGACATAAGCCTACGAACTGATTCAATAATATAGACTGGTCCAACAATGTAAGTGGGCGGGCTGGAGACTTGTCGCTACTTACAGCAATAACAAGCCTTAATCCGCTCGAATTATTGCCACACGATGCCCTAAATTATCGCTTTATCAGCCCTATTCTGAGTATCGTTGTTGGACATATCTGCAGCCATCGATAAATCTTGATTATGATGCCTTATGGCTACTGCCACAGTTCTACTACCTCGTTAGGAATAGATTTTGTTGGTCATAATATTAGTTTAGGTTTTGCATTAAAGTTCAGAAGTGATGTCATACTTTTTTTTCTGCCTTTGACTGGGATTCAGGGGGACTATCTCAATGTCAGAGAAACAACGACCCTACCATTTAAAAGGGTTCTTGGCCGCAATATTTACATTAAGCTATATCGCCTGCAATCTTGCATACTGCCTAAAGACATGGCTATTGAGGTGGGATTAGATCAAAGGAACATCATCATCTCATCTGCCTAGCCTTTTCCCAACTATACTGGGGTCGGCTTCCAGTCTAACCAGATGCAGCTGAATACCAGTATTTTACATGGAACGACTGCCTATCTGACCTCCACAACCCAGCTACTGGGTAATAAGATACCTCTTGGTAAGACTAGCTGTCAAACTTTCGAGTTTCTGACGACCTGTAACAACTGTCAAAGATCCACGAATGACAGCCTGGACCAACGGCTTAACGTGCTTTTCGCGGCACGGAGCGGTCTTGGTATGTGAAGATGGTCATCCATCCACGGACCAACCGCGGCAAGCGTAGCTTAACCTGATCGATCGACCCGTACGGCTGTTATTACTTAGCCACATGCCCCTCATCAAAGAATCACCAAAGGACCAAAGGAACATAGAACCAGAACAGAAAAAAGAACATACATTTCTTGACATCTTATTATGGATACACCAATAGAAGAATGGTGTCCCTGTTAGTAACAAAATAATTTGGTAGGATACCTATGCATTTTTTTGGTCCTTTATGTATAATCTAAATCCAAGCAAAGACACTTTTCACACAAGTACATAAACTTACCGCTAAGTGAAATGAGAGTCAGTTACGGAAAGCCAAGGTGGTGCGAAAAATAATTTATATTTTAATAAGATGAAACTCAACATAGTATCGCCGAGTTTATTTGTGTAACTAGTCTGCGGTGTGTCAACTGTACGGTAGAAACAAATTGTTTAACTGTTAAACGCTGACGAATAGTTTTGATACTTTACTGGAATGAAGGTGGCATGAATTGAAAACTAGATGTATTGGCAGAAAATGTCCGCCCGAATAGGAAAAATATGAATTGTACTATACTAATGAATGGATTAAGTTTATCGCCATATTCATCTCATGACGAAAGATGTAGTATAATTTTACAAAATACGGAAACACTGTTAGCATTCACGCCCAGAATCATTCACTACTTTTTGTGACACCCAGGAAAATAAACCTTTGAGCCATTAAATCTGCCTAAGTCTGATGGACTTCAGATCTTATGATCCCCAGTAGCAGCAAACATTAATTGATGGCCAATAGGCGGTCCATAGTCTAAGCTATACTATACGCAATACTGCTATGACTCAAAAGCAGTAGGTTTAATAAATGTTGACTACATTGCTTAGCTGACAGTTTAAGTACACAATCTGTTTGCGCAACTGCCAGCGAAAACTGTAGCCAGAGAGTCTATCGTACTCTAAACGTGCTGAATGCCCTTCTGGATGCTACCCCTGAAAGTGATGTGTTTGCGGATTAATGGATTAAAATTATGCGTATATTATGTCAGGTGTTCTGTGAGAGAAAGTATGCAAGGGAGTCCACTGTTCCATGTTAGTTTTAAATTATATTACATAATTGTCAACGTAATTATTGTCTTTATGTTAATTAATGTAATTGGTGTTGTACCGTTTTAATTGTTGTAAATAAATAAGTAGTGAGCCAGCTGTCTAAATTATTTTTAAAATATCAAAACCATATATCCACCTACAAAACGAATATCGCTGCGGTTACATGAACATTAGCAGTTACCGCGGAAGTGTAAAAATGTAATCTATTTTAAACATTTGTCGTGCTTACCTCCCTGCGCCGGCGGCGTAATGATACGCTGAACTAGGCTGTGGTTTATTACGGTTTCGCGGTTTGTCTAGTATCGTCGCAGAAGTTCAGTTCTTGGGGGTTAATGTTTTCTAGTTATGGAGCTTGTGGCTCGCAGAATTTTGTTTTAACTTTGTCGTTATGGTTGCTTATGGTCGTTGAATGTCACAGCTCACAACTATGTCATTTGATGAAAATGTTGCATTCACACATGTGCTAATGAAGCCGAAAGATCACAAAATCAAAGTTTTTGACATTTTTGACAGTTCTTCTTTTCGTGTCGATGGCATTCTTTAGGTGAGGTGCAGGTGAACGGGCACTTAGGACACTCCAGCAAGTAGGACATGGTTTAGACAGTTTAAAATTCAATAATATCGTACTTACGATCAACACAAAGGCGAAGTTTCGAGATAGATTCTACTGCAAACAAAAATCGAGCAATGTGCTGTATGGAGAGAATACATTTTTTTTTGAATGTCAGAGAAACACGTGGATATAAAAAAGATAATTTAACTCGAAATATGGTAAAAGCATAGAATCCCTGATGTGGCAAAAGCTCTTCATAAATATTGAAGCTATTATAGACCGAATTTCAGCCATGGCGGCCAATCTCAACGGAGTAGTTTCCGTTGAGATTGGTCGCCATGGCTGGCCTTCGGCGCAGGATATATTGGTGCACAAGTGCATATATTGGTGCACAAGTGTATGCGCAGACACAGGTGCACTCTCCCTCATAGCCTGATAACTGCTGAGCGTGGGGTCCTGGGTTCAATTCCCAGTTCGGGCAAATTGTTATTGGGTTTTCCATTAGGAATTGTTAGTAATAGTCCGGTGTTTGGATGTTGGCGTCGTGATACCCACGTGCCCCGGAAAGCACGTGGTCTTGCGCCTGTTCTCTCTCCGGTCGTGTCCGATTGAGCATGTTCAAAGCAGCTGGAAGAACTTGTCGTATGAATAACATCCTTCTTTTTGAAGTCAGTAAAAAAGGGTTGTTTCCATTTAGACAGATTTTCGTTTCGGCAGATTTTTGTTTCGACAGTGTGTCACTTTATTATCTCCAACGTGCAGCTACGTACAAAATAAAAGACACAGGTATATTAATAAAGTATATTGATGGTATGACGCTAGTGAAAACTAAAACGTCAAATTATAAGTCATGCAAACCCAATGGCAATCTACCGAAAACAATAAAATAAAATAAATAAAAAAATATTTAAAACAAAAACTTTTTAAAAATTGTATAAATGCGGATCCTAATAAAAGTAGTTACAAAGTTACCACTAAAATATCCTTAAATAGTATGGAATGAATGCACGAAATTGGATAGTTCTTTTTTTTGTTGTGTTCGGTATTGTCAGGACAAGGTATGTACGAAAAAAAAATTCGGAGATTCGAAAAAAAATTGTACCCATGCGAGGGGCGGGCCACTAGTGTATAAATAAATTATACCTAATGTTTTTTTCCCCCCTTTATAAAGTAGCACAGTTGGTGATACTTTATTTACATTACAATCTAGCCTATTAGCTAATAAGTAATTTAAATTATAATGTGTTGAATTTAAAAAATTAAAGCTTGTGATAAATAGCTCACTTTAACTAAATCTATCACTCCTTGTGATTGTACTTTTACTGTCGAAACAAAAATCCGACGAAATAAAATTCTGCCGAAACGAAAATCTGTCTAAACGGAAACAACCCGTTATAAATATGTATAATCAAAATTATCCAATTCACAGTGGTAAAAATCACCGACTTTAAGCCAGTCTGTAAGTCTAACAATGTCGTTGCACTAGCATTTCTTCTGATATCTCAATCAAGACCAGACATAGTAAAATTTCATTATTACAATTAACTTATCATAAACCAAGCCATCTTCACACGCAGTGGTATATGCTAAAGATTTTATAACTTCCTCTTTTCAACCAACAATAGCACCATTTTCACTTGACCCCTCACCTACCAACCAAGTCTCCTGTTTCATCCGATTTTTGTTCCTTGTAGGGAGGAAGGGAAGGTCAGGTTAAGTTGGTTTTAGATTTTGGTGCTAACAAAAGTAATATCGCGTTCTATCAGTCATTAATATTGTTAACACCATGATTTTCCCGTGTGAAGACGTCACATGAAGGGGTTAATGTATTTTAAGGAATGTCTTTGGATAGGATTTTGATATTTTGGATTGACCCCATTAATAAACATGATACATTATATTATATTAGTACATAATTCTTAACCTTTCAGAAAAAAAAAATCGTCGGTTGTTAAAAATAGTGCATTACGATTTGGATATTTAAGTTACGATTAATGCACGGCGTTTAGCATCTTCGCTAATGGACTACTACTACATACTACATAAGTCACGAGTATCGTATACTATTTTATAGCTCGTGATACCTAATCCCGCACTTAGGTCGCGCTTTTCTGGGTAAAAATGGACTACTTAAGTCACAGAAAAACGTGACTTAAGTGAGGGTTAAGGTCACACAGTGTCATAAAAAAAATTGCTGCTGTATACATTTTGACCCACCCTCTATATAGGTCTAATTCTTAGTGTGGAAGCACAAAATAAAGAATATTCGGTGTATTATTTATGTTTTTTTTTAAATGAAAATCGTTTTCTTTTACCATGTTTGTAAATATGTGAGCATCATGTATCTATCAGATAATTATATTTTGTTGTAATTTTTGAAGTTCAAATGCGCTTTTTTTAAATAAATGACTGACTAACTGACTGACTAAGTTTCCCTTTTAATTGAAGAGATTAAAAGCGTGACCTCTAAGACATTTTGATACACAAAAACTAAACATTACCGACCGATCTGTCTGTCAGACTCAGAATGCATACACCAATTGGGAAGTTTTTATAAAACTATGCAACTGCATAAATTTTTTCTCATCTCAAAGGTATTTTTTTCTCAATACTATTTACACTGACATCATCCAATTAGGAATACATTTACCAAGAACACATCATCGTACCGTCATTTTGGATCACGATTAAATTTTTGGCCTAATTACAAAAAGGTTTCGTATAAAATAATGTAATTAGTTTTTTGTGATTGAGGGATTGAGCGAAAAAATCAATTTGGTTCGCACTCGTGCCAAATCTGAGAGGTCGTATTTACGGGTTAAAAGAATTTTAAGGAAAATTATTAGTTTTTTTTTTTGCTTCGTTTTTGTAGCGATTGTCTTCTGTTTTAGCATCCGGATCTGGTTTTTTTAAAAGGTGATTATTTTTGACTAGCTGCGCCCTGCGGTTACACCCTCATAAGTTTCAATCCAGTGGGAAAATAAAAAAAAATACCCTATGCGGTTATCCTGGTTATAAACTATATGCCAAATTTCATCTAAATCCATTCAGTAGTTTTTGCGTGAAAGAGTAACAAACATCCATCCATCCATCCTTACAAACTTTCGCGTTTATAATATTACTAGCTGCGCCCCGCGGTTTATACCTCATACATTCATTTCCATAGAGATCATTTATCTATTTGTCTGGTCTTCCTTGATCACTCTGTACCATCTGTCTGTCTATCTAACTGCTCCAAAAGTATGTAAGCAAACCCTTTGTTTACATGACTTTCATAAGATTTTCAGTTCAGGTTATATTCTTACACAATCACTCACTAACACTGTCATCTGTATTTAGGTTTGTTGGACTATTTTACCACTTTTACCAAAAATTAATTGTTTTAAGAACAGTTATAATAAGATGAAAAATCATCGACGAAAATTGAGGTTATAAAATTAACCTCAATCAGTTGAATAAAAATCCTAAGGTGATTTAAAATAGACTTTCTGGTTTAAGTATTCAAGTCATAATTAAATCTAAGCATTTAATTTCTGAGAAGCACTACAAATTTTCATCCTCAGATACTTTCTGATCTATTTGTTTTAATTCTATGACATTCTTTTTGAACAGACCATAGTTACATAATGTACCTATTGACGTATTACAACAACCTTTAAATACTAGTCCATAGGATACTAGAAATATCGATTGATTATCATCTATGAATGCGATGTTTTTTGTTTAAAACCTCTAGGCGATCTGATAATAGTTGTGATGAATTCTCGTAATTTTAAGAACAAAACAGTCTCAGCCTTAATTTGTCAAAAACACCGCTAATTTCCCTACATTTTTAACGAGTTTTTGACATTGGCGACGAGATTTTGAACGTTTTTAATTACGGCTATTGGCCTTCAGATATAAGAAAATCTAGTCATTCTTATTAGCAGTTATGTTTAGGTAAAAGGAATGCGTTATAATTATGAGTGATATGAAATTAAAACTTAACGGTGTGTTCCTCTGTTTCAGACAGGCGTTACTGTAATTACAAATTTAATCTGATTGGTCATAGACTAAGAAAGTCTACGCTTGATCATAACCATTGGAAGATAATTATGAGTTTCGTTTTAGTGATTATTAAGTTCTTGCGGTTTGTTAGAATTGTATATCAGGAATGAAAGATTAGGGGAAGCCCGGGCAAGACGCATATGTTAAGGGAGAGTGTAAATAAAACCACAATCTGATAAATCAAAATAACTCTTTGTACTTTTAATTTGTACTATGTTTAATAATCTTTGGAAAATAATCATATAATTTTAAAAACTTAAACGATTTCTATAAAAATTATGAGGTTTAACAAAAAGTACCAATTATCCGTTTTGCCCGGAGGAGTCGGGCAAAACGGATACGCCACAAGGGCAAAAAGGATATGTTGTAATCATTTCAATTAGTCGTTGCATTCATCACAGAAGTAACTGCCAACTCCCACATAAGAAGTGCAGTCTTCATGCGCCCAACTTTTGCACTGATTACACTGAATCCAATCTTCCACTGGTGGTTCAATGTATTTCTTAGCACACACTTAACAGTAATAATCTGATTTCGGGTTTTGGTTTTGTTGTTTGAATGAGGATCTTTTAGTTTTAGTTTTGCTGGGGCCTGCTAACTCGGTAATCTTGGTCTTCTTAATATTGGCTACGCGGATACCTATCCGTTTTGCCCATATCCGTTTTGCCCAACACGCCAATATTTAAAACAAGTCAAAACTTGAAATGTTTTAGGTAGATAAACAAAAAGAAACGATCACATTGAATACTTAAATAAACGTGTAATTAAATCAACAAAACATATTCACTGTCAACTAATGACTAATACAAAAAGTTAGTGTACAAACCTTTACAAAAATCGTAACAAAACAACGATAATTCTTTTTTTTTCCTTCCACAACAAATGCACTCGCGTATTGTTTTGATTGAACTGTCATGGCGTTGCCGGTCGCACGTGTCACGACTTGAGAAAGTGTAAAAGCTCCATCTATTATATATTTATAGAAAAATCAATTATTCTTCTTACCCGCCCTATGCTTCTTGCCCGGGCTTCCCCTATCTTACAATTTAACCAGTTCCTGCTGAATACCAGCTGCATCCGGTCCAGCTTCCGTGTATATTATACATGGAGCGACTGTCTATCTAACCTTCACATCCCAGTTACTGGGTAAGACGATACCACTTGGTAAGACTGGTTGTCAGACTTTTGGGCTTCTGACAACCTGGAACGACTGTTAATAGATCTACGAATGACAGCCGGGACTAACGGCTTAACGTACTTTCCGAGGTTTGGAGGGGTCTGGATATGTAATAGCCCATCCACGAACTGACCACGACAAGCGAAGCCTTAACCGTTTATAGTGTAGCTGTTATCATTTAGACTCGAGATAAAAAAAAAACTTTGCAAACCGAACAAACCAAGGTGCCGAAGTAGTCCAAAACCAGTCGAATCCCAAAAAAATACAACTCGATCAAGTAATTACGATGGAACCAAAAAGTTGTTTATAATTTGTGGATCATTAGGGTTTTCACGAGTCAGCTACCGGACGCTTTATTAACATTTATTTTTTCACTTCTAAATCATGATCGACCGCAGTTTTACCAACTTTGAGCGAATTAACTTTTTATGCTGACTGTGCTTCCTAGGTTTTTTAGTTGTTTATTATTTTGTGTTAGCGCTATGTAGGTATGTAAGATCCATCTTTGATATAATTTTATTTTGTACAATGAACTTGAAATTATTTATGTTTAATTATTTTTGTTTTTGCTTTTGATTACTTTTGTTTCCTGCTGTTATTTTTTATAACGTTTTTCTCATCATTAATAAGAATAAGAATTATTTATTGGTCCATTGTAGAATACATAAAAAAATAAAATAATATTGTATGCTTACTGCACCAAAAATTCGAAGGCATGTGACATCTACCAACCCGCACTGGGCCCGCATTGTGGATTACGGCCCACTTCCTCTCACAGATCTTAGGGGCCTGAGTTCCGTTAAATTAAATTAAATTTTAATTCGATGCATGATTTCAGGATGTTTGAAAATCGACAGAATACGTGTTCAATCAAGGTGGGTACGTTCCTTATTTCTATAAAACAGTTGCATGTTTTTTTTTTAGGATATTCACGACTTTTCGGATTAGGGATGCAGGATAGATCCCCTCTAGGTTACAGTTTGCCAATAAAAAAAAACTTGATTTTAAATGTATGGCCCCGCAAACACCTGTATACTAATTATCTTAATGTATACAACTTTATGCCTTATTTTTTTCTAAGTGGGTTGTGGATCACACTTCGGTGAGACAATAAACAATCTGCATTCAAGACCTGCGTAGGACGATACTCGTTAGTCAGTCTACTGCTGAGCGGGACCTGCGCAGATAAATTAGTACAATCAAATTACTGAGCTTGGCATATTGGGGTCGGATTACGAGCAATAATGATTAGATGATTTTGTGATGGAATAAAAATCTGTAGCTGTATCCACTTATATTTTAGTACGATACCTACTGAACAATTTTAACCTCGTCTATGATTGAGAATAGGCAAATAGCATAGCAAACTTAGGAATTTGCCTTGTTCAAATGATTACGCACAGGTGAATAAATAATTTATTTTTTTAAATATTATTTAAATCGATTTTAATTTTCAAAAGCAGTTTTCAAAGAATAATAATATGTAGGTACAAGTATGTAACAAAGGAGGGAAATAATCACAGGGCATCCAGAAATTCGTCTGCGTCGTTTTGAACAGGAAAATGCCCAAAAGGCTGACAGCATTGCCACGCTGTATGGCAATGTTGATTTTTTTTTAGTTCAAATTACATTAAAACTTTCTTATTGAAATTGACTAGCTGTGCCTGCGACTAAGTTCACGGACTTTGTATACTTTTGACTTTACAGATCAACGGAAACTTAAACTTCTATGAAATACTCAGAATGAAATTACTTGTAAGAAAATACCTAATTATATTTAGAAATTGATACACATGTAGGGGAATCAAGCAGAGATTAAAAAGCACAAGTAAACTATTAGGCTTGATTTGGCTGAAACAAATATTTCTTAAAATGATAATCTTCCGACTAATGTAAATACTCAGACAGACTTGGTCCACACTTGCTCAAGACAGCGAGGAGTGGAAAGAAGTAAGGAGGCCTTTGCTAAAAATAAAATAAAATAATTTTAGTTAGCCACCACTCAGTGGATCCCAAATGACAGGAAACGGCTGCGCTGCGGGCCCAGAAAGAGATGGCGGGATGAGCTGACTCCTTCTTAAAAGATTAGCTCACAATCGCAGTAGACCGGGACAAGTGGAAAGAGGAAAGGGAGTCCTTTCTCTGCAGTGGGACAACACAGGCTTATAATAATCTATATAAATAAAACAAAGTCGGGTTAGTTACATTTATAACTCAAGAACGGCTGAAATGATTCTTATGATTTTTGATTTGTTGGATTTGTGTCCGCCGCGAATAGCAGAATAAGCTTAACTGTTATAAGAAGGGATTTTACGAAAAAAAAAAACAAATTATGAAAGTAATTAATTTTCTCATACAGTCATTCTTATTGATTCTGATGCGGTACGAAGTTCGCCGGGGTCAGCTGGTGATATGATAATTCCAATAATTAACAACAAGCAGATGATACTCATCACCACCCTCACCTCAGCTCTAATGACTCGACCTAATTGTGTACAATAAATCTGAGCTGTAAGCGCGTTCGTTTCAAGTTCAATATGTTAACATTTCGCGAGGCACAACGTGCGAACGACCATAGCTCATGCGATGCTATCATTTATCATAACTTCACTGCTTGTAGGGTGCCCATGCGCAGGAAAGTGAAAGAATGATTTAATAATAATTTGTTATTTGATCTTGCAAGTCTTGTTTATCTATCTCTTGAATCATAGTCAAAATAATAATTTGTTTCTTGTTAAAATTAAGTTGTTCAATTTAAAATTAAATTCAATTGTTTAATTGTCTTGATAACCATTAACATATTAACATAGGTGTCAATTCGAATCACTTAACTTTTCCTGCCTTCTTTTTTCCGAAAATTCTTACTGTGTTCGTCATATTATCTTTTATTTACTTTTCGTCACTTCAGTCTCATTCTTTTTTGTTTTTATTTTTTTATTGCCGAAAGGGCCTGCTCTTAACTTCGATCACGCCCGATGGAAAGCGATGGATAAGGTCTGTCACAGAACGAGCGTGCTTAGAAGATGCCAGTTCACGCTTGCTTTGAAGTCAGATGGGTTAAATGTGGATGGGAACACAGTATGTATATTTTCTAATTACAACATTCCAATTTTCTCAAGAGAACCGGACTTAGGATTGTAAAGACTTAGATCCTTTTCATTATTTGCTACACGTAATGGTGATAATTCAAAACTTGCCAAACGTCCACATAAAAATAAAATTACTACCAACTAAAGTATTACCTAACTAAAATACTGATCTTATCCCAGAACAACACTCCAACATGGCCAAAGTATCTAAATTATGATACGCGAACCGATTTACATACGTTATTGAGTGTGAGTCGCTGACACACTGCCTGCCCTCCGTCGGCACAGCTTGAACATATTATTGATGTACTAGACCATAAGTACAGGATGTGTGTTTGTTATCATGCTTGGTTTAATTTGTTGTAGTTTTATTGTGGTATATGGTAGGTCTTCCATTCTGCACTGGGCTCGCGTGGTAGATTACAGCCTATTACATTCCTATCGATGACAGGAAGCATGTGTCCCAACAGTGGGAATATTGTTGACTGATTATGCTAGACTGGGACTAGAGAGATTTCTATTACTTGTATACGTGTGGATGTATACGATAAATGCTGGAAAATGGCCTCATCTAGGGAGAAGTCTAGGTCTGGACTTAGGCTCCTCCTTAAATGAGGCCTTTGTGAGACGTCAACTGCTGGCAGTTGACGTCTGTGATATAATATATGAATATATAAAGGCCTCATCTAGGGAGAAGCCTTAGTCTCGACCTAGGCTCCTCCCTAGATGAGGCCTTTGTGAGACGTCAACTGCTGGCAGTTGACGTCTGTGATATAATATATGAATATATAAAGGCCTCATCTAGAGAGAAGCCTTGGTCTGGACCTAGGCTTCCCCCTAGATGATTCCTTTGTGAGACGTCAACTGCTGGCAGTTGAAGTCTATGATATAATATATGGCGTTGATTGAAATGGCGCAGGACTTTTGGCATTTCTTTATTCAACAAGGGCTTTTATTAATTAAAGCTACAGGATAAACTCTGGAGTCTGTGTATTCTGTTCATAAGAACAGGCACTAGGCAGAATCAATAAATAGAATAATAATTGACATGATATTTAAGTTTTCCATACCGAAACTAATTGAAAAGCCTCTCCAACCATCAACTGAATGTCAGTGTATGTTATAAGAGGCTCTCAAATTGGCACTCGACTTTATTTAGATTTATAGCCTTGACCGTCTTGATTTGATTACGTACGTTTTTTTCTTATTCCATAACTTTTTATTATAAGAGCAGTGGAGGCTCAGTGGTAACGGCCCCGACTTACGAGTCGTAGGTCGTGGGTTCAAACCTTGGCAGGCGCTTTACTTTGTGTAAATAATTTCACCGCCACTGCTCTAAAACCGACGAAGGAAAACATCGTGAGGAAACTGGCATGTCCCAGAATTAAAAATTCCAAGACACGTGCCTTCTCCAACCCGCACTGGGCCTGCATGGTGGATTACGGCCCACTCCCTATCAAAAAGTGAGGAGATCTGTGTCTGAGCAGTGGGATCATTATACGCTGATTATGCCATATAATGTTTTATGTAAAAGCACGCCTGCTCAAGTTTGCACCTTGAAGTGTCTTTTCAAGATTCCTCGATTTGTTACGGACTAGATCGAAATCATCAGTGAGTATTATTTGGTATTGTTCGTCGATTTATTGAGCTCCTTAAGTTTTGAGTTGAGCTGCAAGATTACTGACAAATGCATGCACTGACTGAACAGGTCCACTCAATGTCTGTGGTTTTCACATAATCTGATCAAGTTTATATGGATTTTAAAAGATACTGTGACTTTGACTAACAAAGATACTGTGAGTTTGTTTCGGCCTTTCTACTCAGAGGAGTAAGTTAGGAAACGCCGACCTCATCTAGTTTTTAAAATATGACTGTCGGGTAAACAAAGTGTTTGTACAAACCTACTTATGGAAACAAAATCATTTAACATAGAGCTATTTGTTTATATGCGTTAGAAAAATCGAATACCAATCTTCGATATTTCCCAAAATCCTGAATTTCTAAAACTAACACCCTGTAAGCTTTAAGTAACGTATTCTGCATAAGTACCGTTTGTAATTACGTTGTAAGGAACTTTGTTGTACTTACCTTAGCTTAGTAGTTTGCTTCATTTATTACGAGAAACGCTGAGAAACTTAGTTTGTTACTGACGTCTGTATTTCCAGGATGCTTGCAAATATAAACAGTATTTAAAGTCCTGGGATGAGTTATGTATAAATTGTGGAATTAAGCAAATACCATTTCTTTTACATAATATTCATTTATTGCAATAGTAATTGTATGCCATAATGGTCGTAAATAAAAGGCTGAATGCCAAAAGTCAGCTAAACTTTGGGCCGAGAAAAAAATTGAAATATATATGTAGGTACATAATGAAAAATTGCATTATGTACCTAATTAAGTTATGTCTTATGAGTTGTCAGTAAACATTGTTAAAGGATCCAACTTAATTTTTGTATGGAAAGTCAAACGACCATGAAAGAAAAAGAAAGAAAATACATTTATTTAGCACACAGCCGACTAAAAGACGGATGCTTATCACCTCATACGATGATGATAGTTTTTCCGGATTTCCTACATTTCCTTTCTTCAAGACATTATTTAGAATGAATTATTATTTCATAGAAACGAGTCTAGGTACCAAACCTATCCATATGGTCAGTTACTCGTAATCATATTGCAACTGTTAATCACATGTATAATACATATGCTCCATTAACTTGACACGTAATGCGTTCACGATTGTGTATAATTTGTATAATTAGCGTCAATTAGAGCGCGTCGTGTGGTTCAAATGAGCCACCCTGTGCTTTGTTGGGACCAGTTGTGACCACCGTGCGAGCATCCTGGGTGACTCTTCAACAGACACTGAAGTAATCTGAAATATACCAATTTTTGTGTAACTATTATAAGTGTTATTTAACTTGTGCACGCAATCTTGTATTTAATTTAATAATGATGTAAACTGTGACATTATGATTAGAAGCTGACCCCAACATGGTTGGGAAAAGGCTATGCAGATGATGATGACTGTAACAATTTTCGTTATGTGTATGATTTCCAAGCACTGCTGAACGACACGGTTTTTTAAATTCGGTTTTGTAAAAACATATTCAGCCTATTAGTTCCCACTACTGGGACAAAGCCTTCTCTAGTGGGCTGTAATCTTCTACGCGGGCCCAGTGCGGGTTACTAGACAGATATCACAATCATGTCTTTGAATTTTTGGTTCTAGATCATGCCAGTTTCCTCACGATGATTTCCTTCACCGTTTTGAACAAAGTGCAGCATAAATTATCATGTGTCATGTATAGAAGAATTAAAATTCAAAACACTTTAATGAAAACAATTTTTGAGATTCAACTAGTTACCCTAATAAAAATATGAATTTTAAATACCATAAACCCATAACAAAGGCCTAATAAAACCTCTCTAGAGACATCTATTAACGAAAAAAAATGGTCTAGACGCCATGTCACCCATTCAAACTTGTTCGAATCCAAATTCGAAATTCGAAATCGTATCGCGTCCTGACGTTTCCGCTACGTGCAGTTTCCGGCGCGCACGCGCACAACGAATCAGTAATCGCGCTTTTACATTCAGAAATGTTTTTTTTTCTTTTTTTTTCACTCCAACTATATGTATCCTGTGTTTTGATTGATGGCACGGAGATAGGCAAAGACCATTACCAGTCGAGCCTCATAGGATCCCGTTGATAAATTGGTTGCTTGTATTCTCTGCGTGTGCGCACAGGGCATGTTCGCAATTGGTTCCCCAATGTGGAGCTTTGTTGTTGAAATTTTAATGTGATTTTTTGGTTGTGTTGGAAGGTGTTAAAGATTATTGACTATAAATATGTATTAACTTTTTAATAATGTCTATTAAGTCGAGAAACAACTATAATAATATTTCATTCTTTATTATACCCTTGTTTACATATTAACACCAAAGCACGTGCTTTCGAATAAGGGATCCTGTAATTCTTTTTGCATTTTCATCAAGAAAACTTTGCAATATTTTACCAAGGCGTAACTAACAAATCGTGATCTTAATACGCCGTCGAATATACATATTGCAAAACTATACGTAAATCAGTTATTAATATTAAATTATTCAAATAGAACGCGATAGCCTGACGCTGACTTATGTCTCCGCTAGTTAATATGTATCACGTCCGTGATTGGTCGTTGACAGGTGACGTCACCGGAGTACGCGCCAGTGCGGTTGCAAACTTGAATTTTAGTTGCCTATTTAATTTTCATCGGGTATTTTCTTTATGGTTTGACTGGATTTTCCGGTGATACCGGTACGCAATTCTTGATTAATTTAGAGTGAAATAGAGAAATCATTTTGTATACTTTAAGTTTCCTATTGTTAAGTAAATTCTCAGTAAAGGAATTTACGAAAAAGGCTCTTTACATAAAGTAACACATGCTTGCTGCTTTCCAGGAAGCCACAATGGCTTTCTAAAGAAATAATGTTATGCTATTGTAATTAACTCTTATGGAAAAAGTTATTTAAAAGAGATAACCAAAAAAAAAATACAAAAAGTTTTATTGGCAAAAGAAAAGGTGATGACAGACAGTAATTTTACATAAACACAGTTAAGCTGCACATATGCAATGACAATTTTTTGGCTTGACCCTTGACCCCCAAACTGAGCAAGGCAATCTTGGGGTAACCAATAGCTAGATAATGCAGAAGTTAGTGAAAAATCCAATAACTCCAGCATTGTCTTATACATAATGATTTCCATCATCTATTCCAACCGAAAAAGCTGAAAAAAATACACAATATTCATTAAGTAGGTATACTCATTTAATCAGAAGCCAAAACCAAACGCCAAGTACATACAACTAAACCTTTAAAAATAGACCAGACACTATAATACCACCCATAATCCAATAACAATCAGACACAATAATCCACACACACTCACACACTCACACAAATATGGCGCTACCTTTGCCAACGTAATAATACGAAGTCTAATTCTAATTCAAGTAATACTCCCGTTTAGTATGCCAGTCGCGATGCGACCGCTGACGATACAGGTCGTATGATAAATACAGAACAATATGATGATCTATATACGAGGTGTACACGAGCACAGGGATGTATATTGAATAGTTAAATAATGTCGTGCGGCGGACATAGATTAGGTAGGTTTGTGGGGTGTGTTTTGTGCCTACAGGCATTTGAAGTTAGGACTGGGTGTGTTGTCGGTTGTATGATTAATTTTACTTCTCCTAAATATAATTCTATTCTAGGTTTTTAAATATTTGCCTGGGATTATTATTAGCAATTATAATTTATTATTTGAAGGTTTATTAACACTGCCATGATTTGGTGTCAGATTTTATGCCCATTTTTAGGTACAAAAGACATCAACGCGTGACAAATATTTATTATTTTATTAAAATAAATTATTTAACAGTTTTTTTTTTCATTTCAAAGGCTTTTGTTATGTCACCGCAATGTGAGGTAGGTTATAAACCGTTTCAGACTATAACCTCTCAGAGGCAAGTCACTGAACAATATTTCGTAATTTACTGTAATTTACGCAATGTCCAGTCTTTTTTTACTTACTCTGTGCCAATAAATTCTAAAACTTATTTAAATGTTGTATCACAAGTTAGAGATACGTATCTTTATATACGGGATTTCCGGCGTCTGTCGACTGTCGGGCTTGTCGCTAATATCCACGGAACCCTGATTCACGTGCTGTACCGGTCTTTGGCCTGAGGATCCCTAAATTATATTGTTTTGTATGCCTATGCGACGAAATGGAATTGTCCAACGGAAACTTATTTGTGTTGGTATTAAATTAGCCCAACTTCCTTCACTATGTAGATATAAAGGCTTGTGAAGGTACTTATCTGCAGTAAAACAATTTGGTGTCGTTTTACTTTAAATAAAAAGCTACCAAATAAAGATAGCCATAACTAGTACGTAACTTCAAAATAGGATTTTTTAATTATTAAAAAATGATATGGGGAAGAATTTTTTTTATTTTTATATAACAGTGTAGGAATAAACTTTTCCGTACACAAATAGCAGTAGTAATAAACAACAAAATACCATTTATTCTCTTTTTCTTAAATAATTTAATTTATAAACACCCACAAACAATAGTAAAACGCTGCAGCATACATAAAAACCTTTTTAGATAGATAATGGTACTACCCGTATCAACCACTCCACTCAACTTAGTAATGATCTCATTATGTTAAAATCTTAAAAAAGAAGTTACATACCATGTAACTTATTTTTTTTAAATATATTTACTGTACTGTTCAGTATTTTTATCAAAGAGATAATACATATAGGTATGTGCTGACCTGAGATCATAAACAAGTTGGAGATGGCTTCAAAGCACTTTCTTCAATTATTTGTCTAACATTAGAGGGGCAATTCCCGTATTTTTAAGAACGTTTTGTATTTCATCAGTCTCAATCCAGCAAAAATACTTCTAATTTTTCTTTTTTGATACATTTTTGACATTTATTGTCGCTGAAATGAGATTGCGACTTTTTGAAATACGGAAATTAGCCTCCAGTAATGCTATTCTGTAAAAATCTCACCGTGAAAACTTAGGTGAAGTGAGCTTAAAGTGAGTTGTCAATAGTTTCAATCCCAAGGATTGACACTATTGACAGCTGTCAAGTGTCACTCCCTAGGATTGACACTATTGACAACTCACTTTAAGCTCACTTCACCTAAGCTAGTGATCTTTTTACAGAATAGTACCGCTGATATTGCAACTATCCGTGTCAGTTGCCCCACTCAAGTTAATAGTGATCTCATTACCTTAGTTGACAGGCAGCCGTGGATCGGTGATCCATATGAATATGCATCCACCGCCGCACACAGCTCACGACCACCTGACGCTTTCACCATTTACACCGATTTTTCTCCTTTCTCTAAATAGGGTAATACGATTGGCTGTTGGAAAGCTGATTGACAATGTGCAATTGTGTAGTGACAGAAAAAGAAATCTTAGGAACTAACTCGGTGTTAGGCACAGATATAGATATATCTAGGATAACACAAGTATCACGATCTGTATGAAAACCAAGCGTGCCATTTTTTGACTACCTACTATGACGTCACAAGCACTATTTAGTGATGGGAAAATCAAATCAATTCAAAGACGCCGGCCGCGTGCGGCACCCGTCTCGCCCCAACCCTGGGGCCTAGCGCCAGTGCTCACGCTCACCCAGCCAGCAGTATTTAGGACTGAGCGCGAAAGTGGTGGCTTACGATTTTTGTACGTAAGCTGGTGCGATTTTTGGCACGCGAAGTAGTTGCGTTATCTAGGTGTATCTTTATCTGTGGTGTTAGGCTGTACAAGTTCTCTGAGTTTAATGCTATGAGTTTGTTTCGGCCTTTCTTCTCAGAGTAGTCAGTAGAGTACACCAAACTCATTTAGCTTTAAAACATAATATAATTTTGATGAGTAAAAGTGGTTTTTTTTTACCCATTTAACAGAAATATGTATAATTTTATCACAAGTGGCGTTAAGTTTTTTTTCGTAGTTGTTTGAAAGGATTACATTTGGGAATACATTTCTAAATACGAAAGCGTGTGTCAAAGTTGCGTGCTACCAAAACGTCTTCAAAGAATAAGAAAATTAAAGAAATGGCTTTATTAAGTAATGAAAAAGTTGATTATTTGGTGATCTAAATACAAGAAACTTATTACTGAAAGAAAATCAACCAACTTTAAAGATCTAGTTAAAATAATGTTCAAATAGGTTCAGAGACGTAATTCGAAAATTAAAAAAACGTGACTAGGTAATTCTTTAATTTCTGTGAATTTATGACAAAAGGATTAAAACAAAGATATAACAAAATTGAAAAACTCTTTTTACACTACAATAACTCCTACAAAGAAGTAGGTAATTCTTTAAAGAACAGTAATAAATTCCATTGTCACACATAAGTAGTATTAAAATAATGTGTTGAAGGTTTGCCAATGTTATTGTGGACGTAAACAACCGTGTGTGGTCTTGGCTGTTTAATATGGTCGTCATCACTCCTCCTGTCCAAAATCGCGACTAAGGGATATAGCTTATAAGGTCGCTAAAAATAACTATCGAAATCATTGAATTTGTTACTATGTGTATAGTAACTGCGTTTAAAGTTGGTTGCAATATAGTAGTATCGTTGAAGGTTGTAGTTTATGTGAATGTATAGTAAAGACGCCAGCACATCAAGCTACTCGAAACTGTCAAATTTTCCCAATCAACTGTGAATTTAATCGCTTTAGCGATAAATTTAAAAATCTATTAAAGAAATTTTATAGATTGTAATAGCTTGATGTGCTGGCGTCTGTACATCAAAGAAATGAATGCTGAATATCTGGCACATGTGAAGAATTTAATTATTTAATTTCAATGTGCTGAAGAATTTAAAAAAATAAACAACTTATCGCAAAAAAAAATAACATAATTTATGAGACAGTGATATCGTGCTTCTTTTCTTCTTCTCGCCCTTTTCCGATGTTGGTAGGAACCCCTAGCGAGAATGGAACAAAAATCGTGTTTCACCAACCGGTGAAACACGATTTTTCTTCCATTCTCGCTTGTCGGCAGTCATTACATCAGTCACTCTTTTTATATACACAAAAACTCGCTATTACACATAAAATCCAAGAACAAATACTAAAAAGAAAAGCATTTTAAATGTACAATAAGAATTAATAAGTTCAGAGCTATTTAGATATCAGAAAACAGTCTACAAGGTTAGGATACCTACAAGACTTCAAAAGCAAAGAAAAAACTGCGAATAAAAAACACAGCCAGACTTTACTAGACTAGAGTTTCAAAGAAGACAATGCAAATGTGTCTAATCCCAGAAATTGATCAGACGTCAAACATTCGGACGAAGAAGAAAACTCAACATCCACTTAAAATTCAGCGCACAGAGATCGTGAAGGTAGGTAAATAAGACTGACTCACACCGCAGCATTACCACCTTAAATATGTTAACACGATCTTAATCCAGACGATTTACTAGTCAATTATACAGCATCAAACGACTTTGTGATCCAAATCGACTGCTTAGTATTACGGTTAGGTTCTGTCGTGTGTTCAATCTACAAGTTTAGTTTGTCAGTTGAGCATTTGATTTGGATCGGGCGGTCTATTCTGAGAAACGTGTCATGGAGTCATAGTTTAAACAATGAGTGGGACATAGAGTAGGTGTGGTTGTAAGTGGCAGAAGGGTGGGGTAGGTAGAAAGAGTCATTTTGAACGCAGAGTCATGTGCTTGCATCTCATGGTAATATTCAGGTACTGATATTAAATGGTATCTGGGTAAGATTTGTATTTAGTATAATACAATGCTTGGGCGGCGTGCGTGTATGACCAGCATCCTAATTGTAACACATTATCAATCTCAATCTGAACCATTTTGAAGGATATTACTAATCCATCGCTTCATATGTGCGCAAAATTTTTCTGCTCAACAGCGTAAATAACGCAATGAATGTTGTGGAAATGTCAAAAAGAAAGCCATAGATACTGATTGAGTGTTACGCAATTACCCCGCAGATATGTGAACGTAAACAAAGCAATAGGAGTATGTAAGGATCGTAGCAATTGGCGTCTATAGTTTCTGCCTAGCCCTATGGGAAGACAGCGTGAGTTTATGTGTGTAAAAAGCTTGGGATTTTTTCTTTGAGTTGTGAGGCCTTATTTTTCTGTGAGAAATCATTTTTTATAAAACTAACAAAATAGAATAGAATACTCTTTATTATGTACACCATATAAATTACAGACCTAAATATAGAAACTGTACAAGGGGCCACAATGGGCGGTCTATAGATAGGATATTCTAGGGACGTTCTAAAGAATTATCAAATCGAATGGTGCTCATGGTATACCAACGTCTCGGAGTTGTCAACGTATCCGTCAGAAGATATAAACGCCAGGTAGTCTAAACATCCTATACTTTGCTGAAAATATTAAACTGTTGAAAAATCTCCTTCAGCAACTTTTCTTTTAAACTACTGCAAATCTACAATTGGAAATGGAATACATAAAAATAAACTACCTCATTTGCCTCACAGAGGCAACCACTTTAAACCTATAAAACCAACAGCTCACTCACAACACACAACTAAATGATCTATAATTGTATTATGGATCATCTGTACGATGCGCGTGGGCGCCATTGGGACGTGAGCGCGCATTCGTATCGATTGTAATCGATTCCTATCGTGAAATTAGTATAGTGTCGCTCGATGACGCAATGTAATGGTCGTCTTCTTTTAGATGTGGTTTACAAGTGCTTGTAATTAACTGTTTTGAAATAATTAATAATACTATAGGCTGACCGCTTAACTGAGACGTCGCCTGAGGTAACTGCGCGGTGCGGGAGGGGTGATAGTTGTCACAAGTTGAGGAATCACTGAGCTCTCGCATCACTACACCCCTCCCGCACCGCGCTGCTACCTCAGGCAACGTCTCAGTTAAGCGGTCGACCTAAAGGCCACTATTGTCTCACTGCAGGGCACAAGTTTCTTGTCATACAGAGAAGGCACGAGCTTTGATCACCACGATTGCTTAAAACGGGCTGGCAATATCAGACTTATATTAAGAGCGTTTACGACGTACGGCATTTCATACAAACTTTCAAGCCCTTTTTTATCGAAATGAATGAACCGATTTTAATGAAACTTCATACGCATAAGCGAAAAAAGGAAAACCTGGACTTTTAGTTAAGAGCATTTACGGTAAAGTTGAAAATCTATTAAAGAAATTTGACATATTGTAGTAGCTTGATGTGCTGGCGCCTGTACATATGAATTGAAAAAATCAGAAGTAAAAAAATTTTACCCACAATCTCATGCATGAGGGGCACAAAAAAACAAAAAGGAAAGAAAAATATACACAAACAACGTAGGCAAAAGCCTACTGAATCATAATGTACCGTACTGAATCATATAAAAAGTTGACAATTTCATTCAATAAGTTGCATTCATTACACAGGTCTTACACAGGTCTGAATTAATTATGTGTTAATTTTGCAATTAAAATGCCTTGACTACGAGAAGACTATTTTCCTCGTACAGAAGTCCCAACCACATTGCTCTTGCTATAGCATTACATGGTTGCGGACAATACTTGATTTGTTGTGGGTACTTACTACCATAGTTAGCTTTATTTTGTTCTATTGAGGATGAATCGCTTACCAGTAAGCTGAAGTATTTTATTATGTTTGAAAAACATAAACCTTTAATATCTAGATTCTTAAAGCAGAAGACCAAGAGTGCTGGCACCAGTTGTCTGGCATATTTGCTGAACTGTGCCTTTTTGGCGCAACCGTGAGGAACACTTTCCTGCTAATTTCTTACATCGGACTTTGCACTTTTTATTTTTATCTTTGTTTTTATCTGATGTACGACTATTATCTGTATTACTGTCTGGTGTATTATGTGTCTCTTAGTCTGTGCTAAATAAATGTATTTTCTTTTTTTCTGGGACGCTTGTTCTCTTGACGTTTAAGTTTTATTTACAGCTACGAGTACAAGGAAAAGTTTTTATTTCTGAAATTAGATAGCTACGATGTTGTACAGGATATATTTTAAACAGTACGCAAACAGTAACTATGAATTCAGCACACGATTCTGGACGCCCTAGTGTAGAAATATTTCACCTGTTTAAAAAAAAAATCTGCTCTTTCATAAAACAGTGCAATCCTGCGCAGTCCAAATGGGCAGAGCAAATTAACTTTTTAACAACGGACAAAAAATTTCAAAATCATGTATTGAATTCATACAGTTTGTGCACTGGTTAAAAGATTATCCTGTATAATTCAATCATCAATATTAAAGTGTGAAGACATGTGACGTCTCGTTTAAAATCATCGTTGATAACAAGGCAAACAATGAGCATATCATTCATCTCAAGTGTCAAAGAGATCGTGAGCGAATCTCTTGTCTTCACCAACCCAAGACCATATCCGGAATCTAATAAACACTAATCTTAAACATAAACAAAACACGTCTATGATTCTATTTACACATCACAATCAAAATTGACCACTTGAAAGAGGTCACAACATTCAATCGTGATCATAAACGCGAAATTCGTGACGGTCTGTGTGCTAAAGGTCGCGCTGAATGTTATCACTCGGATAAATTAAGAATCGATTCTATGACGGTATCGATTTATTTATTGAATGAACATCGTTACGATGATCTAATTTTACGGCGGGCGTGACGAATGCTGGGTGTAGAGTTGGGGGGTTTTAGATAGGGCTAATGGAACTCGTGTTTTCCCCTTTTTCAGGTATTGTTAAATGCTAAACTTATTGGAGCGCACCTGCTCCTAGACAATATGACTATGACAGTTTATAGATTGGACTATTTTGTTAGCTCAAGAATTTTATTTATTTAATTTACCATTGCTGTACACACATATGTATAATTAGACAAGAAGAAAGGAACAGACAAATACGTACGCCAGCACATCAAGCTACCCGAAGCTGTCAAAATTTCAAAATCGATTTTGAACCTTATTCTTTAGTGATAAAGTTGAAAATCTATTAAAGAAATTTAACAGATTGTAGTAGCTTGATGTGCTGGCGTCTGAAAAAAGGTGGTGGGTGGTAGGCGGGGTGTGTGATGGATGGTGGTGGGTTTAGTATTTGTACTTAAATTCTGGATCTATCAAAATGGGTCAGTCTGAATCTAGTCATTCTAACTTACATAAATACTAGCAGCGTCCCGCTGTTTCACCCGCATAAGTTTCTATCCCGTGAGAATATCGAGATAAAAGTATTATATGCGCGAATCCTTTTTATAAACCTGGTTTCTTTCATTCAAATCCGTTTAGTAGCTTTTGCGTGAAATAGTAACAAACTTACAAACACACTCACAAACCTTCGCCTTTATAATAATAATGTGATTATTATAGTAGGAAGGATTACATACTTGCATCAAAGGATGTAACTATGTCATTAATTTATTATTATAAATAAGTGAAGACAGACAAATTAATTATAATAATAAAGTAGTTATTTAGTAAATTATTATATCATTAGATTTAATAATGTATATATTTTAACAAAAGGGCATTGTCCATTTTCTATAGGACTTTGGCCACTCGTAAACAAACAGTTCAGCTAATAGTATGTGATTGATTTAATAGCTCATATCAGTAAGAATGAGTCTATAAACCTAGTTTTGTATCAAGATGTAGATTTAGATACTTTTTTAACATTTAATTGATCCGTATCCGATTCCGTAGGTGTGCCAGGTTCAACGTAAATACAAGGTTCGGGGTCCATAGAAGAGCGAGGGTCGTCAAGAAGGGAAGAATTGGAATCCATTTTAACAAAAAACCAAAGTAGTCGTTAAAAAACTCACAAAAACAACTCTCACGAAGTCACGATGCAAAGAAACAAAGCGAATGTTAACTGTCATTTTGACAAATTGACACAATATTTTTAAGCACAGTGTTGACATAAAAAAAAGCAATTCTATATCGATCCATTCGAAATCGATCAAAATGTTATAAGTTCTCCAGAAATAGTGTATAAAACGTCAGTTTATAATTTTTTATGTCCTAAATCGTTTATTAGCATTTTTACTTATGTAATTTAACGAAAACTATGTTAAATACAGTGGAGAGATTGCATTGTATTTTAAATCGATTTTAATTTGTTGTTATAACGAATTTTGGTTTGGCAACACCGAAACCAAATCCAAAGTCGGAACCGTGCGTTTCACGAAAGAATTCCCTTCGCCGTAATATTGGCACCATTGCTTTTCATTGAAGGTAAAACAATTCTTCAATGAAAAGCAATGGTTCCAACATTACGGCGAAGGTAATTCTTTCGTGAAACGAATTTTAGATCAAATCAGATACTAAAAAAAAAAGATTTTTTACAGTGCTAATTGATACAAAGTTATTTCATCAGATAATTACTAAAATATAATTTAAAATAATGGTAAATTACTTTTTTGCATAGCATCGTGTTTAAAAATGGCCAAGTTTAGACAATGCCCTTTACATTTTTCTGTGTATTTCTTCCTCCTCCCCTGCGGCCCCACCGCATCCGTCATGAGATGGTGGCGATCCCGTTAAGGCCACGGAAGGTAGGGAGAGAGGCGCACCGCAATACCGGCACTTCTCTCCCGCCACGGCCTCCAACCCTCAGCCGCGATGCCTCCCATCGCGGCCCGCCTCAGTTACGATGTCGCCCAAGCCGCACTGCAACCTACTTGTCGGCCGCTACGTCGTCGGCTTCCGGCAAAAGCCCTGACGAGCGGCCCCTCCTCGGGTTCCTCTTCGCTTCACCGTGGGTGACCAAGCCACGGCTACTGAGTCCTCCCGCCTCTACAATGCGGGTACCCACCGCTGGGGTAGGTTATTTTCCTAGTCCAACATCCGGACACCGCATCTACAACCTTCCTAACTCTATATTCCTACTAAAGGAAGCTCGAGATATAGGTCATAGGACCAGCACGACTGCTACTTAAATCATTAGATATTATAATCATTACGAACGTCAGATTATTTCCTTGACTGTTCCAACTCTTCGATTCGCAGACATCAGCGTGCGATTAATGCCAGAGCAAGGTGATTCCGAATTAATGTTTTGTGTTCATAATGTTTGATTAAGTGCTGTTGTTAAATGTTTAAGAGACTTAATAAAAATTGATATTGTGTTTCTATTTTAATTGAATTCTTAACGTATTTAAAAAATATATATATTTAACACAACTGGATTTGCTTTTCATTAGGCTATTTTCACAACCTTGAGTTCTTCCAGGATTTTTTGAAGGGAAATTAAACTACATTTAACGTATTGTTGCTCTGAAAGAATTTCTTACTAAGATGTAAAACTAAATTTTTTATACAAATCAAGAGGATAAGCAGCGGCATTTGTGTACTTTGTTATAACAGTTCCAATGACCAATCAATTTGTACATTAACATGTACAGACGCCAGCACATCAAGCTACCCGAAACTGTCAAATTTTCTCAATCAACTTTGAACCTTATGCTTTAGCGATAAAGTTGAAAATCTATTAAAGAGATTTTACAGATTGTAGTAGCTTAATGTGCTGGCGTCTGTACAGTTCGTGCCACGTAAGAAGAGACTTGACCCCGCCACCCCCGCCTCTTTCCGCCGCCCCGATGACGCCCGGTGCGGGACGGGGACCGGGCGTCATCGGGGCGGCGGAAAGAGGCGGGGAGGCGGGGTCAAGTCTCTTCTTACGTGGCACGCACTGTACCTACAGTCCGGCCGTCGAGAGAATGTATTTCTGACACCTGTCAGTGCGACAAATCTAGTAGCTAATAAAGATCAAATTCGCAAAACACGTATGCAACTGACAGGTGTCAAGTACGGACTCTTTCGACGGCCTGATTGTAGTTTTTTTTAGTGATATTCATAGCCAATGTATGTTTATCGTAATATTCTGCTATAAATCGACATTAGACCATTATGAACCATCTATTACATCATAGAAACAAAGAACCATGTCAAGATAAAATCACTGTCTCACAAATAAATCATCGAGTATTACGCCAAAGTGTTGCACGATTAGAAATTAAACTGCCATAGTTATCCGTCGGTGTAAAGATGGGTATCTGGACGATAAAATTATTAATTTAACTGATGTTATGGGTTCTGTTATAAAATAAATAATAAGTTCGTGTCTGTTCTCAAGAATTTATTGAATTATAACTTTGCGCGCGATCTTATTTTGTTTGTAGGAGAACTGAGATGTTTTGATGCTTCGTTGTATGGATACAATAGTAGATTTCACAACAAGTGCACAAAACAAACCATTTTTATCCGAGACTTTTAGCAGCCCGAGCCGAAGGCGAGGGCTGATAGTAATGTCGAGGATAAAAATGGTTTTGTGGACGAGTTATAAACTCTGCTTTTCACTTCGATTGCGAGGAAATAAAACAGTAGTATAACATAACATTTCTTTAATTAAAATTCAAAGTAAAATTAGAACAGTTTTGAATACTGAAGGAAATTGTTTTTCCCGGCATATTAACGGTATTTTTCTGAATTTGTGAAGACGACATATTGTGAGAAGATGGCATATTATGAGAAGATGGCTCTGACGACAACAAGGAATCTCTGGATGTAGAAGGGACGGATTCGCTTGGGATTAAATTAATGGCTTCTGTTATACGGTCGGTAATCTTGCTTTTGTTCTGTACGGATTCTTCAATGTATCCCTCAGCAACCTGATCAGACTTCCACCCGCCATGTCTTTTCAGCATTGTTAAGTTTGCTCCCGAATCTGCTAGAAGGGTGGCTGAGGTCCGGCGGAAGCAATGACCCGTGTAATTTTCGGGATTTTCTAATTTTAGAAAAGTTGCGATCTGTTTGGGAAAGGCTGCAAATTTATTGCGTCCTATAACTTGCTTAGTGCACTTCCCATTTTGATAATTGAGGAAAAATTTATTAGTCGACACGTTTTGAGGACGTAGAGCTTGGTAATTTTTAACTATTTTTAGGTAATCTCCTTTGACAACAAATGTTCGCTCCCGTTTGTTTTTTGTGTCGGGTAAGTTTATTGCTTGCAAAAGCGTGTCCGTCTTTACGTCATTTACGGTAATGTTCGCAAGTTCAATGCCTCGGCATGCACCGCTTATACCAAATATAAGTGCCACCTAAAACAAAATTAATAACTTTATACACTTTAGAACAAAAGAGCAATAGGTATATGAGCAATAAAATATGAAAGGAATGTGTATTACGTACTTTTGTGGCCAAATATGTTTCATCTGGAGCGGTATTTAAGAAGGTTTCCACTTGATTAGCTGAAAGGACCTTGCTTTTCTTGCTTTTGTGCCCACTTGAAAGCCTCTTCAACAAAGATGTAAGCTTCGAATAATTTTGTATATTAACAATGTCCTTCATTTGTAATGTTGCTTTCAGCATGGAATATATACTCCACAGTGTAGACGGCTGAAGTTTTTTGGATAATTCATCAAAATAACTCAAAAGAACTCTTTCCGAGAACGTAGTTACCAGTTTTTCTTTTCTCCAATTTACAAAATTATCGTAAACTTTGATATATTTTTCCCGAGACTTTGGCGGTAATATCTGTTGCACAACTCTCTGTGCATTCATTTCCATAAGCGTATTAGGAGAGACTGTTAAATCCTCTTCTTCACTGGACATTTTTAACAATTTTAGCAAATTGAAGAAATTAATAAATGCACGAAAAAAGAACAAGAGCTGTTTCCCGCCGCTTTATTTTTTTTTAAATCTTACGACATTGATATTAAGGCTGCAGACCTATACAGCCTACTATTAAATTAATTTTGTAATAATAATTTTCTTAAATCAACTAACCTACCGTACTTGAATTAAAATTTTAATATCTATTATATCTTAAAAAACACATAAGGCAAATAAATTAAAGTAAATATTATATAATAACAAATTCATCTATGAACTTCTTATTGCATTTGGCTGTATGGCTCATTTTCTTTGCCTTAATATAATACATTTATGAGTAGATACGTTAACGCCCTTGTGCACAAAATTCGATTTTGTGCAGCCTATACCCTGCACAAAGAAGCACTTTCAGAGCATGAGAAGTGAAAAATATATTTCACTTTTATCGCCGTTGGTTTGGCTATTAATAACGTTATTTAGTCAAATATCAATGGAATATACAGCATGAGACTTATACAGTAACTTACAATATACTTAAATCAATAATCATTTTGAACATTATGTAACAAACTGGATATTACGACAAAAAAATAATGAGTAAAGGCTTTTTAAATAAAATCTTAATAGTTCTTTGCAAAAAATATCGTTAGTTTTTATTATGATTATTTATAAAATATAATACTTATCATTATGTGTGTAATGCAAGTAATGCGTATCTATTACGGGAAAACTGTTAATCTGAGTAGGTTCTAGTAATAAATGTTTTGTAAAGAGTATTTTTATAGTATTAAATCTTCCTCAGCGTTGTATAGGGCGAAATAGCGGAAGAGTCGGCCGATCGATGCTTTGGCAGTAAAAAATTGAAATATGTATTATAAATAATTTTGGAGGTTAGGTATATCCGACGAGCGGCGCGCACGACTGACGAGTTAGGTGTCGATTATGTTGATAAAATGTAGAAAAAAATAAGGAAAATTAGAAATAATATAATTATAACATCTTTTGCCCTGGCGGTGTTAAAAAAAGTTGATTTTTTTTTAAAGAAAAAGTAAATAATTTGAATCTTACGAACCTCATTTTAATATCGTCACTATTTTTAGCAAAGTTTTCAAATTAAACTGGTTTGTTCTAGGAGGTACCTTTTTTTTTTGATGTCGGGGGAGACCTTCAAAAGGCACCCGACCTCCGGGCGGTCGGGGAGTGTGGAATTTTTACCTCACTAAAACCGCCCCGGTGATCACCATCAGCACATAGGCGTGGTACCGGTTTCTCTTAAAAGACCAATTCCGAAACCCCCCGTGTAACGCCTGTAAGGCACATCCCTGGGGAGACTGTAAAGGGGCCTCCCCTGAGCCCCGCTATGCATGGCAGCACGTGATCACTGTGCCACCGTCTTCCCTGAGGTCACTTGGTGGGCGGACGGAGTCCCCACTCTGTGCGCCCGCGACCCCAAAGGTCCACCTACTAGGAGGTACCTACTGACAAAACAAATAAATATCTTTATAAACAGGTGAGTATGATTTATGAATGATAAAATCACACTTTTTTTCTCGTTGACTGCCTCATTGGTTTAGTAGTCGGAAGCGCGACTGCTGATCATGAAGTTGTGGTTTCGATTTGGGTTTCGGGAAATGTTTTATTGGGTTTTCCCAGCAGAAATTTCTTAGTACTTATTAGCCCGAGCCTGGATTTGTGCCCGATAGATGGCAATAGGCTCGCCCCCCCCCCTATTACATGGGACTTAGACATAACTGGAGAAATGTGCGGTGTGATCACACCTACACCACACCACACACACCTATAGGTACACCTTTTCCTCACCCTTCCGGGACAAAAGGCGTGATGATATGTCATCACACGTTACTGTTTCCGTGTTTGAATCCGTTGGGACATCAATAGTACAAATGCCAGCACATCAAGCTACTCGAAACTGTCAAATTTTTCCAATCAACTTTGAACCTTATGCTTTAGCGATAAAGTTGAAAATCTATTAAAGAAATTTGACAGATTGTGTGTTGCACATACTTGATATCGTCTTTTCTACGGATAGAAAAAAAAATCGCAAAAAAAAAAAACAGCGGTTCCCTACATTTTGACAAGTTTGTGAACAAAAATGTAGGAAACAGCACACTTTTTTTGCGACCTATTTCGTATTTTTTTGTATATATCGCCAGAAAAGGCGATAACAAGTAGATATGTGGTATAATTTATTGCATGTGGTTTCCTTACTGTTTGTGTAAAGATTGGTTAATTTAAAAAGAGTGTCCATGGAGTTTCTTGCATGTTCTTCTCCATAGATACCTACGCTTTGGAATGGGCAACTAGCTTCATATTTTCTGACTGACCGACTTCTTGACAATACAAAAGTGCCTGTAAATGGTTTAATTGAAATAAATGCTTTGAGTTTGAGTTAAATACTGGTCTTTCTGCTAACAGCTTTACTCCCCAGCTTTGTCGTGGGTATCCGTCGTGTATCGATCCATTTACTGGTGCTCATTATTTATTTACAATATCATTAACATATTATTTATTGTTGGGCTAAAGGTCACGGAGGGCACGACGCCCTCCATCGAGATGTAAGTGAAAGCTTTGGTTTAAAAAGTTGTGGTTTATGGCACTAGCACTGGTTGTCAATTATATGTTTATCGTGTTGGTATATAATCAGTAGTATTGGACATCATATTTTGTAAAAAATAATGTTTAAAAAAGTATGTCATCAAAATGGGTAAATAATGTGCTGTTCAAAGGGATAACACAATACATGATTAGTCACATAGCATAACTTCACGCCTTGTTTCGCGGGTTGGGCAGAGGTGTACCTACAGTGCAACCATATTTCGCCTGTTAAGTTCAAGTTCCATGTAAAGGCTCCTACGAACAGGCGCGACACGCGATATAATCGCGATATATCGCGATATATCGCGCGCGACACAAAGGCACCGCCCTTTGCGCAACGTGCGGTGACTTTGTGTCGCGCGCGATTTGATCGCGTGTCGCGCCTGTTTGAAGGAGCCTTAATAGGGGGCGAGCCTGTCATCCAGGCAAAAATCCAGACTACGGGCTGCTGCTGAGAAATTCCAGTTTCCAAATTTTGCCAGACGATTACTCAGTAGCAGAAAAAAATGGATTTAGATGGACAAGCTAAATTCCAACACAAGAACTATCTCGTTTAAAGGGGAGGGACTGATAAGTACAGTATGGACTCATTTCTGAGCTTTTCACCATAATCGCAACCATCAGCGTCTCGATGGTTTATTTTCGTTGGATCCCAGTTTAATATTTTTGGCGTTGGATCCCACCGAGCATTGTTATGTATTTCCGTTAGACCCCAAATTTAAAAAATGCAAATAATTACGTTTTATTGTTGTTGAAAAGTCCAGAAAATTTTCAATAATTTTATTTAAATATTTTTTTTTCATTTCAGGATCAATTTACACGTTGTTTATGATTTTTTTTAAACTTCCCATTACGAATTGATGTTTGGTCCACAAATACTTAATTGTTCGGGATCAGGTTTGTACCTGTAAGATCATTGTGTACACCCAAAATTCTAGTGACAATAATAAACGATCTATAATTTCCTAAAGGCCTAACACAACTCAAATACCATCCATTCTCCGAAAGCCCAGTGACATCACTCCCTAATCTCCGGAAATAACAAGCCCTCATTAATTGCTCCCACACTTGAGGAACACAAACAAGCGATAACTCTTTGAGCCCACAATCGTATCGAGTGGTCTTAAGATATCTTAAGCCGTCTCGAGACCGTTTTAAGAAGATCTTAAGACTATTTTTCGGAAATGAAGCATGCAGTCCAGTTGGTTGAGGACTCTTGATGATGCGTTGGTTAAATAGAATGTGGTATGGTCTTGGGTCAATATGGTTTTGAATTCGGGCGTGCAGCGTTGAGTTGTTGGATGCGGTAGTTTAGAAAACAACACAAAACTATTCATTCCAATATTGATACGATCTGCTTGTTTCTGATGGTTGAATGGAATTTAGCTGACGAGAATTAATAGAAAGCAGCTTTGGTTAATTTTCAAGTAGGGATTTTAAAACATTTTTTTTTGGTATTAAAAAAAATATTGCTAAATAGGCCCGCTCTTAACCTACCTCTTGGTATCATCTTATAGTTGTTCAAAAGTATTAATTATTGAGTTAAGTATTAATTTTGTTTTATAATACAGTTTGTCTCATCGTAAAATAAGTAGCATGTTTGATTAATGATGATTTAATTTCCGCCTTTTTTAATAGCTGTTTAAATCGAACCTCATGTACCTACGATTTTTTTCCCTGAAAAACATTATAGTCACAAAGCCGTTATTTACTCTAACTGATTATGCCACATCCAAATATTGCGACATCATATAAAAACACCCGAATAAATTCGTCACATGCGCGTGGGCATGTTGTTATCATAGAAAGCAGATTCAAGTGTACCGTGTAATACCGGAATTCTAACAATAAACATGGAATTACGTTCGCTAAGTCTGTATGTTTGTCGACCAAGTTTATTTTGTCCAAGATCATTATTTGACAGATGTATGTTTGGCTTGATTTCTAATAGGCTGGGAATTCGACTGAAATTAGTTAATGATTAAAGTGGTTCGATTGGTTTTATTTTTAACCGACTTTAAAAAGGAGGAGGTTCTCAATTCTTTAATGAAATAAGATAAATCTTGAAGATGCCCGAAAGGTTTTAGGAACGGTGCACTCTATACTCTTTTAGTCGATGATTAGCATAATCAGTATATAATGTTCCCACTTCTGGGACATAGGTCTGCTCTCGGTGAGAGGGAGTGGGCATAATCCACCACGCGGGCCCAGTGCGGGTTGGTAGATGTCACATGTCTTTGAATTTTTGGTTGTAGGACATGCCGGTTTCCTCACGATGTTTTCCTTCACCTTTTTGAGAGCAGTGGTGATGAAATAATTTACACAAAGTAAAGCGCCTCTCTGGGTTCGAACCTATGACCTACAGTTAATAGTACGTAAGTTGCAGCTTTTACCACTGAGCTACGACTGCTCTCATCTCAGTCGATAGTTGCGGTTAACTCTTCATTACTCATTGTAAATGGTACTTTACTTCTTAAGGAAACGGGTAGACGCGACATCTTAAGGAAACTTGCATCTTTGTATATCATCAATAATTGTGAGTTTTCTATTTGCTCCCCTTACCAAGAAAATAATTTCAGTATTCTAATGGCTAGTAATTATTTGTACTAATGTTCAAATGAATTATTCTTTATTAATATTAATTAATCTATTTCTTAGAATGTTACCTACTAATCGTAATTTTCACGATTTTTATCTATTAGTTACATGGTTTTCCCCACAGGTCATAATATAGTGACATTTCGACCCATTCGTGTCCTTGCAAAAGCACTATTTTTTATTTAATTTTGTTTGATCCTGACTTTATCGTAATTCATTTTTGTTATAATTTTATTTTATTTAAAACATGATTTTAATATTAATAATTGTTTTCAATATTCAATTTAATTTTGTTTTAACCTTAATTTTGTTCTAATTTTGTTTTTTCATTTAGAGCTGATTTTTCCAACGCCAGATAATTTTATCGGAGGAATAATTTTGAAATTTGACAATTCTTCCATACAAAAATTGTCAGCGTCATATTCCACGAAAAAAAATTATCTATATAGGAGCCAGGATTTTTCTGTAACCTGTTTTTGTGGCAATAATGTTAATTATTATTATTACTGAAGGATTGAATCCCTGTCCTTTTTAACTTACGTAGGTATACTGTTGTGTGGAAATCGGTTTTCAAGGTATGGGCATATGATGCAGAGGAATGAGAAAACTTTTGTGAAGAAAATTTTGAGTATGAATGTGGATGGCCATAGGAGTAGGGGATGATCAAAGAAACGTTGGATATACTGTATAATAAAAAAGGGGGTGACTATGAGATGATGACTAATAGAGAATTATGGAAGAAAAATCAAGTTGCGCCGATACCAAGTAAATTGCGATAAGGGCTGGAGAATAATGTGAAGGTATTTACCTAAACACATACGTATTGTACTTTGAAATCTTATTGGTTATGGAAGGCCAATTTCCAGATTAAAAATGTCAGATAAGAATGATGACACCTGCTGACCGGTCTATAATGACAGAACAACATGAGCTAACCTAGTGTAGACCAAGCCAACAAAAGAGCAGCTCACCGCAGAATGTTCCCACCCCACTTCTCGACAAACAGCTATGAAAACATAATTTTCTCCGCACTCCTACTTCCTAGCCACTTAACAATCTCACACAAATACGCTTATAATATTCACATACATCGATATCCCACAATAATAAGTTTGCACCATAAATCGCACCGTAGGTCGAGGTCACAAGGCACAATTAATAAATTAAGGTGCGCGGTTTAGTCCGCTAACAGAGGAATATTCATAGCTGGCATAATGTATGATAAATGTAGCGAGAAATATGCATAGTCACAGACTTGAATAGTGGCCACAATGGCAGAGTGGTGCCTTAAGCGCGGGTAGGCCTCCATCCAGCAGTGTGGGATACTTGCGTTGTTGTTTTTCTATAGTAGGCTTTTGTGTAGTGCCAGAGACGCCAACCGAAAAGACTAAAAATCCTGTAAACAGATTTACAGGATTTTTAGTCTTTTCGGTTGGCGTCTGCATTTTATAAAACGGGGAGCGGCCCGTGGCTAAATAATAACAGCCGCACAGGTCGATCGATTAGGTTAAGTTACGCTTGCCGCGGTTGGTCTGTGAATGGGTGACCATCTTTACATACCGAAACTCCTCTGTGCCTCGGAAAGCACATTAAGCCGTTGGTTCCGGCTGTCATTCGTGGATCTTTAACAATCGTTACGGGTAGTCACCGAAATTCTGACCACCAGTCTTACCAAAGGGTCAAAGGGCCAAAGGTCCTAGTACCCAGTAACTGGGTTGTGGAGGTCAGAATAGGCAGTCGCTCCATGTAAAATACTGGTATTCAGCTGTATCCGGTTAGACTGGTAGCCGACCCCTACAAAGTTGGGAAAAGGCTAGGCAGATGATGATGTCTGCATTTTATAAAATATGTATAGTCAAACTTGGTGCGTTAATACAGAATTGAATACGAAATATTGCATGAGCTTCTTATGAAGAAAATTGTGCATTCCTCAAGACCAAGGCTTTATTCACATGCAACCGCTTAAAAGCTGCTGCCATAGTGGTAGATTTCAAGGTGTCCTAAAACCGGTAAAACCTTCCTGTCTCCTTTTTATGGTTCCAATCTTAAAAGATTTCATACGACCATTTTGTTCACAGAGGTTGCCATAAAACAATAGATTAGTTTATTGAAAAAAAGAGAAGAAAAAAAGAAGAAAAGAAAAAAAAAGAAGAAAAAAATCGGTTGTCTGTAAAGTCGGTTTACGGACGATAGTTTAACGTGACAACGTCATAACAAAACATTAATGAAATTGCCGAACGCGGAGGCCGATTCGGCAGCGTGCGCGGCAGCAACGCTACAGAGCAAGGCCGCGAAGTAACGCTACATGAGTCATGTTTTTTCGTGTGTGCAGCCAGCTTCATCGATTTATTAGACGTTGTCACGTCAAAAAAGAAAAAGAAAACAAAAAAAAAAAGAAAAGAGTTGTCTATCATCGACATTCATTCCTTCCTACCCACGAGTTCAAAATACATCAGTAAATCATCTCCCGGCTGCGCACCTACAGCCAAGCTCGCGATGCGCCCAACGGCGGTCACTACACACTCATCGGGCCCATTGTCTAACATTTTTATAAGCGGCCGAACAATGAGAGATCATTCGACGAAGGCTTAGATACGCAGATACCTGGCCACAGCATCCCGTAGCCAGTTCGATGTACGAGTTTAGCTTTCTAGCTTCCGGAATGGGATCAGTGGGGTTCGAATGCTTAATGGTGAATTAATGCGGGAGGGTGTGTGATTGGTGGAATCCGTCTTTTGTTAGGTATCTGTGTTTGCGAGTAACGGTGGTGGCATAGCGGAGATGTGTTGCTAGGAAGCTTCTCATAATGTTACTTAGGTAGGTACAATAAATTAATAATCTGCATGAATCCATACTAATATTATAAATACGAAAGTGTGTCTGTCTGTTACCTCTTCACGCTTAAACCGCTGAACCGATTTAGATGAAATTTGGTATAGAGGTAGTTTGAGTCCCGGGAAATAACATAGGTTAGTTTTTATCCCGTTATTCCCACGGAATCGACCCTTATGCGGATGAAACCGCGGGCGCTGCTAGTACGATATAAAAGAGTAGTTGCCTGTATTTAACTACTGTCTGACTGTATAACCTCTACTAATTTCCATAGCATAATCAGCCTATGATAATCCCACTGCTGGGACACAAGCCTCCCTCTTCATGAGAGAATATAATACTCTTTATTATGTACACCTTATAAATTACAGACATAAGTATAGAAACTGAGAGAGGGTCCAGTGCGGGGTGATGTCAATTGTCTTCGAATTGTTGGTTCTAGGACATGCTGGTTTATTCACGATGTTTTCCTTCACCGTTTTGAGAGCAGCGGTGATGAAATTATTAACCCAAAGTAAGGCTCCTGCCTGGATTCGAACACACGACCTACATCTCGTAGGTCAGGACTATTACCACTAGATCCCACTGCTCTTTTTGACCATTTTCCATACTTCAAGCAAGTATCCTATTCTGGAAACTGTGATGGCTGTCTCTTTTTGGTGACCGTCAACTTACTTTGATAGCTATGACATACTGAAGTCAAACAAAAATTTTCTTTCTGCCATCGTTTTTACAACTGTCCTTGCAAAATAAAAAGGGGCTACTTACAAATAAAAAGTGTTAAAATAATGCTGAAATGAATTTATAATTAACTTCTGGGTTTGACCTTTACTCCCGTTTATATAAAGTGTGTATATGTCGCAGGTTTTTCATAAAATTAGGTTTTTGATGAAAAACCGGAAGATGACACATTTTAAATCAATTACATCATAAACCTGTTGTTACAGGTTTATGATGAAATTGATTTAAAATGTGTCATGTGTCAGGTTTTTGATAAAAAATCTGGATTGTTATCCAGATTTTTTATCAAAAACCTGAACTAGTTTGGGTTTATGATAAAGTTCTTGTCAAAATCACGGGTTTGCTTGGTTTTATGACAGATAAATCTATTTAAATGAAACAAATAAAACAATCCATCATCATTTGCAGCCGCGTAATAAAGAAACGTTTACCACGTGCATTGTTACAGGTTTATGATGAAATTGAGTTTAAAATGTGTCATCTTCCGGTTTTTCATAAAAAACCTATGTTTTTCATCAAAAACCTAATTTTATGAAAAACCTGCGACATATATATCTGAAACCCGTGTCATAACTACACTAGTTTGGGATTCGATGCGGAATAGAACATTTTATATACCATCAATTGACACCAAGGGCGTACCTATAGAAAATGGCGCCTAGGGCAAGCATCATAGTTGCGCCCCTTCGTAAATTATCATATTATTATGAAAAATCAGATACACTAAAATTTTACTAACAAAACATTACATTTTCTTTTTTATAACGAAAGTAAGTCCGTAAAACCTTTACATTTACAACTGCACCTTCCTGGCCTACTGTGACGCAAACATATCGATGATGTTTTCTAAATTAATTTTATTCGTCACTTTTAGCTCTATACTGAGCAAAGCTAGGTCGCATATTATAACCTTTCTTGACCCATTGTAGCCCTCAAATACGAAAGTATTAATTTCAACTTACTAAAAGATCGCTCACAACCTCCAATGGATAGGTACTGTAATTTGTAAGCAGAATTTTGGACTGATCAGGATCACGTAGTAAATTTAAGAGTATTCAATGAAATGGTTTATAGTAGTGTATTTTGTTTTTTCAATTGAATAAAATTAGCGACTTTGCGCCCCCCTTAGAGGCGCCCGGGGCTCGTCCCCGACTTGCCCCACCCTAGTTGCACCTCTCATTGACACTCTTTCTAACTAACTAGCGAGTATTGTCCACTGCAGGGCAGTCCTCCCTCTGCCTTTTCCACATAATTCTGTTTTTTTCGAGTGCCGGCCAGTCCCTACGATAGGAGTCAAGCTCGTCCCGCCATCTACGTCTTGGCTTGCCGCGATGGCGTCGTGCGTTTAGTGGGACCCAATCGGTGGTTCGCTTAGCCCATTTGTCATCTGACATGCGGCAGGTATGTCCCGACCACTCCCATTTACGAAAAAAATATGACAAGTACTCTAAAAGTTATATGCTTTCGAATTCAAATCCCATACTCACCCATCCGGTCCGGTCAGCAGGATTACCCGAAAGGGTTACCGCTGGCCCGGAACATAAAAGGCTAAGGAAGGAACACGGGTGGGTTTTAGTCAGTAAGAGTCTGACACTCCCTTCCGCTCCACCTAGAGTGAGAGAGGTCATTTGATGATTTCCCATTCTGAAAAAAAAAAACCCCATCCGGTCCCGTTCCCATACTCACCCATTTCACCTTCATCCCATCCCATTCCTAACTCCTTTATCCCATTTCAGCAGTAAAGTGCACACGGAAACAGATCCATTACCATCCTAAGCTCACCTAAGTCACGTATAACGTAAACTGTGGTATTCTAAGCTCAGCGAAATATTTTCAATGCTAACCATATTGTCGGTCGTTGCGTACTACATAAAACTGTTATGAGCGTTCGTTTAACTTTTACAGGCGCTGTTTTAGTGTTCGCGGGGAGGGGGGTTTTTAGGGGGTACGGGACGAGTTCGTGGCGATTTGTGTTGTTAGATAGGAGTGGTATATTAGAGGAAAATGTTTTGAGGAATGTTTTGAGTACGAATGTGGATGGCTATAAGAATAGGGTAAGACTAATAGAAGCTGTGGAGGCTTTCGTCAGGGAGCGGAGACGTGTTGGGATTTCTGGGGTCTTAACACTAAAAAATATCCAAGTCATCATAGGATACATAACTTTCGATGCCGTCAATAGTTTTGAAAGCCTATAAAGGCTTTGATCTATAACCAGTAAGACCACTGAACCCTTTGTATCAATGTTGCGTTGCATCAATTATTTTATTTGAAAGTGTTTTTAACCGACTTCAAAAAAGGAGGAGGTTCTCAATTCGACGGTATGTTTTTTTTTTTGTGTGTTTGTTACGCGATTACTCCGCCAAATGTGGACCGATTTTCAAAATTCTTTTTTGTTCGAAAGGAGATACTTCTGAAGTGGTCCCATAGTCACCAAGTCAGGATCTGATGATTGGATCATGGAGAAATCGAGGGCAACCCTCAAATTTTATGGGCCCAAACATCGTTTTTCGCAAATCTTATGAAGTAATTTAAGTACTTGCGTATGGTGATCATCATCTTATGTAGCTGAGCTGATGATGGAAGGTACGACTCCTTAGAAGTAAGGAGTAGGCATCGACTGATTTAGTAAATTATTTTTTTTTTATGTTTGGAAGGGCGTTTGCCATTTTGGTCTCGTGATCATCAGGTCAGGAGGTGATGGACTAACCATAGACGATAGAAATCTTTAAAAATTGACAGCACATGTCTCGCGATTGCTGCGATTGTTTGTGTATGCATAGTTTAAGCCATACCATAACATAACATTACGCCAGTTTGCTTTTAAGGGCGCTTTTAAATGCTCTTGAGTCTCGTTTGATAATCGTTCACGAATCAAATTGAGCCGCTGAGCATGACTTTCTGGACTCTCATTAAGCCTTGATAATCTCGTGTTTGCTCTCTTCTGAGAAAGTCTATACGCTCGCTGCTCATCACTCTCATTTAAAATGTTTCTAGTATTTCTTTCCCTACTTTTCTTTAAACGTTCTTCCTTTTCGTCGTTACTTTCTTCCAAACGGCGCTGTCTCATTTGAGCAGCGCGTTTAGTAGGCCTACCCATATTATACAAAATTAATTTTCTTTCTATTAAACATTGAAAAAAGAAACTTCAAACTATGAATTATGTACAAACTTAAACTAAAAACTAGAAAATAAAATTATTTTAAAAAAAAAACAAAAACCGACTTCAAAAAACTAATAAACACTAAAAAATTAAAAATAATATTAAATTGAAACTATAATTAAGAATAATTTAACCTAAATAAGCTTACCTAACTTTAATCTACACTATATTTTACAATTTAACAGTTTTTGTAGTCGGTGCCAAGCCCGCACTCACAAAATATTAACCAAAAAAAAGGTACTATATCAGCAAAAAATATTAACAATCAACAAAACAAACTGAAAAAAAATAGATAGATACACTTGGCTTGGCACCGACTCCAAAAACTGTTAAATTGTAAAATATAGTGTAGATTAAAGTTAGGTAAGCTTATTTAGGTTAAATTATTCTTAATTATAGTTTCAATTTAATATTATTTTTAATTTTTTAGTGTTTATTAGTTTTTTGAAGTCGGTTTTTGTTTTTTTTTTTAAAATAATTTTTAACTTCTATTGTAACCCAATCTTTTGATGCCTATATTAAAAAATGTATGACATGTACTTGCATAAAAAACTCATTGGTAGGTATTGAATATAATAGGCGTAAATCGACAATTAGCCTCTTTGATAGCCCTATCTGTACATACATCACTATGCCTTTCATCAACGTTAGACAAATTTTAGTTTTATTACTTTCACCATTATTTATACTAGTATTTTTTTGTGTAACTAGAATTAAACGTTTTATTATCAAATTGACAGTTACTGAATAGTTGAATCTAACCTAATGTAAGTGGTTATTGAAGTGCGAACAATGACAATAATAAAATTATTATTTCGAGTGTCCAGCATTCTCTGTGTGATTGACATTCGGGTAAGTATGTTCTGTGATAAAGTGGCTACATACTGATTCTGAAAGCTTTATAAAAATATTGAACAATGGGATAGGACTCCATTTTATATGACTCAAAATCAATGTGAACTGAACATTAAATCTGTATTAGAATTTGAACTCAGTATACTTGGTTACTGTTTTATTTATTTAATACTTCAAACACATAAATGTACAGAGGCGGACTTAATGCCATAGGCATTTTCTACCAGTCAACCTTTGGGTGATGCAGAGACAAACAGTGGTAGGTGCAATCATGAACATCGAGGAATACATATTTTAAATATAAAGATACGCATAAACCTATTAAAACTGATAATAATATATACCTAATTACATATAAATATAAGTACAAATAAAATACATAAATACATAAATAAACTTAATAAAAAGAAATAAGACATACAATGAGAAAATATTACCGCTGTAATGATACTACCAGCTTCTTGCGAATGTGCTCGCGAACCTTAACTTTAAAGGATAAAATTATCGGTTGGTTGCCATCCTGATTTCCTGTTTTATAAAGCAGTATTTCAAATAAGGTACACATCTAACTAACCTTTTGAGAAATACAGGCTTGATGATATGTTATGTTATTTAATTTCAGGAACTATTCATTGTTCTCTACCTTTAACTCGATTCATTTTTGGTCGGCGCATCATGTCTTCCAAGCCGTCATCTCCCTACTCATCCCCTTTCTATCCATACCATCTTTCACAAAATCCATCCATGTTTCTCAACAACAAAGTAACTACAATACCCGGCGATAAATATTGCACATCGACCTTTGGAAAGAGACAATCGGCTAATTTCGGCTTCGTAGAGCGTTATCTCTGTCGTACGAAATACAAACAGTCTGGTATCTATTAGGAGCTGTTAAAACAATTATGATTTGCTTCTTTTGATAATTATTTTTGTTCTTTGTATAAAATGGTTTTGTGTAAAAAGGAGGTTACTGTATGTGCTTTTCTTATTCTGTTTTGGTTCATTAAAACAGAAAATTTCGCTGAATGTCTAATATTTTTACCACAATTTCGATTTGGTAGAAGTGAAAACTTATATGAGTCGAGTATACACGATTTAGCGTCACCGACCGACAAGAGCCGGGTATGATTCAGCGTTACCGACCTGAGGGTGACGGTTCAGTTTTGTTCACTGTTCAGAAAGATCGTAACCAGCGCAAAATGTGCATAAAGACGTACCCTCTTGTTTTATTATTAAATATATTTTTAATGTTTTTGATAAAATTAAGTTCTTACGCTCTCAATACAGTGAAGGAAAACATCGTGAGAAATCGGCATGTCCTACAACCAAAAATTCGAAGACATGTCTTGTGACAACCGCCAACCCACACTGGGCCCGCATGGTTCATTATAGCCCACTTCCTTTCACAGAGTGGAGGCCTGTGTCTCAACAGTGGGAACATTAGAGGCTGGTAATGGAAGTTCTTACGTCAGAACACTTAAAGCATAATTATTGTCTGTCAATTGTATCTTCAAATCGTGAAGTCTAAAAGTCCTCCAAACATCGGTCCGGTTTAAATAATATAGGATTATAAAATAGACAGAAGAGGCATTTCGCTAAGTTAATGCCATGAACGACTGCTTTTTAAGCTTTTAATATTTAAGTCGTAATTAGCAGGGTTACGACCAGACTCGGTATCTGGGAGATAGCTTCTTCTTATAGCTAAGCATGGGGAGTATATTTTCATAATAAGTACTTATGCTGGTACTTACAGTTATGGCTGCGCATGAGCAATTTAGGTATTAGTCATTTAGATTGGAGTTAGCGGGAGTTAAAGCAAATGAGCTTGCGTTCAGGGAAGTTCTGTGTAAACTAAGTTGCTATTGAATTAAGTAGTACTACAATTTAGTTTATATTTTTGAACTAAGATTTCTATAAGTGTCTATTTTTGTCTTTGTTTTAATTACATAGTCAATATAAAGTCAAAATTACATAGTCAGAAAACGACCTTGCGTAACAACGCAAGGTCGTTTTCTGGCCTCCACTCTGTGAGAGGGAGTGGGCCGTAATCCACCACGCGGGCCCAGTTGGGGTTGGTGGATGTCACAAGCTCTATAATTATGTATCTTCTAATTAATTCTTGCGTAGTAAAATAATGTATACTTCACCAGAACTGCATATTGAAAAATATTCAGTCATAACAATATTTGGATTAAGGCACCTAGTAAATTTTAAGATCAATTTACAATCACAATGTAATATGAAATTTAAATTTATACAATATCGAGGCCTCACTATTCCCCTAGCGGCAGTACAGTTATAGTGAGTGTCCACTCATTGGCTCGCTGTTCGCGCAATATATCGCGCGTCGCGGGTCACATGCGCGACCTGCGCGCGCGCATCCCAACTCATTAGTATTGCCGGTGTCAGTTCGGAGCGGTAAAATGGTGTGTAGTGACGATGGGTTGATAAAGCTTTTTCACTTCTCATGCTCTGAAAGTGCTTCTTTGTGCAGGGTATAGGCTGCACAAAATCGAATTTTGTGCACAAGGGCATTAACGTATCTACTCATAAATGTATTATATTAAGGCAAAGAAAATGAGCCATACAGCCAAATGCAATAAGAAGTTTATAGATAGAATTTGTTATTATATAATATTTACTTTAATTTATTTGCCTTATGTGTTTTTTAAGATATAATAGATATTATTTTTTTTAATTCAAGTACGGTAGGTTAGTTGATTTAAGAAAATTATTATTACAAAATTAATTTAATAGTAGGCTGTATAGGTCTGCAGCCTAATATCAATGTCGTAGGATTTAAAAAAAATAAAGCGGCGGGAAACAGCTCTTGTTCTTTTTTCGTGCATTTATTAATTTCTTCAATTTGCTAAAATTGTTAAAAATGTCCAGTGAAGAAGAGGATTTAACAGTCTCTCCTCCAGCAATCGAAGTGAAAAGCAGAGTTTATAACTCGTCCACAAAACCATTTTTATCCTCGACATTACTATCAGCCCTCGCCTTCGGCTCGGGCTGCTAAAAGTCTCGAATAAAAATGGTTTGTTTTGTGCACTTGTTGTAAAATTTACTATTGTTATGAGCTTTTATTTATATTTTTTGGTTTCGTTTTTCCCGCCATTGGTTTTATTCTGCAGTGACAAGAGTTTGAAACAATAGACTCTAAAAAAAAACAAAAAAGTTACTTTAATAAGTTTTTCCGGTTTTCCCACACCGTTGAAATTTTTAGTTACAGCAAAAAAATGGTTTGTTAAAACTTTATCGATTGCCAAATAAAGGATAGCAGAGTCATCGACGCGCAAATTGTGTTTTTTTTTTATAACCGATGAAAAATGTCAACGCGGCGTTCACAATCATGTCGACATCCCCAGCCATCTTGTATTGTAATTAAATCAAATTAAAAAAATCCCATGATCATAATTGATTTCTAATTTTTTTACTGCCTATCTGTGAATGGAGCAGACACCTAAAGATGTTTTCAGAAGCACGGGGGATATTTAAGGAATGACCACGGTAACGTCACTTAAACTTACACACCCATCGTTTTGTGTGATTGCCAAATGTCACTAATGAATCTGAAGGGCACTTTCCGTAATTAAAAACGCTCAAAATCTAGTTGCAATCTTATTTCTGCGAAAATCAGTGTCAAAAATGTGGGGAAATTAGAGGTATTTGACAGATTGGGACTAAGATCAGACTGTAAACGTCCTTAAAATTACGAGAATTGCCCTTCTGAACGCGATCAGCAATTTTTAAATTTAAACTGCGTTCAATAGCTGTCAGTGTAAATATTTTGCAACAAATTTAGCTCTGACAGCTCTTGAACCCAGGATAGATGTGCTGATCGCGTTCAGTTTCGTTGTTGAAATTGGCTCTTAAACTTACACATCCATCGTTTTGTGTGATTGCCAAATGTCAACATGATGACAGTATTTTTGACGAACTTGACGCATATACGAGGGATTGGTTCATATTGGCTCAGGATTGAGTTGAGTGGAACAAGGAAGCCTTTAGGCTTCCCTTTCCTTGTTTCACCTTGCAGTGGGATAACACAAGCTGATTATATTAATGAAGTGAAAACTTCTTTAAGCGCGTTGGGAATTTTTTGAGATGGGAAAAAACCATTGAACACGCGCCACTGTTACCGTAAACGACACCGCGCGTGTTTTTTTTATAAGACGATAAAAAAAATACCCTTTTCGGATGTGTTCGGCTGTCCTCGGCATGTACTCGGTTTTAGTGTATATCCGATATGTCAGTGAGTGATGGCAAAGTATTCTGTTTGTGTTTTGTTTTCACTTCTGTCGACACTCCCGGAGTGCCACTGTTTTTTTTTATTATTTTTAGGACTCGAAGCTATTAAGTATTAAGTCCTAAATAATTAGTACTGCATTTAGTACTAATATTAGCATGACTACAGAAGAAACTAAAGATGATTCGCTAGCTTATTAATATTTCACCCATCTTGCATCCAGCGCCATTTTATTCCCAGTAATTGCTACGTTAGCTTTTACTTTAAAACCAGCAGTAAATAAGCCGGCCATTGTATTTATGTGTTATGTAATTTGAACCCGACGAGAGGATGTGTAATACATGAAGCGGGCAAAGTGCGCTATGTAGTGTACACATTGCTCGGGCAATGTTCGAAATGATCGCTTGCCTTATGGTGGTCCGGGCTATGCAGTTTTGTTTTATGAATGTTAATTAGATATAAATTGTGTTGTCTAAGCTTATATTTTTACTGGTGGTTGTTTTGAACGGGGTTTTGAGAAGGAAGCTGTTGTTTTTATTGACAGCGTCTGTTACTTTCTTTGTATGTTAAGAAGAATGTTATGTGGAGAGAAATACGTCAATGCGCTTTAATGTAGTAATGTGCATTAAGTCATTATCAACTCCCTAGCCTTTTCCTAACTATATTGGTGTCGGCTTCCAGTCTAACAGGATGCAGCTGAATACCAGTATTTTACATGGAGCGACTGCCTATCTGACTTCCATAACCCAGTTACTGGGTAATATGATACCCCTTGGTAAGACTGGTTGTCAGAATTTCGGGCTTCTGACGACCCGTAACGACTGTCTATCCACGAATGACAGCCGGAACCAACGGCTTAATGTGCGTTCCGAGGCACGGGTTTTGATACGTAAAAATGGTCACCCATCCACGCCAACTACGGCAAGCGTAACTTTACCTGATCGACCGTGCGACTGTTATTACTGCCGTAATGTAATATGCACTATGTGCAAAACGTATATATAAGTATTATATTGTTAAACAATGAGAAATCCTTTATAATCCTAGTATGTCTCGTACCAGCTTAAAGTAAGTAAAAGTAGTAAGTAATTTAAAGAGCCAATGTTAATGAACTTCCAGCCTATTTCCAATTATTGTATAATTTTGGTTTTTCAGTAATATCGTAACTAATTCAATAAACTTAGTAAAGTTGTATCTACAAGAATGTGTGAACACTGTTTATCTCTGTATTTATTTATGTAAATTGTACACCACGGACTACCCACAGTATTGTGTCTCCTTCCTCTTTTTAATCTTTCCAAAGGTTGTCTTTGAAAGATCGCTTTTATAAGTGATAAAACCCTCCACCACTGTGTCACCCTATGTAAAATTTATACAATTTTATATCTGTTATTTATATGGTGTAAGTTGATAATAGAGTACTATTCTCTAAACAAGGTGGTAAAATCAAGAAGGTACTTTTACATGTTTTTTCATCGATGTCAAAGGGGTTATAAATGCAGAAACTAGTGTTTGCAGTGTTTGTTAACTTTATTCTTCCCTATTAGGATGAGTCGTTGGTGAAGCAACCTGATTGTTGATTCTGATATCAATATAGCGATGTTCACACCTTTTCACGACTATGTATGTAAATGTATTTGGCAAGGTAAGTCTTATAGATAAATAACACTAGTTATGAATAGAAAGACACATAGGTAAGTATTAAAAAGACAAATATTCAATTTCTTATCCAAATAACCTTTCTTTGGTATTGTTCGTCTAATCGTTTCGCTCCTTAAGTTCTGAGTTGAGTTGCACGATAATTGAAAATTCTGTGCACTGACTGGACAAGTCCACTCAAATTTGTGTGGTTCTTTCCTCAAAAGACCATTTCAGACACCAATCTACATGGTCTTCAGATGATCTGACCCAGTTTACGTCTGGACTTTAACAGAGACTGTGACATCTGAGGTTGTTTCGGCCTTTCTGCTCAGAGTAGTCATACAGCCCACCTCATCTAGTTTTTAAAATATGATTGATGTGTTAAAGTGTTTTTAGAAAACTACTTACAGAAATAAAATAATTTGTCATTAATTTTTTATTTAAACTATGCTGTGTCATTCCCGGGCAAAGCCTTTTCAGGATGGAAAATCATCAAATGACCCCTCCCGCTCTGGTTGGAGCGGAAGGGAGTGTTAGACTCTTACTGACTAAAACCCACCCGTGTTCCTTCCTTAGCCCTTTATGTTCCGGACCAGCGGTAACCCTTTCGGACAATCCCGCTGACCCTACAGCGACCTCGCCTTGCGATTTGTGTGACCTCAGTTGAGCAGCATCCAGCACATACGAAAGAGCACTGGGGGCTCAGTGGTAACGGCCCAGACTCACGAGTTGTACGTCGTGGGTTCGAACTCAGGCAGATGCTTTACTTTGTGTAATTTATTTCATCACCACTGCTCTCAAAACGGTGAAGTAAAATATTGTGAGGAAACCGGCATGTCCTAGAACCAAAAAATCGAAGATATGTGACATCTATCAACCCGCACTGGACCTGCGTGGTGGATTACGGCCCATTCTCTCTCACAGAGAGGAGGCCTTTGTCCCAGTAGTTGGAACATTATGGGCTGATTATATATGGAAGGAGAATTCATGCAGTGGTGAACCAATATAAACTGAAATAAGAGCAGGAAAATTTGATATTTTGCTTTTTAGAGCGCAGTGTGGTGCTTTTAATTAAATTACATACATAATTATGTATGTCTTGAAGACGGTGCACTTTAATACATAAGTATCTTAACCATTATAGTTAGTATTCGCATGTCGTAGCATACAGCCCATAATTCGTTGCGAACATGACAGGAGGCCAGCCCTGCACAGTGCACAGTTAGCCGCCATTTTACGGCATAACTCAATTACTGACAAATTGTAACCATTGTTGGTGATATTTATTAATCTGCACTTTAACTCCTGATATTTTAACGTTAATGCTGTGTTTACTGTTGATTGTATTAATAGTGATGATATTATTTGATCTTTTGTGAACCTTTGATTTGGCTTATTAGTCGATTCGTACGAATTTACTCGCCCGAACCGGGCGATTCATCACTTTTAAATAGGTGTTTTTTTTTCTACAGCCGACTCGAATGAATTTGCACATTTTGAATGTTACCTATGCAATAAAGTATAGAAAAAAATACACTAGCGCACAGATAAGAGTTGAATATTATAAATAAAGTGTGTACTTTTCTTCACCATCGTTCTTAACTTCATCGCATGAAATTCAAAATATGCCAATACGTGCGAGTCGCCTTTAGAAAAATAATATTATATAAAAAACGATTCGCCCTATTCGATTAAATTCGTGCGAATCGACTAATAAGCCGATCTATTGTGAATTAGTACCTTTGTGTACCTTTTATTATATAATCTAAAACTAGGTATTTTATCCTTTATTGTGTTATTTATATCTCATCATATACTGCACCTGTTGACGTCATCACGTCAATTTATTTATTTAATTTATTTATTTATTTCAGGCGACGCAGGCCCATACAATACCTTCACCTAAACATACATATTCTTATTATAAAACAGTACTTCACTAGCAAACTCTTGAGCAGTTCTGTGGTACTTGTCCGCGGAACCGACAGAACACCACGTCCTGCGGCCAGAAGTCTTCTTCCATGACGACGGGCAGATAGCAATGAGGGTTTTTGTGAAAATTTATGACACCAGTTGGCACCACTTTGACAAGAGGTCTTCCATTTCAACAATGAATATAAAAATATTATGATGACGTTAATCATTCGATTCATTCATTCGTTCATCATTCAGTCATGACTAAAGAAAATATAGGCTCATTGACAGATGCCTGGACCTGACGTGTCAGTGCTGCCACCTAGCGAACGTCATTTCAGAAAACCCTCATTCGGCACGCGCACCACGAACGCCTTAAAGTTAACATTGCGGTGCGACTCCAGGAACTGCACCCTTGGCGTGCACCTCGTCTTCTGGCCCACGTACTCCACTATGCCAATGCCGACTGTCACTGAAAACTAGCGCTGGGCTCTGTCTTGCTTAGGGTGTTATACTAACCGATGGCCATTTGCGCGGATGTGACGCATATTTTCCACCAACTTGATCTATTTTGTGTTTGTATTCATTCTCTGCATCATGTTTGCCGCAAACAAAAGTTTTTTCTTTCTTTCTTTTAAATCACAACATTGAATTTTCATCATTGAATTCACTGTAATTTTCCTATACAACCTTTTCGACACAAACTGTAGGTATGTACAATCTATGACAACACTAGTGATGTCGCAACTCAATCGAAAACTATCGATTCGCAGGTTTCACTAATTTACATCACAATACGATCGATAGCCGTTTGTCGAGAGCTGAACAAACTTTGTGTGTCCAGCATTGTCTGGTGTTTGCTTTATTAGCGTAATATGAGGTTTGAAATTTGAAGTTAAGATTCAAGATGCTTGTTTAGATACGGATTATGTTCTAAAAGTGGTTGAGTATTCATTCGTGAAATTCTGAGAATAACCGAGTAGGTATTGGTATTTGAGTATAAATAATCGGCCTATGATGTTCCCACTGCTGGGGCACAGACCTCCTCTATAATAGAGGGAGTGGGTTGTTATCCAAAACGCGAGTCCAGTGCGGCTTGGCAGATGTCACATGTCTTCGATTTTTTGATTCTAGGACATGCCGGTTTCCTCACGATGTTTTTCTTCACAGTTTTGAGAACAGTGTGATGAAATAATTTACACAAAGTAAAGTGCTTGCTTGGGTTCGAACCCACGACCTACAACTCGTAAGTCGTTGCCGTTACCACTGGGCCACCACTGTTCTATATTAGAGTATTTTTTTGAGAAAAACCCGTCTTATCGAGCCATAAAAAGTACAAATATCTTTTTGAGCTTTGCCGTAGTTGGGTAAAAAAGGATATAAAAAAGTGTAGGTAATTTATTTTATATATGACTAGCTTCTGCATGCGACTTTGTCTGCGTTAAATTTCTTGTACCCCCGAGGCCCTGACCCACTCTGTCGCACCGCATGAGTCGCCCGCGCAATTAATCCGTTTTCGCGGTTCTTTGCCTTTTTTTTTTGTTTTGCTCGGCTCCTAAGTGGAGCACGCTACAACATCACGCTAGGATTAGCGTGATGTTAAGTAACCTATAGTCTTTCTCATAAATTGGGCTGTCAAATGCAAACAAGTTTTTTTCAAATTCGACTGATAGTTCTCGAGATTAGCGCGTTCAACAAACAAACAAAAAAAACTCTTGTCTCACATCTCAACATCATCAACTCTTCACTTCAGCTTTAGTATATATGCTGTCTGTAGACTTTGGTAGTCCTCATAATATATCTTAAAGCTATAGTAACGTAAAAACGCGGAGAAATGCAAAGAAAAAGAAGTAATTAAAATAATTGCGATGACAAGTAGCCGAATCAAAATATAATTTCTTTCACTCAAGCGTAACATTTTTTTTGACAAAAAAATACGAAAGAACAATTAAAAATGACAATAAGTGACAAAGAAATTATTTTAAACGCACAAAGCACGCACTGTAATTATTTTGATTACGCGTAAAACAATTGATGGTCAGTAGGTAGATATTTTCAGAAATCCCAACTCTCGAGAAACAGGACTAGCCCATCATAAAAGCTAAACTATGTTGTTCTGTAAGATATATTATAATTTATAAAATATAATAGAATACTCTTTCTTATGTACTTACCTACATCATATTAATTCTATACATAAATATAGAATTAAGTATAAATAGAATATTGTAAACATTTTAGAAGAGAAACTCCCATTCTTCTCCCTACAAAACTACCTTTTGCAAGGGGCGACTTGAATAAATTCTATTTTCTTGTACTGACGCCAGCACATCAAGCTACTACAATCTGTCAAATTTCTTTCATAGATTTTCAACTTTATCGCTAAAGAATAAGGTTCAAAGTTGATTGGGAAAATTTGACAGTTTCGGGTAGCTTGATGTGCTGGCGTCTGTACATTTTGACGTTCAAAAGTGCCTTTTACCTGCCTACTTGAAATAAATGACTTTGAAATTTGCTGCACACAAGTGATGGTGTTAGGTCTCCTGCTTCTTGGCCATACAAGATGAAAAAGTTCCCTCAAAAATTTTTTAAATTCGGAAAAAAAGTAAACATCATTTTTCTATGGGGATTTTTGCATGAATTATTGAAAATTAGACACGACAACTTCTGTTGGGTCAGCTAGTATTAATATAAAACAAACGGGACCGTAATTCCAATCAATATATTTTCCTTTTGTGAATGTTCTCCGTATCGTGCAGAGTGTACCTTTTGCTTTTATTTATTTAGTGCGATAAATAACACTGTGCAAGTGTTCATACTTATTAAGTTGTGTCTAAATGATTTTTATTACCCATTTTTATTGTCGGCGACTTTTGTCAGAGAAAGTATCATGGTTCGAAACAATACAACTTGTTAATTTCTTTTAGAGTCAGGGTTGTCAATTTTGCATAATTCCCTTTATTTATAAACGTTGCATAAAATTAAGAGACCTTTGAACGTTATAAATGTAGGTATGGTTATACAGTCGCTAATCATTACTTGACTTTCAACAATATTTATAAATAAAGTCCCTTATTAATATGTTAGAGCTTAAATGGTGAAAGAAAATTACAAGCGACCCATATTTCAGCGAACTAAATCTATCGACAGCAAATAAAGTTCAACGAATGAATGTGTATAATTTGTTTGACGTCACACAAATTGTTTATGCTCGATACGATTTCAATTATACTGGGGAACAAGCCCATTGTTGACATAGCCAATTAAAAAAAAAACATTTTACCGCTAACTAGGCACATAAATAAGTTTATATTTTCTAATAAGTTTCTCTAAACGTAAGGAATCGTCAACACTTCAACGGCGTTAATACAAATCCTTGTATTTATTACAAACCAACCATAAACATGTTATTAAGGACATTTCAATACTATTTATATCTACAAGAAAATCCTCATTTAAATATTTCGAAATACAATAAAGGCGTGACATCCCTAGCAACAGGTGTATCGACACCGACACGACACATCGTCGGTGATTTATCGACATACGCTGACGTCACCAGAGATTAACTGCACTTGTGACTTTGCATGTTTCATTAATACCGCTTACGGTAAATTTATACAAGAAAGGTTCAAATTAAACGGAGCCATTGTTAGAAATTAACAAAAAAAATACATCCATTACATGTCAATGTAACTTTGGCTTGCTTTATATTTGAAAACTAGCTATCCGCCCCTGCTTCGCATGGTTTTTGCGACTTGTCAAGAGCTGATTTCTTTAATAATAGCCAAGTTAAATATATTATATTATAATACTAATTTAGACATAAACGTTTCGATATAAATTCTTTAAATGATTTTGAAAAAAACCGGCATCAAAATTCATTGCGTAGTTTAAAAGAACAACGCCGCACACGTCACACAGACAGACACAAAAAGCAAAAAATTTATAATATAGATAAAATTATGTTTAACTTCTTTTTTTTTGTAAAATCCGTTTCTATAGATCGATATTTATTTCATTGACAGATGTCAAATGAAACGATTGACAGATTTTGTTAGGAAATTCTCTCATGAAGAACTTCGGTGATTTGAGAAATTCACTGTGTCAATGAAATGACCTCTTGCGGTTTTTAATACGGAAATAATGTTACCTAATTTATATATTGAAGGTCTAGTGGTATTTTTACTGGTTACATACTCAGGTCTTTGTTTACATAATTCTTACTTTGCATAAAATACATGTCACTTACTAGAATACAAAATGATACTATGTATCATAATTTTTTGTGTGTTTAAATCAGTATATCATACATTTTATATGCGTTTAGAAATCAGGATGGTCCTTTTTTCCGTGGATGACGTAAATGGCGACTACTGGATTTTAAATTCGTGTGAAAAGTCAGTAGCACCTAATAAAGCACGAAAAAAACTGTAGTGATGTGACAGTTGTCGTTTTTCTCATACCGATATAATGACTTGTCAGGCAAACAGGCGTATGTCAATGTTTGTGATAATTTTAATGAGATCCATGTTCAATTGCAAGCATGTTCTAGACTTTAGCTTAAAATATATTTTTATTGTAACGTAAGAAAAACATGATTATTACTATTTTTAAAATATTTCAAACATGCACGTTTTGTAACAACTTTTATGGTTATTTATTATCATCTGTCATTATTCGTATTTCAAAATATGACAGTTGAATGAATTTTTAATACCATAAAATTACAGAAAAATAAAATAATGAATTCTAAGACACATCAGCTGCTAACTTTTTATTAAGTATTTGTGCAATTTACATAAATGTCTCATGGAATGAGACTGGCCACCTGTATTAATTTAAAACTATTAGTAACAGAAGAATTAAAGATAAACTTCTGTCAATGTTTTATATTTTATTATGTGGAAGTTAGCTATCGATGTAGTAATGCAATTGCACTTTTATGTTTATTATTAAATGTAATTGTTCTCGTATTATTTACATAGGTATGTCGACGTACGAGTATGTCGTGAAGGCCCAGTGGTTACGGCCTCGCCTTTCATGCACTAGGTTGTGGGTTCAAATCCGGGTAAGTACCAAAATGACTTTTTCAATTCATATGTAATTTCCGAGTTTATCTTGGGTATTATTGACAACGGTCAATGAAAACATCATGATGAAACCTGGTCTTATAATTAATATAAGTCTGAAATCGCCAACCTGTCTTGAGCAAGCGTGGTGATCAATGCTCGTGCCTTCTCTGTGTCAGAAGAAGCTTTTGCCCAGCTGTGGGATAGTAACAGGTTGATATTATTATAAGTTACGTGTAATTATAGTTAGGGCTAACTAAAAATACCCTTTCGTCATAGTTTTTTTTATTAAGCTCTGAGAATATATCAATTTCACTAACAAACATCGATTTTAAGTTTGATATACTGCTAAATTTAAGTCATTTTGTCAAGCGTTTTATTAGGTATTAACTCTCGTTTACGTAACCAGTTATGTAGGTATTTTGATTCAATTAACTGTTGATTAAAAACCAACTCAATTATTAAACACTATTAAATAAAAAATAGACCATGATTCAATATCCAATCGCCATTTAAATCCGATTAGATGCATCGATAGCTGAAAACATATAAAAATAATTATCTCCCAAATTAAAGAACCGATCCGTTATTATATCACTCATCTTGACCAAAGCATATTCTAAATCGCCAAACAGTATCGTAATTAATATCATTATAGTATGCAGCCTAATTTATCAACGCAGTTATTTGAATATTTTATTACTTAGTATTATGACATTAATAAATACTAAGAGCTATCAAAAATAGAGATGAGTCAGTGTAACTGACATCATAAAAATATCGATAAGTATCGGAACCTGACCTTTATAGTATGATAAATGCGGTCGAGTACAGAGGTCGGGGCGGGCCATTAGGTGTTCGATTCGATATTTAAATGTCCTTTTGTGGAATTTTTGAGTGCTTCCGTGTTCACGAATGCTTAGAGACTTGTTTATATGCATTTTATGTAAAGCAAATAGTATGAACTTATATTACTGACGCAAATGTCGGAATTACTCGTTTTTATCATTTACATTTATTGAACTTAAATCTTCTTGTGGACCACTATGCAATATCAATTTAAACATCGCTCTAATATGTTTATCAAACTAAGCAAGGTGGCCAGCCGCAGTCAATGAAAAAAGATGACGTTATGCAGCGCTGTGCGCACTTTTTTAAAATAGCAATACAAAATCGAAATTATTTATAGTAAATAAGTTTGATTTTGTATTGCAATCTTGAAAAGTGCGTGCAGCGTCGCGCCGCGTCTCATCTTGGTGTGGATTGACCCTTGGGTTCTCCATAAATAACATAGTAAGAAAATACATTAGACACATTGCATTACATAGCTCTCAGACTTCTCACTTTACCCTTAAGTTTACTCACAACTAGATCAACCTCACACAATCACCGCTACTTTCAAAGCCATACATTTAATCTTAAATCTATAAAACAATATCGATATCAGAGGGCGGTGCGCCCCGCCCTACACGAATAAATATTTAATTAAACTTATGAGAGCGCACGGATTTGTTTGCCTGGTCGCTTGTAACATTTTTTTATTGTTATATTTTTTTTTAATAGCGTATGAAGCGGATGCTATGAATGAAAAGTTCACTTGTTGAGTCATGCAAATTGTATGAGTCGTCATCGAGGTGTAGTAATACTCGTATTACAAGTATATCGTAGTTTGCTGATTGACCTGATGAAATAAAGAGCTAGTTAATACACTTATGACTATATATTTGTAATAGACTAAACACACGCAGAGAAATGCGTATTGTAGGTCAAAGCTGGAGTTTATTTTTTTGCGTTCATTAGACTATTTTCTATTAGTTAATTGGTCATTTTTATACCAAAAGGGCTTTCTGAGAAATCTTGAGAAATATTCTTAACACGGAAACTGCAATCCGATAGTAATTATATTATTGCAAAAACCGAATTAAGGCTCCTACAAACAGGCGCGACACGCGATATAATCGCACGCGACACAAAGGCGCCGCTCTTTGCGCGACTTGCGGTGCCTTTGTGTCGCGAGTCGTGTCGCGCCTGTTTGACGGAGCCTTTACGTATATCGAGTATGTCCCTGACAAATTATTTATCAGTATAGGTCTTAGTATTGAGTTTAATTTTATTTTTTATTAACACGCGTAATGCTAATTTATAAAAATATATTATTTTATAAAGTCTTAATTTACATATTATGGCTATAAATTATTTGACTTTATAAAAGGATTCAGAGGTGGATTTTTTGTGCGATTTTAGTTCCTCAGTTGTAAGATGCCTTGTTGAAAGTGATTTACCATTATTAGTCTTTACTAGATATTATAACATTCTCTCTAGTAGGTACAGTTTACCCTAAACGGAATAAACCGTAACGTTAAGCCTTACACCTCAATTATCACCTTAATATAACTTAATAACAGCCACAGAATTTTGCGGATAATTCTCCATACGATCCGGTCCAGTCTTCAATTCCCATGGACCTATAGGGAGGTACCTCCATAATTAATATCCGCCCACCATGCCCCATAGATATGTACCGAGTTGTAAGCTCTTTTGGTATGGGAATTTATTATGGATTTTGGTGTGAGTGTGGGTGAGTCGATGAAGGAGTGTCTAGAAATGTAGGGTATTACTTGGAAAAACGAACAGAATAGAATACTCTTTGTTATGTACAGACGCCAGCACATCAAGCTACCCGAAACTGTCAAATTTTACCAATAAACTTTGAACATAAGGTTCAAAGTTCATTGGTAAAATTTTAGCGATAAAGTTGAAAATCTATCAAAGAAATTTAACAGCTTGTAGTAGGTTGATGTGCTGGCGTCTGTACATCATATAAAAATAAAACATAAAAAGAAAAAAAAAAGAAAAAAAGATAAAATAAAAGATTGATTGAATTGAGACTGATCAATAGTTCGGGGTTCTTTTTGATATAATTGACAATGCCAAAACAAACACATAATCAGCCTATAATGTTGAGATTCTGTGACACAGGCCTCCTCTCTTCGAGTGGGAGTGGGCTAATAATCTACCACGCTGGCCCAGTGCGGGTTGGTAGATGTCACATGTCTTCGAATTGTTGGTTCTAGGACATGCCGATTTCCTCATGATGTTGTCCTGTACCTTTTTGAGAGCAGTGGTAATGAAAATTATTTACACAAAGTAAAGCGCCTGTCTGGATTTGAACCCACGACTCACTACAACTCTTAAGTGGGAGACATTACCATTGGGCCACCATTGCTCTAAAAACAAATATATATATGTATAAATGTATATGCCAATATTTGTCAAACAAATATAAATTGAATTGATATATTTTCAAGACAATAATATACTAGTAAATTTTAAAAAGAAACTTATAAAATTGTAGGGTTGTAGGATTGTCGTCTGTCACCTGTCGATTTTATTAAGACGACGCCAACCGCACAGTGGCGCCCTCATCAGTTGTTTGGTTGTTTCTTTTATTTTAGAATGAAAATGCAGAAAATAAGTATTTTACGTTTTGCTCCACAAGCTTATACGTTATTATTATTACAAATAGTAGTTTAGTTTTATTAAAAGAGAGCCCCTAGAGATTTGAGAAAAAAAAATAGAGTTATTGGCAATCTTCTGTCGTCAATCAACTTTCCTCTGGAACGTCCCTTATAAATACCGTTAATGAATTTAAATGTTGACACAAGTTCCTAGTTAAGTATGTACAGACAGCGTCAGTATGTGCTAACCCCTCAAGTTTTAAAATGTTATACATTAAATTCCTTACAAATAATCTAAAGAATACTTCAAAAAGAACCCACATTGTTTCGACTCAGATTCGAACCATCGCATCACCGAACGTCGTCATACTCATACCGGCAGTTTGACGAACTAGCCAGCGAGCCCATATGAATTGCGTTGAAATTGTTATCTACTATGGTCTGAGTCATTTTATCTTTAGGTGGGGATGTCTAATCGATAGATGTTATAATTTGAGGGTATCCATTAATTTTACTTACTTACGTTGTTTTTATAAAATTAATCCATACCCTCAAGTTATAACTACAACGTTTGATGTATACGTTCACTTAAAACGGCGAAGAGTAAACGACTACGAATTATCCATTAATTTTTAAAATGATTTATGATTTTATGAGAACTAAAATTGTAGTTGTTCTGTGTGAACAAAATGTGAGCATAAAAGGAATTGCGAGACAGCTTGGCATAGCAGTAAGTTCATTATAATATTAATTGTGTTCTCCGATTTTTTTCTTGTTGAGCTATTTGCGGTATCTTGTGTGTGGTATTTAATAACTTATTTAAAACCATGTTTTTCTATACAGAGACAAACGGTGCGCTTATGGGTGCGCATATTTCAAGAAACCGGCGATGTTAAGACAATGTCCATGGGACGGAGAACTACTGGGATCTATACGGACCAATCTGAACATAATCGGGATATTGTTAAGGTTCACACTACACCGCCGTTTACATCCACTCGTTACAGTTCGCAACGGCATGGAATATCTCTGTCCACGGTTCGAAGACATTTACACGCAGCGAACATTCACAGTTATCGACCTGCAAAATATGTCTAACAGAAGAACATCGAAGAGAACCAGAAAAAGCAGTTATATTAATTAAGTATGACAACAAAATAAACAACGAAGACATTTAACTCATTTGATTCCACTATTTTACTTTGTATAGCAAAATACTCTAAGTAGATATCATGAGCTAATAGGAGATGTTAATTGATTATCTATTGATAACATGTTTATTCACTTATTATGCTCATGATTGTAATCCTGCCAAACTAACTTCTAGTTCCTAGACAAGTTGCAAATGCTTCAAAACTTGTCTCTTTCGATGTCACTTGTCAGACTGTCAAATGTCAAATTTGTATACTGAGACGGCATGACAGGTCACGTGACATTTCGTTAGGTTATGTCAATCTAAAATATTTCTACCGCTTACTATTTTATCGTTTACGTTAATAGGATGCTACTTGTCTAGGAACCCAATTGTGTCAGTTGGTAAAATAGTATATTATGATAACTGTAAATAAAATTATCAAATCAAAATAAATCTTTGTTGTAAAATAAGATCATAGTTTTGTTAAATAATAGCAATAATAAATATTATTATATGATTATTAAGGTATTTTATTTTTCTTTATTTTAAAATTCTTTATAAATAATTACTAAAACAAAATAGAAAAATATATTAAAATAATAATTATAATGAACAAAAAGCACATTTCGTGCCTATGATTTGAACTCCCACTCACAGGCACGGCAAGCGGTCTTGAAACCTCTAGTCTATTTAGACGATGAGTGAAACGTTCGTAAATGTTAACCCTATTTATTGCTTGTCGTTTTCGCAATAATAAAAGTATTAACGTTTTATTGAAAAAAACAATAATAAAAACAGAATTTTAAAAAATAAATATTATCTTAAACTTATTTATTCACTAAAACAATAAATTAATTAAAATAAAATGCCTATCACGGATTTGAACGCACATGTCTTTTGGAGGGGTAATCACTTAATGAAGCTGTGTGTACTAATCAAGATGCTATTTATAAGTATAAATAGCATCTTGACTTCAGTTCTTGATGAACATAGGCTTTTCCAGTGACCTTTGTTATAGACGGGTTTCGCACTTGGCAAGTCTTATTTGCTTAGTACTTGACCAAGAATAAACTTTAGCACCGACAGACTGTTTACTGTCTATATAACTCTAATATTGTTTTCTTAAAATCAACACCTACGCAAGCGTAAAACCCCCGTTAAATTCAATTAGTTGCTAAATCTTAAGAATAATAAATCAAAACTTTATTAATTTTGCGTATTGCACCTTTACTGCTAATATCATTTTAACGAAACCTAAATTATTAATTGCTGGCGATGTAATTGCAGTATTACTCGGGAATCTATTAGTGAAGTATGGGTTTTCAATTATCAGCTGAGTGGTGGAACTCCTCCCGTGCCGCGCGCATGCGTGCCGTGTGCATGTGGAGTACTGGAAATAATTACAAGTATTTTAATTCTATTAAATAATTTTACATAGTTATTGCTGTAGAAGCATGTTACAGTTCAGTCCGAGGTTATTGTAAAGTCATCATACTTTTAATCAAACAGTTCTACAGAAATAAAATCTTCATACTGTTTTTATATAATTCAATGAGCCTATCGGCTATCGTAGTCCACTGCTGGACATAGATCTTTCCCTGGCTGGATCACAACATCCTGTCCTCCGCCATTCGCATCCACTCTGTCCCAGCCACCTTTTTAAGATCGTCGTCGGCTCACTGTTAAGCAAAGTTCGTCCCCATACAGGTCCTCATTTCGCGTTAAGGCTCCTTCAAAGAGGCGCGACACGACACGCGACACAAAGGCACCGCAAGTAGTGTCGCGTGGTGTGTCGCGCGCGATTATATCGCGTGTCGCACGTGTTTGTAGGAGCCTTTATGGTGCCCAAAATACTGGATACACATACACACAATGAATGGGACTCAAAGCTTGATTAATAATCTTACTGAAAACAACACTCAAACATGCGTTGCGGTAAGACATTTACAATAAAAAACCTTCGTGACAGACGGCCAAAAAAATGACATGCTGATGACTTGAGGCGCGGCCAACTAGTACCGCGCGGACTATAATGCTCGTGCCTTCTCTGTATCAGAATAGGCCTTTACCTTGCAGTCGGACAATAATAGGCTGATATTATTATTATTATTGCAGACGAGTCCTGAAGTGGAGACCGCGTATAGGCAAGCGTAGTGTGGGACGCCATCCAGCTAGATGGACGGACGACCTGAAGGAGGTGGCTGAGACAGACTGGATGTGGAAGGCGGAGGACAGGGTGTTGTAGCACAGCTTGACCTATGTCCTGCAGTGGACTGCGATGGGCTGAGTTGATTGATTGATTATTATTATTGTGTTATATTATATTGCGCTTGTCTCATTTATGCTTAGTTCATACCTTTTTTTTTGTCGGGGGGAAGCCTTCAAAAGGCGCCCGACCTCCGGGGAGGGAGGTCGGGGAGTGTGGGATTTTTACCTCACTAAAACCACCCCGGCGATCACCATCAGCACATAGGGGTGGTCCCGGTTCCTCTTAAAAGACCAATTCCGGAACCCCCCGTGCAACGCCTATAAGGCACTTCCCTGGGGAGACTGTAAAGGGGCCTCCCCTGAGCTTCACTATGCACGGCAGCACGACTGTTAAGAGAGAAGGAAATCGTCTAAAGAATTGTTTATCTCTTGAGTATTAACTCGTGGACAGATAAGCACTAGCAAAGCAAAACAAAGCGACTATACCAACTGACCTTTACATTCAAATAATGAGTAAAAACTACGGTCGGACCAACACCGAAAAAGATAATAACAGTAATTTAAAACTACCGAAGTAATCACAGGTTTTTCAGCCCTTTTTTCTCATCCATATGTGATCCATATTCTTCCTAATTGAGGTCTAAAAAAGCGAGTCTAAGTTGAAAGCGGCGGAAACGTCAATGTATCTCGCAAAATTCTAAATTTCATACGTTTTTTGTTGTTTTACGCTGTAATTATGTTGATCCGAACTAATGATGCGGCAATTATGGTGAAATAATTTCATCATCATAATCAGCCAATAATTCTCATTGCTGAGACATAGGTCTCCTCGAGAGGGCTATAATCTAACACCCAGACCTAGTGCGGGTTGGTAGATGTCTTCGAATTTTTGGTTCTAGGACATGTCGATTTCCTCACGAAATTTCCTTCACCGTTTTGAGAGCTGTGGTGATGAAAATATTTACACATAGTTAAGTGCCTGACTGGGTTCGAACCCACGACCACTGGTAACTCAGGGCCGTTGTCACTGGGCCACCACTACTTTTGAAATTATATTTACTTACTGCAAATAAGACTATTTCGAGAAAATATGACGATTTGCAGCAAATATAAAATTGAGATAAATTGGAAAAAATATTGAATTTGGTAGACTACATTGAAGGACTATTATAGATTAATATTCACTACCTTAAATAAAAACCTGTACATACAAAGGTCGGGGCATGTTCGCTACTGTGCGCCGGCGCACACAATCTAACCTCGACCGCAACACTGATTTGCGAAAATAAAACGAGCGAGGATTACAGACGGCGCCGGGTAATGGAGTAGTGATGGGCTGTGAGGATAATAATGTCGATGATGGAAATCGAGAAAAGTAACTCGGATCGGTACCCGAAAAAAAGTATTGTTTATTTTTCAATCCAAAATGAAAAGCTAAGATCCGTACCTACTCAATATAAAAGATGTTTATGAAAAAGAAATACATAGTATACCATCCCACACAAGCTAAACAATGTATGTTTTGACAACCTCCTAATTTCTAGCCCCATGACCACTATTCATTTAAATATTTACCTTAATATTTCGACTCCTTATATGTATTTCATGTCCATACCTTTAGGCACTATAGTTATTCATCTGCTTAATCCGCCAAAGGTCATAAGTGTCAAATTTTTAGAAAAAAGTAGAACTAAACTAATAAAAAAACAGGATTGTAAAATTGTCTGTGGTGACACAAATGAATTACACACACAATATTATTCTTATTAGGCGAACATACAGGTGTATTTTACATGACCATAAAAATGTCATATCTATAAATAATATGCGCTTGCGCTTAAAGAATTAAGTAGCACTTAAACTTTGAACTATACGGAGCGGGTAATAGCTGGTCCATATTAGAGGATCGTGTATAAAATAAGGTTGTAAACGGAATCTGCATACTATTTTGTAGAAAAGTGCTTCCTATAATATAAAGATCTTAAAACAAAGTGTCTGATATTTAAAGTACGTCAGGCTGATGGATATTTTCCTCAGCTTTAAGAAAATACTGTGAGCAGTAATCTAATTGTAATTTTGCTACTACAAAAAAATACATCACCTTGGCTTAGTGAAGTGAACTAAAAATCCAGTCCTAATAATGTTTACTACTTTTTAAGACTTTTTTGTTGTGTTTATAGGCACTGACTTGTAAATTTATTCTACAAATGGCAATAGATACATCTTCATCTTCTGTTACAAAGATTTATTTGGTGACTGTCATTCTAAATCATTTTACTTTGCCTATATTTTTTATTCTGCTTCAAAAAAGGCTTACAAAAGTATTTTACGACGATATATTAAACTTTTTTGTCACCTAATGTGTATTTATCATTATAAAGATCATGTTCACAGGTTCAAATCAGAAGCCGTAATATTTTTATGACCATCAAATTGTTCCGTAATATATTGGTAAGTAGTAAAAATATGTTTATTTAGGTATATTTTATGTTACTAAAACCGTTTAGGGTAGAAAACTTCTGATTACTACGACTGTTAATAGAATTTGTATTAGTAGATTAGGCCGTTATAGTCGCCCTGGTGATATAAAGTATTACCTAGTTTATGGAAACCTTATCTGCTTTCATATGGTTCTAAGGTAAGAACTAGAAAATAAAAAACCAAGGAGTAGTAAAATAGAAGTAGGGTAAACTCGTACCTAATTAAGGAGACATAATGCCGTTTCTATCTTGTATTTATAGTTTGACATTTGTGCGACAGTGACAGGAATAACGATTAACCAAAGTACGTGTTAAGTACGTATGTTTAAAGATTTCGGCCTTTTTTTTTTTTTTTCAGGATGGGAAATCATCAAATGACTCCTCCCGCTCTGGGTGGAGCGGAAGGGAGTGTCAGACTCTTACTGACTAAAACCCACCCGTGTTCCTTCCTTTGCCCTTTATGTTCCGGGCCAGCGGTAACCCTTTCGGACAATCCCGCTGACCCGGCAGGCTTCGGCCCTTACGGGCCCCTTCATTTAATGCTGACATCTCTTTGAGGCGCGCGTGGAACACGTACGCGCCGTCCGGCACGGGCCTGGTCCTGATCGGACGGTGAGCTACCCATTACTCTCCGCCCGCAGGCCCGCGCCTACGGTGGCCGGGAGTCGTCGCGCGGCTCCCGACGCCCGGAGCGTCTCCCGCGGCGGCTGGGACGGGAGGCTCTCTCCCTCAGCCGTCCCGCCGCCTCCTTCGCTAGCATGACTGCTTCGCAGAAGGAGGCGACTGCCCCCCACTCCCTCTCGCCCCGGACCATGGCTTGAACCAGGCCCGGACGCGAGAGGTCGCCGCCGCTGCCGATCGCCTCTACGAGGACACGGCGGTGCTCCGCCCAAGCGGGGCAGACCTCCACTGTATGCTCCACCGTGTCCTCTGGGCGATCCTGGCAATGGTGACACCCGGGCGTTTCCTCCTGCCTGATTATGTGCAGGAACCTCCCGAAACTTCCGTGTCCGGTGTGTCCATCAACGCACAAAGCACGCACTGTAATTATTTTGATTACGCGTAAAACAATTGATGGTCAGTAGGTAGATATTTTCAGAAATCCCAACTCTCGAGAAACAGGACTAGCCCATCATAAAAGCTAAACTATGTTGTTCTGTAAGATATATTATAATTTATAAAATATAATAGAATACTCTTTCTTATGTACTTACCTACATCATATTAATTCTATACATAAATATAGAATTAAGTATAAATAGAATATTGTAAACATTTTAGAAGAGAAACTCCCATTCTTCTCCCTACAAAACTACCTTTTGCAAGGGGCGACTTGAATAAATTCTATTTTCTTGTACTGACGCCAGCACATCAAGCTACTACAATCTGTCAAATTTCTTTCATAGATTTTCAACTTTATCGCTAAAGAATAAGGTTCAAAGTTGATTGGGAAAATTTGACAGTTTCGGGTAGCTTGATGTGCTGGCGTCTGTACATTTTGACGTTCAAAAGTGCCTTTTACCTGCCTACTTGAAATAAATGACTTTGAAATTTGCTGCACACAAGTGATGGTGTTAGGTCTCCTGCTTCTTGGCCATACAAGATGAAAAAGTTCCCTCAAAAATTTTTTAAATTCGGAAAAAAAGTAAACATCATTTTTCTATGGGGATTTTTGCATGAATTATTGAAAATTAGACACGACAACTTCTGTTGGGTCAGCTAGTATTAATATAAAACAAACGGGACCGTAATTCCAATCAATATATTTTCCTTTTGTGAATGTTCTCCGTATCGTGCAGAGTGTACCTTTTGCTTTTATTTATTTAGTGCGATAAATAACACTGTGCAAGTGTTCATACTTATTAAGTTGTGTCTAAATGATTTTTATTACCCATTTTTATTGTCGGCGACTTTTGTCAGAGAAAGTATCATGGTTCGAAACAATACAACTTGTTAATTTCTTTTAGAGTCAGGGTTGTCAATTTTGCATAATTCCCTTTATTTATAAACGTTGCATAAAATTAAGAGACCTTTGAACGTTATAAATGTAGGTATGGTTATACAGTCGCTAATCATTACTTGACTTTCAACAATATTTATAAATAAAGTCCCTTATTAATATGTTAGAGCTTAAATGGTGAAAGAAAATTACAAGCGACCCATATTTCAGCGAACTAAATCTATCGACAGCAAATAAAGTTCAACGAATGAATGTGTATAATTTGTTTGACGTCACACAAATTGTTTATGCTCGATACGATTTCAATTATACTGGGGAACAAGCCCATTGTTGACATAGCCAATTAAAAAAAAAACATTTTACCGCTAACTAGGCACATAAATAAGTTTATATTTTCTAATAAGTTTCTCTAAACGTAAGGAATCGTCAACACTTCAACGGCGTTAATACAAATCCTTGTATTTATTACAAACCAACCATAAACATGTTATTAAGGACATTTCAATACTATTTATATCTACAAGAAAATCCTCATTTAAATATTTCGAAATACAATAAAGGCGTGACATCCCTAGCAACAGGTGTATCGACACCGACACGACACATCGTCGGTGATTTATCGACATACGCTGACGTCACCAGAGATTAACTGCACTTGTGACTTTGCATGTTTCATTAATACCGCTTACGGTAAATTTATACAAGAAAGGTTCAAATTAAACGGAGCCATTGTTAGAAATTAACAAAAAAAATACATCCATTACATGTCAATGTAACTTTGGCTTGCTTTATATTTGAAAACTAGCTATCCGCCCCTGCTTCGCATGGTTTTTGCGACTTGTCAAGAGCTGATTTCTTTAATAATAGCCAAGTTAAATATATTATATTATAATACTAATTTAGACATAAACGTTTCGATATAAATTCTTTAAATGATTTTGAAAAAAACCGGCATCAAAATTCATTGCGTAGTTTAAAAGAACAACGCCGCACACGTCACACAGACAGACACAAAAAGCAAAAAATTTATAATATAGATAAAATTATGTTTAACTTCTTTTTTTTTGTAAAATCCGTTTCTATAGATCGATATTTATTTCATTGACAGATGTCAAATGAAACGATTGACAGATTTTGTTAGGAAATTCTCTCATGAAGAACTTCGGTGATTTGAGAAATTCACTGTGTCAATGAAATGACCTCTTGCGGTTTTTAATACGGAAATAATGTTACCTAATTTATATATTGAAGGTCTAGTGGTATTTTTACTGGTTACATACTCAGGTCTTTGTTTACATAATTCTTACTTTGCATAAAATACATGTCACTTACTAGAATACAAAATGATACTATGTATCATAATTTTTTGTGTGTTTAAATCAGTATATCATACATTTTATATGCGTTTAGAAATCAGGATGGTCCTTTTTTCCGTGGATGACGTAAATGGCGACTACTGGATTTTAAATTCGTGTGAAAAGTCAGTAGCACCTAATAAAGCACGAAAAAAACTGTAGTGATGTGACAGTTGTCGTTTTTCTCATACCGATATAATGACTTGTCAGGCAAACAGGCGTATGTCAATGTTTGTGATAATTTTAATGAGATCCATGTTCAATTGCAAGCATGTTCTAGACTTTAGCTTAAAATATATTTTTATTGTAACGTAAGAAAAACATGATTATTACTATTTTTAAAATATTTCAAACATGCACGTTTTGTAACAACTTTTATGGTTATTTATTATCATCTGTCATTATTCGTATTTCAAAATATGACAGTTGAATGAATTTTTAATACCATAAAATTACAGAAAAATAAAATAATGAATTCTAAGACACATCAGCTGCTAACTTTTTATTAAGTATTTGTGCAATTTACATAAATGTCTCATGGAATGAGACTGGCCACCTGTATTAATTTAAAACTATTAGTAACAGAAGAATTAAAGATAAACTTCTGTCAATGTTTTATATTTTATTATGTGGAAGTTAGCTATCGATGTAGTAATGCAATTGCACTTTTATGTTTATTATTAAATGTAATTGTTCTCGTATTATTTACATAGGTATGTCGACGTACGAGTATGTCGTGAAGGCCCAGTGGTTACGGCCTCGCCTTTCATGCACTAGGTTGTGGGTTCAAATCCGGGTAAGTACCAAAATGACTTTTTCAATTCATATGTAATTTCCGAGTTTATCTTGGGTATTATTGACAACGGTCAATGAAAACATCATGATGAAACCTGGTCTTATAATTAATATAAGTCTGAAATCGCCAACCTGTCTTGAGCAAGCGTGGTGATCAATGCTCGTGCCTTCTCTGTGTCAGAAGAAGCTTTTGCCCAGCTGTGGGATAGTAACAGGTTGATATTATTATAAGTTACGTGTAATTATAGTTAGGGCTAACTAAAAATACCCTTTCGTCATAGTTTTTTTTATTAAGCTCTGAGAATATATCAATTTCACTAACAAACATCGATTTTAAGTTTGATATACTGCTAAATTTAAGTCATTTTGTCAAGCGTTTTATTAGGTATTAACTCTCGTTTACGTAACCAGTTATGTAGGTATTTTGATTCAATTAACTGTTGATTAAAAACCAACTCAATTATTAAACACTATTAAATAAAAAATAGACCATGATTCAATATCCAATCGCCATTTAAATCCGATTAGATGCATCGATAGCTGAAAACATATAAAAATAATTATCTCCCAAATTAAAGAACCGATCCGTTATTATATCACTCATCTTGACCAAAGCATATTCTAAATCGCCAAACAGTATCGTAATTAATATCATTATAGTATGCAGCCTAATTTATCAACGCAGTTATTTGAATATTTTATTACTTAGTATTATGACATTAATAAATACTAAGAGCTATCAAAAATAGAGATGAGTCAGTGTAACTGACATCATAAAAATATCGATAAGTATCGGAACCTGACCTTTATAGTATGATAAATGCGGTCGAGTACAGAGGTCGGGGCGGGCCATTAGGTGTTCGATTCGATATTTAAATGTCCTTTTGTGGAATTTTTGAGTGCTTCCGTGTTCACGAATGCTTAGAGACTTGTTTATATGCATTTTATGTAAAGCAAATAGTATGAACTTATATTACTGACGCAAATGTCGGAATTACTCGTTTTTATCATTTACATTTATTGAACTTAAATCTTCTTGTGGACCACTATGCAATATCAATTTAAACATCGCTCTAATATGTTTATCAAACTAAGCAAGGTGGCCAGCCGCAGTCAATGAAAAAAGATGACGTTATGCAGCGCTGTGCGCACTTTTTTAAAATAGCAATACAAAATCGAAATTATTTATAGTAAATAAGTTTGATTTTGTATTGCAATCTTGAAAAGTGCGTGCAGCGTCGCGCCGCGTCTCATCTTGGTGTGGATTGACCCTTGGGTTCTCCATAAATAACATAGTAAGAAAATACATTAGACACATTGCATTACATAGCTCTCAGACTTCTCACTTTACCCTTAAGTTTACTCACAACTAGATCAACCTCACACAATCACCGCTACTTTCAAAGCCATACATTTAATCTTAAATCTATAAAACAATATCGATATCAGAGGGCGGTGCGCCCCGCCCTACACGAATAAATATTTAATTAAACTTATGAGAGCGCACGGATTTGTTTGCCTGGTCGCTTGTAACATTTTTTTATTGTTATATTTTTTTTTAATAGCGTATGAAGCGGATGCTATGAATGAAAAGTTCACTTGTTGAGTCATGCAAATTGTATGAGTCGTCATCGAGGTGTAGTAATACTCGTATTACAAGTATATCGTAGTTTGCTGATTGACCTGATGAAATAAAGAGCTAGTTAATACACTTATGACTATATATTTGTAATAGACTAAACACACGCAGAGAAATGCGTATTGTAGGTCAAAGCTGGAGTTTATTTTTTTGCGTTCATTAGACTATTTTCTATTAGTTAATTGGTCATTTTTATACCAAAAGGGCTTTCTGAGAAATCTTGAGAAATATTCTTAACACGGAAACTGCAATCCGATAGTAATTATATTATTGCAAAAACCGAATTAAGGCTCCTACAAACAGGCGCGACACGCGATATAATCGCACGCGACACAAAGGCGCCGCTCTTTGCGCGACTTGCGGTGCCTTTGTGTCGCGAGTCGTGTCGCGCCTGTTTGACGGAGCCTTTACGTATATCGAGTATGTCCCTGACAAATTATTTATCAGTATAGGTCTTAGTATTGAGTTTAATTTTATTTTTTATTAACACGCGTAATGCTAATTTATAAAAATATATTATTTTATAAAGTCTTAATTTACATATTATGGCTATAAATTATTTGACTTTATAAAAGGATTCAGAGGTGGATTTTTTGTGCGATTTTAGTTCCTCAGTTGTAAGATGCCTTGTTGAAAGTGATTTACCATTATTAGTCTTTACTAGATATTATAACATTCTCTCTAGTAGGTACAGTTTACCCTAAACGGAATAAACCGTAACGTTAAGCCTTACACCTCAATTATCACCTTAATATAACTTAATAACAGCCACAGAATTTTGCGGATAATTCTCCATACGATCCGGTCCAGTCTTCAATTCCCATGGACCTATAGGGAGGTACCTCCATAATTAATATCCGCCCACCATGCCCCATAGATATGTACCGAGTTGTAAGCTCTTTTGGTATGGGAATTTATTATGGATTTTGGTGTGAGTGTGGGTGAGTCGATGAAGGAGTGTCTAGAAATGTAGGGTATTACTTGGAAAAACGAACAGAATAGAATACTCTTTGTTATGTACAGACGCCAGCACATCAAGCTACCCGAAACTGTCAAATTTTACCAATAAACTTTGAACATAAGGTTCAAAGTTCATTGGTAAAATTTTAGCGATAAAGTTGAAAATCTATCAAAGAAATTTAACAGCTTGTAGTAGGTTGATGTGCTGGCGTCTGTACATCATATAAAAATAAAACATAAAAAGAAAAAAAAAAGAAAAAAAGATAAAATAAAAGATTGATTGAATTGAGACTGATCAATAGTTCGGGGTTCTTTTTGATATAATTGACAATGCCAAAACAAACACATAATCAGCCTATAATGTTGAGATTCTGTGACACAGGCCTCCTCTCTTCGAGTGGGAGTGGGCTAATAATCTACCACGCTGGCCCAGTGCGGGTTGGTAGATGTCACATGTCTTCGAATTGTTGGTTCTAGGACATGCCGATTTCCTCATGATGTTGTCCTGTACCTTTTTGAGAGCAGTGGTAATGAAAATTATTTACACAAAGTAAAGCGCCTGTCTGGATTTGAACCCACGACTCACTACAACTCTTAAGTGGGAGACATTACCATTGGGCCACCATTGCTCTAAAAACAAATATATATATGTATAAATGTATATGCCAATATTTGTCAAACAAATATAAATTGAATTGATATATTTTCAAGACAATAATATACTAGTAAATTTTAAAAAGAAACTTATAAAATTGTAGGGTTGTAGGATTGTCGTCTGTCACCTGTCGATTTTATTAAGACGACGCCAACCGCACAGTGGCGCCCTCATCAGTTGTTTGGTTGTTTCTTTTATTTTAGAATGAAAATGCAGAAAATAAGTATTTTACGTTTTGCTCCACAAGCTTATACGTTATTATTATTACAAATAGTAGTTTAGTTTTATTAAAAGAGAGCCCCTAGAGATTTGAGAAAAAAAAATAGAGTTATTGGCAATCTTCTGTCGTCAATCAACTTTCCTCTGGAACGTCCCTTATAAATACCGTTAATGAATTTAAATGTTGACACAAGTTCCTAGTTAAGTATGTACAGACAGCGTCAGTATGTGCTAACCCCTCAAGTTTTAAAATGTTATACATTAAATTCCTTACAAATAATCTAAAGAATACTTCAAAAAGAACCCACATTGTTTCGACTCAGATTCGAACCATCGCATCACCGAACGTCGTCATACTCATACCGGCAGTTTGACGAACTAGCCAGCGAGCCCATATGAATTGCGTTGAAATTGTTATCTACTATGGTCTGAGTCATTTTATCTTTAGGTGGGGATGTCTAATCGATAGATGTTATAATTTGAGGGTATCCATTAATTTTACTTACTTACGTTGTTTTTATAAAATTAATCCATACCCTCAAGTTATAACTACAACGTTTGATGTATACGTTCACTTAAAACGGCGAAGAGTAAACGACTACGAATTATCCATTAATTTTTAAAATGATTTATGATTTTATGAGAACTAAAATTGTAGTTGTTCTGTGTGAACAAAATGTGAGCATAAAAGGAATTGCGAGACAGCTTGGCATAGCAGTAAGTTCATTATAATATTAATTGTGTTCTCCGATTTTTTTCTTGTTGAGCTATTTGCGGTATCTTGTGTGTGGTATTTAATAACTTATTTAAAACCATGTTTTTCTATACAGAGACAAACGGTGCGCTTATGGGTGCGCATATTTCAAGAAACCGGCGATGTTAAGACAATGTCCATGGGACGGAGAACTACTGGGATCTATACGGACCAATCTGAACATAATCGGGATATTGTTAAGGTTCACACTACACCGCCGTTTACATCCACTCGTTACAGTTCGCAACGGCATGGAATATCTCTGTCCACGGTTCGAAGACATTTACACGCAGCGAACATTCACAGTTATCGACCTGCAAAATATGTCTAACAGAAGAACATCGAAGAGAACCAGAAAAAGCAGTTATATTAATTAAGTATGACAACAAAATAAACAACGAAGACATTTAACTCATTTGATTCCACTATTTTACTTTGTATAGCAAAATACTCTAAGTAGATATCATGAGCTAATAGGAGATGTTAATTGATTATCTATTGATAACATGTTTATTCACTTATTATGCTCATGATTGTAATCCTGCCAAACTAACTTCTAGTTCCTAGACAAGTTGCAAATGCTTCAAAACTTGTCTCTTTCGATGTCACTTGTCAGACTGTCAAATGTCAAATTTGTATACTGAGACGGCATGACAGGTCACGTGACATTTCGTTAGGTTATGTCAATCTAAAATATTTCTACCGCTTACTATTTTATCGTTTACGTTAATAGGATGCTACTTGTCTAGGAACCCAATTGTGTCAGTTGGTAAAATAGTATATTATGATAACTGTAAATAAAATTATCAAATCAAAATAAATCTTTGTTGTAAAATAAGATCATAGTTTTGTTAAATAATAGCAATAATAAATATTATTATATGATTATTAAGGTATTTTATTTTTCTTTATTTTAAAATTCTTTATAAATAATTACTAAAACAAAATAGAAAAATATATTAAAATAATAATTATAATGAACAAAAAGCACATTTCGTGCCTATGATTTGAACTCCCACTCACAGGCACGGCAAGCGGTCTTGAAACCTCTAGTCTATTTAGACGATGAGTGAAACGTTCGTAAATGTTAACCCTATTTATTGCTTGTCGTTTTCGCAATAATAAAAGTATTAACGTTTTATTGAAAAAAACAATAATAAAAACAGAATTTTAAAAAATAAATATTATCTTAAACTTATTTATTCACTAAAACAATAAATTAATTAAAATAAAATGCCTATCACGGATTTGAACGCACATGTCTTTTGGAGGGGTAATCACTTAATGAAGCTGTGTGTACTAATCAAGATGCTATTTATAAGTATAAATAGCATCTTGACTTCAGTTCTTGATGAACATAGGCTTTTCCAGTGACCTTTGTTATAGACGGGTTTCGCACTTGGCAAGTCTTATTTGCTTAGTACTTGACCAAGAATAAACTTTAGCACCGACAGACTGTTTACTGTCTATATAACTCTAATATTGTTTTCTTAAAATCAACACCTACGCAAGCGTAAAACCCCCGTTAAATTCAATTAGTTGCTAAATCTTAAGAATAATAAATCAAAACTTTATTAATTTTGCGTATTGCACCTTTACTGCTAATATCATTTTAACGAAACCTAAATTATTAATTGCTGGCGATGTAATTGCAGTATTACTCGGGAATCTATTAGTGAAGTATGGGTTTTCAATTATCAGCTGAGTGGTGGAACTCCTCCCGTGCCGCGCGCATGCGTGCCGTGTGCATGTGGAGTACTGGAAATAATTACAAGTATTTTAATTCTATTAAATAATTTTACATAGTTATTGCTGTAGAAGCATGTTACAGTTCAGTCCGAGGTTATTGTAAAGTCATCATACTTTTAATCAAACAGTTCTACAGAAATAAAATCTTCATACTGTTTTTATATAATTCAATGAGCCTATCGGCTATCGTAGTCCACTGCTGGACATAGATCTTTCCCTGGCTGGATCACAACATCCTGTCCTCCGCCATTCGCATCCACTCTGTCCCAGCCACCTTTTTAAGATCGTCGTCGGCTCACTGTTAAGCAAAGTTCGTCCCCATACAGGTCCTCATTTCGCGTTAAGGCTCCTTCAAAGAGGCGCGACACGACACGCGACACAAAGGCACCGCAAGTAGTGTCGCGTGGTGTGTCGCGCGCGATTATATCGCGTGTCGCACGTGTTTGTAGGAGCCTTTATGGTGCCCAAAATACTGGATACACATACACACAATGAATGGGACTCAAAGCTTGATTAATAATCTTACTGAAAACAACACTCAAACATGCGTTGCGGTAAGACATTTACAATAAAAAACCTTCGTGACAGACGGCCAAAAAAATGACATGCTGATGACTTGAGGCGCGGCCAACTAGTACCGCGCGGACTATAATGCTCGTGCCTTCTCTGTATCAGAATAGGCCTTTACCTTGCAGTCGGACAATAATAGGCTGATATTATTATTATTATTGCAGACGAGTCCTGAAGTGGAGACCGCGTATAGGCAAGCGTAGTGTGGGACGCCATCCAGCTAGATGGACGGACGACCTGAAGGAGGTGGCTGAGACAGACTGGATGTGGAAGGCGGAGGACAGGGTGTTGTAGCACAGCTTGACCTATGTCCTGCAGTGGACTGCGATGGGCTGAGTTGATTGATTGATTATTATTATTGTGTTATATTATATTGCGCTTGTCTCATTTATGCTTAGTTCATACCTTTTTTTTTGTCGGGGGGAAGCCTTCAAAAGGCGCCCGACCTCCGGGGAGGGAGGTCGGGGAGTGTGGGATTTTTACCTCACTAAAACCACCCCGGCGATCACCATCAGCACATAGGGGTGGTCCCGGTTCCTCTTAAAAGACCAATTCCGGAACCCCCCGTGCAACGCCTATAAGGCACTTCCCTGGGGAGACTGTAAAGGGGCCTCCCCTGAGCTTCACTATGCACGGCAGCACGACTGTTAAGAGAGAAGGAAATCGTCTAAAGAATTGTTTATCTCTTGAGTATTAACTCGTGGACAGATAAGCACTAGCAAAGCAAAACAAAGCGACTATACCAACTGACCTTTACATTCAAATAATGAGTAAAAACTACGGTCGGACCAACACCGAAAAAGATAATAACAGTAATTTAAAACTACCGAAGTAATCACAGGTTTTTCAGCCCTTTTTTCTCATCCATATGTGATCCATATTCTTCCTAATTGAGGTCTAAAAAAGCGAGTCTAAGTTGAAAGCGGCGGAAACGTCAATGTATCTCGCAAAATTCTAAATTTCATACGTTTTTTGTTGTTTTACGCTGTAATTATGTTGATCCGAACTAATGATGCGGCAATTATGGTGAAATAATTTCATCATCATAATCAGCCAATAATTCTCATTGCTGAGACATAGGTCTCCTCGAGAGGGCTATAATCTAACACCCAGACCTAGTGCGGGTTGGTAGATGTCTTCGAATTTTTGGTTCTAGGACATGTCGATTTCCTCACGAAATTTCCTTCACCGTTTTGAGAGCTGTGGTGATGAAAATATTTACACATAGTTAAGTGCCTGACTGGGTTCGAACCCACGACCACTGGTAACTCAGGGCCGTTGTCACTGGGCCACCACTACTTTTGAAATTATATTTACTTACTGCAAATAAGACTATTTCGAGAAAATATGACGATTTGCAGCAAATATAAAATTGAGATAAATTGGAAAAAATATTGAATTTGGTAGACTACATTGAAGGACTATTATAGATTAATATTCACTACCTTAAATAAAAACCTGTACATACAAAGGTCGGGGCATGTTCGCTACTGTGCGCCGGCGCACACAATCTAACCTCGACCGCAACACTGATTTGCGAAAATAAAACGAGCGAGGATTACAGACGGCGCCGGGTAATGGAGTAGTGATGGGCTGTGAGGATAATAATGTCGATGATGGAAATCGAGAAAAGTAACTCGGATCGGTACCCGAAAAAAAGTATTGTTTATTTTTCAATCCAAAATGAAAAGCTAAGATCCGTACCTACTCAATATAAAAGATGTTTATGAAAAAGAAATACATAGTATACCATCCCACACAAGCTAAACAATGTATGTTTTGACAACCTCCTAATTTCTAGCCCCATGACCACTATTCATTTAAATATTTACCTTAATATTTCGACTCCTTATATGTATTTCATGTCCATACCTTTAGGCACTATAGTTATTCATCTGCTTAATCCGCCAAAGGTCATAAGTGTCAAATTTTTAGAAAAAAGTAGAACTAAACTAATAAAAAAACAGGATTGTAAAATTGTCTGTGGTGACACAAATGAATTACACACACAATATTATTCTTATTAGGCGAACATACAGGTGTATTTTACATGACCATAAAAATGTCATATCTATAAATAATATGCGCTTGCGCTTAAAGAATTAAGTAGCACTTAAACTTTGAACTATACGGAGCGGGTAATAGCTGGTCCATATTAGAGGATCGTGTATAAAATAAGGTTGTAAACGGAATCTGCATACTATTTTGTAGAAAAGTGCTTCCTATAATATAAAGATCTTAAAACAAAGTGTCTGATATTTAAAGTACGTCAGGCTGATGGATATTTTCCTCAGCTTTAAGAAAATACTGTGAGCAGTAATCTAATTGTAATTTTGCTACTACAAAAAAATACATCACCTTGGCTTAGTGAAGTGAACTAAAAATCCAGTCCTAATAATGTTTACTACTTTTTAAGACTTTTTTGTTGTGTTTATAGGCACTGACTTGTAAATTTATTCTACAAATGGCAATAGATACATCTTCATCTTCTGTTACAAAGATTTATTTGGTGACTGTCATTCTAAATCATTTTACTTTGCCTATATTTTTTATTCTGCTTCAAAAAAGGCTTACAAAAGTATTTTACGACGATATATTAAACTTTTTTGTCACCTAATGTGTATTTATCATTATAAAGATCATGTTCACAGGTTCAAATCAGAAGCCGTAATATTTTTATGACCATCAAATTGTTCCGTAATATATTGGTAAGTAGTAAAAATATGTTTATTTAGGTATATTTTATGTTACTAAAACCGTTTAGGGTAGAAAACTTCTGATTACTACGACTGTTAATAGAATTTGTATTAGTAGATTAGGCCGTTATAGTCGCCCTGGTGATATAAAGTATTACCTAGTTTATGGAAACCTTATCTGCTTTCATATGGTTCTAAGGTAAGAACTAGAAAATAAAAAACCAAGGAGTAGTAAAATAGAAGTAGGGTAAACTCGTACCTAATTAAGGAGACATAATGCCGTTTCTATCTTGTATTTATAGTTTGACATTTGTGCGACAGTGACAGGAATAACGATTAACCAAAGTACGTGTTAAGTACGTATGTTTAAAGATTTCGGCCTTTTTTTTTTTTTTTCAGGATGGGAAATCATCAAATGACTCCTCCCGCTCTGGGTGGAGCGGAAGGGAGTGTCAGACTCTTACTGACTAAAACCCACCCGTGTTCCTTCCTTTGCCCTTTATGTTCCGGGCCAGCGGTAACCCTTTCGGACAATCCCGCTGACCCGGCAGGCTTCGGCCCTTACGGGCCCCTTCATTTAATGCTGACATCTCTTTGAGGCGCGCGTGGAACACGTACGCGCCGTCCGGCACGGGCCTGGTCCTGATCGGACGGTGAGCTACCCATTACTCTCCGCCCGCAGGCCCGCGCCTACGGTGGCCGGGAGTCGTCGCGCGGCTCCCGACGCCCGGAGCGTCTCCCGCGGCGGCTGGGACGGGAGGCTCTCTCCCTCAGCCGTCCCGCCGCCTCCTTCGCTAGCATGACTGCTTCGCAGAAGGAGGCGACTGCCCCCCACTCCCTCTCGCCCCGGACCATGGCTTGAACCAGGCCCGGACGCGAGAGGTCGCCGCCGCTGCCGATCGCCTCTACGAGGACACGGCGGTGCTCCGCCCAAGCGGGGCAGACCTCCACTGTATGCTCCACCGTGTCCTCTGGGCGATCCTGGCAATGGTGACACCCGGGCGTTTCCTCCTGCCTGATTATGTGCAGGAACCTCCCGAAACTTCCGTGTCCGGTGAGGACCTGCGTCAGGCGGTAGGTGAGGGCGCCATGACGCCTCTCTAGCCACTCCTCAAAGAGGGGTCTTACCGCCGCTATCGTGGCGTGCCCTAAGATTTCGGCCTTAGATTGGATTGCAAGCTGTAAAACGCAGGATTTTCAAAAAAGTTTTGAATAGGTCCATCGATATTCTTATTACATCGATACCTGAATCACACATGACGCATCACTACACTTCGGTATATTCTGCACAAAGTAATCATTTGTCTACTTGACTAAACTGAATTATATTATTATTCTTTTATTATTTAATAATGATGGCGGCTATAATTGAAGGTTGCCGGTAGAAGCGGCTTCTGTTCTAGCTCCACTCATTGCACTGGGCTTATTCGAATCATCTTTGTTAAAGGGAAGTCTGTGTGTGTTTTATTATTTGGGTAGTTTTGGACGGTGAAGTCACAGAAAATCCAGAGAATTTTTTTGACTACTGTGACTACTTCGTAACTAATGATTAAACTGCACGATCCTTGTAATATAATTATGTTTTTCCTAGCATGGGGGTTGTTGATCATTTATTTTGTGCCAGGCCAGGTTATTTGCACGCTTAAATTAACTATCACCTTGTATCTGTATACTAAAGAGGTCCAACAAATAATTCTAATTCTTATTTGCCACTGATTAGAGAGTTACGATAACGTTAAATTACGTTAGTTATGCAATTACAAAACTTCTAATCTCTTCTTTTTAGTCGTGCGTCTGTCTGTCTGTCAATCGAAAGCACGACAGAGTAAAATGTTGTTGGCCCAAATTATATCTAATGTAGGTAAATGGACTATGGTCGTTTTACGTTTCAATTAAATAAATACTTAAATCAATTGCAATCGGACTAACAATATAACAGTTTAAAATATAAATCAAATTAAATCAAGATGGAAACATTTCAATGCACTACATACTTCATTTTGCTAAAACAGCTGACTGCGATGAGTGTGTATTTTATGAGCTAATTACATTTATTATTATACATAAACTTTATTTTTGACTTTGAGTTGTAAATCGTAGGTTTGAACCCAAGCATGCGCTTTACTTTGTGTAAATTATTTCATCACCACTGCTCTCAAAACGGTGAAGGATAATATCGTGAGGAAATCAGCGTGTCCTAGAACCAAACAATTCGAAGACATGTGATATCTACCAACCTGCACGGGGATCGCGAGGTCGATTACGGCCCACTCCCTTTCACAGAGAGGAGGCCTGTGTTCCAGCATTGGGAACATTATAGGCTGATGCAGTACCATATCTAAGTTAAAGTAACCTACACCCACAGACACATATCCTACGACTCACCAACTTACAAGAAAAAAATCATCAGTACCCGGCGATAAATATTGCACATCGACCTTTGGAAAGAGACAATCGGCTAATTTCGGCATCGTAGAGCGTTATCTCTGTCGCACGAAATAAAAACAGTCCGGTATCTATTAGGAGCTGTTAAAACAATTATGATTTGCTTCTTTTGATAATTATTTTTATTCTTTGTATAAAATGGTTTTATGTAAAAAGGTCGATGTGCAATATTTATCGTCGGGTACTGTAATCTAAAACGCACTGCGCCTTAACTAATCGTTATTAGATTACAGACAGGATCGCACAGTGTTCGAGATGATACGGCCGGTTCGCACGATGGTTATTAACACTGCCCATCATTGCTATGATTCAATACAACTCTGATTCAATTAGGTCGTAATTGAAAACAGAGGCTTTGTTACAACAAATATTGACTTGGTAAGTTTGATTTATTTGTTTGAAGACACGAATCAAACCAAATCAAATATTGATTGGAACAAAAACAGTTTCACAAGTTTTTAGTAACATTTGTTTATATAAAAAAAAATATTGCAAACGTTAGCGCCCACCTCCGAGAGGAGAGACGTCGACGCGCGACGTTCCAACATTTATATTACTACATAGAACAATATAATAAAAAAATGTTATAACAGGATTTTTTTTTCAGGGTGGGAAATCATTAAATGACCCCTCCCGCTCTGGGTGGTGCGGAAGGGAGTGTCAGACTCTTACTGACTAAAACCCACCCGCGTTCCTTCCTTAGGCTTTTTATGTTCCGGGCCAGCAGCGGTAACCCTTTTGGACAATCCCGCTGACCTTATAACAGGATCTAAAGTAAAAGTAGGTTTAAGAACTATTTAACTAAAATATTATTAATTATTAAAACATACGAATGATTACGTGAAGAAGGTAATTTACAATGTTAAAATTAGAAAAAGTTATACTATAAATCAGTTATTGAAAGAGCGATGCATGGTTTTAAAGTAATCACGAAAGGTTTTATAGTAAAACTCAAACTTTTGGATCAGAGCTACGGTAGAACTATTGTTATTTTAAGGATGCTTATTATAAGGTTTAAGACAGTTTAACAACCACACAGATTGAGAGGACCTGTCCTCTCAATCTGTGTGGTTCTTTCCTCATAAGACCATCTCAGACATCGACCTACATGGTCTTCATATAACCTGACCAAGATTATGTCTGGACTTTAAAAGAGACTATGACCTCTGAATTTGTTGTGTAGTCAGATAGGAAACGCCGACCTCATCTAGTTTAAAAAATATGATTGACGTGTAAAAGTGTTTGTGCAAACCTTCTCACAAAATAAAATCATTTATCATTTACTATGCCAAAAATACGCGACCGAAGTTCCGCGGCTGATTTTACGTTCCTACGTATTCGGTTGATATGAGATACAATAAGTGTCGAACTTACGCGGCAGAAATTCAGTTGCGCAAACGCGGGGCATGGGCATTGGGCATGTCTCTCGCTGCTTCCCGCCCCGGATCTTCTTCGGCAATCGAATCGAACTTCGGTCGCGTATAATGTGTGCTCTACAGAATACGTTGCCGTCGAATTGCCGCTGAACTTACGCCCGACCGAAGTTCGGCTGTACGCTATAAAGCAACGTAATTTCTGCATAATGTGTCGTCAGTAATTCAAATAGCATTGCAGGCGTAATCATACAGAACTTCGGTCGTGTACCTTTGGCATAGCCATAATGTGTTAGTCAACACTTAGTTTTCACGATGAGAGTTTAACAGAATTAACCGGCTGATTTCGGCCGTGATCTTACCTACTTGTAATAGTCAATAGTCGATGATGAAAGAAATAAAGTCACAAAACTGTACAACTAACTTAAAAAATCATGTAAAAATTAACTAAAGACAATAAAGATGAAAAATTTGAAGATAGAACAGTAGGTTTTATAGTCACACTATAAGAAGATTGACGTATACTCAGTGACAGATAATAAAAACGATGCCTCTATCCAAGCATACCATCAAAACATTATCAAAACCATCTCTCTAATCTTATAGTCAACACATCACAAAGTACCCTTTATCACAACTTAAGTCTGCATACAAAATCCTATGCTATCACATACTATTACGGGCACTTAGCCAGCCCGGGCCCAAAAGGCCCATTAAAAACAATAAGGGTCCCAGCCTAGCCTTTCATAATAACTGTTTTCAAATTGATTTAAGATTTCACAGGCTATTACTTTAGGCTGTGTGTAGGTTGGAGCGGGACGTGCGTTTTGGACTGCAGTGTAGGTACGGTGCATGAGTATACCTACTGAATATTATGCAGCTTTGTCAGGATTTATGTCATGGTGGCGTCAAGGTTTACTGGTTCACTTACACCACAAAAAAATTTTAAATGTTTCCGACTTTTTACTTTAAAAACTTGAATCTAAGACTTGAGGTAATTTAAATCAGCAAGCGATCTGGATGATTAATTTTCATCACTAAAGAAGTGGTATTTTATTCGTTAAGATGAGGGGCTTGTGAAGAAGTCCAAAAGTCTCCCAGAATGTGGTCCGACGACCTTGTAAAGGCCGCAGGAATCCGTTGGATGCAAGAAGCACAGAACCGGTCGAAGTGGAGGTGCTTGGGGGAGGCCTATATGCAGCAGTGGACGTTTTTCGACTGAAATGATGATGATGCTTATGAAAACACCACTTAAGGAATAAGACCCATGCTTTTTGTAACGTAAAGCTGCAGATCTGAGTCTGTGAGGTTTTCGGTTTCAAAGTTCTAATCTACAAAGTTCGTGTAGAGGTTATTACTAAATGTTCTTGTATGTCTATATTTTTCAAATACTCTTCAAAAATATACAAGTAGGTCCATTACCAGCATTTTCAGCACAGACCATTATGAACCACCCCCAACCAAAGGTCCGCCCGACCTCCAGTCAGCTGACCTCAGTCGCTTCCGATGTGGGTATAAATATTACAATTATATAAAATTAGCACTATTTGTTACCACCGCCATAACCAACCATTATGGCCGTCGAACATAATGCGTGTCATTTTTCTGCGCAGGAGTTCACAGATGTTTAAATATGAGCTGTAATGAGTGCCGACTTTGATAGATATTTGAGGAAAATCTAATTTTGTTTTGAGCTGAATAATGGAGTGCTTACGTGTTGTTGTAACAATTTTGTTGGATCTTAAAGAAAATAGGTAGCTGATTTGTAAGGGAAGCTTCTGATCAGACAGCAGCTGTAACTCTTCTCACAAGTAGGTACCGATGTAAACACGTGATCCTAGCCATCCAGTAGTGCCTATGCAAATCATCATCATCATCTGTTTTCATGTGCCAATCCCCACGCTCCTGTGTCAGCCTCATCCAGGTTCGACGCGCGTTGGTAACAATGTTGTTAGCGCGAGGAGCATTAAAAGAGTGAACTGTATAAATAGGCAATGGTTTAATGCCGTCTGATCTACAAATACGAGTATAAACTTTCCCGGACAAGCAATTAATAATATCATCCGTCGCGGTGGAGTTCGTTGAAGCGGTCATCGCCGTGTCGCGCCTCAGCTTGCCGATGATGTGCTGATCACGCTGCCTGCGCCTGCAAGCCGCGTGCAAGGTGATGTTGGGTTCGATTCCCAGCAATGTCGTCCGCCCAATACAAGGAGCAATACGTCTTCGTCTCCCAGTCTATGGATGCCACGCGGTCACTGCCTCAATCCACCTTAGTGTATAAATACTGGCCGTAAATTATTTGGTTGTAAAACGGTTCCCTTTTGCATACTTTTTTCGGTATTTTATACAGAGCATAGTGTTCTAAAGGTATACGCATTTGCAGCATAGAATATTGTTAGAACTACCTAATTATAGAAAAATGGCCAAATCGAAAACCACAAAGCACCAAGTCTCTTGTGCAAGAATTCACCAAAATTGCTTTAATATTTCGCCTCTTTTCGAACAATTATTATAATTAAATTTAAGAGGGCACTGTTATAAGTAATAAATTTATCAAAAACCGCGTGATCTATCGGCAAATAAATAAACTAATGTCGAACTCGACTAATATCGTACGAGGCGTTCCCGACGGGTGGTCTTATTAATATTGAGAAAAATAATATATATATCGTCTACTTGCAGGGTAACCGCACCTGTTGTCGGCTGTTGGAAGCGTACAGCGAAAACTTAAATTATTCGGTTAAAGCAGTGAATATGGTTTTGGTTTCTGCGCTGAGGTTCCAGCCACGATTTCTGGAAGAGATACCTAACAAGTTTACAAGAAATATGTAAATAAAACATGAAAAATTCTGGCCTAGAACATTTAAAAACAAAACTATACTAGGATCTTTGTAAAAAAAACAAAAATCTTCCCTCGTCATCTAGCCAGGAAGGCCATATTGCAACATAACAATAAATATATTATGCCGTAGATTTCTATGTTGCTTAGCTCTGCAAGTTTTCATAAGATACCGATTTTTTTATCAGAGAATATGATAACATAGAAGCTATGTTAATATAAAGTCGTTTAAAAGAATTTAGGCTGGATTAACTGCTATACGGATGGTCCGTACGGATGTCTGTTGGTCCAGAGCTATCGTATAGAAATCAATTATTGCGTTTAGTAGTGCACGGCCCGCGGAGATTTGATTTCTATACGATAGCTCCGGACAGCGGACATCCATGCGGACCATCCGTATAGCACTAAATCCAGCCTTTAATTTCTCGGAAAAAGAGTTCCTAGGAGTGCCAGTAGGATTCCTAGGAGTAAGACAGAATAGGCTAACAAAAAAAAAAAAAATATTATGCTTATTCTAAATCCAATCAACAAAAGTACTTCATTTACCAAAACCAACAACTAGCACCTCCACCTTATCGGTATTGCATCAATCCCAACAATTAAAACGCGAATAAGCTCGGGCAATAAATAATTGCTCGTTATAAATCAAGCGAAGTAATTGGTTGTTTATATTGCCCGGTCACCCCGATGCCACAGTGCTCTCGTTCGGGCAATCCGAGCAATATGTCAAATGTTCTGACATTAGAAATGCTTGCTCTAGATCTTGTGTGCTCTAGATAGGTTGAATGTTAATTGATGTTGTTTTGTTTTTTGTTTAAGAAACAGTTCGATAAATCACAGGAGTGTTGAACAGAGCCAGAGGGGGGCAATTCTCGTAATTTTAAGAACGGTCACAGTCTGATCTCAGTGTCAATTTGTCAAAAATACCTCTAATTTCCCTACTTTTTAGACAAGTTTTTGACATTGATGGTTGCTGAGATGACATTGCGACTAGATTTTGAACGTTTTTAATTACGAGGATTGGGCTTCAGTTCTTAGGTAAAGATGCTTACGATGATAATGACGGTGCAAAATCTGTATGAAAGGGTGAAATTAATTAAAACAGGAATGTTTTTATATAAAATATTCACAATAACATTATAAAGTTTGTGAGTGTGTGTTGTGTTTATATGTTTGTTTCTTTTTCACGCTCAAACGGCTGGACCAATTTTAATAAAACTTTGTATGGAGGTAGCTGATACCCTGGATTAATATAAAGGCTACTTTTTATCTCGATATTCTCACGGGATCGACATTTACGCGGGTGAAACCGCGGGACGCAGCTAGTAAAAAATAAAAATAAAGAGTTTTTTAATCTTTCTTTCTTAGTTTTATTAACTTCCAAAAAACACACAAAAACACTTATCTAAATACTATGCAGCGTTATACGACTAAGGAATAAAGTGATTTCGATGAACTCTGGCACCCAAAGTAAGATTTAACTCGTGTTTAGGGTGCCAGCGTCCTCACCTGTAATTGAACATATCTAGTACAGACGCCATAGCTATACAATCTGTCAAATTTCTTCTATAGATTTCAACTTTATCGCTATAGCATAAGATTCAAAGTTGATTGGGAAAATTTTACAGTTTCGGGTAGGTTGATGTGCTGGCGTCTGTACATCAGTAGCTGTAGTACGAGTACGAGCACAGTATATTATTATTATGGTAACTACTTACTTGTAAATGCATAGGTGTGGCCTATTAAAGTATGAAAAATATGAAGTCGTAATGGGTCACCTTTATCGGTGCATTATTTTCACTCGCCTCCATTCACTGGCACTTCCTGAATCGAATTAGGCCCACACGACCAACACATCAAGCTATAAATTCCCAGTTTTAGCTGACCTTGCATTGAATACGCTTTTTGTACAATCAGAAGTCAGCTTATACTGGAAATGTAGGCTTATTAGTCGATTCGCACTAATTTACTCGCCCTTCAACTGTCGAGAAATCTGTGGCGATCCTTAACATTTATCTTACACTAAACAATAGAAAAAGATCGGTAACAATAGAAAAAGTAATTGTGTCTCATTAGTGACAGTTGAGTATTAAATTATTGGACGTACATTTGGTAGTGGTTTCATATGATACTAGAGTATTCTGTTCTCTTCAAATCTTCCCAATTTGGTTTGATATAACTCTGCATTGAGAGGAACTCTAACTCTACCACTTCATCAATGTTTTAAAGGTGTAAATAAAGAAATACTTACTCACATACTAGAAAAACTGCAAAACAGAAACTCGCACAACTCAGTCCAAACAAAAAGCAACAACTCTAGAAACATAAATTCCTGACTTTTTCAAACAAACACAAGTTTTTGCTCAATAAACTGACAATAAGTGAACATGGAATCGAACGTTGTGCCGCGCAAAAACCAACTGAGCGTTTTGACCATGTCGCTTGCCGCAGCTTATGCGCGAAGATACCAATACTGTTCAGGCGAACAAAAACAGCGTACAATGAGCCATGAAACAAGAACTTGGCTGGAGGGTTTTTATAGTACGAGTCGTTTTTATTATGTAAACCTTTGTGTAAGGTAAGAAACACAATTTTTCCTACCTAGTAGTTTTTAGGAGGAACGAAGGATGTCGTGCTGACGCGAACAACTGGAACTATTTTTACTGATGTTCAATTGGACATCAGTAAACCACCACCACCTCTCCTGGTATACTGATAAAATTTTATCAGTATACAAGGTGGAGACGACATCACGACAATAAATTAAACTGCGTATATCTAATGACGTTCTCAGTCTGCACACGAAAATTGAATAACAGCCGGTCGATTCTGTAAAAATCTCACCGTGAAAACTTAGGTGTTGTGAGTTTGTTTTTGCTAGGAATTGACACTATTGACAGCTCACTTCACCTAAGTTTTCACGGTGAGATGGTTACAGAATCGCACTGCAGATATCTAAGTCACTATAGCTGTAGTCCGTGCGGAACTAGTTGGTCGCGCCTTAGGTATGTGAGCGGTGGGACGGAGGAGCGGGGGCGCTTGCAGTCATTAATTTCATGTGCGTTGCGAACACTAGGCAACCCGCCGCCTCACCCCTGTCTCCCCCTAAGGCGCGGCCAACTAGTTCCGCGCGGACTATAGACAAAGATTGACAAAACCCTTAGTCAGACTATCACTGCTATTTAAACATGTTTTATCATGTATTTTAAAACAAGTACCATGTACCATAATATAAGTACCATGTTTTATGCCAATAAAATGTAAGTACCTACCTATATTAGTTTGTTTGAAAAAAAAATTCTCTTTTTTAAATTCGATGATAGGATTTATTTGTTAGTTCCAAAATAATAAATAAATCGCCAAAATACAATGAGCTATAGCGTGGTGATCTGTTTGTGCCATATTTGTTTAAAATATGTCTCATTCATCATCGAATCACCGAAAAGACAGGCTGGACATACGTCATTGGATAAGAGATGAGCCAATCTAAATATTTACGGCACACTGTGACTATATTTTTACCTCGCAAGTAAATTACAACATTTAACTAGATAAGCAAAAGGAAGAATGTAAATAGACAAAGATTATCGTCAAGAACCTCTCCCAACCTTCGCAGCTCCTCGCGCCCCCGACCTGCACAGCCGCAGAGCTCAAATAGCTCACATTAGTAATGACAGTGAAGTGCCGATCTGTCGACCGCACCGTAATGTGCGGTAATCGCCACTTATTGCGCACTACTAGCGTTCTTGATACTACGTGCAGGAGATCTACAATATACACAAAGAATTGTCCCGAAATATCAAGATTTGTATAAACAAATCAATCAATCTACGAGCTGCGCCCGGTATCACCCGCATAAATCTCGATCGTGGGAATATCGGGATAAAAATTTCCTTAATCCTAATGCAGGCCATGGTCTACTCATGTACCAAATTTCATTTAAATCTGTTTATGAGTTTTAGCGTAAAAGCATAAAAAGAAACATAAAAAAAATATTTACTCTCAACGAGATCTTGCCTTCAATGGCGGTTGACAGAGCTATAAGGGCAAAATATTTACTTATTTGGCCTAAAGTATTCGGGTTTAGATGTGTTTGCTGCTATGTACTAGATTATCAGCCATGCACTGTGAATTGATCAGTCGTTTGAAAGAGAAAAGTCCTTTTATAATAACTATTGAAGATAGGAGCCCAATTTCAGCAGTCGTCATTTAGCATTATCAGCCTATAAAATTATCAATCTCATCTCTGTGAGAGAGAATGGGCCATAATCCACCACGCGGGCCCAGTGCGGGTTGGTAGATGTCACATGTCTTCAAATTTTTGGTTCTAGGACATGTCGGTTTCCTTATGATGTTTTCCTTCACCGTTTTGAGAGCAATGGCGATTAAATAAGTTACACATAGTAAAGCGCCTGTTTGGGTTTGAACATACGACTTACAGCACAGCTTACAACTCGTGAGTCGCGGCGGAATTGGGTCTTCTCCAAATACGACAGTAAATCAACGTGGCCTACCTACTGGGCACAAACTATAGAAAAAAACTACGAGTAAGAGTACAGACGCCAGCACATCAAGCTACCCGAAACTGTCAAATTTTCCCAATCAACTTTGAATCTTATGCTTTAGCGATAAAATTGAAAATCTATTAAAGAAATTTGACAGATTGTAGTAACTTGATGTGCTTGCATCTGTACCATCGATACGAAAAGTCAAAGCATTTATTTCAAATAGGCACATAGGCACTTACTTTTAAACGTCAAAAATTACAACAAAAGAAGAAAGAAAAGAAGAAGAGAGTAAAATGTGACCATGGCAGATCTACTTTTTGACTTATGATTGTTGGTCCAGAAACAGCAATCTATACAATCAATCTCATCTTACGATGTCACGAAAACTGGGGTCCACAGATCTACACAGACTAACCTTGCACGGTGTCCATGCACGACTTACCGCCCATTCCTTGTAGCGACCAACAAAATTAATTAGATCCTAAGACCATCATTCACATATTTTATTATTAAATTCGTGGACCGGAAACTATAATTATCTGCTTCGATTGATACTCTGACCAATGAGGTCTTATTAAATAGGTGGAACCATAGAGTAAAGGTCACGACTGTAGGCTTTCACTTAGTGATTTAGGATGGTAACATTTAGTGTTGAAATTACTGATCTACATTACCAACTTAGATTAAAAAAAAAAAATTTTGTTGTCGTAAAAGCATTTTTTCCTCGTCAGAAAATATAAAATTCATGTAAAAATATAAATGACGGTTCTATACAAATTAATAAAAAATAACAAAAAATAATGAGGTGAAAATGCTTCTTGATACGTTAAGCATACTTCATTATCAGCATCCACAACCCAAATTCACCCATTGCTGATCATAGTCCTCTCTCGTCTTGTGCCAAACTCCACGTTTCTGTGCCAGCCTCATCCAGGTTTTTCCCGCGATGGAAACAATGTCGTCTGCCCATCTCACACTACATCTCGTCTTCCAGTCCTTGGACGCCAATCTGTCACAGCCTTACTTATCCTGTCATCACTACGCCTTGCTAGGTGTCCTTTCCAACTCCATTTGAGTTTCGTAATACGCTTTCCGATATCAAAGACCTTCGTAAGCATATTTTACTGGAGCATAATGAGTGAAAGGTAAAGGAAATGACACCAGAGCGACAAAATCATAGAAGTTCGGTAAAACGAAAGGCTAGCACTGTCATTTTTAGTAAGCTCAAATTAAAATACACAATGTTATGGCTTCATATAAGTCATTTATATTAAGTGCAACAGTGTTGAAGTGTAAACCAGGCTTGATAATTGATAAATCGTTTCACTTAAGTCACGGAAGACTTTGACTTAACGAGAACTCATCATAAGTACTCCGAACTCAAAAGGAGCAAGCTTGAAAACCGTTCACATGTCAAAAATGTAAGAAATAACAGTCGTTCTTAAACAATTAAGCAATCAACGAAATTTCGTCAAAAATCCAATTGATGTTACAGTTATATGCTTGCAAAAAGTGGCGCCTGTAATTACAAGCTTATTTTACCAATCACATCATGTAAGTTGAATCTTATTGCTGTAATAATAAGCTCTAACATAACAGCTTTGCATCCTTGGTAATGAATAAAAGTTAAAATAAACTTTACTTTCCTGAAATTACGGTTGAACTTCGTTTACTAATTGGAATGTTGTTCTGTATTCGTGAAAAGATAATTATTCGTATTTCGAACACGCTCAAATATTTAAATAATATAAACTTTGCTTGCGGGTGCATTCAGATGACTCTGTTATTTGTATTTTCTTTTTTTTTAACAAACATGACGTCTTTTTAATTCGATCTGTGGGGTCAAGCTAAGAAAAACTCCAATATTTCATAATATTTTTCAAAACTCCCTTTCTCTTGAACAGATTTCCTTGAAGAGTATTCATTTGACTTTTAGGACTGATTTTTCCAACGCCAGATAATTTTATCGGAGGAATAATTTTGAATTTTTGACAGTTCTTCCATAAAAAAACCAAATTATATTTTGATTGAAAATTCAGCCCTTAGTATACTTAAGCCTATTGAATTGATTTTCAAAGCAAAATCGAAAGTCATTTATCCAAATTAGGCTGAGTATCAGACCTTTCGCAATTCAAAGTTACATAAGAAAAAAATGCCTACTTCCTATAGTGCTTTCAAAATTATGACCCAATTAAAGACGTTGAAAATGAACTGATTTTATTTTGGAAATATTAATTCTTCAATGAACTGTAATTTCTTATCGCTGTTCATGAGCGTGTGTGGCACCAACGTTGGCTCCAACATCTGGGGCCAATATAGTAATTTAAATCACATTTTTATCTTAACCAATTGACAAGTCACGAACAACAAAACCGCACCATGTATGTTAAGGTTTTTAGGAAACATTCGAAATTTAAAATTCAAATTAATTTGTTCGTTAGCAATTCTTTCCGGAATTATTTATACAGTGTTGCTATATTAATTATAGTGATAACAGCTCGAAATATTCATAAAAAAGATTTAGGGTTTTTTTTTTGCTGTTTCAATTAGTTTTAAGTAGTGGTTATCGTGTTAGCACATGGGCGTAGCGGTGATTTAAAGAGAAGGATGATGTAAAAGATTTGACAGATATTTGGTCATGTTTAATAACAAAATCATCAGTAAACATCTGTGTACAAAATAGTGATATTAATAGGTATAATATGGTTTTTTATTTTTTTGTTGACTTTGTGTACCTATACATACCTCCATGTTTTTTATATTTTTTATTGTCAATATTTTGTAAGTAAATATATAGGCATTTTGCCTGCAATAAAAAAAAAAAACAAACTATTTTTTTATTTAATATGATAACTATTAATACGTAGATAACTGAAATACGTATTTTTACTCTAATTTAATAGCCAGGCAGCAACAGCAACTGTTAAGAAAGTGCGAAAAATGATAGCGATAATAGGTTAATAGAATATCACATTTATATAAACCCAAAGGTAAGGTAAAATAGATTTCCCTACATTGTAACGTAACACAACCTTTAACCTGAAACCATCCCTACCCCTCGCACATACGCTTTATAATCTATTACACAGTGCTATCTTCTAACCTCATTTCGATACAAATCAGACTTTAGCACATTGGGATAGAGTTAACATTCGTTTGAAGGTGAATCACATAACCGGAGCTGCGAGTACCATACCAGTGCTTATATTTTTTTAATTGCCAACATCGCTGCAGTTGTGTTTGCATTCTCAATAGTGCATATTGCCCGGTGCGTATTGTCTACCTAAGCGCGGTGTTTATACTACCCACACAAGACGGCAGAAGGATGTTATAGAGTTGACTTTGTTAGGAAATTTATTTATGAGTGTGGTCTAGGAAAATATTATTGAGCTGTGATCATTGTGATGAAAGAGGAGACAGTCCTATGGAAAATAAATGACCAAGTGGGAGTTGCACACGAAGGGTTCCGTACCATCGTACAATTAATACCACATAAATATTTTTTTAGATCGCCGGCAGAACCTGAATGAGGCTGACACAGGAGCGTGGGGACATGAAAAGAGAGGCGTATGCGCAGCAGTGGGTGAATTCGGGCTGTGGATGATGATGATTTTTATGTTTTAAAATACACGTCACGAAAAACCCCGGTTCTTGAAAGGAAATTTTCATAGAGTGTGCACTACTTACTACTTTTAATTTATAACATAATTTTATTTTTATTATTTGTTGTTACAGTGGCTATAGTAGCCATTGGCACAGCCATTGGCTGTCACGGACATCGGCACAATTATCGCTGAGTCCACATCCCACATAACGACAACCTCGTGAGCCAAGTTAAGATCGGTGTATTATTATTATTTATATATTTTTATTTTACATAACTCGAGACGATGCGGTCCTTTGGAAGGTGTACGAGGGCCCGAAGCCAACTCGCAGAGGCCCCTTACGAAGTTTTAATGAAATGCGGCAGCAACCGACGATTATCCCTGTATGCACTATGCAAGCGCACCCAAGAATAACCCCCGGTTGGTGTAGGACTATTGCAGGATATGGAAAAATAAAAAGTCGGACTGTGGGTTTGGGTGGCTAAAGTGGACTGGTTACCAAGAAATATGGAAGAACTATGACCCATGCCTAATAAATATTTTATATATACACGGATAAAATAGCAGGGGGTGACTTAAACACTCAATAATGGGCCTCCGGAAACGGTCGCTAACACATAGTGACGTAGCGACAAGGGGCAACATGTCTTGAGGTGCTTATAAGGAGTGGAGAGGTATTCCACGGCTATCAGGACAATCCCAGAAGTACGGTCAAGATCCCTACCAGCATCTTACTGGAATGCTTCCTTCCTCCGAGCACGTTTGCTCTTACGAATCTCCACTCAAGCCGGCTAATAAAAGCAAGAATGAGGTGGGAGCTCTGTTCCTCGTCATTGTTCACTCACGCCGGCCAATAAAGGCAAGCCAGAGGTGAGGAACAAGACTTCTCCCTGGAGATAGGGTCCGTGGGGTCGCTACTGCCCAACAGCTCGCCACATGCTGCCCTGCGGGTTTCTGTATCCCTCTTGGTCTGACTCCCTTAGACCTGTTCCGGCAAAGTAAACTCTTCCGGTACATGTCTAGAGTTCGGAGCGCGCAAGCCCTACCACGACGTCAACGTAGAGATACGGCGAGTGGGTTATTATTATTATTAGTTATATGTAAACACTACCATATCTTTTTGGTTTTGAACATTTTACTAGCTTCTACAGAAACCTAAAATAGGAATAATAAATGACTTAATACAGCATAATATAAAAATAATTTACAATAAAAATGACACATCTAAAGTCGATTTAGGAAGCGAAATCACCGGAATAAATATTAATGTTAACGATTTTGCAAAATGAATATTAAATAACTATACCACAATGTAATTTCCAATAAATCATAAAAGTTGATTGGTAAAAAAATATCATATTTATGACCAATAGGCCATAAAAAATATCATATTTATGGCATAGTTTACGATGCTATAAAGTTGGTCACAATTTTTTGATTGATTTTATAATAAGCATTTACCAGTCTGATGTAATTTATAAATATCTACGATTCTACATCATTAGGGCAATCCGTGAACTGAGTGTTATTCTGAATTTGACAATCAGTAGCCACGAACGCAAAAAACAACGCAAAAAAGTAACTTGATATAAAACTGCGTTACGCATTCGTATGTTGATTAATTAATATTATGAAAGCTTACAAAAAAATTACATTCATTTTAAGCCTAACAGTAATCATAAATCAATCATAGTTTAACAAAAAAAATTGCAATTTTTTGACACATATGAATGATAATTGTCACAGCTCGAGCCTATTCTGTATCATTCTTGGTCTTCTTTGAGTATCTTCATGCTTTCAAGCTCGAACTTAAAATTAACTTTATGAAGTTATCATAAGGTTCAATTTTGATTGTTTCAAGCATCGCGGGTTTAAAAAACTTGAACATCAAAGGTAGCCTGAGAAGTTTCGCGTGCGGCCATTGGACAAATCGCTAATTTACATATAACAAATACTGTAGTCACGTTTTCAGTAAAAATGTTCGTGTTTGGGGTACGGCAGAGGTGTAGGCCCAAGTACCCTCTTCTAGAGAATGGGAGATTTTGATCTTTAAGGTTTTATGGTCAGATAGATTTGCGACACAATACTATACTTAGCTCCCCATAAGGAATAAAATAGACACTCGGTGTATATTTCACGGTATTCCCATCCACGACATGGGATAGACAATAGACAGGTCATAGATATATAATCAATGGATAATGTAGAATCAGAATCACGAAACTGCTCGCTGTAAAATAGCTAAATATGTTAGTATATTTTAATTCAAATTATATAGCAATAACTTCCAATAAAATTGGGTCTTAAACGCAAGCTTGAATAAAATCTATTTACTAACACATTTCAAACAAAACCCTCAAAAAGAATGCCAATATCGTCCTCCATTTACTTACAAATCTCTAATCAATCAGTTGGGTAATTGTGTAATACACTAACAGTACTATTCAATTCATTTCATTTAATAAATTCAATTCATTTTGACGGTTCAACAACATTCATTGCGTTATTTACGTTGTTAAACAGACGATTTTTTCGAACGTATGAAGCAATGGATTAACAATATCGTTCCAAATGATATGTCTTACGCAACTAGGGAGCAGTTTGCAACTGTTCACAATTTTTTATTTATTTATTTATTTATTTATTATTTTATTTACTATTTATGTACACACATATATAAACAGATACGAAATAGTCAGAACAGAAAAATAGGTACAAAGGTGATGCTTATTTCATAAGAAATCTCTTCCAGCATACCTGCAATAGGACAATAAATAGAGAGATGTAGACAGCGTGTGAAAGAGTAAAGGAGACAAAAAATAATACATACAATCTAATCTAAAAACAATTCACTTAATAAAACTAAACAAATATTATAAGAATATACTTACATAAATACAAATAAACATACATACTTCTATAATAAATATCACTAGATTGTTAATAAATATTAAAACGTAATCAGAAAAACAATAATAAATACATACACAACTATGATAAAGTGGAAAGATAGTGTTCTTTTACTCTTCTCTTAAAAACTGCAACAGTTTGGCAGTCCCTAATTTCAGGCGGTAGTGCATTTTTTTCTAATACCGTTCACTGTTATGTAGTACCGGTCAGACTAAGAACTGCACTGGCCATTCAAAACCTCACTTATTAATATGACAAATGAAGACGATAAAAACTTCACCCCAGAACAACTACCAAACATACACATTCCAAAGAACCTAACAACATACCAAACATCTAACACAATACACACTTAAAACATACGTATATTACAAAATACAGTTACTGGTAAGTTAGAACAAAAGTATTTGAGAGAACGCACGGAACAGCTGGATGTTATGGTAGTATAAATCTAGCTATGTTATTACTGAAGATGGTCAGCACGTATATATTACAAAATATCGCGAACTATACTGCACAATGGCCGGGCTTGGCTATCAGAGCGGTCAGGGCTAAGGTGTTGGTAGACGAGGCGCGCTGAATACACGCGCGATGACGCGGGTAAAATTCACTTTAAGAAGTGGTGATAAAAGTAATGAAAGGTTGACTGAAGACATAGTAGGTTATGTAGTTTTTTTCATTTCAGTTTAACGGTCAGAATAAAGTCACTTGTCAAACTCGCAAGCTCGTAGTTTACAAGTGACTTTACGCTTTTGCATTTTTCAAATCACAGTTTTAAGGAAGTTGTAATGGGAGCAAAGAATATTAGTTACTAACCGAATGGCATTTTTCATTGTTAAATATTTATTATGTTTAGAAAACAAGCGATCTCTCAGCCTAGTCAAAAATATATATAGCTTTTGCAATGTTTTTAGTGATTGAGGTTTTTAAAAGTACACTAGGCCACAGGTCAGTAGTAACAAAATCAGTACAAGCAGAACTCGTATCCTATTGACACTCCAAACTACGCTAGTCCAGCTCATGATGACAATGTTACCACTTTTGTACCAACTGTTATTTTTCTATACCCCATGCTCCTTGAAATTGATGAAACTGGTAAATTAATGATATGAAAGATGACACTTTTTGAGTAAGTAATTCAGTATTGAAAACTCAACAAAATATTTTAGACGCGCGGCTAAATATTTCAGTCACGCGCAATGTTGTTTTGTGTACACTCCACCTTAATAGCGACCCTAGTAATAACAGGTCCCGTCTGCGCAGCCGCAGCAATTAACGCGCGAACCTATCGCGATGAGCTACGGCATTATTTAGATGCCACGATATTTACATGTATATTAAAAGGTAACATTATTTTAAGTGCAGGACTTAAATATTCTCGTGATTATTTTTGGTATTTATAACGTGGTGTAATGTCAATGGGAGGCCTTAGTTCCTTGTTTCTAGTATTACGGAAATTAGTTTTACGAGTTATTTCTTCACACTATTATTATCTCATTGGTCGTAAAAGGATACTTAATCTAAGTTATAATCTTTGAAATTGGATACTACAAGGTGGCAGGGTATCGAAGCGTAACCAAGGCATTAGCCTTAATCACGGGAAATATCCCGTGATTAAAAACGTTAATAATTTAGTATCAAATCAATCTCATCTCAGCGACAATCTATGTCAAAAATGTAGGGAAATTAGAGGGATTTTTGACAGATTCAGACTGAGAACAGACTGTGAACGTTCTTAAAAATACGGTAATTGCCGGTCCGTTACTATGGATTTAGCACATGGTTCTGAACCCCCGTCACGTCACGTGGTCACGTGCCTACAATTGTTTTAAAAACCTTTTTAAACTAATTAAATAAAGCACTAGCTGAAGTGGTGAAGGGCGGTTGTTTTCGAGGACTGTCGTTATGCAGCACGCGCAGGCCGTTTTGCGTAGATGTGACGCATACTTTCTCCCAAATTGTTATTTTGTTTGTGTTTTTTATTTTTATGCATCATGTTTGCCGCAAATAAACGTAATTTCTTTCTTTCTTTTCTTTCGCAGTCTTTGGACCCGTTTTACGCAGAGGACATACAGCGATCTGCGTGACCAATACGACGATTCTTACTCCATAATAAGAAAAAGGGCCACCTCTATAGCCGGCCGGCTACGCGCCACCACCAACGGTCTCCTGAGCGTGTTCTCAGATCGGTGGGACTCCCTTCTGCTGCGTCACTGGGTAAGAATGAATACCAGTTGATATTTTAAGTCTTATCTCCTTATTACTAACAGTAGTTATTTTGTTTTTACTAACACATGTCTGAAATAAAGAATCCATACTAATATTATAAATTCGAAACTAACTCTGTCTGTCTGTCTGTATGTTACATTTTCACGCCTAAACCACCCAACGGATTTCGATAAAATTTCGCAGATTGCATCCCGAGGAAGGATATTAAATAGTTTGTATCCCGATATTCCCACGGGATCGACACTTATGCGGGTGAAACCGCGGGGCGCTGCTAGTTTGAATATAATATTGACGTTCAAAAACGGCTGATTCTCCGCCTGATTTGAATAAATAACTTTTGATTGTAAATTCAATTCCCGCCACTGGCACTGGATTTACCGCTTCTTTAAATAGGTAACTACAGAAGCCAATAAAATAAAACATATGTACTTAGTTTATCGTAATAGATATTATACGCTTCTAAACCTGTCAATCCAACGGCTTTAACATAAACACCGAAACACACGACTCCAGCTTCGTCGGTCAAACGTCTAGCCAAGTCTCAGCCTAACCTGTAGCTCAGTATAATAAACATCACATTACGCCCATCACGAGATTCGAATCTGTGACCTCGCGACCCGCAGCCGACCCACTAAACCCTTATGTGATGTTGCGTTGTTTTAATAACTGTGCTTGCGATATTTTATGGGCTTTTGTGCAGGTACTTTGTGAAAGGATATGCTTATTTAAATCTGTCATATTATTGTCTCTTGTAGAAGTTTTGCCTAGATTATTTTTTTTACAATTTTTTAACCGACTTCATAAAAGGAGGAGTTTCTCAATTTGGCTGTTGATATTTTTTTTATGTATTTTCAGGCATAACTCCCTCATATATTGACGGATTTGCAAAATTCTAATGGATAAGATATGCCTCAGAGTTGATCCCATATAAATTTTAGTAACTTTACTTGGGTAGTTTTTGAGTTAGCTTCAATAATACGATTTTTTTCCACTTAGTTTCTACTAATGATGTTTTGATAACTTTCTGTTACTAATATTTACATAGCAAGTAGTGTTATATGAAATTGTGTGGGGTAGATACAACTAAAAAGTGAAAAATAAAAACTTTTTTACAAACAAAAAATAACCGACTTCCAAAAAAAACACTACAAAGTGAAAAATAACATTAATTTCAGAAGTCGGTGTCAAAAAACGAAAATGCGGAACCAACGACACCGAATTCAGAAATTAATGTTATTTTTCACTTTAAGTACTTATTTTTTTGGCGATCGGTTGTTTTTTTTTAAGTTTTTATTTGTAAGTTATTGGAGAATTTCTAGTTAGCTTTTTTTAATGTAATAGATAAAATCTAGGACACGATCAACTTAATTAATTAAGTGCTTTTTTTTTCAGGATGGGAAATCATCAAATGACTCCTCCCGCGCTGGGTGGAGCGGAAGGGAGTGTCAGACTCTTACTGACTAAAACCCACCCGTGTTCTTTCCTTAGCCCTTTATGTTCCGGGCCAACGGTAACCCTTTCGGACAATCCCGCTGATTAATTAAGTGCTTACGACCTTTTTAGACACTTAAAACCACTGTCTTCTATCTTAGTGTATATTATGATGAAACTAGAAAAAGGCGAGGCTGATGATGGTTATGATGAAACTGCGTTTATGTGAAAATGGATTTCCAGCCAAAAAAACATTTCATTTCTTTACATAAATATATCTCTCCGTTCCGTGTAGTAAAAAGTCTCTGACTGAATGATTATTTACATTTTGGAGACTTAACATGTCAACTTAAAGCGTCTACAAACAAGTTACATTTAGTAATATTTTATACGTGTAATAGTTGGTTGATTATGTCAGGAGGATTGGGAAGTTACATGTAACAACTTTTGCTTCTGGCTAATTTAGGGTGAACTTTCAGTCTTAACACACGTGGTTGGACTTTTCAGCTACTTTCAGCAAAAACACTTGATTGTTCTAGATCCTTCTAATATGTCTTCTAATTATACAACAACCTTACACATACTTTTTATCTTGAAACTTCAACTTGCCTAACACCACCCACTCTTCCGCTTTATAAAACTCCAATTCAGCATCTATACCAATTAAACTATTACTAAAGAGACGACCTTCGTTCGCTTAACTCGAGATTAATTATTTCTATTGTACCTAGAATACTTTGAAACCAACTCTTACATACACTTCTAAAAATGAAATATAGTCCTTACATGGTTGTGATAAGGATTGTAAATATGGGTGAAGGTGTAAAATTAATGTGGTAATAGTTTAATCCAATAACAAAATGCTCGTCGGACGCGCTTGTCAGTGCGCAAGAGCATGATTTTTGTGTTGTTAGCGGGTTTGTTGTCGATATTCGCTAGCGAAAAGTAGTTTCGAACGTAGTAGAGTTCCCAAGAAAAAGATTTTCTTTTGAGAAGCTTTTTACTGATTATTATATGAAGATAAATACGTAATTTAAATGAGATTTATAGCACTTCGGTGTCTTTGTTACATGAAGTTTTGATTGTAGGTTATAAATACCGCTGCGACATTAAAATATTGGTTATTTATTTTCCTGGCTGATTTTTCTTTACCTTTCCCATTCTCTCAAAACATTACGACTTACGTAAGAGTTTTAAAATAGATATAGAGTACTAAGTTAAATTAAAGTATCATCGGAACGCAAAGGCCCTTTCGGCTCCCATTTCGATAATCGTTTATCGACACTCGCCCCTCACTACCTTCCAACCCCACCTTATAAAGAGCACTCAAAAGGTACTTACACATCTTCAAGTTAAGCTTTTGATTTCACGTGGGTGTGAAACTCGTCAAGTGTGGGTCTTGCAGGCAGTAATTACTTTCCAATCTGCCGTACAAAAGGTACGGATATGGGAAGTACAAGGCTGTACTATTTAGTGCTAATGAGAAATGGTGGGTGGAAAACTTTTGATTTGTGCATTGTTTTTGCGAGGACGGCCTTGCGTTGATTTCTTTTTTATTGTTTTGTAGGTGTGTATAATTAAGTGTGTTGTGTAATTTCTTTGGGCAAGTGCGTAAAGCGTTTGGAGCATGAATGAAATAAATCAGTCAATGGAGGGCCGTTTTTCAGAAACAGAGACGTTCCGTGCCCGTTGAAATGTCGCCATCGGACCCAGTTGGTTTTGCACGACTTATAATGCGAACCATTATAGAATACTTTACGAACGAAAAAATTTTTTTGCCTCCTTTCTGAAACTGTTTTCATTGTTATAGGTACTCCTGTGTGTACTCAGAACCGACTTTTATATACCATTGTATAGATAATTTAATGGAGATGAATTATGTACTTCTTAAAAAAAAATATAATTCAGTAAAACCAAAAAAAAAACATCAAAATATTTCTAAAAAAAAATCCTATCAATCAAGTGTGAAACCTAAAAACATTGTAGGTTGCGAAAAAAAACAATTAAATGAGTTTTTTTTTAATAGATCCATTTCACGCTTAGGAGGAATCCTATTGAAAATGGCTCTTTTATTAAATTTATTTTAATTATAATAAAAAATGAACTAATAATATATTATTTAGGTATATCTATGGTTTTTTAAACGATTAAATGCAATGAGCATTATGAGTCGTGCACTTTTGGAATATCCAATTTAAAAAAAAAATTCTATTCTAGTTAATGCGGGTAGGTATTCAGAAGCCTAACTACCTGCAATACACAATAATTTTTACGATAGAAATATAGTTAGATCAGATGACTAATTCTCCGTCTGCACTATTGATACATCACACCTATAAGAAGGCTTTGAAGGTCCGTGGCATACCAACTGTGCACCATTTTGTTTATTTTTCAAAATGGCGATCACGCATGAAACCTATATAAATCGATAGCTGAGATTAATACAAACAGAAAACATACAAAGACCAATCCCCGTAAAGTATCATGTTGTCGAGATATTAACATTCAAAGTTGATCACGTGATATCAATATTCTTTGACCTTGCTTACATCTTGTTGTTTGAAATAATCATTCTATACTTACAAAAAAAAAAGCTACAAACCCTTCGGAAGCTAACTCTAATTATAAAAATGTAATCTGTTGTTGGAGATGGCTTTGAAACTATGCAACTGAGAAATGGCTAGGTAGATAGGTGATATTTATTTTAGAAGAATGTTTTGTATGTATGTTTATTTGTATGAATGTAAGTTGAATGAAACAAATATTATGAGAATGTATATTCTCATAATATTTTATAAAGTAAATAGTTTATGCTTTTTTTTGTGTCCTTATCTCTTTCGCACGTTGTCTACATCTCTCTATCTATTGTGTTATGGCAGGTATGCTGGAAGAGATTTCTTATGAAATAAGCTTCACCTTTGTACCTATTTTTATATATGTGTGTACATAAATTGTAAAATAAATAAATTCTTTCTTATGGTATTGCCTTCATGTCAATCTAACATTTAACATTAATTATAATCTTAATTCTACTTAACCAAATAATTATACACATTAAATAAAAAATCATCAACAACAAATTAAAAATATAATTACATTAATTACTATCAAATCAACATGCTCCCATTATTTCAAGTTCAAATCATCCCACTCCAAATAATCGTGATGTTACAATCAAATGATCACGCCAACCGTAAAGAAGGACTAACCAACACAAAATCAATCATATTTGATAAGCAACATTACTATTATTATGTCATGTCGACGTGAATACCGTGAGATCGAGTGCGCGCCCGCATGACTCATAGTAACGCATAGATCACGAATTAATTCTACGACTGTTTCATGTGCTGCTTACTGGGTGTAAAAATCTGGATTTTTATGTAGAATGGAGCTAGATAATTATGATTTGTATTTATGAGTTACGATACAAGTAGATAGGTACATCCTGGACTAGTATTTTCCTATCAACATTATCATCATCTGCCTAGCCTTTTCCCAACTATGTTGGGGTCGGCTTCCAGTCTAACCGGATGCAGCTGAATACCAGTATTTTACATGGAGCGACTGCCTCTCTGACCTCCGCAACCCAGTGAGTGGGTAATAAGATACCCCTTGGTAAGACTGGTTGTCAGAATTTCGGGCTTCTGACCCGTAACGACTGTCAAAGATCCACGAATGACATCCGGGACCAATGGCTTAACATGCTTTCCGAGGCACGGAGGGGTCTTAGTATATGAATATGGTCATTGATCACACATCCACGGACCAACCGCGGCAAGCGTAGCTTAACCCGATCGACCGACCCGTGTGGCTGTTATTTACTTAGCCACAAGCCCCCCACTCCCCCCTTTTCGCTTTTCCTGTCAACATAACTGATTACTAATATTTTTACCTCAACATGAGGTTTTCTTGTTGAAGTGAAAACTACTTTAGCGGCGTTGTACACTTTTTTTGTAATGGGTAAAAAATGTTAAACTCGCGTCCGGACACGTGACCTGATCGAAAATTCGTAAGACGGATGGCCGTAGCCGGTACCGCGCGTGTTTTGTTTATAAGACGATTCATAAGATACACACGTAATTGTTCAAGTTTTCGCTTCTGTCGGCACTCCCGGAGTGCCACTGTTTTTTTTAATTAAATATATATGTTTCTCATTTCTACACAAAATAATAACAAAACAAATAGTGCTGTTCTGTAAAAATCTCACCGTCAAAACTAAAGTGAAGTGAGCTGTCATTCCAGTTGATGCTAGGGATTGACACTTCACCTAAGTTCTCACGGTGACATTTTAACAGAATAGATTTAGGCATTTTGTTTTGTTGTCATCTGCCAGTGTCGCGGGCGCATCACGGATTAATTTATACTGTCAATGACAATTAATGTGTGTTGTCTTTGGTCCCTGGCCTTGACATCAAGCAATGGACAAAATTGTCAACTTTTTATATGCTTGAGTACAAGGCTTTTGACTACGTTGTATGTGTATATTTTTTTGTGATGTGTGTTTTGTTTGTGTAGAATAAACAATTTTTCTTTCTTTTTTTTTCTAGGTTGGCAGGAACTGCAACACTTATTGTCATTTACCTACTTGAAACAATTCTAGCTTTCTGCTCAAAACCATTTTGAATCCATTGACCGCTACTGTCAGAAATAAATGGCAAGGCTATAACCATTTATTTGTGATGTGTTTAACTGTTCAGTATGCTACGATTTTCGTATTTTAGTTTTACTTATAATGATAAATGATTTTATTTGTGTAAGTAGGCTTGCAAATACTTTTGCGCGTCAATCATATTTTTAAACTAGATGATATCGGCGTTTCCTATCTGACTACTTTGAGAAGAAAGGCCAAAACAAACTCAGAGGTCATAGTCTCATCTAAAGTCCAGACGTAATCTTGGTCAGATTTATTTATTTAGTTAGTAGTCCTGCAGTGCGATTCTGTAACCATCTCACCGTGAAAACTTAGGTGAAGTGAGCGTGGAGTGAGCTGTCAATAGTGTCAATTCCTAGCAAAAACAAACTCACTTCACCTATGTTTTCACCGTGAGATTTTTACATAATCGACCGGCTGGTATGCTGGACAGCTAGACCCAATTTGACTTGTCATTCTGTTTGTGAATGTGGCGATCAAAAGGTGTAATAAAGTTTTTCTTGTGAAAACTGCGCTTTAACCGGTGATGCTTCGCGCCGAAGGGTCACAAAACAATAGAAAATCAATTGAGTCTCATTAGCGGAGCTTAATGTGTTATTATTGTTGAAGAGATAAGTTTGAACTAATACCAATTGGTAGGTTTCAGAAATCAGCTATCCAAAATCCACAACGGCAGACAAATGAGTCACAAGTACTAACAATATTAACCCTGAACCACATAACATTCGGTTGACACCCACGTACAGAAATGAAACGATATTATATTATTAGCTACTATTTGTTTCTGCTTATCGAGGTGTGGGAATATATTTGTTCCTACGATTTGGTTGTTTATAATTACAATTAGGAACATTAATAGCTTCTGATTCGTGAGAGATAAGGTTTTATAGGTCGGCGATCATGCAGATGTAAGGTTTCGTTGATTTTACTGGATGGGGTTACCTGAAAACAGAAAATATATGGTGTAATTAGGAAGAATTTAATTATCTTCGCATCGTCGTTTGTTTGCTTGGCTTCTTCAATCTGACATATATTTTGCATACTTGCAACTTATTTATAGTAGATTAAAAAATATATTATACCTAATTAGCTTTTTGTAGCCCACAGCGCACCAGTGCGATATAGCTACAATTGTTGATTGGTTTACCTAAGCAGGTAGGTACTTTCATGAAGTTTTGACCAATACTTTTTTTAAATTATACTCTATTTTAGCGTTGATTGTATTTTTGAGTATCCGAATGATTATTATCTGAATATTCCTCAAAGGTCCTAGCTATATCCTGAGTTTTAATCTTTCAAAAATCTTCTATTTACCTAAATATGTTTTGTGTGACGTAAATTAGCTTCTTCATTTACTGTCTTAGAATCTAACCTTAGCTTCTCGCCCTTTGAAACACAAACGCGATGACACACTTAACAATTCCTAAAGTGTAACCGAATATTAAGGTAACAATGAATCTTGTGGCGTGGGCGTGCGCCTGACGCGAACTGTGCGCCATGCCTTATCTAGACTAGGCGTTATTCTGACAATAACTAATTATTTGATTAATCTGTTTTAAAGCACCGACGATTTCTATGCAGAAAAAAAAATTGGGGCTGCAAGGACCAGAAAACTACAGAAATAAAATTCTTTGCGATTTGACATCATAGTAAAGAAATTGCTGTTAACAAACATTGATTAACAATGTGACTGTGTGTTATAGATTGAAAGCTTAGGATGGTGCCATTAATATTAATTGATCTCCTTTTAATCCCCTTCTGAATTTCTTGTTCCTTCTTTTTTGTGAGTAGGTACATTTTGTTAAAGATTATCTTACAAAAACATTATCAAATTGAAACATTAATTCTTGCTAGACGCTAGCCATACTGATAGGTTGTAGTTAGGCTCGCATTCTTGCTTAATACTCCGTCCAAAACTTCCGAGATAATAGTTCTATTACAAAATTAACTGAACAGACAGCTGTGTTGCTGGGGAGTTTGTTGCGCCACTTCTTCTCCCCAGCGAAAATACTATGAAGTGGTGAGCATTTTGGGGGACTGTTTTATTCAATTTTGACGTTCAAAAAGTGCTGATTCTCAGTCTAGTTTGAATAAATTACTTTTGATTTTGAAACAGTGTCTGCGTTCAGCAAATCAAAGCAACCCAAATTCCTAAAATCAATCAGAATACGTCTTCTAGCAACAGTTTGATTACGTTAAACTTGGCCGCAATCAGATCGTGCGCAGTATTATGAGGTATTCCACCAATGCGCATCCACTGTGGGAGACATTTGTGTGATAAATATCATGAGGTTACGTCATTCTTAAGGATGTTGGCTTGAATTGTTTTGATGGGCAAGTATATCAAGATTCTACAAGAGCTCCGTGTCTCTATATTTTTTTACTGACGCGTCTATGTAGAGGTGGCCGGTAAATCTGCTGATGAATCTGATGTTAGTTGAAGTCATGTGGGGTTTTGGTTTAGGTAGGTAAGGATATAAGGCAGTGGGCAGGGTATATTCCTCGCAGAACAGATGGCCGATGAGGCCGAAAGGTTCTGGAGTGCGACCGGAAGACGTAGCGTTGGAAGGCCTCCCACAAGGTGGACCGACGACCTTGTGAAGGCCGCAGGAACTCGTTGGATGCGAGAAGCACAGAACCGGGCGAAGTGGAGGTGCTTAAGGGAGGCCTATGTTTAGCAGTGGACGTCTTTCGGCTGAAATGATGATGATGAGGTAAGGATATTTAAGAATGGACGAATGGATATTTAAGACGGGTTGCTTATAATTATATAAGCAACCCGTGGATGTCCACAGTTAAATCACAACGACAAAATTGACGGTAAAAAACATATTGTCATAATCACCAATCATTGTCATAACCAATATTACTGGGTTGCCTGGTTTGATCGCTGTTTTGTACCGACAGGAAGAGGATGATGGCGTCCAATACTTATCCTATTTAACTCATTCTTAACAAATTATAATTAATTTGTTGGAGATCTATAAATAAATATTAAATAAATAAATAACGAAAAAACGTCTCCTAGGGAATCACCATTTAAAACCTCATGTATGTACTCGTATAAGACATACTAGTAAAATTTCTCAAACGTATCTGTCAGAAAAAACAACAAAAACCACAAAGTTCACACGAATCGATAGACCACGATCCATTAAACTCTATATCACTTATCGCACTTAATAGCAAGCAATTTAAAACTATGATTTGGGATATCAAAAATGTACAAAGACCAAAATACCTTGACCTCCCACACTTCACCAAAATCCGGTCTTTCGGTGCATTTTGGAGGGAAGACAGAGGTCTTATTAAACTAGGTGTAGGCCTATCTTTGATTTAGATAAATAAGTCTAATGTCAAGAATAATAGATGTGTCAATGTGTTGAGAGATTGTCATAAAGTAAACCTTTGTTTTTTCTGGTATTTGATTGTGGTCACAGATGGTATGTTATACTGACATATAGAATATTAGTGAGATACGTAAGTTATGTTGATTTTGTTTTTATTTTGGTTTTATTGGATGATTTATATAAAATCATACCTATTAAGTATCACGACAAATGATTATCAATCCAGCACAATACTATGGTACCGCGATATTATACCGTTCCTACTGTACTATACCAAATCTACCAAGTTCTTGGCAGAAAATTCTTGTATCTTCATTAATATGAGCAGTGAGAGAGATTCCTAAAAATGTTAATGCAAATCGAAGGAAGCTGAATATTGCATAAATGTGTATTAAAATCTGTTCTTATTGGAAGTGCGTGTGTTCACGAATGCACTCGGAGCGATGGGCAAAGATCGTCACTCACTGGACCCCTGAGGGAGGACATCGCCGTCGAAGCAGATCACGGCGAAGGTGGTGCGACGATGTGGTAACATTTGCAGCGCCAACATGGCCAGAGACCGCACAAGACAGGGAGGTTTGGAAGAAACAAGGGGAGGTCTTTGCCCGTAGTGGGACACAATGTAGGCTAACATAAAAATCCTAACTAGTATCCTACAGTACCCGGCGATAAATATTGCACATCGACCTTTTTGAAAGAGACAATCGGCTAATTTCGGCTTCGTAGAGCGTTATCTCTGTTGCACGAAACACAAACAGTCCGGTATCTATTAGGAGCTGTTAAAACAATTATGATTTGCTTCTTTTGATAATTATTTTTATTCTTTGTATAAAATGGTTTTGTGTAAAAAGGTCGATGTGCAATATTTATCGTCGGGTACTGTACTTAATATTATAAATGTGAAATTTTGTGAAGGGGTTTGGATGTTTGTTACTCTATCACGCGTAAACCGTTGAACAGATTTGGATGAAAATTGGCACATAGATAGACCATGTCCTGGGTTAACACATAGGATACTTTTTATCCCGATATGCCCACGGGATCGAAACTTACGCGGGTGAAACCGCGGGGCGCTGCTAGTCTAAAATAATCCAACCTACACTAGGCAGCTAAAACATTAAGATACGCAATAAAATAGCAATGTGCGGGTTATTCTTGTTATTTCACGAGTATATTAACCTTGTGCAGCAAACGGTCCATTCATGATTGTGCACCGATATATGTATTTATAAACATACCAGCGTACATAAATAGTTGAGTAGTCCCTCACAGAATAGCTAATGTGAATTGTAATAAAATGTTTGCGGGACGAGCTTGAGCAAACGGGCTCAGATAGATCTCTATCCGAACTCACGGAATATGCGAGACGCTCGCATAGCGTGGATGTTCTGTTGAAATATTAGAATTAGGTTAGGTTAGTTTCCTAAGGAAGACGTTCTACTGGATCATCGATCTACTAGAGAAAACATAATGATTTACCTAATTGTGTTTTTGTTTTAAAGAGCCACCAATTTATCCAATACTAGGTCCTGCCCGTGACTTCGTCCGCGTAAAATCTCTTTTTCCCCGAACCCATCCCGTCGCATCGCATCGCCTGCTATTACAGTACCCGGCGATAAATATTGCACATCGACCTTTACCTTTTTTGTATTTTAAACAAAGAATAAAAATAATTATCAAAAGAAGCAAATCATAATTGTTTTAACAGCTCCTAATAGATACCGGACTGTTTGTATTTCGTGCGACAGAGATAACGCTCTACGAAGCCGAAATTAGCCGACTGTCTCTTTCCAAAGGTCGATGTGCAATATTTATCGCCGGGTACTGTACTTCGTTTTCGGTTAGCGTTCTTTCTGCCTTTGTATCTTTTTGCACGGGCCCTAATTGTCCTAACGTGATGTTAAATAGATTAAAGTCTAGTTCTTCTAGAATTGGGCTATCAAATACAAAAAGAACTTTCAAATCCGACGATTTCAATCCGTTCTTGAGATTAGCATGTGCAAACAAACAAAGAAACTCTTCAACTTTATTATCAGTATACGAGTAGCTATGCTATATAAGAGCTATGCTTGGAGTCTCTTTGAAGGATAAAATCAGGAATGAAATTATCCGGAAAAGAACCGGAGTTACCGACATAGCTTGAAACGTATTTTCTTTCTTCTTTCTTTCTTTCAAAGTAAGCAAACTGAAGTGGCAGTGGGCTGACCATGTCTGTCGAACGACCGATGGCCGGCGGAGCAGACGAGTCCTGTAGTGGAGACCGCGTATCGGCAAGCGTAGTGTGCGACGCCCCCCAGCTAAATGGACGGACGACCTAAAGAAGGTGGCTGGGGTAGACTGGATGCAGAAGGCGGAGGACAGGGTGTTGTGTAGCAGTCTGGGAGAGGCCTATGTCCCGCAGTGGACAGCGATGGGCTGAGTTGATAGATTGATATGCTATATATTCCTATTAATCTCAAATACAATTCAGCTGAAAACGATGCCAACTCTTATAATAATTCTACTCTAATTATTATTTACAGCTAAGGTCCTCACAAATCCATCGTGCCACATTGCGTGGGCTGTGATACGCCACGTCAGCACATCTGGCACGACTCGCGGCTCCCAATGCTCCTCTGATACTATTGTCATGGGAACTCCGCGCCATATCCGGTGATTCGCTTGGAGATTTATTCTTCATTCATGGGGACTTGCCTGGTTGGGTTTTAGTACGAAATTATTCAGGAGAAAATGCACGTGGTCGGTCTACTTCTTCTGTCATTTGGCACGTACCATTATACCTATGCCGTGGTAAGGCAAGGACCACAGACAGATGGACAGTTAGCCTTACTAGCAAGTATGGCTGAAGGTCCAGGCTGAGCTCGGAGTAAATTTTATTAACGTTGGTCAGTGGGATTGTCCGAAAGGGTTACCGCTGGCCCGGAACATAAAGGGCTAAGGAAGGAACACGGGTGGGTTATAGTCAGTAAGAGTCTGACACTCCCTTCCGCTGCACCCAGAGCGGGAGGGTCATTCGATGATTTTCCATCCTGAAAAAAAAAATATTAACGTTACTCATAAAGACTATTTAAATGCACTCTTAATATTTTAGGTGTCGATTGATTCCTCAAAAAATTAACGCATAACCTTTCATTAATTCCATTTTTAGGGCCCCGTACCTAAAGGGTGCCAAAGGGAATAGAATAGTTCTTTATTTGCACAGAAAGTAGGTACAAGTTACAGATGTTAAGTTTAAAATGAACCTATACTAACTACCTTAACTGAGGCATGCAAACAGTTTTAGCTACTTATAATAATAAAGACTCATAATGGACGTAGTTAAGCAGAAAGGACTCAATCCACAATATGTCACTTTTGAGTTATGGGCGTTTGAAGTTTTAGCTGTAATTTCTCTAACAAAAAGTTAATTTTTTTTAAATGTTTCCCCTATATTATTAAGAAGATAGTTTATATTTTATTTTTCCATCAAAATAATGATGTATTTTGTAATAGATTTCGAGATATTAAGTGAAATGTGGGTTGAGTCCTTACAATTAAACTCAAGTTTGTAAAGACAGTTATTTTTTATTACTTTCTCAGAATGGACTCAAAACTACCCATCGACTAGAAAATATGCTATTAAAAAAAAAAAAACAAGTATTATTATAAAAAACGTTATATAATTATTGACCTTAATCATAAAGTTAACAAAGTCACGTAAAAACGCCATAATTCAAATTTAAAGAATAGAAAAAACAGCGCAAAGATAAGTGCTCATATCAATTTCCCTCATCTTCCAAATCAATATCGAGAGTTGGCCCGTATCCATCAACATCCTCGTTGATACAGCTGTTTCCTTTAAGGTTATTATAAAATGCGTGACAATCTTCGGGTATTAAAGTAAATATAGATCTAAGATCTTTGAGCTTTGCTTGAGGAATGGCTTTTCCCTGGGGCCAAAGAACTCAAAATCTTCTTCTTCTTCCCTTTGTTTCTTTTTGACAAATCTTCTTTTGAATATCTCCACTCTCTGACGTCATAGTAATTAAGTATGGATCTTCTTTTTTCAACAAAATTTGTTTAGTTGTTAGCCAGTTTACTTTTTCTTTATTTGTACATATTTTGCGTTTAACTATTTTTTTTTTCTATTTTTTTTTTGTACTTAAAAATCTTCTTCATTCTAGTAACTTTAAGGGGTTTTTTCTTTTTACAGATTTCTTTGATTTTTATGATATTCATTTATATTCTTCTACGGTGTAAATACGCTCGTGATGCTCACATTCAATCTTGCTGAAATCAGTGTCGTTAGGCAAAAAGGAATGGCCGTTTTTTTTCAAGTATAAGATTTATTAAGTACATATATTATAGTTAACCGCAAAATATGTACAAATAAAGAAAAAGTAAACTGGCTAAAAACTAATCAAATTTTGTTGAAAAAAGAAGATCCTTACTTAATTACTATGACGTCAGATAGTGGAGATATTCAAAAGATAGGTTTGTCAAAAAAAAAAACAAAGGGGTTATAATCCAATTTTCAGAAGAAGATTTTGAAGTTCTTTGGCCCCAGGGAAAAGCCATTTCTCAAGCAAAGCTCGAAGATCTAAGATCTATGTTTACTTTGATGTTGATGGATACGGGCCAACTCTTCGACTTTGATTTGGAAGATGAGGGAAATTGATATGAGCACTTATCTTTGCGCTGTTTTTTCTATTCTTTAAATTTGAATTATGGCATTTTTACGTGATTTTGGTAACTTTATGATTAAGGTCAATTTATTATATAACGTTTTTTTATTATAATACTTGTTTTTTATTTTAATAACGTATTTTCTAGTCGATGGGTAGTTTTGAGTCCATTCTGAGAAAGTAATAAAAAATACCTGTCTTTACAAAGTTAAGTTTAATTGTAAGGACTCAACCCACATTTCACTTAATATCTCAAAATCTATTGCAAAATTTATAGTTATTTTGATGGAAAAATAAAATATAAACTATCTTCTTAATAATATAGGGCAAACATTAAAAAAATGTAACTTTTGGTCAGAGAAATTACAGCTAAAACTTCAAACGCCCATAAACCAAAAGTGACATAAGTATTGTGGATTGAGTCCTTTCTGATAAACAAAAAGAAATATTTTATGTCAGTAAACCTATATCACAGAAACGACCCAACCTGTTTGAGTCTATTCAGTTATTTGATAAAATGATATTTTTATTTTTTTTTTTTATCTGCTTTTATTTTTTGTGTGTGTTGTTTTATTTTGATCTTATATGTGTGTGTTACAATATGGATATTAATCTGAAATAAATGTTTATTATTATTATTATTATTCTTATATTTCCAATCAAAACTAATTCTTAGAAAAGATCCAAACTGTTTGAGTTTATTCTGGTTTATCGACCTTAAGAACATACTCATAGAAATGTCATTACTCAGAAACAATTCAAGCGGACTGAGTTCGTTCAGCAAATACTTTTTGTATGCTCTTCATACTGTGGGTTGAGTCAGGGTAGTGAGAAAACTAGTTTTCGTGTTCATTTTCAAAATAGGGTTTTCACTACATGATAGATTCGACCCTCAGGAGTACGATGGCATACTTAACTCAATTTTGACCAAAGTGTGGATTGAGTCCTTTCTGCTTAACTACGTCCCATTAATCCCGACCCTATTACTAAACCGACGGACGTATGTCTGTCTGCGGGCTGTATCTCATAAACTGTAATAGGTGGACGGTTGAAATTTTCAGAGAGTATTTATTTCTACGACCGCTAACAAATAATAAAATTAAAGGGACGATCCATACCAGACACGGGTTTTTGCCTTGTAGTACGAATTCCTTCGTGTGCGAATCCGACGCGCATTTGGCCGCTTTTTTTTTTGGTTTGAGGCTGTCGTTGACTTCAAAGATAGCATTACAGTAAGTGGCAAAATGTATGTATCAATTGCGTTATATTTTTGCCAGCACTCTCCAAATCAAAACAGTTTATAGATAGCGGTTCCACTTTCCTAGTGCAACAGGAGCTTCTCAAAGTTTATTTTTGTCAATTTTGTGATTTTTAGATTTTATACTCTGCCTTAAGCCGTCAATGCTGATTCTGACGTCATCATACCCAACATCTACGTTCTAATAATGTGTTGTGTTTTCCAAACTAGAATATTATAACGTTTCAATTGTTTACTGTAACCGAATCATGGTAGTTTTCGTGTGATCTTCCCGTGACGGCACTAATGACTTTGACAACTTTTTATATGTTTTAGTCAAGGGTGAGCGTGTCAATGGTAATAACGATAATGCTTTGAAATAATCAGTGTTTTTACCAAAATATTTATAAATGATTTTAGTTTTCTTGTGTCCATAATTAGCCTTCAATGTTCGCACTGCTGGGACGTAAGCCCCGTTTGTTTTTAAGAAATGCCGTTTTCCTAGCGATGTTTTCCTTCACCGTTTTGAGAGCAGTGGTGATGAAATTGAATACATAAAGTGCCTGCCTGGTTTCGAACTCACGACCAACAACCCGTAAGTCGGGGCCGATACCACTGCTCTCTGTCACCATTTACTCATGTGCAGTCGTTGAAGTCGTTGAAAACAGCTACATCAACATCAATTGCAGAAATTGGACAACAACCCACAATATTTAATTTTAATCTATATACTCGTAGGATATGTATTATATTTTTTTATTTGTAATGGCTTTGCTCTTGACTCCAGTCTAGATCAGAGGTGACAGATACAAAGTCTACGATGGAGTGAGATTACCCAGAAGAAGCCTAAAAAAAAAAGTAAAAAAAAATAATAAAGTCCTGACTGACTGATATATCAACGCACAGCCTAAACCGCTAGTCCTAGAGACATGAAATTCGGAGAGTGTGTTCTTTGTGAAGAGCACGTATCCATTAAGAAAGGGTTTTTCGAAATTCCACCCCAAAGAGGGTGAATGGGGGTAGGGTGAAATATCACGCGAACGAAGTCGCTATTTGTTTCACATAAAGAATGTTTAGTAATTATAACATTTTATTGGTAAAATTTTAATAACTTTTTTTACCGAAAATGATGAGATTGTAATTGCTAAGTGACAGTGTAAATACAATATGCAAAGTCGACAGCCCGCGTCTGCGCTGCCGTCTAAATGCTAAAGGGAAAAAAAGTTTTCACTCCGTTGTTTTATTAAAGTAAGCACACGTAACCCCAACTCATAATAAATCTTCAGTACGGACCACGGACCCCTAATAGACCAGGTGTCATTGTAGGAAGTGATACCCGTTAGTGACCTCTTTCCGGCACTTTTTAACTTTTTACACCATCACCTAACATGATGGGTTTTTAATAAGTGTCATCGAAACTGTTCAATTTGACTGCTGCAATCATTTGCTTATTACAGATATAGAGTGGCGATGAGCTGGGAACTTTTTATTTTTGTGTTTTTTTTTCTGAATCGCGGGAGTAAGGTATCATTATTTTGTCAAATAAAACAAGCGGCTATCCAAGGCGTATCATTAATGCTTGTTTATTTTGATTTTATAAGACAGTTTACTGGGTAAAAGGGTTAGGTATTTTGACTATTGTCTTAAAAATTAGTAAGTTTTTCCCTTGCGTAACGCACTAACAATCACCAATCATCTGAATCAGTTTGAAGGATATTGCTAATACATTGCTTTATATGTTCGAGAAATTTTTCTGTTGAATGTTGTTAAACTTACTTTACTGTTAGCGTGTTACGCACGCTGAAGTAGACTGTCACATTTTGACAGCTTGACAAAATATGTGTTGTCCTTAAGGTTTTGTTTACTACATAATCAGTCATTCAGTCATTCCAACCGAAAGACGTCCATTGCTGGACATATTAGGCCTCCCCCAAAAAGGGGGGTTTGCCATAATCGCCACGCTTGGCAGGCGGGTTGGTGATCGCAGTATGGTATGGTGGTGGAATGCATAGAGAACGCTGCTGCCCATCCTCCGGTACGACCCTTAGTCACCTTTTACGACACCTTTTTTTTTGGTGGTGCTATTCTTTAAGTACGGCACCACACAGACACTACATACTACTACATAATATCATGCCTGTGTTCCTCGAAGGGTTAAGCACATGCCATATTAATCTTGTGATAAAAGTTCTTCTTTTGTAACCTAAACAAAGGTTGCTGAAGCACTGAGATTGAAAGAAGTTCTCTTTGGTAACCGCAGCCAGATTTATATCCAAGATTGTAACATTACTAGTTTTATCTATTTTATATTTCACATTACCGATCACCAGCTATTTATAAAATACATTAACTATTTAGTTTAAATAAATATATTTAAATTCAAACTGTAATGGCGACTGGCATGGTATCTAGAAAAATATGTCATTAAATAAAATAAAATAACGAAGAAATTAATATTATCGTGTACGAAAATTGTCTCGCTAATTAACTATAATGATAGCTATTTAAATACCAATATGCGATAGCAAACGCCATTACGTAATTACCTACTATGTATGAAAAATACGAGTGCCATAATAAATTCAAGGTTTTTATTGCAACTCCAAAACTGAAAGTTATTCAAAAATGGTCCTTCGGACTTTGGGTTAAGGTTCGAGGAGATTATGATTGGGTTTTCGACGCATATAGAACATGGTACCAGTAGATAATCAACCACCTGTATTTGTGACACACTGCCACAAAGGCTAGCCATCGCAGTCCACAGTTCTTATGCAAGAGTCTCGAACTTGATGTGGAGACCTAGAACAGTTCTCTAGGTCTCCACATGAAATTCGAGACTCTCTAACCTAACCTATTTATTTGACTTTTAGAGGGTTTCCTAAATAATACATAATCAAGTCTTGTACAGATCAACAATCTGTCAATTTCTTTAATAGATTTTCAACTTTATCGCTAAAACATAAGGACAGTTAAGCATAATTTGACAGTTTCGGGTAGCTTAATGTACTGGCGTCTGTACCAACATATGAGTTCCTTCATTATCATCATCCACATCCTGACTTCACCAATTGCTGGGCATACGCAATTATTTGTTTGTGCCAGTCCCTTCGCTCCTGTACCAGCTTCATCTTGGTTCTAAACGCGATTCCAACAATGTCATCCGCCCATCCAATAAGTTCCTCTAGGAACTACCTCTAGTTCTCCCGTAGGTTCGATATGAGCACCTAATGTAAAATCACCTTTTAATTTAGTATTAGGTGTCATTTATTTATTTTGTTGTGCATGCTGTGGTCTCCTGTAATTAAAAGAGTACACCTACCAAATACTTTGTCGTATGGACGTTGTGACTATGTCGTAGGTACACACAAAAGATAAAAAGAAAAACACCAAACAAAACATATAGGGTCTTACCACAAAAACTTAAACACTTGTTCAACGTGTGTCTAATGTCAGTGTTACATCAAAGTCCTTATAAATATGTCGTGTTTAAAAGGTGTTTAGCCTAAACAACTGATAAACACTGTTTTGTGGTAGTAAGGTCTATAGTTAATGGTAACTATATAATGTTTAGTGTATATATTTTGTTGGAGATCCTAAAATAAATTGTAACTAAAGTCATATCTAGGACCAAACCGCTAATCAAAGAAGTATTTGTAGTAAAATACAAGCCATATGCCCGATCGGTTTCCCCATGCTTCGGGTGCATTTTCAAAAATCCTCTCTTAATGCCGTCATTATTATAGGAACTCTTTTTTTTCATGATGGGAAATCATCAAATGATTCCTCCCGCTCTGGGTGGAGCGGAAGGGAGTGTCAGACTCTTACTGACTAAAAACCACCGGTGTTCCTTCCTTAGCCCTTTATGTTCCGGGCCAGCTTTAACCCTTTCGGAAAATCCCGCTGACCTGGCAGATTAAAGGAACTCTTGTGTTAAATTTTATGCTTCTAGACCCACCGGTTTGGGCTATGCGTTGTCTGTCATTGAATTAATGAATTTCATTAAGTTAAAGACTTTAACAGCCAACATGCGCTGTACACTTAACAAGTTCGCCATCGCCATCCCGTACGTAAAATACGCGCATTGGCGTGGAGTTGCGGACACCAGCCCGTATTACCTATTAAGTTCGCCATCCTGCAAACCAATAAACCCAAGACCCATAGCAAAAAATAATAAGTTGAAGTGCCATACTAATGCGTTAGCAGATACTCCTATCTACTCGATTTGTGCGCCACTGCTCGCATAAAATCGTTTTTATTAACACACGCTTATCGATTTAACGAGAGCATCTCGATCGAGTTGACATTTCGATTCGTTATAGAGCTACTAGTTTTTAATTTTCCTACTTAATGTATGGTAATGGGCCGGTTATCTGTGTGATATGAAGCAAGGGTGTGTTGAATGTATGTAGATGATGGGATGATGGGGGGATGTTATGTATGGGTTGCTTCCTTTGATGTGCTAAGTGATTTCGATTAGTTAACGCTTGTATTGGAGTAATTAAAATGCTTATTGGAATTTATAGTTGCTGGATGATGTGTCAGTAAATTAATTTGAGTGTAATGTAATATAACATCACGCCTGTAATTTTCGAAGGGTTTGGCATAAGTTTACCTATAGTACCTAAAACCCAATTTCGCCAGTTATGTTTTAGTCTCATATAATAGGGAGCCTACTGTCATCAAGAGGGCACGAATCCAGGCTGCTACTGAGAAATTCCTGATGGAAAAACCGACCTGGAACCCAGATCTCATGCTCCGCAGTAAAGCTCGCGACCACTAGACTTTCGTGTAATGGTTAGAAAAAGCGAAATTTTTTGATGCATAATTGGAATGATTAAATGCCTATACAGTTATTTTAAAATGTCCATATCTATGCAAAAATATTGTACCAGCAGCGCCCCGCGGTTTCGCCCGCATAAGTGACGATTCCGTGTGAATATCGGGATAAAAACTATCCTATGTCCTTTCCCGCGACTCAAACTATCCCTATAAGTAAGTAAGTAACTGTGGGTACTTACCACCTTTATAATATACGCGCCGCACTATGTAGGTACCATTTGTTGAAACTCAGATGTGTCTTCTCGACATCCGTGTGTCAGTAACGGGATGCAGCAGAATACCAGCGTCAGGTATTGTACCTGGCATATGCTGAGCTGGACTCCCATTTGGTGCAACCATAAGACACACACCGCCCAGTAGTGATCGACGTTATAGATGTTTATGAGCTAGGTGTCTATGGTTCGATTTATCTTTTTAATCTTTGTTATTTTAAAAATTTTTTTTTCACCTTTTTTGATGTTTTTAATACCTGTAATATGTCTTTTGTTGCACTAAATAAACATTTTATCTATCTATCTATCTATAACAAATTTCATCTAAATCGGTACAGCGGTTTAATTCTGAAGAGGTCACAGACAGACAGACATACTGTACACTTTCGCATTTATAATATTAAAGTATTGATTACATAATTTCCATACAATAGATACAGCGCAATCACAAAACACGCGTGGCTGACATCTTTCTGCCAAAAATGGTGATGATGTGTTTATTAGTGACAGCACATCGTCTAACAACAACATTGTCACTGTTTGCACTAAACCAGGAACCACAAAACGGCACACCATAAAACCATTCGCACCAAACACCATTGGCCGCCATAAATAATTCAAATAACATGGAAATCGTGAAATGGAGCCAATCAAGCGGAACAACCGTACTGAAGCCGTTGATGATACTACTAATATAATGAAATTTTTCAATATAATAACAATATAGCCTTAATAAGACGTCGTGAACCATAAGAACGTCCCATCACGACAATGTTAAGGTGAGTGCAGAGAACTACGGAATTTAAATATTATGGTAAATTTTATGGGGTGAGGCTTGTCTTGTAAGTTATATAAAGGAGAAGGTGGATGAAGAAGCTTTGCTGTGTGATTCTTGGCTCTATGATTTTATGGAAGCTGTGGACGAATGTGGACTGTATTTAAATGTAAAAAGAATGGAAAATGAAACAAAGAGGGTCACAGTAAATTAAGATAATTATTAGCAGAACCAAGAGGATGAGTACACTCACTTATCACAAGTCACAAGCAAACTATATGACAACAACTGAAAAAATACATCATTTGTCATTAAGAAATAAAATAGTTTAAAAAAAAGATTTATAAAAAAGGAACGACTAACCAGCCAGTATGTGGACGAATGTGGACTGTATTTAAATGTAAAAAGAATGGAAAATGAAACAAAGAGGGTCACAGTAAATTAAGATAATTATTAGCAGAACCAAGAGGATGAGTACACTCACTTATCACAAGTCACAAGCAAACTATATGACAACAACTGAAAAAATACATCATTTGTCATTAAGAAATAAAATAGTTTAAAAAACAGATTTATAAAAAAGGAACGACTAACCAGCCAGTCGCCAACATTCCGGGCCCCTAGTGGGACACTAAACCCTGGTGGCAACTGGCTGGGGGTCAGCCATAAGTGGTAGGAGTTTGCGGACTGGTCGACGTAAAATCCCGCCTTTGGTGGCTACATCTACAACGCGCACCAGTCCGTCCGGTCCCGTAAATATTTTGGTTACCCTACCCAGAAGCCAAAGACCCCGTGGTAGGGTGTTGTCGACCACGACAACTACGTCACCCTCGCAAAAGTTCGTGACGTTTCTTCTGCGTCCTCGTGGGATCAAAGTCGGCAGGTATTCTTTTAGCCACCTCTCCCAAAAGTGATCAGCCAACCGAAGAGCGTGCCGCCAATCGCACCGGCGTAAGAGATCGTTGTCCGATAAGTCGACGGGCCACTGAGCAGTCGATGAACAGCCGAGGATGAAGTGAAATGGTGTTATGGCCTCTGGGGTGTCTGGTGAACTAGGGACGTACGTGAGCGGCCTGGAGTTTATGATGGACTCCGCTTCGAGTAGTAAAGTTGTTAAGACCTCCTCTTTAGGTGCCCTTTCTTTTAGTGTGCTGCGTAGCGCGGATTTCACTGAGCGAACCAGCCGCTCCCACGCGCCACCCATAAAAGGCGAGGCAGGCGGTATGAAACGCCATGAGATTCGGCGGTTTGTTGCGAAGTCCCGAACGTCTCCATGGTATAAGGCGGCCAGCTCAAGACTTGCGCCGACAAAGTTGGTCCCGTTGTCAGAAAATATTGTAGTTGGAGTCCCTCGACGTGCCATCATGCGCCTTAGGCTCATAATTGCTGAGGCTGCCGATAACGAAGCCACTATCTCTAGATGAATGGCTCTAGTAACCAGGCATGTGTAGAGCGCCACCCATCTTTTTTCTCGGCGTCGGCCTACAGCCACTTCTATAGGCCCAAAGTAGTCAAGTCCGACATGCGTGAAGGGCCGTTTGTGATGGTCTAGCCGTTCTGGAGGTAAATCTCCCGTAGGCGGCACTCTAAATCGGCCATTTTGCTTTCTGCATTGCAGGCATGATTTAGCGACGCTACGTATTATGGTTCGTGCCCTTATGATCCAAAAACGTTGCCTTAGTTCGTTCAGTACAAGCTCGTGGTTACCGTGGCCAGCTTCGATGTGCTTATGCATGATGATTAGACGGACGATGTGATGATGGCCGTCCACTACGACCGGTGCTTTCACACTCTCGCACACCCCAGGAGTGGACTTTATGCGTGAGTCGAGTCTGAGCAAGCCATCTTTGTCGAGCACTGGGGCGAGCGCAGCGATGCGGCTGCCCTTCGGCAATGGTTGTGAGGCTTTCAGCATCTTGAGTTCTTCGGCAAAGCTATCTACCTGCGCCTTCATAAGTAGGAGCTGCTCTGCTTGTACGATGTCTGCGGCGGACAGCTGCGAGAGTGACGCAGCGTCGCGAGCGGCTTCTGTGAATAAACGCGGAGATTTAGAAAATAACTTAAAATGTCTGACGGCCTGAAAAACGCGAGCTGTGACTCGTAATAACCGTAACCAACTACTGAATCGGGTAGCATCTGGGACCGACAGTTCAAAGGTAGGGGCATCTACTAGAACTCCGGTAAACTCGGGCTTTAGCTCGGACACGCGTAAAGCCTCGTCCGTTGGACACTCTAATGTGTACTCTGGTTCACGAGGCCATTGATTTGGAGGATTGATCAGAAAAGTGGGGCCAGTGAACCACCTGTGTGTCGCTGTAAAAAACATATCTTTCGGTTTTGTTGCATCATCCGCTATGTTTAGGTCGCTTGGAAGCCATCTCCAGTTGGAGGGGTTCGTGGACTCTAAAATTTCCCCTAACCTATGAGCAACGAATGCTTTAAACCTACGTGCATCGCTGCGAATCCACTTTAAAACCGTTGTAGAATCGGTCCAATAAAAAACAGCGGAAGGTTTTGTGCGATGGGCACTTAAAATAGTTTGTGCGTAACGTGTCGCGATGAGCGCTCCTTGTAACTCTACTCGCGGGATAGAGAGAGGCTTCAGAGGGGTTACACGCGCTTTGCTACCAATTAAGGCAAGAGAGACTAAACCGTCATTAAAAGTGAATCGCCAGTATGCGACGCAAGCGTACGCTTGTTCCCCCCCATCAGCTATGACATGGAGCTGAGTATCACACACGCCTGGCTTACCCGCGTACCATCGTGGAATTCGAAAATTTGCTGCTAACTTGAGCTGACCAAACCATGTTTTACACTCGGTTTCATACTTGGTGGGTATAGGCGAATCCCAATCAATTCCTTCCCTCCATAATATTTGTAACAGAATCCTACCCTGTATTACTATCGGCATCAGCAAACCTAAAGGGTCATAGACACTCATGACTCTAGAGAGCAAACTACGCTTAGTTAATTTTGTGCCTAAGTCCTTATCGCCCGTGCGAAAGCCTAAGGTGTCGCTTAAAGGATTCCACTTTATCCCTAACGTGCCTACGTCATTGTTAGGAGGTAGATTGACGTCGGAGTCTGAGTTGCTATGAAGCTCTTTGGGCACCGACGCAAGTGCTTCTGGTACGTTTGACACCCATGAACGCATTCCAAAACAACATTTCTTGTGGACCGTGACAATATCGGAAGCCAAGCGTACGGCGTCGGAAAGATCGAATTGGCTTCCAATAAAGTCGTCCATATAATGGTCGTGAATGATAGCGTGCGCGGCTGCGGGGTATTCACTCTCAAACTCCTTCGCGTTTTTATTTTTTATATACAAAGCTATGAATGGGCTAGAAACTGCACCAAAAATTAAAGAAGACATTCTAAATTCTTTTACTGCACCCTGTGAGATGCCATCGTGCCACAAAAACCTAAGCGCGTCGCGGTCGCTTTCTTTTATCTTAATTTGGGGAAACATTTCTTGAATATCCGCATTGAACGCTATAGGTCCCTCCCTAAAGCGAAATAAGATATCTAAAAGTGACTGTAAAAGGTCTGGGCCCTGTAGCAGCATACTATTTAAACTAACACCCCTACTTAATGCTGCTGCATCATGGACAACCCTTAGCTTGCGTTTTTGTGGGTGAAAAACTCCAAAATGAGGTAAATACCATCTCATAGAATAGTTAGATTTATTCTTTAAATACGACTCATGGTACGATGAAGGATCACATTGTTCCGCGTAGCCCTTTTCGATTATACCGTTTATAAAATTCCTATACGCTGACGCAAACGTTTCATCTTTCGTCATCTGCTTTTCTAGTGATTTTAGGCGTGAGAAAGCTTGAGGGTAACTATCAGGTACATTATTTGATGCGTTGTCTCTCCAAGGAAGACCAACTTGAAACCGACCGGTGTCCAATCTCTCAGCTGAGGACTCTATGAGATCTACTGCGCGAGCGTCGTCGCTGTTTTGTCTAGGGGTATGTTTTTGTATACCTAAAGAGTCAATTTCGTATTGTTTTTTAATTAGTGCCTCGAGAGTGTCAAGCTGTTGTAATGTGTCAGCGGTGTTGTGAATAAAATGTACAGGCTTAGAAACTGTAGAAATTGCGCCGTGAATTACCCAGCCTAGGAGCGTTCTTGACGCTACGGGTTCGTTTCTTTTACCTACGCGCATCTCACGGCTCAAAGATAGATGCCAATCTGCGGCGCCGATAAGTACAGTAGGCGTTGCGTTCTGATATGCCAACACGTCAGCCAGATCAGCCAGATGGTCGTATTCGGAAAAGTCTAGATGATCGGTACTTTGGGGACTAAGCTGAAGGGGCGTGATGCTTCGCGCGCCTTGTATAAAATGACGCTCAGGTAGATGGCGACCTCGAATGTAAAAATTTACAAGACATACCTCGGTGTCCAGGAACATACCACCAACACCAGTAACACGCAGTTGTTGTCGGCCGACGTTCTCTGCTCCGATGCGCGTGGCTACGTCACCGTCGATGAGAGTGCTCGTGCTGCCCTCGTCTAGTAGTGCGAACGTTTCAAAAGTGCCGCGTGGTCCCTCCACAACGACTGGCAGGATTTTTAATAGTCCACGCGTGCTCGTTGCGGGTACCCCGAACGTGGCAGCGATGACGTCACCATCTTTTTGCGGTACGACAGTATTAGTCTATGAACTCTGTGGCAAATTGGATGTATTAGTATTGGGTTTGTTGTCGCCTGCAACTACATCGCCGTGGAGAAGGGCGTGATGCCGTCTCGTGCAGCCATCAACGCCGCACCGTTTTACTCGGCAAGTACTCCATGTATGTGGCTGAGATTTAAGACATCTATAGCAAGTTTTAGTTTCCTTAACCCAGCGCCATCTGTCGTCTACCGTAAGAGACAAATAAGCCTTACAGGTTTTTACGGTGTGTGAACCTTGTTTACAGAATAAACATTCCGTTGTTTTGTCTTTAGAAGTAGTAGCATGAATAGTCAAATCTTTTGGCATGTTAAACTTATGAACTGGAGACTTGTAAAGTGGGAGCTTACTGTGCGACGAGCTCGGTGTCGTGTCAACCAGATAATTGTATTTGAGCTGCCGCTCGGCCTCAACAACTAAGAATCTAGAAAGCAACTCCAGTTTAGTAATAGATGGCTCAAAAAGCTTATGAGTAGAGGCGTAGTCGGTGAACCGATCTCTGGTGTTCTCGCTAAGCTTAGAAAGCACCGTGCGAAGCAGTTCGATCGAGGACAAATACTCCTCCTGTTTTAGCCATTTAATTGTAGTCACACAATTTCGTAATTTATTAGCCAAAGTATTTAAATGCTCTACGTTACTTATCTTTAAATTCCGTAGAGCGGTGATCTCCTGGGCAACTACGAGCTCGGGTCGTGCGTAGTTCTGCTCCAGAGCCGCTATCACCTCGTCGGGGTCTTCTGCTTCGAACAAAACGGATAAAATAGCAACCCGGGCCTCGCCGCGGATGGCGGCAACAAGGCGTGCAACGTTCTCTGTGGGTGTAAAAGATGATTTAGTTCGTTCATAAGTGCATTTGAATGGCAGCCAATCGTTAATGTTGCCTGAAAATGGCATAAGTTCGAGGCGTTTGTGGCGATCGGGTAGACTGGAAATCGCCTTCGCCAATTGCGAAACAGGATCAGCCTGCGAGTTTTTACCAGGCGTAGAAGCAGTGGTGTGCATCGCACGTGGTTCGATTTGTGTCACAGCTTGAGGGCGTAGGTCGAGGGGGGCGTCAGCGTCGTGCTGGTTCCCGACCCATGCTGCGACTCGATGCCTGTGCGAGTGAGATGAGCTACGATTACTACTACTATACTTATCCGAATTTGCTTCGAGAGAAGCGAGTTTTGCACGTAGCTCCACTTCGTCTGCTTCCTGTTGTATGCGCGCAAGCTCACGCTCGCGCACACGTTCGCGCTCGGCCAATTCCTTCTCACGTTCTGCGTGACGGCGATGAATTTCTGCCTCAATGGCTAACTTCTGCGCTCGTACAGTCGCACTGGATCTTGTTGTATGCGAATGTCTGCTGCTGTGCGTGTCGCGCGGTTGGGCCACGATGCCGGAACTGTGAGGAAGTACTAAGGGTTCTTGCTCTGGGGCAACGTTTCTAATACTCCCCGCGGCACGCGAGTCCTCTTGCGGTGCAACGTTTCCGCACGGCACGGGATTGATGAGATCGCGGCGAGAGGTCGTTGAATGTTCGTCGCGATCATCAGGGTTCGCCGTTACGTTCGCGATAAATCTTGATTTACTCCGTGTGACCATCATTGTATGAAAATATCGTAATGCAAAATGAAAATGACGTGAAAACTGTCACGAAAGAAATGGTTCAAATGGTAAAAATTTCGGCGACGAATGGACCAAAAATGTGGACGAATGTGGACTGTATTTAAATGTAAAAAGAATGGAAAATGAAACAAAGAGGGTCACAGTAAATTAAGATAATTATTAGCAGAACCAAGAGGATGAGTACACTCACTTATCACAAGTCACAAGCAAACTATATGACAACAACTGAAAAAATACATCATTTGTCATTAAGAAATAAAATAGTTTAAAAAACAGATTTATAAAAAAGGAACGACTAACCAGCCAGTCGCCAACAGAAGCTGTCAAAAAAGGTTAAGAGGTGACTCTCAAGTAAGCTGGTAGGAACATCTTGACAACAGTTGTCAAAAATAGTGGGGTTAAAAACAGAGGGCTGTTATGTTCAAATATTTTGATATAGTAATATGAAGCCTAGGAAGTATGGAAGAAGCATTGTGCCGAACCCAAATAGAGTTATGAGTTTACAAACATGCATTTTATGGACAAGAGAATACAGGAATGCTCTTTTCCCGCGCCACCTCGAAAGTTATTTATCTTTCCAAAATCATAAAAAAAAAAATTGTGGAGCACAAAGTCTTTAAATGTAAATATTGCTTTAAATCTTAAAGTCAAAGACATAAAGGACCAATCTGATATTACAAAAAGACCATAATTCATCATCGCCGAATTGATTAATCAATCATTGTGAACTTCGCCTTGTTGAGCGGTTTTCGAACTCCCCCTGCGCTCCCATCGTAATTCCAATTCAATATTTGAACGACGCTCTGTCAACGTTACCTTTAGGATGGTTGCAAGCGAAGCGTTTTGAACGGCTTGTTGACGTGGATAAGGAAAACATGTGCGTGAGCGATATAAATTATTATGGTAATCTGACATTGTGTTTGTGTAGAACAAACGTTTTGTGAGCAACTTACATACAATTAATGTTGAGATTGATTTTTTCCTTATTAAAGATAGAGCGCATGATATGTTACTAAGCAAAATAAAAGTATTGGTATCTCCCTGTTAATATTACAATCGCAGGACCAGATATTTTGCAGCAGTATCCTGCAGTAAAGCGTCTAGTTCTAGCAGTATTTCTAGCATGTATTCATCCGTAGTTATCATGATATACTGTATCTTAGAAGTGATCTTTCGAATCGACTACGATAGAATATGTACCTAATTGTTGAATACATTTACAGAAAAGAGCTGGTAATAACTAGTGATAATCACCAGCCAAGTTGCAGTTATTTCATTGCCATAATCTTATATTGGTTTGGAGAGGCTTGTGGCTATGTAATAGTCGCACGGGTCGATTGATCAGGTTAAGGTACGCTTGCCGCGGTTGGTCCGTGGATGGGTGACCATCTTTACATATCAAGACCTCTTTGTGCCTCGGAAAGCATGTTAAGCTGTTGGTCCCGGCTATCATTCGTGGATCTTTGACAGTCGTTACGGGTAGTCAGAAGCCCAAAAGTCTGGCAACCAGTCTTACCAAGGGGTACCTATCGTATTACCCAGTAAGTGGGTTGTGGAGGTCAGATAGGCAGTTGCTCCATGTAAAATACTGGTATTCAGCTGCATCCAGTTACACTGGAAGCCGACCCCAACATAGTTGGGAAAAGGCTAGGCAGATGATGATGATGAATCTTAGTTTGGTTTTTGTGACCAATTGATTCTGCCATGATGGTCTAAAATACTCCTTGATTATTTTCTTTCCATAGTCTTTTCTATCAGGATTCTCAGAAACATGGGAGTCCAGGAGTACTTGCCACTTTTGCCAAAAAATCAGCGTTCCAACCGCGCGTCCAACCCGCCATCTTCCAGCCAACTTACCGCGGTTGTCGTGCGCCGGCGCAACGATAACACGCTCCTCGCCAACAATCGTGCGACATTCCACTACTAAAGCGTTATAACTCATGAATGTTTTAATACTCCAAGTCTGCATCCGATCCCGATAATTTATTATGCTCCTCGGCTATTTTAAATAAACGGGAAGCTTTGTTTCGCTTTTAAATTTCAAGTTCTGCTGTCTCTCACGCTCCGTTTTGGTGAGGGGGTTAAGTTATTCGGTGTTTTGTTGCGGGGGAGCATATAGTGTCACTTTATCGCCGCATTAAATACTAAGATGCGGTCGAGGGCGGTAAAAGTGTTGTTTAGCAGATGTTGATTTCCAATAAAAACTTAAATAGTTCATTATCTCGTAAACAACCCAATTTCAACCCCAAGTTATCGCATCAAAATTGTTTCAAATTAGCCTTTGTGTTACCATTTTCATGGAATGCACCTAATTACCAATCACTCTGTCAAGATCAAAAAGAAAAAAAAATGTGTAGTTTTTTTTCAAAATAAATGTTTTATGCTAACAGTACTTCATTCCAAATGCTTTTATTCTAGAAATTACACTAATATTAAAAAGGCGAAAGTTTGTGTATGTGTGTGTGTTTATATGTTTGTTACTACTTCCCGCTCAAATGGCTGGACCAATTTTGATAAAATTGTATGGAGGCAGCTGACACCCTGAATTAACATATAGGCTAGTTTTTATCCCAATATTCCCACGGGATCGAAACTTATGCAAGTGAAACCGCGGGGCGCAGTTAGTGTTACATAATCATGATCACAAGATAAACATTCAATGTTTATAAAGATAGTTGAATATGTTCTTATGTATGTTAAGTAGATTTAAAGAAAGTAGCAAGGTTCAAAAACTCACAAGTTTTATTTTGAAACGTATCCAACGTAATACCTTCCTCTAAATAGGTAACTCTAAGTAGTGAAGGCGAGTGATGGAAAGTGTGTGCTCCATATACGGTGTTTATTCACAGAATCAACACTCGATTATGTGAGTTAGAACCGTTTAAGGGAAAAGTGGTCCTTTTATTCGGAGTGTGCAATGCACGCAGGCGCCGAGGCGTTAAAGGCGCCACAATCAACAACCGTTTTATAGAGTGGAAACTAGTTTATGTTATTCAATCGTCGTATTAAACCAGTAGCTGTCATTATTAGGCAACGCTTGCTATTTATTGCTTCTAAAATATAAACGAGTTTAACGTTTATTCTGAAGGAAAATTATTTCAATATCTACCAAAATAACAAACCTAATTCTGGCGTTAGTCCTCATAAACTATAACAGTCACATGAAACATTTTTTTAAACATTTATACGAAGAAAATAGCTATTGTTATTTTTCCAAAATATCTATTTTATGATCTGTGCAGTCGCTCCATGCAAAATATATACTCTGTATTCGCGACTTATTTGCCAAAAATGTAAACAAATATAACTCATATTTGTTTACATTTTTGGAAAAATAACTTTTATTCCTACACAATAAAGTGCAGTTTACGTTACAACCTCAAACATTTGTATTACTTTTTCAATAAAGCTTGTCACTCTAAAATCGACTTAATTACCATTCAAAATCAATTTGATACATAAATTTGCATAGACTTTAAGTATTCAGCTGCACCAGTTAGACTGGAAACTGACCCCAACAGTTGGAAAAAGGCTAGGCAGATGATGTGGTCATTCTTAATTTAAAAGAATTTGATATTTTTTGTATGACTCATCTGACTGTTTATTTACTACTTATCTGACATAAAACATAGTAAACACTTTTATTATCAAATGTAATTTATACAAAAAACATCTGCTGCGGTCTAGTGTCTTTTTCAACATCGGACTTATTGGCAGTATTTAATCTCAGCGCTCGACTATCTGGCCGGGTGTTATCGGCTGATCCGCAATGTATCGACACTATTACGGCTGGTCTTGTGATGCTATTAAACTAATTTATAAGTTAAGGGGCTTACAGGACCTAAACACAAAAAACGCAAGTTTTGGAAACAATAAAAGTATATGATCGACTACAGTAAATAAAATCAGAAAAATATATGATATTCTTCAGGATATGTCGTAGGGAGTTAGTGTGTTAAAAACATAATACAACTGATTTGATACGATAGAAAAAAGTCATGAAGATACCTCTAAAAACTTTCTTTTTACATTAAAAACCATATTAATGCATACAAACATTATGATTTTTTGTCAGATTATTCTACAAGCAACATACTAAAATACTAGTGTTTTAATTTTTAAGTCCAAACAATAGATTTTTTATAATTAAACGTTGTGTCATCGCGCTTCTCTCTCTTTCTTTTCTATGCTGTCCGTCAGTGACCGCGCTTTAGGTCATGTAAGCCCCTTAAGTAAGTCTGTTTTTTAGTCTAGTGGCTATGTCTGGTCACTATTAATTTCGCCGGTCTGGTCTTTACATGGCGTCTGTGACGTGATGAGGTCAAGTCACTATGTTATTGTATAATTTTTTATTTTTCCCCAAATCTCATGAGACATCTTTATTTTTTAAGCCTTTGTTTTTTAAGCAATGGGTTGGTAAGTCATTTTTGCTCTATTAAATATTACCTGATACTCTTCCAAATTTAAAATACCCATAAAATATTCAACCCAAGCGAACATTCTATAAGTGAATATTGATTCATCACTTGCGTTGAATTTCTTCGGTGTGTTGATATTACCAGCAGGCAATTCAAAAAGATTGGATGGACGATACCCTGTAGCTGTACATACGGAAACCAGTACAGTACATAGTGAGCTTCTACTAAAGTATCGGCTGAGCGTAAATTAACTTCTCTATTGAAGTAAATAAAATAACTCAATCAAACATCACTCACAGAAAATTCAACTCAAAGTATTCTGGCTCTAAAATAAAATAAATCTTTAAATAAAACTAAGAAATTGCGAACAATTCTCGCACATAGCGCAGAGCGTGTCTTCGCTCCCTGTATGGATGGTATCGGGGTTCGATTCCCGGTGAATGGGCAATGTTCCATTCAGTGCACACTCGTCTCTCACTACACGCTATGTCGTTTTGTTTTTCCGTTTGTCTGCTGGTTCAAGTTAGAGGAGGATTGTTGGAAAATTGTCTGAAAAGTTGTGGCTATCCGAATTCAGAGACTGAAAGCCACTACGATAAGTGACGTAATACTAAACTAGCATTTCCCAAACTATTTATTAAGCCCCATGCAATAAAAGACGAGTCTGTTGACACTAACCGGTCAGAAGTCCAGACTTAGAGCTGCTACTGAGAATTACCCTAATGGGAAAGCCAATTTGCCCAACTCGGGAATTGAACCAACACACCATGGCCATACTCCAACAGTCGAGCTGAGACTAGATCAACGAGGAAGTCAACAAAATATCATCGTTCCTACCCTACTTGGATCATGTTATTTAGGTTTCAAGAGCTGAGCGATAAAACAAAACCTAGCAATTTAGACAAAACATTTCGTCTTCTAGAAATCAAAACCTGCCACCCTGAATTCAAAGGCCACCAACCTCAAGATACAGACTCATTTCCCAAAGCATCCCATTACGTTCTGAACTCATTACTGTTGCTCATAAATAACAATTTAGTTCTAGCTCTAACCTCACCCATTTATGCGGCATAAAACCAGGGCTAAGACTGAGCATGGAGAATTTAACGAGCCGCCATTTTGTTATGATATTTAGCTTCAGTGGAGTTATGCTATTGGGCGATGTGTGGGGTATCTTGAGCATAAATACGTTACAGTTACGCAAAATTCTGAAGCGTTTTTGTCACTATGTGTATTGAGAAAAACGCTTTGGAATTTTAAATATTTTTTCAAATACCTACTCAATTCTTTATTGCATTCCATAATGTTGGTAAAATACTTGGTGGGCCGAAAAATTATTGAAACAATTATGGACCCTGTCGGGCACAGCATAATAGGAGAGACGAGGAAGGGCACTTACCTACTTATGTTTATATTATTTACTAACTGCGCCCCGCGGTTTCACTCGCGTAAATGCCGATCACGTAGGAATATCAGCATAAAAAATAGCCTATATGTTAATCTAGGTTGTCAGCTATCTCCATACAAAATTTTATCAAAATTGGTTCAGCCGTTTGAGCGTGAAGAAGTAACAAACATATAAACACACACACACTCACGAACTTTCGCTTTTATAATATTTGTGTGATGTATTCTGGTACTTAATGATATTTTTATTTTATTTCTTTTTCTTAAATTTCTTTTGAGTGTAATGAAAAAGGTATTCTCAAAACCTAAATCAGCTGTTCCCTACATTTTGACGAGTTATACTTACGAACATAAATGTAGGGAACAGCAGATTTTAGATTAGATTAAAAAAACCTACAAGTTATTCGAATTCAGGTCATATCCCGCCATTTTTCGATATTATACTCTTGAAACTACATACTCTTGGACGTCTGAAGGTATCCTCATTGAAGAATGGCTTCTGGCAAATAATGCCACCTCTATTCTTCTGCGTGATGTTATGTACAGACGCCAGCACATCAAGCTACTACAATCTGTCAAATTTCGTTAATAGATTTTCAACTTTATCGCTAAAGTATATGGTTCAAAGTTGATTGGGAAAATTTGACAGTTTCGGGTAGCTTGATGTACAAAGGTGATGCCACGTCTTCCTTTAGAACTAAAAACTGTGGTCTCCCATTCATGATTCCATGGACAATTATAATTAAAATAGATATCTTTGGATTCTATTTTATAGGCGAATGACTCAAGAACCGCGCCTAACACATGAAGTAAAATATAACGCTCACCAAGTCGACGAGGTTATCATACAATTTAGCCCGTATAGTTGTTATCTGGACTGCTTTGAATTTGTTACAAGTTCACGTATATCTGGAGGGAGCTAGGAGGTTAAAGGGATATGCTATGTGCTATGTGTGTGGAATGTAGCTTTCAAAAACAGTATTCTAATATCAAACCTTACTCAGGTTATTTGATATTTCTCCTGACAAATTTTCTTTTCGTTCAAAATCAAAAGTCATTTATTCAAATTAGGCTGCGAATCAGGGCTTTCCGAACGGTCAACTAAGTACCTAAGAAAGAAAGAAAGAAAATACATTTATTTAGCACAGACTAAGAGACACACAATACACCAGGTAGTTAGATATTAGTCGTACATCAGATAAAAAATAAGATAAAAATAAAAAGTACAAAGTCCGATGTAAGAAATTAGCAGGAAAGTGTGCCTCACGGCTGCCCCAAAAAGGCCCAGTTCAGCAAAAATGCCAGACAACTGGTGCCTGACGCTGGTTTTCAACTGGACCTGATGTCCTACTGTTATGTCTTAACCAATTTTAGACACCTAATTATCTATTGTGCGGGGCGTTTGGTTTGCAACAGGGATACCCCTGATATACCTTCACAACTCTTTTGTGGGGTCAAGGACCGCAGTCAGTGTAGTCACTTGAAATATCAGCTTATAAATCAGCCCTTTATTGTGTATATATATGCGATATCTCAACATGATAAAACAAAAGAAAACAGATTTCCTCAACTTATACTTCTTCAAGTAACAATACAACCAGCGGTCGTTGAACCCCAAAAAATAACATTGATTCCCATCACGTATGCAGAGTTTCGATAACGAATTTATTTTCACCCTGTCCATCTATATAAATAAAACAAAGTCGGGTGAGTTACACCATTTATAGCTCAAGAACGGCTGGACCAATTTTTATGATCTTTGATTTGTTGGATTTGTCTCCGACCCGAATAGCAGAATAACTATTAAAACATTGAAGATAATTATTTTTTCATACATTCATCTCGAGACAGTACGAAGTTCGCGGGTTCAGCTAGTTCTGTGATAAGAAGCATTTGCCTGAATTACATTCGGACCATAATATTATGATTCTTATAAACAAAAGGAACATCCTCACATTCGCAACTCCTGCGCACGTATTAGCGATGCGCCTCGTCCGGCCCACGCTCGGAAAAGGGCACAGATGATCGTCGAACTCACGCCCCTCCGAACTGTGTCGATAATAACTCCGCGTTGCTTCTAATGTTATGCCCTAGTTTCGCTGGATATACCCGGCATTCTGTGTGAGGGAAATGGGTATAACAGATTATTGCAAGGGTTAGTGTTATGTGTAATAACAGCCGCAAGGTATCGTTCAGGCTGAGCTACGCTTGCCACGGTTGGTGCGTTGATGACCATCTTTGCATATCAAGACCCCTCCGTGTGTTGGTCCCGACATTCCGATTCGTCAGAAGCCCAAAAGCCTGACAACCAGTCTTACCAAGGGGTATCGTATTACCCGGTAACTGAGTTGTGGAGGTCAAATAAACATGTAAAATACTAACTATTACAGTACCCGGCGATAAATATTGCACATCGACCTTTGGAAAGAGACAATCGGCTAATTTCGGCTTCGTAGAGCGTTATCTCTGTCGCACGAAATACAAACAGTCCGGTATCTATTAGGAGCTGTTAAAACAATTATGAGTTGCTTCTTTTGATGATTATTTTTATTCTTTGTATAAAATCGATAGGATCGAATAGGTCGATGTGCAATATTTATCGCCGGGTACTGTACTGTATGCTGGTATTAAGCTGCAATCGGTTAGACTGGAAGCTGACTCCAACATAGTTGGGAAAAGGCTATCAGATGAGCCAGATGATGAGAGATTATTGGTGACCCAGTAGTATCGACTAAGACTTACGAGTTGTAGTTCGTGAGTTCGAATCCAGGCAGGAACTTTGTGTATTTCATTAAATCAATTTCTTTGTTTGAAAGAAACGGTGAAGAAAGATATCATGGAAAGTAAACCGGCATTCCTAGCTAGAACCAAAACTTCGAACACATAATTTTTTTTATTTAATTATAACATTTACCAACCCGCACTGGGCCCGCGTGGTGGATTACGGCCCGCTTCCTCTCACCGAGAGGAGGCCTATGTCCCAGCAGTGGAAATATTATGATTAGCCTGAATATGCAGAATATTTAGTTTCTCTTCTTGAATACAGTAGAAGTTACTTTACCCAATTGTTACTAAGATCATTTCTTCAGACCACTCAACCCACGAAAATCCAACCACATATACAAAGTAATTAACATTTAATTACGTCAAAACAATTCTCGGAGCTCAACATACACTGGCGATGGTCCGAAGGCCGTACATTGTTGGTTCTACACCAGACGCCTCTCACGGTCCCCTGACCTCTGGGTTCACGTGGGCAAATGAAATCAGATGCATCAATCATTTTACAATCACGTGCATATATTGTGTACAGCATTATGTTGGTGCTCGGTGGTTTCATTTAGGTACTTATTATGTTACGATGGAGGTAAGTTGAGTTGGTGGAATAATGAAGGCGGATTTTGTAGCACAGTCTAAAAATCGGTCTGGAACATGTATAACCATATACATATAGATTTTTTGCCAAGGGAGCAAACAACTTTTTTGAAGGCGAGAGCGTTTCAAAGTACGTCACTCGAGCTTAGTGTTGCTCCCGAGGTGGACACTCTACTTTTTGTCACCCTCTATGAAAAAGTCAGTAAGTGCAACTTATGAATAATAATAAGTAGTACGTTTATTTATTTACATAGAATTACTTGAGGAAGACATACTCATTTTTTATAAAACTAAGTAAAATCCTAATTTGAGTAAACAATTATTACGAACGAAGGCAGAAAGCTTTTCGTGCGTTTTTATTTTTTCACAAACTTTTTTTTAATTCGGCTAGCGCGCGGTTTTCTTTATCATACATCCTATTTCTTCCGTACTTGCTCATACAATGTTCGTGATTGACCTCTTTGGTGCTTGCAACTTTTACTAACAATATTCACATTCCAAATTCAAATCATTTTTAGTTCCTAGGTATTAAACAGTTGTTTTATTCCCTGTTTACGAATAATACATTAGTTCTTTTTGAATAGATGTGATAAAAATAACTTTTCGTGATTATTCTATCTATACAGGATGGGTAAAAAATCGTGCATCAAACGAAACACGATAGTTGGGGTTATTTACAGTAAAATATATCTCTCACTTGATATTCTTAAAAGTTATGACAATTTGAGTGTTTTTTAAGAAAATACCAAAATTTGTAATAAATAGGCAATTACAGTAAAATGAGTACCCTCGTTTTAATCGTCATTAAATATACAAGTTTTTAATACTGGGTAATTTTTTGGTAATAGGTAATAACCCTACATTTTTTTTTACAGTAAGGTTCTAAAGTTACAAATAATTTTTCGTGAGACTTAAAATATATTGAATAAAGTGCCAATGCTCATAAATCATTGTACCCACTGTCATAAAAGCACGTTTGTAGTGATGATACATTTTTTTTTACTGCAAATAACCCCAACTATCGCCCTGTTTTGTTTGATCAACGATTTTTTACCCACTCTGTATACATACAAATAAAAGTCACTTTTGGTGTCTGTCTGTGTGACCGCGTCGTTCTACAAAACTACGCGACGGATTTTATTCGGTTTTTACCATAATTTTGAGAATTTATTCCGGACAGTTTTCGCGTGTAATACTTAAACTTATGTAAAAAATAATCTTGGTGTTTTGTGAAGTCGTAAAAACCGTGCGAAGCAGTGACAAGTCGCTAGCAAGTGAAATAATGCTATCAAGAAGCGCTGTTCGAAAAGTTTTTATGTACAGACGCCAGCACATCAAGCTACCCGAAAACGTCAAATTTTCTCAATCAACTTTTAACCTTATGGTTTCACGATAAAGTTGAAAATCTATTATCTAACGAAATTTGATAGATTGTAATAGCTTGATGTGCTGGCGTCTGTACTTAAAATGCGAGAGAGATAATTAACTCATTACAGGTACATCGAACTGTGATTAATTTGATAACAGAATTTCAATAATGGTCCGGGTAAAAAGATTTCTAATAACAATTTTGGACCAGTAGGTATTTCAAAGATTTCATCATAACAATTTTTTTGCTGCACACCATCTAAATAGAAACATCACGTAATACACAAAACAACCGAAAAATTAACCCAACAGAATCAAAAAACACTTTAGCAACTGAAAATTGTCCAAATTACATATCAATTTCAGCGACAAACGACATTCGTACATTAGTATCTCGTGCGACAAAATTAACGCATTTGCGACACGAGACTGCGATTGAAGGTCGCTCGAACCTTGTGGCGTCGCAAACGGATATTGCGACTGGGCAAAAAGCTGTGACTTGCATTATATATGAAATTGGGGTCAGTAAGGTCATGTAATTTGTTGTGTTTCGCTTGCTACTAGGAGGTTGGATGCTGGTTGGTCATTTACATAATACGTTGACGGTGTTACCTTATAAATGAGTGCTAGGTAAATACATATCATCTGGTAAGGGGTTAATAATCGTTCTCTGACAGTAAGTAGATTTCTTTTACTTCCAAATTGGCTAACACATTCAATCAATCGTCAGTTATCTCTGGCATAAGAAGTCACTGCAGAATAATATTCCTCCGCCATGAATCTCCAATAACTTTTGATTCTATTGAGGACCAAAATGTTCTGTTCGTTATGATTTATGACATACGGTACCGACACGTGGACACTGATAGTCGGGTTGATCCACAAATTCAAGGTCGCTCAGCGCGCTACGGAGCCGGCTATGCTCGGAGTTTCTTTGAAGGATAAAATCGAAAATGAAATTATCCGGAAAAGAACCGGAGCTACCGAGATTGCAGAGTTAGTAGACTGAAGGGGCAGTCTGCTGACCATGTTTATCGAAGGAGTGAAGACCACGTGTCGGCAAACGTAGCGTGGGACGCCCAGCTATATGTACCTACGACCTTAAGAAAGTGGCTGGAACAGTCTGGATGCAATTGGCGGAGGACAGGGTGTTGTGGCGCAGCCTCGGAGAGGCCGCTGTCCAGCAGTGGATAGACGTCTTTATTTATACTAAGAAGCCCATTTGACTTGCCTGTGGATGCCTCAATATATTAAGGCCTCTAGCCAGGGCTTAAACAAAACTTAAAAACTAAGCGACTACACGCTAAGGGTACCCCCCTGTGGGGTTCGGACCTCGGCTTAGGGCGTCGCTGGGAGAGGACAGCAAGGGAAAGGCTGGATCGGAATTATTTAGGGATGAATTTAAAACTACAGGTTCAGCGGCGCGGGCTGGCTCGAGCAAGGGTCGGGGCGGCTAAGACGTCCATGTTATGCCGCTAAATGTTATAATTATCTGCTATCATACGTTTTCTGATATGTTGAAATAACAACATACAAACACTGTTGTTCTTATAAAATCGTTTCCTTTTTCCCAGGATGTCGATTTTGCACAAAAACAGAAAATGATTGTATGACCTTAATATTTAATTTTTCAACGCAGTCAGTCCTGAAAGGTCATTTGAAATACATTCAACCTCAGTACTGTACAATTATTCAAACCTCAACATTAGCAGAAACACGTTAAATTCATTACAGAAATAACACAATCTTCATTATCCTGTGTTATAAATCGCTACATTATTGTTAATAAACATACAAGGCTGGCTTTAAGTATACCATTATGTCACTGAATAGGTTAATGCAGAAGCTTAACAGCTTATGTACAGACGCCAGCACATCAAGCTACTACAATCTGTCAAATCTCTTTAATAGATTTTCACTAAAGAATAAGGTTCAAAGTTGATTGAAAAAGTTTGACAGTTTCGGGTAGCTCGATGTGTTGGCGTCTGTACAAGCAATCACAAAATAGGGAAGATTTGTTCTAGAAATTTGAAAAATAATCAAACCACCACTTATTTTATTTCCAAACAGGCTAACGACCTGACATTAAAAGATGACCAGCATTGTCAAGAGACCATCCTTTGGGTAACTCCCACAGTCTTAATAATGGGAATTCAAAAATGTCACACGAATCTTCCAAACTGAAACACAATTGTTGAAATAAATAATTATCAGCTGTTGCCCGCGACTTCGTACGAGATCCAAAATGAAAAGAAGCCTATGTTCTTCTTCAGATTATGGTCAACCCATGTGCCTAATTTCATCCAAATCAGTTCAGTCATTTTAGCATGAAAGCGTAACAAACAAACAAACTTTAGGATAGTGATAGTTATGATGGCGATATTAGGTACTTGACCCAAAGACAAAAGAGTTTTAAAAAGAGTTTCGTTTTTTAGACGAAAAGTATGTTTTTCTGCTTCAAAGAATAATCCTTCTTTACCAACCTCTTTCATGATCACCAGCTATCATTACAACAGATCATGGCCAAATAACGTCGCAAGATCGTAAAATAATAACGCAACGGTGTTAAAATTGTTGATCTACCCGCAAAAGTGATTGACGCTTGAGATCATGATAGGTAGCCAATGTCAATCAAATGGTCGCGGCGACCACACGTCTGGTGCAAAGAGGAACGTACCTACCTTTAAGCAAATGAAATAAAAAAACAAATGTCGGTCTAGTAATTTTTGTAATTAATTAATTAGTTTAGTTTTTGTGGTGCCTTCTTTGGGATGGGTAATTGATGGTAAATATCAGAGTGGTTGGGATTTTTTGTAAAATTTTATAATTAAATATTATTTGGAACATTATGATAATAAGGAGATTAGGAGCGTCATCTTATCTACTTCAACAATAATTACCTACGTATGGATAACAGAAAAAGCTCAAGTTCTGACCAATTCATCGAGAAATTAATACTATTTCAATGTTTTTTTGTGCAATTTGGGATGTAGTTTTTAGATTTGGAGTAGTTTTTTTCATTTCTTCCAACAGTTTATTTCCCAAGCTTTGTACTCAAGATCATTGGAAAGAAAGTTTAGGTCAGTTCAGTTCGTTGGTTGTTTGTTGTTTTGATTGTTTTGTTCGTGTCGATTGATTATTTCTTTCTTTCTTTCAAAACCAAGATGAAAAAATAAAGAATCAAGTCCAGATTTGCTGCATTGCCAAACGATGGTCACCACAGTGTACGACACCGCTAATGTTGGAGCATTAGGATTAAGGACTTACCAGTTGCTTTACCGGAGATCGTGTTTTTTATACCACTATTATAATTTCAATGGCTGCCGTTGCAGATGTTGTTCTCGACGAGGTAGATACGGCATTACAACAGAAATTCGAGATTTTTTTTAAACCCCTAGTACAAGTCGATATGGTAAGTAAAGAATTTATTCAGAACTAGCACTGCCCCGCGGTTTCACCCTCATAAGTGTTGATTCCTTGGAAATATCGGGATAAAAACTATTCTATGTCCTTCCCCGGGATGCAATCTATCTCTCTGCCAAATTTTATCGAAATCCGTTCAGTGGCTTAGGCGTGAAAGGTAACATACAGACAGACAGACAGTTACTTTCGAATTTATAATATTAGTATGGAAGTATGATTTAAAATACCTAAAATATACGTTAATTACAACACAATACCTAATTAATTCATAAAAATAACAAAATTATATCTTAACCTAACTAAAACTATACACAAAGTAAAACATAGCGTTGAAATTCATCGACTTTATTTAATTTAAAATTCGTATAGATTGATTTATTCGTTTTATGTTTTCTAATAATGGTTAAAATGTGATGAAATAATTGAAAAATTTTATTATTATTTTATAGGCTATAAGGAAGTGCCGTATCAAATCTACAGCAACAAACACTTAGCTCATCGCAGTGTACGGTATCATTACATCGCGAACTCTAGGATCGGTCACCTTGACTTTTCCCGATCGGTATAAAATAATTTGACATAATACAACGTCAGTCATTAGGCACGCCGCCATTACTGATGCGCTTGCTACTAATGTAGGCTTTAATTTACGTACATTTTTGTTTTGGAATTAATTTTTTTAGAGGGTTAAGGACATTTCCGTGTTTTGCGGTTATAGACTACTTCCTCGATATCTTCATTATCTTTTGAATTAAAATAATTGATTTCATTATCTCGCAGCTAAATAAGCCGCACTGGATGATCGAAGGTTAAGCTACGCTTACCGCGGTCAGTTCGTGGATGGGTGACAATCTATTATGTATCGAGTCTCAGCTGTTATTAGTAGATCTTTGACAGTCGATACGGGTAGACAGAAGCCCGAAAGTCTGACAACCAGTCTTACCTTGAGGTATCGTGTTACCCATTAACTGGGTCGTGGAGGTCGGATAGGAAGTCGCTCCACGTAAAATACTGCTATTTAGCTGCATTTGGTTAGACTGGTATCTGAACCCTACATAAGGATATGGGAAAAGGCTAGGCAGATTCAATTGCTTTCATGATTTATTTGTTTCTACTTTACAAAATTGATTTCCAATTAATAAGAACAAAATAATAATAGTTTTTGCTGGGCTGGGGTAGACTGGATGCGGAAGGCGGGCGACAGGGAGTTGTGACGCAGTCTGGGAGAGGCCTATGTCTCCCAGAGGCTTATGCCTTATAACTTTTGAATAAATATTTTATTATTATTATTTATTATTATTATTATTATATGTCCAGCAGTGGACTGCGATAGGATCAGGTACAGGAGTTGACTGGGCCCGCGTGGTAAATTACGGCCCACTCACTCTCGAAGAGAATAGGCCTGTGTCCCAGCAATGGGAACATTATAGCCAGATTATGGATGTACAGACGCCAGCACATCAAGCTACCCGAAACTGTCAAATTTTCCCAATCAACTTTGAACATTATGCTTTGGCGATAAAGTTGAAAATCTATTAAAGAAATTTGACAGATTGTAGTAGCTTGATGTGCTGGCGTCTGTACTATAGGTGCATCTCTGCCTTAGTTACCCTTAGTCCAGGTGTGAAATTGTATCATCTTAAAAAAATCTAACGAGTTTATTGCCCCGAGCGCTAGGTACCAACCAATCGTACCATGAACTACCGTTTAGCGAACTGACACGCATTCAGCGTGATAACTGGCTATTAACAATTATTATCATACCCACACGACACGATTACCGTGAAGAGATTTGCTTGCTTCTACACATATTATCCTTTACAGCAAGAAGCGTGACTAAAGGTTCATAATTTTGGCAACTGAAAATGTAATCTTGTTATTGCAGATTGCAAGCGTGCAGTTAAATAACTGTTTCTTCTGTAATCTTTGTCATAAATAGTAGATTATTAACCAAGGGGATAAAGCAGTGTCTTCTGTCGCGGGTGACGATTTAAATCGCGAGCGTAACGAAGGACTCGAGGTTTACTCCCGAGCGTAGCGAGGGTGTTAAAAACTTAAATCACGAGCGAAGCGAGGGATTTAAGACGAGTCCTGAGTGTAGCGAGGGATTTAAGTTCACCCAAGACTAAGACAGCTTTATCACCGAGGAAAATACTCTACTTTTCGTACCATTTGCGAAAAAATTAACACAATAATAATATGAGACAAGCATTTATTAAAAAATAAATTAAAATAAACTTAACGTTTATGTATTTGAAGAAAACAAAACGCGGCAAATTCCTAAACTAATATTTTTTTGTCGGAAAAGCAAAGGCATCAAGCTCATACGGCCTCGTCGGTTTTCGTAATTTTATTTAATAATCATAACTGCATAATAAATGCGTATTCCTTTTTCAAAAAGATGTATAATGCTTTATATACAAACTCAATGGTGTAAACACAGATGTAGTTCAGTTTTTTCGGTAGATAAGTATGTATTCCAAATTTAAATCACATTCTCCCCCTAGAGGTTGAATGAAATTCAGTACAATTTTCTTTCCCTGTTTTTAACAGATTAAAAATGACTATTGTTATGTTCGCTTTTTGTGGCATAGAATGTCACTTTTTTGAGCAAGTCGTACGAAAAAGCTATTTTTAACTACTGTGCGCCCGACGCCGAAGAGAGAATGCGGTCTTAACAGCTGTCAGTTTCATACAAACGAATACGTGTTTTGCGAATTTGATCTTTAGCTACTAAAGAATTATCGCTTTGACAGCTGTCAGGAACGCATTCTATAGACGGCCGGACTGTAGACTCAAAATCGGTAATCTGTTTAATTTGTCTACCTCTTTGGTCTATGGTCGCAAGCGCTACTATTGACCATGAGGTCTTGGATTCGATTCCCGGGAATGCCAGTGTTATTGGATTTTCCTCATACGCTGTCCTTCAAGATACAGGATTTTCCTAGTTTGAAGGGCAAGAGATTCTTACTAGCAGCCCGCACTCTAGATTTATGGCCGGTTGTTGCTCCGGTCGAAGTGGAGGTGCTTGGGGGAGGCCTATGTCCAGCAGTGGACGTCTTTCCGCTGAAATGATGATGACATTGTTTTTGAACAATTTGTTTCATCAGTACTTTGGCTAAAGAAGATAATTATGTAGTGACGTGAAAAAACTACTAGTTTACACAATAGCCATTCCTGGCACACCCTTTTTCATAAGCAAGATAATATTTTATGAATGTTGCTTCTAACAATGATTTTATTAAGACATTAACATTTATGTGTGAAATTGCGAATATCTTTCTAAAATGATGATAAAATTTTACTATTGTATTAAAACGTTAATGACACCTGTCATTACGGACATACTAGTGTCTCACCTCGGCGTGGCGTGCTGTTGGCAATAAAGGGTTAACAGCATAATTGCTCACACTTATACGATGATTGTCCGTGTCGGATTTGAATCAATTTGTCACCGTAGGGCGACCGTTTTAACTTTGTGAAAGTTTTTTGTTGTGAATTATTTGTTGTTCCATACTTTTTGATTAACTGTACTTTACTATCAATTGTATTTATTTAATTGGTGATAATTTTCGGGCAAGATCAGTTTTCGAATCAGTCTTAAAGAATCATCGTTCAGATTCAATAGTTCTCACGGTGTGAATGACCTCTGAACGCTGGAGAGAGCAAAAATCTAAATGTTGTCAGTTATAACTAGTGACTACATTTCTCATATCATATCGATTCTAAAAATGGATAGCTAATTAAATGGATGATTCTTGAATATACTTTCATTACGTGCAAGATGATAGCGCTTTACAAATAATACGTCGGTACCAGGTCGAACTAGGGCTGTCGAGTTTGTAATATGGTATATGTCTATATGAGAGCAGCGGTAGCCAAGTGGTAACCACAGCGACTTACGGGTCGTAGGTCGTAGGTTCGAACCCAGACAGGCGCTTTATTTTGTGTAAGTTATTTCATCACCACTGCTCTCAAAACGGTGAAGGAAAACATCGTGAGGAACCCAGCATATCCTAGAACCAAAAATTCGAAGACATGTTACATCCACCAATTCGCACTGGGCTCGTCTGTGTCCCAGCAGTGGTACCATTATAGGCTGACTAGCTTCTGCCCGTGACTTCGTCTGCGTGAAATTTCACCCTCCCCCGATTCACCCTCTTAGGGGTGAAATTTTGAAAAACCCTTTCTTAGTGGATACTTACTCTTTACAAAGAACACACTCTCCGAATATCATGTCTCTAGGACAATCGGTTTAGGCTGTGCGTTGATATATCAGTCAGGACTTTGAATTTTATATATATAGAATGCTACTTCTATATCATCAACATCAACATCACGCCATTTTCCCCGAAAGGTTGGGCAGAGGTGTACCTATAGTAACACCCAGTTTTCGGCAGTTACAGTAACCGGCGATAAATATTGTACATCGGCCTTTGGAAAGAGACAATCGGCTAATTTCGGCTTCGTAGAGCGTTATCTTTGTCGCACGAAATACAAACAGTCCGGTATCTATTAGGAGCTGTTAAAACAATTATGATTTGTTTCTTTTGATAATAATTTTTATTCTTTGTATAAAATCGATAGGATCGAATAGTTCGATGTGCAATATTTATCGCCGGGTACTGTATGTTTCGTTTCTTGTAATAGGAGGTGAGCCTATTACCATCGACCAGGCTCAGACTCCGGGCTACTAGAGAGAAATTCCAGATAGAAAAACGCAATGACACTTTGCCTGACACTGACCCGTGAATTGAACCCAGGACCTCATGCTCAACAATAGCGCTTTCGACTACTAGACCCAAGACGCAGTCTTCTATATTAAGAAGTTTAATATAGAAGAGTAGTAATTGAAGTTATAGTTTGGTGAAAACAGACCCCCCCAGCCCTGAGACCCTGAAGGCTCTGAGGCACGTAGAAGTTGGAATATTGAGTTATTATTCCGACTAGACAAAGAAAATATCAAATTTAATGCATGCTGCTTTATTTTTGTGAATAATTAAAAGCTGCGGAAAATGATGATCTACTTACATATATTACGGTAATTGAATTAGGCATTTAAGGACTTTCCATGCAAAATCATAAAAAATAAAAATTTTGAATAGGGAACGCTTTTGCAAGCACTTCTCCAACAGTTTCCACATACATAAAACAATACTGTAGTATATAAGTACTAATTTAATGAACAAAAATAAACTGAACAGTGCCAACCCTACACCAAAATAAAAGTAAAAAAAATAAGCCATAAAGCACACGTTAACGCCGCGGCGATCATTCGAATGATTAATATATTTAGAGTTAGTAGTGAAAAGTGCTCATTAATGCCCGGGCTTCATGCTCGGTGGTAAAGTTCAAATATTCAAGCCTTTTACTTTCGGCAGGTGAGCAGGTTACTTAGTATCTACTTTGTGTAATGATATCTTTATTTGATGGAATTACTTTCGTTGATTTGCTTAAATTAGATTAAGTCCAGCTATAATTCACATGGTGCATCTTCAAAGAAATATACAAAATTATCTATGATATTGCTAGTATTCAAGTTTATGTATTGTTAATTAAAATTTATCTACCAACATCAATGTTATTTTAATTTAAAACGAGTTCCACACGCGATCTAGGTTTTCATAATAATCATAAACATCTTCACCTGTTCACGGCTTAAAATAATCATATTTAATAATTAAACTCGCAATTAAAATTAAAATAATTATGACAGAACCAATAATATTTAACACTAAAACTAAATATAACCTTGCCTCACACATTTACTAACATAATAAATTCTCTAATTACGTATCAAATTGATATTATGGGCATTTCTATGCAAAGTATCTCTCAAACTAGATCGGTAATGGTCACGATAACTTGTATATTTTGAACGGTGACATTTACTTGGGGGGTGCGCACATAAAATGTTCTAAATAGTTGCAGTTTAGATAAAGTCTGCGTTAGTGTGGCGGGTTGGTGGTCGCCCACGTGGTGGTATGGCTTTATTGGGAGCGGGGAGCGATTTCTAAATCAATGTGACATAGAACCATGCAGCCAATGGATTTGAATCAATTGTAGCGTAAGTGGTAATCACGTATTTTACATAATATGTGAATTAAAACTTTGGATGAAAGCAAAATTGTTCAATTATTGTAAAATGAAGTTTCGGAATAAGAATTTATTTTTCGGAAAATGACGTTATTTGAAGTAAATGTTAATTATACCTACCTTTTGTGGTATTATTGCACTTCAACCAAGTTATAGTATCCCGTAAAAATTGTACTACATCTTACAAAAAAACAGGTTCTTTCCATTTAACAGCACAACTAATATGACTGTTTTACTAAACAAACAATAAAAAACATGTCGCCGTCAGTGGCACCATGCCTGAAAATTAATAAATCGTCATTAAATTCTAGAGAATCAATTTAAACTAAATCAATCTAGGAAACTGTTAAGTCACTACGTCACTGTAAGTATCAACGGTACAGAAACACGATTCTCTTTAGACACGGTAGGACGAATCTAACGATTTAAATCTTTGCTACTTCCAGCTTTTATTTCAATTTATTTGGGATGGATGCAGCACATCGTGATCTACCATACAATCTCTATTAACTGTCATCTCAGAGTTCAATTTCTTCCTTTAGAGGAAAGATACAAAAATGATGACGAATGATTAGTCATTCGTCATCATTTTTGTATCTTTCACACAATTCATTCATCTTTTTTCGATCTGGCTCTGACACCTGAAAAATAACATCGATATTTGTATCTTTTTTACACATAATTTTTCTGAAATAAGAACTTCAAAAACAGATCTCATCATATTATTTTGAGACGAACTCGACCAATTTTTTCTCCTTCATAATTCACCACTTTTTGTCCAAACTCAGTACCTACTTATTGCTATAAAAACCTAATCAACTTCACAATTGATGTATTAGATGTGTACATAATGATTTTGTAAACGTTATTATTAGTTAAATGATTTTAATCATGAGGAAAATCACGGGTTGATCCGCAAAATTAGTGTTTTTTTTGGATGTATTGCGGTGATCTTTTTATTTGAGACGCAATTGTGTTATACCTTTATCGACAATTTCAATTCAATAGACAGGTTCAAAATACAGTTAAATATGTAAAAAAGTTACATAATAAGACTTTTGTATACATTTTTAATAACATAAAAACTCATCACTGATGAGGCTTATCAAAACTTTATAATGATATTGTATTCCACATAAAGTTTAAATAAAGTTAAGATATGAAAAACTCTGAGACATTACGAATATCATGTTTTGCATCTCTGTCAGTCGTTACGGGTCGTCAGAAGTCCGAATGTCTGACAACCAGCCCTATCAAGGGGTATTACCCAGTACGTGGGTTGTGGAAGTCGGATAGTCATCCGCCCGTGTAAAAATACTGGTATGCAGCTGCATTCGGTTAGACTGGAAGCCAACCTCAACACAGTTGAGAAAAGGCTGGGCAGATGATGATGATGTTTTGCATTGTTTCTCTTCGTGATTTCAAAACCAAACACTCACAACTTCAGTCTTTGGTCGGAGTAGCTGCGAATATTCGCAGAAAGCGATAAGGCCGTCCATTGTATGTTTTGTGACATATTCCACATTGGGCACCCGCTTAAATGGCACCTGAGTGAATGTGCCGCTGTGTGTCAGGTGCCATTTAAGCGGGTGCCCAATGTGGAATACGTCTGTTTTGTATTAATAATCGTATTTTTTATATATAAGTAAATAAATACTCAGATTGGTCTATTATTGATCACTGACACACTCTACATTTAACGTTGGAAAAGTTCACGAGTTTCTGTTCACAAGTTAAGTAAATCAGCACGTTTGCACTAAGTACCCGATCGTGATGGAAACTGTCAATGTCTTCCTCTGAATATACATGACCTTCAATGTAATTTAAATTACTATTCTGGAATTTCACTTCTTGAGAAAAAATACTTGCGAAATTATTCGTCTGATGCCATGTAGGTACTACTAGTTCCTATGTCATTGGGTGGACGCCTGTTAATATCGTCATTGTCGGCATTGGCGACTGAGTAAAACTAATTTTATACCTACATTATGCAGACCAATCCGTATAGCAGTCATGATATAGCGTGCTTCAATTCTTAATTATTATTCAGCGTAATTTTTAGTTTTTTGGTATACGTTATTGCCTACCAACTCACACTTGTACTTAGTTATTTTTATTGGTAAGTGCAATTATACCAATTTCTAAATATGTAGGTAAGTAAGCCACGGGTTACTCTAAGGCCGCGTCCTAACCGAAAGCACAGTCGCTCGAGTACACGATATCGAATACAAATCTTGTCATATAATGTACGTCATTATTCCGGTAACCCTTGCTATATCACGTATTCAGGCGACTGTCACTTTCGGTTAGGATGCAGGGTAAAACGAATTGCCAATATTGAATTTTTAACTCACAAAAAGTCGGTCAAGAAAAAGTCCGGCCTAATATAATGGTACCTTCAGCGGGATTGTCCGAAAGGGTTACCGCTGGCCCGGAACATAAAGGGCTAAGGAAGGAACACGGGTGGGTTTTAGTCAGTAAGAGTCTGACACTCCCTTCCGCTCCACCTAGAGCGGGCGGGGTCATTTGATGATTTCCCATCCAAAAAAAATATATATATAATGGTACCTATACAATAAAAAATAAACTAACCACACCAGCCTTCTCGTAATCTACTTCTATTTAAAGTCTGTCATTTACAATGACCGATGGTACACATGTCGAGCCATTGTTTTACCCGTTCATCGTCCACCGATCTACTTAACCGGCACACGTCGGTCTGATGATAAAACGGTAATGTGGACCACCCAAACGCAATGCGTATATCGGTTGTTCGGACTTTACTGCCAGCTTAGTGTGGATTTTTAAAGCCATTTTAGTTTTTGTATACCTATCGCTTTCTGCGTATTTATGAGAATGTTTTTTTTTTATAATAGTAATTGATTCAGAAATTAATTGACAATAAACTTTACCATCCTATTGGGCTTTGCCAGCATTTGCAAGCATTACATTGCTTGTGGGCTTCGCCAAAGACGGTTGAACGACTGAAGATTTTCCATCGAGTTTCGTGTCTGTTCTTCTCCATAGGAATCTACTACGCTTTAGAATCGGTAACTAGCTTCATTTTTCTGACTGACTGACTCCTTGACAATTCAAAAGTGCCTGTAAAGGATTTAATTGACATAAATGCTTTGATTAAAAAAAAAGTGATAATGAACTCTTTTTTTCTTTTTTTATAACAAAATGAAAAATACTACTTCCTAAATAGGTGATAGTGATAATATTTTATCCTATGACAGTTACACCAATCAGGGGCATTACAATGTACAATAGTTAAAAAAAAAAATCACCTTGACTCAATCTTCATAATCGTTAGTTTTTATTTCAAAAAAACTCTCTAATTAAATTCAAACCCGATTTTGAATTTTTAATTCCTTCGTATCCACTCTAATCCCTCCAGCTCCCATGTGTATCATTGTAATTGGATTAAACGATTCTTTTTCTGTCATTGTTTCCTGTCGGCCATTGTTCTTGTTTATACGTCTGTCTGCCCATTGCTACGGAACTCGTGTGCTAATAAGCTAATGTGGATCAATTATTCATGGAGATTGTGATGCTGTAAAAAAATGTAAGGCGTAATGGACAGATTATGTTTGAACTGTGTTTGGGTGAGAGGAAAGTATTGTAGCCGTGTCGTGATGTATGGGATACGTAATGCTGTCATGAGTTTGTCAGATGTGGATTAATTCTTGGTTGAAATGGTGATGGGGATAATGGTACGCATTTATTTCGTTTTAGGCTTGGTTTTTGTATGACTAGCAAGTTGATCTGATATTCTATATTGGATTTAAGAACTTTTCGGTCTGTTTCAGATAATTTAGTAAGTTTTTAGCTCTTAGGTGTCTCCTAGTTGGTGAAAGGCATCACAGTGTATTGGTGGTTATTAATCTGGAGACTTGTTACCAATTTCAAAAAGCGAATTGCCACTGATGACACTAGCGTCGCCTGGTGTCAAATACCTGATTCTCCCGCTAATATATAGATAGATTTATATCTATCTAACTTTGTTATATACACCATACACACACATACAGACATAAATCCGTGCCATGGAAAGCATGTTGAGCCGTTGATCGCGGTTGTCATTCGCGGTTCTTTGGCAGTCGTTACAGGTCGTCAGTAGCCCGAAAGTCTGATAACCAGTTTTATCAAGGTGTATCGTATTAGTATTACCCAGTAACTGGATTCTGGAGGTCAGATAGTCAGTCGCTTCATGTAACATGCTAGTATTCAGCTGCATCCGGTGAGACTGGAAGCCGACCCCAACATAGTTGGGAAAAGGCTAGTCAGATTGATTGTAGATCGATTAATTAAAAATATAAACTTTAAATTTTATTTCTATGTGACACAATTGGCGGTCCTATCGCTAAAATCGATCTTACCACTTTGAATATAAGCCCTTAGTTATCATTACCCGTCTTCCTCTTTACCTATTTCCAAAATCTTTCATTTTTTCACTACATCGTTATTAAATTCCCGGTTCTCATGACCGGCCATTACCCAAACAACCGTACCTCATAAATTCATCTACTTACAAGCTAATCATGCAACATTGCCCAATCAGAACTAACTTGCACCTACCGTCCAATTTTTACCCAATATACAATTTGTGCATATTATAAGAGCAGGGTTGGTCCACTGGGTATAAATTTTGCGAAATTGGAGCCGGAATCACGTCATAAATTCTGAAATTAAAGTTTTCGGGCGTCGACGGTGATTGTATGAATTAAGAGTTTTCTTTATGGTTAAGTTGGCACTTTATACTCTCATTATTATGGTGATCTGTAATTTTGGTGCCGCTGGGTTTCGTTCCCTTGCTTGACCTAGTTGAGTTAAAATCTCTCTTTTTTTCATATACGTTGTGTTTTTTTTAAGTATGGCTGTCATCGAAATTATAATTTGTGTGGTTTGAGAGCTTTTTTTTTTCAGGATGGGAAATCATCCAATGACCCCTGCCGCTCTGGGTGGAGCGGAAGGGAGTGTCAGACTCTTACTGGCTAAAACCCACCCGTGTTCCTTCCTTAGCCCTTTATGTTCCGGGCCAGCGGTAACCCTTTCGGATAATCCCGCTGACCCGGCAGGTGATGGTTTGAGGGCTTTGTTTGCTTTCAAAGAAACATCATCAACTTATAAGCACGTTACTCATTTAGGTTCTCTTAGTAAACCTCTTAGATCTTATTTCAAGTAAAAATGGCTAGGAATCCTTTTATACTAAAGGCGTTTTTAAATTAAAATTGTATCCATAAGTATTGAGACATGCTCCACAGAAAATATTGCAAGTGTATGGTCGTTAATAATATTTCTGCTTATCTTTTTATTGTTCACATCCATGACAGCTCAGATTACAACACAAAATTGACCATCAACCTTTAAAATGTTGTCTTATGCAAACACCACACATTATAAATATCACTTATATCCAAGCAATACTCATTATCCAAAAGTGTACATAATAATTTATTAAAAAATATCACCCGTAAAGAATTTTTATGGTAATTATTCGAGTCAAAAAATCGTACTCTCTCAATATTATGATAATCGAATACCATCTTCATCATCGGTTACGCAACCATTCGGTATCATTAATATTTCATTGCGCGTGCAGATATCTCGATTCATATCGTTTCGAATATTTGTAATCGATACATTTTGTTTTATAAATATTGAATTGTACAACTTTCTCACAGTAACTGAGAGGCTTATTGACTAATTTAAATTAGTATTTATTGTTATAATTTTTGCTCTTTTCTTGAAGCGGAAATTATAATGAACATGGTCAACAACGTATTTAAAAATGATCATTCAAATAGATGCTGGTTTGAATTTTTTGTATGTTTTCATTGCTTTTTGGTCCTGACAGACATATCAGGCTTGGAAAGAGAAGTCTATCAGTTTTTTTATGAAAACTATAATATTATATATGGTCCAATCTCTTGATCGAAGATTATGTCTTAGGCGAAGACTGTAAAAATCATAAAGTAAATGTTTCTAGAAGTCAGTGAATATAAAAATAACAGTTTAAAACTGTATGGTTCAGGTGATATACATATTTCTCAAATCAAATACTAAGATATTTAAAACCCAATCAAAATTCAATTTAAAATTCAATGTTAAAATAAAACAATAATTGATGCCATTTTAATTTTAGAAATCGATTTCTGAATCGTTTCTAAATAACTTTACTATTTGCATTTCAATCCGAAATACAAATCTGAATTTAAAACCAATTTTTCGCTTGAGACTACCTATTACGATTAAAGAGAAACTTCGCAATTAGGCTTCAATATTAATATTACCGATATTTGAATAAAACTGTAATATTCTAAAAAATATCGGCAAAAAAGTTGCGCTCTCTCTTGGAATTAATTAGTCAGACGAACGATATGATATCCATCATTCGGTCAACTCTAAAATAAATAAATCATCGATGTTGAGCACAATAAATCAATCGATTCATAGCATCGATCCAATTCGATTCATATCTCGATCTCTCTGGAGCGAATCGGCGCGAAACAATCGGAACTTGTAAGTGTATAGCGCTTATGAATAATTCGTATTCGTATGTATGAATATAATTGAATGATTTATGTCAGTACGTTTGTGCTCAGTTGTTTAGGTAACTGCTTAGTAAATTAACTATAAGTATAAGTGAGCCTTATACATAGATTGGATTCAAATCCATTTGTAAAAGTGGACTAGTTGGCCATAGAAATTGATAGACGATCTTGTTACCCTTAACCTGACTGTGAACTAATCTCTACTCATGGTTCCTACAAATCCATAGAACACCACACACCTTTTCGTGAACTTGATCATTCTATTTGTATCATCAATGGTTCTTCTGGGCTGGCCACGTCTGCCGTACGCCCAATGAGCTACGGGCCAAAATAACCTGCCACGACACCTTCTAGCTGTGCCACGTTTGGCACAGCTAGAAGGTGTCGCGGCAGACCTTGTAGAAGATGGCGAGACAAGCTGGAGAAGACAAACGACCAGTGGTCCACTTTAGCCCTGGATCGAAAGAGCTGGAAGTAATGGGGTGAGTCCTCTGCCCAGCCGTGGATAATGCAGGTTAACAGTAAAAATAATGGTCCTTAGTCCACCATGAACGAGCCTGTATTTCGATACAAAATAGAACCTAATTCGCAGTTAGTTTGTCCTTCACTTCTATGGCACTGCATTTACAAACAATAATTATAATCTGACATGACCAAACACTAAATAATAATGTCGTGCGTGAAAATAGAACCCGTAATCTATAGTGCCTAAACGGAAACGCTTAGCTAAATCGAACTTTACTGTATTCCAAAATACACCAAAGGATCTCTGGCAAGTCTCCAACAGACAGATTCAGTTCCATTTTTAAAGAAGATCATAATTTGCCTCATCTGACTAGCCTTTTTCCAACTATGTTGGTGTTGGCTTCCTGTCTAACTGGATGCGACTGAGTACCAGTTTTTTACATGGAGCGACTGCCTATCTAACCTCCACAACCCAGTTACTGGGTAACACGATACTCCTTGGCAAGATTGGTTGTCAGACTTTCGGGCTTCAGACGACCAGTAACGACGACGGTCAAAGATCCACGAATGACAGCCAATGGCTTAACGTGCTTTTCGAGGCACAGAGAAGTTTTCGTATGTAAAGATGGTCATTTGGTCACCTATCCACGGACCAATTGCGGCAAGCGTAGCTTAACCTGAAAGATTGACCTGTGTAGCTGTTATTACTTCGCCACAAGCAACAAAAATCTATTAAAACTAGATGATCCATTTCACTCACCCGCCTCGACACTCAACTACAACATAACACTGACTATTACTACACAGACTTAATATTAATAAAAAGAATCAGTATTGTTAGTGCGTGCGTCCATTGTCTAGTAGCGCCCACGCAGCTCCAGATAAATTATTAATAGTGAATTTGTAATGAATTGTAGATCAAGAGGAAAGAGACGGGATTGTAATGTTGGTGGTTTGATTTTGCGTTGAACATTGAGTGATTGTTGCGTTGCTGTATGTAGATGTGCTGTGTGAGTCGCAATAATTACTTTTTCTTTTATAATGTACTAGTTACTTATATATGCTTTTAGACAGGGGTGATCAAAAGTCATCCTAAGTAATATAATAAATGCGAAAGTAAGTTTGTTTGTTACATTTTCACGCCTAAACCACTAAACCGATTATCCTGAAATTTTGCATAAACGTTGTCAGGTGTACAGAAATGGACATAGGGTACCTTTTATCCCCAAAAAGTGCTGTTTTCGAGGAAAATCCAATAACGTTATTATGATAATAGATGGGGTCATGAGTCTTTCGAATCACGATTGAATTATATTAGAAATCACGGGATCGAGATTTATGCGGGTAAAACCGCGGGGCGCAGTTAGTATTACTATAGTGCTGGGAGATAGATATTGTATCGTTGATTTTATATTCTGTGGTCTTTATGCATCGTCATAGTCACTTACTCCTCTTACTTTTGATGTAAAGTCGGGTGCCAGTATGTACAGACGCCAGCACATCAAGCTACCCGAAACTGTCAAATTTTCGCAATCAACTTTGAACCTTATGCTTTCGCAATAAAGTTGAAAATCTATTAAAGGCATTTGACAGATTGTAGTAGCTTGATATGCTGGCGGCCTTATGTTGTGAGCGCTACATAGCATAATTCCCAAAGTTCCCACTGCTGGGACACAGGCCTCCTTTCAGTGAGAGGGAGAGGGCGTAATCCACCACGCGGGCCCAGTGTGGGTTGGTTGTGTTGGTGCTACATATTTATAGTAGTACTTTGAAAGATTGTCTAAAACTTCTAATTTATTGACGCATCAGATGTGTCAGATTATGTGTCGCGGTTATAATTTTTCCTACGTTCTTCCTTGTTTGTATTTCCCAAATAATTACTATTAGGACCAGCATGTAAGTGTTACATCTTTAAGCGTTAAATTGGTGCAAAAAATTCATTTTTTTTTTATTTTCTTTCCATCTGCTTTTATTTCATTGTTCGATACCAGACAAAATTATTTCTCCATCATGTCAGCTGCTTTCTACCAACTTACCCTTCTCCTATCTTTTAGCTTTAGCAAACACAATTGCATCTACAACACGTAATTAAACCTACACACCTCAACTGCATCTGTAACTACAAAGCTTGATTCCCAAAATAAATCACAATTACTACGCCGTCTGCACTAATTAGTCTTTGCGTTTGTCTAGCAAGCCCGGTTAGTCACCGCGCGACAATGACGGCGTTTGTAACAATATACCGGCTGAGATATCGGTTCTATAAGGTATTTAGTTTGACACTGGGTTAATATATCCTTTTAGTATACAAACAAGTATGCTTACCTATTTATTTAGTGGTAGGGAAACAATGGATAGTTCTTGGGTTTGCCCGAGGATTTCAGAAAATTTGGGATTTTTTTCCCATGTCAGATGTACATACGCCAGCACATCAAGCTACTACAATCTGTCAAACTTATTTAAAAAGTTCAAAGTTGATTGGGGAAATTTGACAGTTTCGGGTAGCTTGATGTGCTGGCGTCTGTACGTAAATTAGCTTTTGCTTTGTAATCATGTTAAAGAGATGTGTAGTGTAGTGTACAAGCTTCTTACACATAATCATCTGTAGTGCATCAGGGATGTTTGCTGAACATCGCGTAGACTGCTTTTACGCTACGATGCTTAAAAGATGCGCATCCCTGGTGCGTAGAGTACGTGGCAGCGCCAACAGCGTCCTTAGCATGATAGCTAGTCGGCTGGACTGTAGCTACATCAATCATTGCTGCGCCATTTGTTATGGAATTTCGCAGTAATGATATTTGAGTTTATTTCTTTTGTCGTTTATGTTTATTTCTTTTATATTTTGTTGTGGGTAGTTTTAAGTATTACTAACACTAGTCTATAAGAACATTGTTACTAATAAAATGGACACCATGGTCTGAAATAAAGTATTATTATATTATAATCAGACTATAATGTTTCCACTGCTGGGAGAAATGTCTTCTCTCTGTGAGAGGGAGTGAGCCTTAATCCACCACGCGGGCCCAGTGCGGGTTGGTAGATGTCACATGTCTTCGAATTTTTGGTTCGATAGGACATGCCGGTTTCCTCACAATGTTTTCCTTCACTGTTTTGAGAGGAGTGATGGTGAAATTAATTACAAAAAGTAAATCACCTGTCAGGGTTCGAATCTAAGACCTACAACTCGTAAGTCGCGGGCGTTACTACGGGGCCACCACTGCTCCAACTATGACAAGCTCCATTTCTCTATTTAAATATAAGTTAAACTTTGATCGTAATATGTGATAGACTAGAAGTATAAAAAATCGTTTCGTAGTTCCTGAAAGTATCTGAAAATTATCCAAAAATGCTGGTGTTTAGGAAACGTATAATCATACATTATACGCTTCCTAAAGACCAGCATTTTTGGATACTAAAACTAAACCTTGCCCTTGACAAATGTTTAAACTCGTTGAAAATGATCATCCAACTGATTACAGTTTTTTTCCATTTTATCTAAATTTAGAAAATATGTTTTGTTCTGTGCCAGAAACTTACTTTCTAAAACTACTTTAAATTTTAAAACCACAGCTTAAAAAAGGAAACAAAAAACACGTTACGTATGTGCGTGCGTCTTAATATTCTCAGCTCATTCTCAAAAACATACACCACATCTTAAATTCAGCAACCAGCTTATACCACACCCAACATTGTTGACATCGTCATCTATAACAAATGGCTAAGATTACTATCAATATCCCATAACTGAGCAATAAATAAAGATTTTTTATAACTCTGCTTAGAAATACCATGTATTTATGGGACTGCTGCTAACAAATCATGGTATTGTTGGAAGTCTATGGGTATTGAAACTCGACGAAGTGTTTAAATTTATTTCTCTGCTTATGCCATAGGTGTGTCCATGGTTTAAACATTAGGGTTCTAGTGTGATGGGAAATGGAAGCGGTGAAATGGGGAGTGTTGTTCTTGGTGTTTGTGAAGCGTAGTTATTCTGTAAGGTTATCAATGTGATAGCTTTCTGAATTTCCCAGTGCATCACGCTCGTTTTTCAAGATAATTTTCAGTGTGAGAATAAATATGTAATTACATAGGCAATTCTAATGTCCGCACAACTTGAGTAAATACATAACCCTCTTGAAGAGTCAATTCGGATGGGAGGACCAAACGGCATCATTGTGTGTGCTTTCCGATTGAGAAACCAGACCTCTGTTGCTAGTTCAATCACATCCTAGTGGCTTTCTTCAGAACCAACAATAAGGCAACGACGTTTCCAGTAGGTACTATATAAATCTCTTTGTCGGCGAACTTCATAAATGTCAAAATATTTCGACCCTCGCCATTACGGGTTAACTAGGGTGGCGACCGTTTGTAGGGCATCGCGCCTAATTTTATTTATGTACCGTGATCTCTCGGTTTTAAACCAAAAGAATACTCTTTATAGACTCTTTTTACCAACTTAATTTTGCCGTTCCAAAAATATCTGCCATTTAACTATCAACCTTATGACTTTATAGTTTGGTTGATACTGTTGTGTAATAGGTGCCGATGTAAAGTGATTTACATTTTTGAGAGTGTCCATAAATTTCGCTATGAGAACAGAATTGTAACAATCGCTCGATTTAAAAACTACTTATTGTGAGTTAGAGGGCGCGTCAAATGTATTGACAATTTGTTCAGGCCCCTAAATAAAATCTAATATTATACTTTTACTTTGACAAAGGTTTCTTAGAAAAAATCTGACTGACTTCCTTTATAAACCATTTATGTTTTTTTGGCTAATATTTTATTACATTTAAAATGCTTACACTGATTTAGTTATTAAACAGCTGTTCATCATAAGGGAGTAAAATGAAGTATCATCCATCTGAGTTATTTAAAAGAAGAAGATTAATTTGATCGAATATTTAATAACCAAATTTCTAAATATTATAATATTATCTGTCAATGCTGTTGCTAAGAAATAGTCGGAGAAATTGTCACGATGCTCTTAACCGCTTCAAATAAGGTGTAATTATTGTGGTCGTTATACCTACCACTTTTGAAGGATGAAAGTGATTTTTATTGACCTTGCTCCATATTTGCGTAACACACTAACAATCACAATCTAAATCATTTTGAAGAATATTGCTGGTCCTTTGTATAATATTCGCACTGTTCCTGCAGCTTCTGTAAGAAATAAAAGAATCAACAACGGCTTCCAGTCAAACTGGATGCATGCGCTGAATACCAGTATTTTAAATGGAGCGACTGCCTATCTGACCCTCTATAACCCAGACACTGGGTTATACGATACTCCTAGGTATGATTGGCTGTCGGACTAGTGGGCTTCCAGATACCCGTAACGACTGTTAAAGATTTACGAATGACAGCTGGGACCGACGGTTTAACATTCTTTCCGAGGCATGGAAGAGGCTTTTAGAGGCATCGATAAGTAATATATGCTCACACACAAACCGATTTCGGCAAGTGTACACAAATAATATGACTAAAAAATACTATAATTTCAATAACAGCGGATACACAACACTTAATTTCCTAACCAGCACCTCATAACTTCAACCAAAGTGCAATTTACACCACAATTCAGTTCAAATCTTAATAGCTGACGTGATTGGCACATATAAAACTACAGTCGAGCTGACAAGCGAGTGTTTAGCGCATTAGTCACCGGAACAGCGCAGATAATATTATGCTAATGAGGGTAGGCTGGAGTAAATCATGCTGCGGCCAAGGTTGGGCCAGTGATGTTGTGCTAGTGTTAGAGTTTGGGAGTTGCTTTTGTTTACTCTCAGAACAGCGGTGCTATTCTGTAAAAATGTCACCGTGAAAACTTAGGTGAAGTGAGCGTGGAGTGAGAGTCAATAGTGTCAATTCCTAGCAAAAAGAAACTCACTTCACTCACAGTTCTTAAGGTCAAATCTCGTACTTCCTAAAACCTTCAAATGCAAATAGCAATCTCCAGCTCACTATAGAAATCTGTTTGAGATCTCGAGTTTAAAAAGAAACAAATTGAAGAAAGTATCGATTGTTGTTGTTACTATTGCCATCTATCGTAAATCCAGCGAACCTATCAAAAATTGTTTCATAAATTCATGCTTCGTCTTTTAAATGATCTTACTAAAACAGTACTTCAATAAGAGTAGTATCGCCCAAGCTTCCTACATCACTATCGACTCCGGCGCACCGCCCACGCGTCATTTCGCGCCCGATATGCGCGCGCAGTTACGCAACTGTTGACACCTAGATCAGTGCGCGAGCGCCGCGCGCCGGTAAGCATATACTATTGTCTTAGAGCTGTTTGAATGACAACGTGTGAAACTGCGGTTTAATTTGGATACCTAAATAACTATAGATGTTATTTCTCAAAGGGAGAGTTGGCATCAGACAGAGAAGTGGTTAATGCTCGAGTCTCTCTCGTTGGGTTTTAATTGAATCAAATCAAATTAGCAGTCTTTTATTCAAATTAGACTAAGAACAATACTTTTTGAACGTCAAAATCACATAAGACAGTCCCCCAAAATTTACCCTTCACCACTGTCTAGTACTTAAGCTGGGAAAAAGTGGCTCAACAAACTCCCCGGAGCATAAGAGTTCGAGAAAACCCTTTCTCCCCGTATTGTAGCCTAGTCTGGAAGAGAAATAATGATCCTAAGGGTGCACAGAATGCTTAGAAACAGAATGTATGATGAAGATAAATTATTATTATTTATTTTATTTATTTATTAACTAAAGATGGTAAGTAATGTAATGAAGGTATATTTGCACACACCACGTTGCTTTCACTTTTTTTTTAATGTTGAGCTACACTAGGAATTTCTCCTGTATTGTGGGTGCATTTACCAACATTTAAACTCACATACACAAACAGCCAGACCTGGAGCAACTACTTGTAGGTCATACAATCGGAATCGAACCCGTGACATGCAGCGTAGCAGTCAATCGCGTAACCACTGCGCCAACCGAGCCGTCTCTACTCTATCGCAAACACAGCCGCTGGCAACGCGATCTATCGTCAAAAGAACATAACATCACCAAAACACAACAAACTTTGCCTGGATGTTATGAGCGAAGTTCTTTCACATGTCTTTCAATCAAAATATTTCGTATAAAGCAAGAACACACCCAGAATTTAATAGGAAAATTTATGTAAAATTAAATGTTCCTATTAACTACTGCCTATCTGACCTCCACAATCCAGTGGGATTGTGGAGGTCAGATAGGCAGTCGCTTTATGTAAAATACTGGTATTTATCTGCATCTGGTTAGACTGAAAGCCTACTACAACATAGTTGGGAAAAGTCTAGGCAGATGATGATGTTGATGATTTTTGTAAAATTTATAGGAACTTTAGCGTAAGAGTGAACAAAAGACTGATTACCCTTACTCGTATGTACAGTACCCGGTGATAAATATTGCACATCGACCTTTACCTTTTTTGTATTTAATATAAAGAATAAAAATAACTATCAAAAGCAGCAAATCATAATTGTTATAACAGCTCCTAATAGATATCGGACTGTTTGTATTTCGTGCGACAGAGATAACGCTCTACGAAGCCGAAATTAGCCGATTGTCTCTTTCCAAAGGTCGATGTGCAATATTTATCGGCGGGTACTGTATGGAAATACGGTTAATATCAGTTGCAGACAGTTCTAAAATAAATAAACTAGCGCCCTAGACAAGTACATGTCATAGGTTGGAACTGTTTCGCGAAACAAAGCCTGATAATGAAGTCGTAGTACCATTTATCCTCTTTCACACAATACTAGTAAAAACAGCAATAGCCAATAACCGTGCGATCCTATTGATGAATGTAAACCGTCTGCTAAAGATAATCTAGCTTTAGTAAAAACTAAGATGTTTCAGCTAACGAACTGTATTGTGCGTTATGGATCCGCGGTAAAATCGAACGTTGGAAGCGTATGGTACAAGTGATGAGATGATAGCGTACATAGGATACATGGATATTTCATTAAATTAATGTTCATCGCTAAAAATAAAACATGAAATTGTAACGCAGCCCACATTCAAAATTATGTAGGTACCAGCAGATAAAGATGATAATATCTTTGGTATTTTCTTTTATGCACGCCATAGGGATAATGAAAAACATTATTCCTCTATAGCTGTTTTTGTTTCTATGGCTATGTAGAATAAATGTTGCATGCAAAATGTAATTATTAAATTAACATGAATTATAAGATAAGATAAGATAAGATAAGATAATTTTTATTTGTCCAAAACATGAGTATACACACACATAGCATGCAAGATGTTACATCAAATTATAATTATGACAGTCATGTTTTGCCTGAACGGCGTACAAATATAATAATGTCGGACGCTACACAGCATCAAGTGAATTAAAATTCGTCCATTATACACAGCAAACCTGGCAGTTAACAATCCAATTTAGACCATTCTTAAACTAAAAGGTACAAATAAAATAAAAATCGTGTCATAAGCTCATCATAGCAAATAATACAAATCAAATAATACAAATCAAAAAATTAAATGTTAAACAATTATTGATAAAAATTAGGATGTCATTATACATGTCAAATTAATTTGTCAGTCAGAAATTCGTCAGTGCTGTAATAGACTTTCTCTAACAGAAGGCTTTTTAAACTATTTCTTAATTTTCCAGTGGTCAATTCCCTCCAATGCTTTGGCAACTTATTATAAAGAATTGGCGCCATACAGAATACACTTTTACGCATTAGCGTTGTCTTGGATCTCGGTATACATAGTTTACTATTGTCGCGTCTATTTCGAACTACTCTATCTGACACTAAGGGGAATAGGTGTGGATTCGATTTGACAAACATAATGGTCTCTAAAATGTACATTGACGGAAGGGTTAATATTTTATATGCTTTAAAAAACGGTTTGCAACTCTCTGTAACATGAAGTCCAAACATAGCCCTCAGGCTTCTCTTTTGCGTTTTAAAAATCGCATCCTTGTTTGTTGAATTTCCCCAAAAAATTAGTCCATATCTTAAGTTAGAGGACACTAAGCCGTGATAAGCGGTTAGCAGCGCATCAACATTTAGGATGGGGGCCAATTTATACAGTGCATATGTAGAATTACTAATTTTTTTGCTTAATGCTTCCGTATGAGCTTTCCAATCTAATTTACTGTCAATAGTTACTCCAAGAAATTTGGTTATGTTCACTTTGTCTATGCTGTTGTTACAATAATGGACATTTACATTTGGTACGGATGATCTTTGGGCAAAATGCAGAATATTCGTTTTCCCAAGGTTTATCTTGAGATTATTGTTTTCCAACCATTTTACCATTGAATCTATAGAATTGTTAATGTCAGTTTCGTATGTGTCCCTATTTTTGCAAGCGATTGTTATGGTACTGTCGTCGGCAAAAAGTGTCATTGGGTGTTCGATACTTTTGGGTAGATCATTAATATACAGTATAAAAAATAGCGGGCCGACGACAGTACCTTGTGGTACGCCAAATTTAACAATACGTTCCCTTGATTTATACATAATTTCCTGTTTATTGCTTTTATTTACTGCTGAAATTTCTGTAAATTGTGTTCTGTTACTTAAATAAGATCTAATAAGGTTTGAGACATTACCTCTAATGCCATATGCTTCTAATTTCTCAATAAGTATGTCATGCCGGACATGGTCGAAAGCCTGTGTCATGTCACAGAATATGGTACATACAGGTATATTTGAATCTACTTTTTGCATGACATTATGTAAAAGATCGTAGATTGCCATGTTTATTGTTCTACCATTTCTGAACCCTTTCTGTTCATTAGCGAGTATATTTTCTCTTTCGAGGTAAGTATACAACTGTTTATATAAATACTTTTCAAATATTTTAGAAATTATACTAATAAGGGAAACTGGCCTATAGCATTGCATAAGCTCTTTATTTTCCTTTTTAAATAGTGGCTTAATGGTAGATATTTTTAGTGCATCGGGGAAAACACCTGTCTCGATGCACAGATTAATTATATGGCTTAAATGCGGTGATATTTCTCCTGCTACAGATTTTAAAACTTTTGTTGATATGCCATCATGTCCTACACTATTTTTATTTTTCAATTGTTTTATAATTTTAAACACTTCGATTGGCAGACATGGGGCGAGAAAAAAGGAATCTTTTCTTTTTGGTATCAGCGATGCAGCATTATTCCCAGATCCTACTATAGGGTTTATTTTGTCAACGTAGTAATTATATCTTTCTTTCACGTGTATCTAATTAGCTTTATTTAAAAAAATATAAAATAGATATTTAAAATAAAGCCTCGTAAAGAACTCGTCATGTGATTAGAAGCTCGTTAAGATGAGCACATCTATCCTTCCCAGGAACAACAGATGAATATCTTCAGCTTCATCTTTTAACTGTTCAGCTTATGAATACTCCCACTCTTGTGACATACACCGCCTCTGTACAAATCCGAGCAAAATCGAAGTGCCACGCAACAATAGGTCGTCCTCAATACAAAATTGACAATGGCTGGAGTGAGCAGCAACAAATTTATCACCTTCTGTTTCTTGCAAAACGCTGTCAAATACACTGTGACTAAATTGTTGAAAAATGATGTTGTGCTCCGTATTGTTCGGTTTCATTGAAGAAGATAGGAGTTTGTGAATGGTATTATATCTGTTTGTGTTTTGTTTATGTTCCTGTCGAATAAATTATTAAAAAAAAGATAACTGGAAATCTGTTTCTATGGAAAATTTAAAATCGGTCTAATTTGGCTGTTCGAAAATGTTCTTAAGTAACTTTTTAGACCTTTATTTATCCTGCTTATGCGTATTAAGTTTCATTAAAGTCGGTTTATTGATTTCGAAAAACAAGGGCTTGAAAATTTGTATGAGTTAAGTGTTAGCTTCAACATCCCAGGAATCTGGCTACTTAACTGTTTACTTGAATCTAAACTGGTTCAGTATTTGTCAGTACTATAGCCAAATGTATGAATACTTTAACACGTATTGTTAGTTAGCTACTTGTCGATATGTCCTGTTATTTTAAAAGTTTTATTCTTCGTTCGGAGTTCGTTCTCGTTAAGAACAATGTGGTGGTCCTGACTTACTTTGTGTAAATAATTTCATCACTACTGCTCTCAAAACGGTGAAAGAAAAAATCTTGAGGAAACCGGCGTGTCCTTGAATCAAAAATTCGAAGACGTGACAACTACCAACCCGCACTGGGCCTGTACCTGTGGTAGAGTACAATCCACTCCCGCTCGAACAGAGGAGGCCTGTGTCCCAGCAGTGGGATCATTAAAATCTGATTATGCTTGTTCATTCCTATTTTACCCAATCAATAACGATCTTTAACATAAAAGTTATTTGCTTGATACACGACAGACATCGCCATTTCAAGCTATCAAAAATAACACTCCACACTACACAACTATCATGACACCAAGATCAAATTCATTCTAAGAATCAAACATCCAATCGACAATTAGATTTATGCAACCGCATAAAAACCGCGACCACATTCCAAAAAAAAACAACAAATATTCTGTTAACACATTTATGACCACAAAAACTATTGCAAACATCTTTACGCACCCTATATTTAGAATTAAAAAAGAATAAGTATAATATTATCACACATCAGTAAAATCATTGGAAATCACGCGTAAATCAATGAAATGATAAAGATCAACAGTGCGGCTGCGCGGCCGGTCGTTAGGACCCACACGTTTGTAAACAGATGCTCTGGTCACAATAGACGAATATTCGGTAGGCGGTGACGGGTGAACTGTGGTACAAATGTAGTAGCAGGAGATGGGTTGGAAATGTGTGGATGAGACAGGGATTCTATCTGAAATGAAATATCTAATCAAAACAGAATGAAATAACTGATGAATGCAAATAAATATAGAAAGTAGATTTTACTTCATACATGCAAGTTTGGATATTATCAGATAAAAAAAAATGATAGGTAGATGCAACAAGCACAGGTTCATGCAAGGACGCTTGGGTGAGGCCTATATCCAGCAGTGGACGGATCTCGTCTGAAAGGATGATCATAGTGATTAGCCTACCTTGTATGTTTATGTTTCTGTTTGTTGTGCTTTCTTAGCTTAACTTCTTAACTGACTTTGTATGAATTTGCTTTGATAACTAACATTTCTTAATTATTTTATCTTTTAATACCCACAATATTCAAAATTTTAATTGATCCTATCTCAGCAAAATTCTGTGTCTTGTTAAGGGGACTAGATGACTTATTCATTGAGAAATATGAAGCAATTATCTATTTACAAAAATCTATTATTTGGACAAAAAATTAAAACACTAGTGCTTTAGTATGTTACTTGAATCAGAATGATTGTATGTATATAGTGATGTGTATGTGTGTGTGTGTTTGTGTGTGAGTATGTGTGTGTCGTGTTGTGTGTATGTGTCATGTAGTTTAAGACGCTAATATATCTCTTCAAAATCAACTTGCTAAACTTTAACTGTAAACCACATCCACACTACCTAAGCACACTTAACTAATCGTAACAAATTATACTACATTATATTATGTGAACAGCAATAGTAATTTATCTTCACCGACCACAATAGTAACGACAATATTGTTCAAAATATTGACAAGTTTTTGTTCAGAATATCGTCAGGGGTCGAATCGACCCCCACTTAACATTGTATTGTCTGTTATGATGTTTGTGGTGTGGTGTTAATGGGTATAAAGATGCTTTCTTGTTGCTAAGTGAACTGTTGGAGTATGAACCGTGGATTTAAAATACTCATTAAGCAATAACCAACCTTTTTTAATGTCTAACAATTTAACTGAGCAAATGTGCGTTACACACAAGTACAAATTGTCACCCGCTACTGCTTGTGACTCAAATCGCTTCACATTGCGCATTTAGGTCCACAATATTATGAAAGATCATGTCAAATGATTGTATCGTTCCCTATTAGTTTAACACTATATCCTGTAAACATATTCACTGAAATACCATCCCTACTACTGTACTAACAAGAGCTAATATAGCTTGTCGATGGGCAATTGTCGGATACTTGCATAGAAAATTGAAGGTAAATTGTATTAGACTTTGGAATCATTCGTCAAGGTACTTGATTTCTTTGTTATTTTTTTTCTCTTCAGCAAGTTTTTGTATCGATTTGGTAGAACTTAGAACTGTATTAATATCCCGCTGTTTTGAAAAATGCTACTATTTTGCGTTTCGTTTCTTCACGGTAATATTTTCTGGGGATAGTTAATGGAGTGTCATGGTGGTGAATGGTGAATGGTGTACCACGTGGTTCGGTGGCAGCTGTTTTATGGGACAGGTGGCGCTACCAACTTAGGTTTTGAGATACTGTATGCTCATAGTACTTAACCCAAGAGTAAAATGTTTTGGTAATTTGTGTGTTGTCTAATCAAGAGATTTCGTGAATAAGAAGGATATACATATACCTACCGTGTCTTTAAGTTTTTTTCTTTTCATTAATAGTTGTCATATTTGTACACTAGGCCTCTGTTGATAGCGGTTTAAATCGGCATCTTTTGAGGTTTCTAGTGCTTAAAAAAATAATGTAAAATCAAAAAGGAAAACATAGGGATATACAAGTAGTTAATGTTTATTATTCCGTAAAAAAAACATTGCTTTATGGTCATTAACCAGAAAGAAAGCAGGCGACAGCGTCTCTATGGAAAAACGACCACCCGCGTTTCCTAAGCTCTTAAACTCTCTCAATAATAAAAATCTGGCATCGAATCCGAGACACAGTGATATCACACCCGATGTTCCGCAAAGCAATCGCCGCTTTAATAAAATATCACCAACACAAAAATGAATGACAGAATATCTCAGAAGTGACACAAAAAAATCGTACCACATTGAAAAAGGATGGTCCAAAAACGATAAAAATCCAACCGATGCGCAGGCGCGCATTAATCAAAATGTGGATCGCAAAAAAATGTTGTGTCGTGTGGGCGAACTTCGTGTAGCCGAAAAAGGTTAATCGTGAATTTGAAATATGTTGAGAGTTCCGTATAAAACTTCTGTTAAAAATAGTTCATGCTGTGGTAAAAAGATTAGCAAGCTATCTTTGATGATTGGCTGAACAAAAATGGTGTCTTCTATTGTCAATCTTGGAGCATGGTGATAGTACTGGCTAGCTAGGTTATGTGCTGTGCTGAGGCATCTCATACGGAATCATTGTCCGCATGAAATGCCTTGTAACTACATGACTCACTAACTTGTTTAATATTCTTTTTGTTACTAATCCTAGTGTACATATAAGTTATAATCTAATAGGTGTGTGCTAACAAAAATGGTTCCTATGTTGTTCCACATAAAACAATTTATTATTATTATGTCTTTTTGCAGTCACGGCAAGCCATAGTGCGATTATGGTGTAACAACAAAAAATTTATGTTTGTGTGATGTAGATGAGAAGTTAATGTAGGTGATATAAAAAAAAAAAAAAAAATATTTTATTTTCGGACAATTTAATGGGGGTTGCATTTATCAGAAGAGTCAGCCCCTAGAAAAGTATAGTCTGAAGACCAATTCCCGTAGTTAAAAACGTTCAAAATCTAGATTCAATCTCATCTCAGCGATAATCAGTTTCAAAAACTTTTCAAAAGTCTGCGGGCGTGACACAGAATGAAATTGCCTTTTGATTTTTTGATTTTTTCATTTCTAGTATACCATCCAAAATAAAATGGTTCAAAATGAAATTATAACTCATGCATGTTGGAGGAACCCTAAACAGTTTTTGATTTATTTTTTCATTTGTAACGTCCGTTGCCCGCATTTTTTATCATATTACTTTGAATTGGGACAACAATAAAATATAGAGCAAAATATTAGTTTCATACATAATGACATGTCTTGCGGAGCCATATTGTCTATGGTTGTTTTTGAGAATTTTTTGCAATGCTTTAAAAATATACCAAGAATTTGCAGGTAAGGTCCAAGGTTAGGTTATCATTGCAACGGTATAGTGATACGAAGATATTAAAAACTTTTTACAAAAAAAAACTACCGATTTAAAAAAAAAACAGTACACAGTGAAAAATAACTTTAATCTTGGGAGTCGGTATCGTTGGTTCCGCATTTTCGTTTATTGACACCGACTTCCAAAATTAAAGTTATTTTTCACTTTGGTAGTATTTTTTTTTGAATTTGTTGTTTTTTTTTTGTAAAAAAGTTTTTATTTTCACTTTTTAGTTGTACCTACTCCCCACACAAATTCATATTACACTACTTGCTATGTGAATATCAGTGACAAGAAGCTATTCAACACATCTGCGTACCCCTTTAGAAGGTACAGGTGTGATCTTATGTTGTGTGATTTACATGTACTGGTACAGGTACTGTACATGTAAAACAAGTCATATTTTTAATTATACCAGTCCAAAAACAAATTAAAAATTACTACTTTGTACAAAGCTTCGTCACACGATAGCAGTAACTTAATTTCTTTATAGCCCTTATCCAGATCGCAAGCGCACATATGTAAACAAAGAAAGTTTATGACGTTGTAAAAGCACAATAAACATGTAATCATACTAATATAACCATTAAGAGCATTTACCGTGTTTACAAGAAACATTAAAACTATGACAAACTTTGTCGCTGTTTGGCTTAAGGTTCAAGGAATGAGCGATAGGATTATTTCTGCGTGCTGCTAAGCCATTGGTTGAAACCGATGTTGGTTGTGTAGTCTTATTGCTCTTTTTATTCTGGTCTCATCAGAACCGTACCGTTTCTGAAAAAGATTCACAAGACATATTCTTCATAATATTTAGTTTTTTTTTTTTTATGAGATATAAAATGTTGTGGATATATATACAACTTTGACTTAAATAAATAACAAAATTAAAATGAAGTTCTAAGTTAACTAAAACTATACAGACTATTAAAAAATAGCGTCGAAAAATAGTAAAAAAAAATAAATATAAAAAATAAATATTTAGTTACCTATATGTCCTATATGTATATAAAGGCTATTTAAACATTCCAAAATGCCATTCCATGCAAACCGTACTACATATTTCTAAACACACTGATCCGTTTTTAAATAATGAAACCAGGAATAACCTGCTGCACAGTCGTGATTTTACACAGTTGAAGAACGAAAAGCCCTTTCATCTATGGTCAACCTTTTTTCAAACCAAGAAACCTTTAGAAGATAATATGTTTTCGACAGTTGCAGTTATCAACAAAATGTAGGAACATTTTGCTTTCTGTCCAGTACCCTAATTGTGTAACACACTTAAAATCACAATCCAAGGGTTTTGAAGGAAATTCCTTCCTAATAATAAATGTTCGACAAAAAAAAAAATACTCAAAGTCGTAAATAACGCAATGAATGTCAATTGTTGAACTGTTAAAATGAAAGTCATTCCTACTGTTAGAGTGATACGCAATGAGGGTTTTCTGAAATGACGTTCGCTAGGTGGCAGCACTGACACGTCAGGTCCAGACATCTGTCAAAGAGCCTATATTTTCTTTAGTCATGACTGAATGATGAACGAATGAATGAATCGAATGGTGAACGTCATCATATATTTTATATTGGAAGACCTCTTGTCACAGTGGTGCCAACTGGTGTCGTAAATTTTCACGAAAACCCCCATTAGCCCGCAGTCCAAGGATCGATCCTGTAGATAAGTAGTTATGATACCATCAAAGCCAATATAAACATTGTAAGGCACACGACTTAGGGCTGATTTTTCAATCATCTGATAACTTTACTCAAGGAATAATTTTGAAATTTTGACAGTTATTTCATACAAAAACTGTCAAACGTCAATCTTATTCCTCGAATAAAAGTTATCTGGCAATGGAAAAATCAGCCCTAAGAAAAACAAAAATATGGCTTTTCTCAGAAAAAAAATACTGACCGATTTTCCAGCCCTGTCTTCATCAGCACATAACTTGAACAACCTCATGCATATTCGTCCTTACAAATGTAATGTTTGTTTATAGCAGTGAGTTGCAGTTTTATATGCGCGTGGGCAGAAATAGTGCAGTAAAAATTATCTCTATATAAACCGCGAGGATGTTTTGTCGCAATTACTTTTATGATTCGCTTCCTTGAACTTCTTTTATGAGATGAGCTGCTTAGTGAAAGTTGCTTTGATCTCATAGACTTTATACTTAATAAGTAATTAAGTTAGTTTTAAATCCAGTGGTTAGGGACTTATACTTCTTCTTTTGGTATCGATGGTACAGACGCCAGCACATCAAGCTAACCGAAACTGTCAAATTTTATCCAACCAACTTTGAACCTTATGCTTTAGCAATAAAGTTGAAAATCTATTGAAGAAATTTGACAGATTGTAGTAGCTTGATGTGCTGGCGTCTGTACTTTTCCGCATGTTTTTAGGGTTCCGTACCTCAAAAGGAAAAACGGAACCATTATAAGAACACTTCGTTGTCCGTCTGTCTGTGCGTCGGTCAAGACTCTTTTTCTCAGGAACGCGTGGAGTGATCAAGTTGAAATTATGAATATCAAATAATCAGGGCTGCAATCCCTTGAAACAGTAAAAAAATCATACTTCTAAGTGAACGCAATCAAAAGATACGGGCGTTTATATACCGGAATCAAAATCTACACAGGTATAAGATACCTACTTCCCGTTGACCTAGAATCATGAAATTTGGCAAGAAGTAATGTCATGTAGCACAAATAAAGGAAAAAATCCGAAAACCGTAAATTTGTAGTTACATTATAAAAAAAAATCCCTTTATAAACTATTTACATACCTACAAATTTGTACGGAACCCTCGATGCGTGAGTCTGATTCGCACTTGACCAGTTTTTATATTGCTTGAGCCCAGTAGGTGACCACGTTGATTGTGGCATCAGGGGCATTCTGTTGGTCATCTGAGGTGCAGGTGAACGGTGACAGCAAGTCGGGTATGGTCTGGAGCTTATGAGAATATGATACCGAAGTGTTTGTCTAAAGGTGAAATTAAAGATCCTACGTACATGGTCTGTAATCATGACACCTGGCAGGGCGCAGTCGTCGACAGGTGGAGTAAGGCTGTGACAGAGTGGCGTCCAAGGACTGTAACTGTGGACTGGAAGACAAGATGTCGGTCGTCCGGCGGAGAGATGGGCAGATGACAATGTTGCCATCGTGGGCAAAACCTTGATGCGGCTGGCACGGGTGCGTGGGGATTGGCACAAGACAAGAAAGGCCTATGTCCATTTGGTGACGTCGGGCTGTGGATGATGATGATGATATGATATTTTATTATAGTTTTGTAAGTCTTATGGTCTTTGTTATTTTAGTCTTACCACCTTTTTATCATTTTAATTCTTCAATTCGAAGACAAACTGAAAATACTGCACTTTTACCAAAAAATTGCATTCAGTGCTCCAAACGCTACAACTAACGCCATCTGTCGTCACACGGTTGAACTGCGTCGGCAGCACGCTCACTTGAGTCGCTTGAGTGACAAGTTGACGTGCGCGCGCGCATCACTACGGCGAACCTGTGAGTTATGCGTAGGAACTACTTAAAATTATTTGAAGTTATACGTTAGCGAAAAGTTTTTGTACTTTTGTTTTTCCAAATAAATATAGGTATAACATAATAATAATTTTATGTAAGTACAGGCCTACGTTTGTTTGTTTTGATAAAATTTATAATTTTGATTGACTTTGATGATTGACTTAGAATTTATTTAGCTTAACTTCCTTACTGGAGTGGATTGCGGCCCACTCCCTCTCACAGAGAGGAGGCCTGTCTTTTTTTAAAAAGTGTGTAGACGCTGGTGATAATTGCCTTTATTTTTCTTTGAAGAAATTTCAGTACTGTTTTATACGATTCAACTTTTGTTTCCTCCTTTAATTGGTCTCTGCTCTGTACTTTATTTTGAACCAATTTGGTGTCGGCATTGAACAAAAAGAGATGCAGCTTGCTGTACCGATAGCACCTAAATTATGGAGGATGGGATTAAGATTTTTATTCGAAGTGGAATAACTATCTTTATCTAATATCAATACTGGAGCGAAAGACGCAGATACAACAGTGAATTCGAGGTGATTTATTATGATATTTATACTTTTTAATAGGTTACTCTTGAACTTATAAATTATGGGCGCGTGATTATACAAAATTTTACTTTATGAATTGAGACAACTGTACCTATAAAGATTGGAATTGGAAATCTTAATTATTGTAATTGTAATGTTAAGTCAAATAACCGTTAAGTTACGTAATACTGATCAGAATGTATTTACAAACATTTGAATTAAAAAAGCATGTGAACCAAATAACTACAAATGTAGACTGATATATAATTTTTATTTGATTGGAATAACATGAATAGATTGAATGAAAAGTTAATCTTGGAAAGTAAATACATTTTCGTTTTGATAGGTGCTTTCGTGATCAAATATAGTGCAATGATTTCTAATAGGAGCTATAGAATATATAATTTTAGTGGCGATTAAAATACTGTGGTCACATTTCTTCTATGCATTGAGGAAGTGATGGAAAACGTGCAATGTTCTTCTTCTTAGTATAGTCATGATGAGGTAGAAGTCACCTCATAACTTGATCTGCAACGAGTTTAGGTTCGATAAACTTGGGGACAAAAACACAAAGATATAGTTTCTTTAGACTCACTATGTCAGACAATGCAACAGTAAAGTAAATTAGGAAATATCTTTACTTTATTACCGTTCCAATAAGAATACTTCCAATTTGCAGTGATTTTAAATAAGCATCATTTTCAAATTCAGTATTGAAAAAGTGTACATCGACGAAAAACGATTTAAATCTCAACAATTAGCAAAAAGCTTCTTTTAAAATCCCGCTATTTGAAAACCTCACTTTTAAAACTTCCTGCAGCGCTCACCGCGGCCCAAACTCGGCGTGCGACAAAAAAAACGTCGACTGGTCCGCAATTTGTTGCAGCGGCCGGCCCAACGATAAAGCCTTAAATGTTTCTCGCGACAGATTGCGTTCCATGTTTGAAATCCGATTATAAAGTAGCCTCCTTTGTGTATGGCCTTTTCTCTTTGGAAAGTGCCGAGATTGGATAGATGTTGGGTTTAATTTTAAATGATTGGTCATTGGATTTGTTGATCAAAGGTACATGGAAAAGTTAGCTATACCTGTTATTCGGTTTGGATATCTTGTAAGAATGTCAGTTATAAATTGGCGAAATGTGGGTTTACTGTTGGTGCGACTCTGCTAAATCCTTTGGGGAAAACAATCCGCGAGGTGTCAGGCAGGGGTGTCCCACAATACGCCAGTTATGTCTAAGGCCCAAGTAATAAGGGGTGACCCTATTGTCATCAACCTGTTAGCATATATCCAAATTCCGGACTGCTCTGGGTTATTTTAGATATTTGTCCTTTATCACTTTGTACACACAGCCGCACGGGTCGATCGATCAGGTTAAGCTACGCTTGCCGCGGTTGGTCCATGGATGGGTGACTATCTTCACATACCAAGACCGCTCCGTGCCTCGGATAGTACGTTAAGCCGTTGTCCCGGCTGTCATCTGTGGATCTTTGACAGTCGTTACGGGTCGACAGTACGCCGAAAGTCTGACAACCAGTCTTACCAAAGGGTTTCGAGTAACCCAGTAACTGGGTTGTAGAGTGTAAAATACTTTATTATTCAGCTGCCGGTTACGGTTAGACTGGAAGCCGACCCCAACATATAGTTGGGAAAAGGCTAGGCAGATGATGATGTCCTTTATCACTTTGTCTTTTTGTTTCAATTATTTGTGTAAGGTTGTTCTTCAGGCACTCTCGTCAGAGAACTATCAGACATGAAAGTTATCTTATTCGTCATGAAGATCTATATCTTCAGATCAGTATACTGTTGATGACCTTCCTTACCTTACCTTTTCTCGACTTTTCCACGATGTCATCATGCAGCTGCCATTTCCGCTCCAATAAGAATACTTCCAATTTGCCGTGATTTTATATAAGCATCATTTTCAAATTCAAATTCCATTAAGGCAGTTTCTTCGTAGAATTATATTTGAAACCGATGTCTATAAGAATCTTCCTCTGTATATGTGATATGCCCGTTAAGTAGTTTACTGTTTTATGCACCTGCTTATGAAAGGTATAATTTTGTGTCAACTAGAATTATTAGAGGTGCCATGTAGGTAGGTACTTATCGATGAGGTAAATCGATACCTTGTCGTTCTCTTGATCAGTTTTTACTTTTGTATTGATTATGTTGATGATGGTATTTTTGACAAGACAGTGACCGGTTTGTGCAATTAATCTTTTCTCTTCTTTACTGATAAAGTTTTGTTACACGAGTTGTGTGATACTGACATTCTTATTAAAGTCTCATTTTATCCACAATAGTGACTGGTAGATTTGGCTGTTGCAATACCAAATTAGAGACGTGTCATATTATCGTGTCGATATCTCTGTATCATAATAAGTCTCGATGTCCCATCGTAATATCTAAATCAATTGTTCTTCCTCAATCTGTCGAAGCACGTACGATAACATCTCTAAATATCAAGTTACATCAAAGCATTACCTAACGTAATGTTATGCGAAATGGTCATTGGACATAAAACCTAGACTCGGCGACCTCTGACACACATTGATGCAACGGGGCACTAAAACCCAACACGAATGGCATTAGGCCCGTTTTAAAACACGTTCTAGAATGTTACTTACTTTGTGACCTTTTGGTATGTAATGATGCGGGGAATCGTGTTGAAATTGAGTAAAATTTTCAAGGGACATCAGGATATGTGTAGATAGTTTGATAGGAAATTAATAGGTATCAATTCATGAATGAAGGTATTTGTTTAATAGTGGACGTTTAGGGCTGATAGTTATTACAGTAATTGTTACAATACATAGTAAAACTAACAACTAGGATAAGGCATCATAATCGGCCTATAATGTTCCCACTACTAGGACACAAACCACCTCTCTATGAGTGTGAGTGGGCTATAATCCACCACGCCCAGTGCGGATTGGCAGATGTCACATGTATTTGAAATTTTGGTTCTAAGACATGCCGGTTTCCTCACGATGTTTTCCTTCACCGTTTTGAGAGCAGTGTGATGAAATAATTTACACAGTGCCTGCTTGGTTTGGAACCCACGACCTACAACTTATAAGTCGCGGCTGTTACCACTGAGCCAGCACTGCTTGGATAACCCATTATTAGGCAGGATATATTTTGTTAGCACTGAACGATTTTAAAATAAATATGGTGAACAATGTTAACCTTTATACATATTTTCTTCTGTTAAGCTATATTTTTCATCTGAATGGATGACATCACGTTGTAGTAATTTGCTGCTATGTGAAGGTCCTTCGATGACGATCTTTGACAACTATGAGCAAAGTCGTAACGTTTGATAATACGTAGGTATATATGCATATTTTGTTTCTTTTTCCAAATATAGGTATAGTAAAAATTTCTCTAGAAATATTATTGCAGCCGATTTTCTTAAGATGCGGATTATTTTCAATTGCTTGATTAAATCAAATTGTTTCGATTTTGCAAAAACTTTGACTTCAAACGTAGAATGAAGAATGAGTACCTGTTTCTTCTTGTCACTGAGTAATATCAAGTATCAAGGGACCCATTAGAGCCTCCTATAGCAATATTAAATTTCAAAATACTCGCAGAAGAAATGTTAATCACATGTATCGTATGCTGTGATTTGTCATGTGCGTTTGATTCTCTATTAGTGTCTACGTCGACTGGCTTATGTGTTTCTGTAAGTTTCCAAATCAGACTCGAAGCTTTACGATCCTGCTTCTTTTCAGGGACTACTGCTCGGATTGCCTGTAAATGATAATAGTGTTTGTTGCAATAAGCATCAGTTACAAACGTTGAGTCTGTGTTGATGTGAAGATCTGATTGAGTGCCTGTAAATAAAACTTTTCAAGTAGCGATCCAGATTCTAAAATAAGGTAAATTGTATTTAACTTAAAATTCTATGACAATTGTTTATGCAGAAATAACTCAATCAATCTGCCTAACCTTTTCCCAACCATGTTGGGGTCGGCTTCCAATCTAACCGGATACAGCTGAATACCGTATTTTACATGGATCGACTGCCTATCTGACCTCCACAAACCAGTTAGGTACTGGGTAATACGATACCCCTTCGTAAGACTGGTTGTCAGACTTTCGGGCTTCTGACTACCCGTAACGACTATCAAAGATCTACAAATGACAGTCGGGACCAATGCAGAAATAACTGTCGGAGACTAATAATATAAGTAAGAACAGTTTGGTAAAGTTGTCTCTAGTGTCACTTTTTAGAGTAACTCGCATCTTCGGAGTAATACGGAGATCCGAATAAATCCAAAACATTACCTAGTTTATTCAAAAATATCTTTAATTAAAACTATTTTGTTCGTTTAAATTATTTACCCAAGCATGTGTTCAGAGATTATTCAACTTTACTCTCAACCAGAAAGTACGGTCATTTCGATCAATATTTGTCCGAACTAATTAGTATGTACTGCAGAGCATGTCGTCCGTAGACAAAGTAAACAACCAAATTGTATTTGCCATTAACGGTTCTGCAAGACGTTTTCCTTGTGTTACATTTGCTAAAATTACCTTAAGTTTTCTTCAATTATAACAAAAGTAGGTCACGACAGACCAACGTTATATGTAAATATATTAACGACACATTATGAAAGGGCCGTGAGCAGTTTTAATTAACCAGCACATGCCATATGTCACAAGTCTCCACCAATTACGCGATGATCCACAAATCCCCACTTTTAGGGGGGCAGTCATTGCCCCCCTATAACGGTACAGGCGGGGCCTGCGCGGGACACGCCAATCGGCGCAAATGCGGCGCGCGCGCACGCCGATGATCTAAGCGAATGATCTAGCGTGCTTGTCATTTCGCGAGCACCGGATTGGTCCGTGATAAAATATTTCGTTACGCGATCACGATTCGGCGCGATCTAGTTTCGGTCGCGCGTTATCTTATTTTTTGTTGATCGTAAATGTCTTGTGGCAATTGACATTTTTACGACATAAATAAACTTTGACCCAGTTAATTTCATTCAACAAATAATAATTTAAAAAAAAAAACAAGAGATACCGTGTCTTAATGTGTGATATAAATCATGATTACAAAAGAACGACGCATCAATAAATTGAGGGTGCAGCACCTGTGCAGGCGCACCAAACAAATAAATTACCCGAGCAGCGACGAGACGACAAAATAGCTGCTCACACTGCCATACGGTACGTGTTTTATGGTCCTACAACATAGAGAAAGTAACGGTACAGAGAGCACGGCCTTCCCACCCGATGTCCGACCGCTAACTGACTGATGGGCGAAGCTTAACCTCTGATAATAAGAAAGCGGGAAGGCAATACTCGCGGCTCGCGCGCGAGAACGGGATGCAAGATGTATCTTCTTCGGTGATCGTGAAGTGCAAGATGAGTACACAGTCACACAGTCACATACGGACCACATCCGAGTGAGGCCCGGCTTCGGTTTTTAAAAAACGAAACGCGCGATCCGCGGTGCGCGTACGCACGGACGCGCGGACGAATTTCGGATTCGCGAATTTATGAAAAACTTTTTTTTATTATGACGTTTTGAACTGTAACAAAGTGAATTTTATGTGATTATTTTTGTGCCGTTTTTGAAGTGTAAATATGAGGAACGAGAAATAGCTGTTTAGTGGAGAACTATTTAATTTTTCGCAAAAATTAAGGAAGTCCAGTTATCAGCTGTTGTAAGAAACAGGTGCCAAGGTGAGTTTTAAAAGTTTAAAGTAGTTTATGACTTGAATCCTCATTATATTTTACGAGTTTACAAGAACATTATATGCGCATTAATTTATATAATACATTTTAGTATTTATTTACGCGTTACGAATAAAAAAATCGATTTGACAGATTTTATAAAAGACAAGCATGTTTTCTATGTTATGATCTTTTTATGATCGTGTTTTAATGTATTTTAATGGTTTATTTTACGGTTATTAGCTACTAGAGAACATAAATTTTTAAATTGCTTTTTCATGGATTCATTAAAATATGAATAATACCTATATGTATGTATATATAATTCATTATTGCGAAAATAAAATTATTTCCTTATACTAGGTGTTATAAAATATGTTAATGTAAATTTTAAGTCACTATTACATACACTTCATCTATAATTAAATAAATGTAATTAAATTATAAAGTGGATCTTCACCACTAGGATATTATCAGAATTTAATGTTTTTAATGCTTTTTCATGAACTTTTAAAGTTTGAAATTTATTTTTTGCGAAATAGATTATTTTCATAAAAAATTAGTACAGTTGAATATGATAAGATTTTTTGTGGCTTTTCCCTAGATAGGTACGATTGAAAATCACGAAAAACCCATTGAAGCAAGAAATCTTGTATCAAACAAAACCACAAAATTCCTACCTACGCAAGATGCGTATTGCCTTTAATTAGCCACATTATCGCTACAAAAAACATAGTTCACTAGCTGTTTTCCGTAAATACCGGAAAAATATATATATAGGTACCTATATAGTACCTATACCTATATATGTTTTCCGTAAAAATATTATAAATCCTTTAGCTTTTTATGACCTTCATGCGCCTTCGAGAAGAAGATTTAGCTTCTGTTTTAAAGGCTCTTTTGATTACTGTTTACTTAATTGAATAATTATATGATGCGTATGCTCAACGTATTTTAACTTTGTTCTTTACTATTACGTAGCACAGAGATACTGCATTTGAGGCGGTTTAACAAAAGTTACCCATCAAATCACGGCTGCATAAGACATATTGTACATCGAGGTTAAAAACAACGATATTTTACTGGATTATAAAAATAATCTCAATCTCTAACTATAATAAAAATCACAAATTAATAAAAAAAAAAAATGCGTGTCGGTAGGTACTTTGTAGGTTTTACTAGTTCCACATAAAACACTTCAGTCAGCATACTAACCTCTGAAAAAAGGCCTAACGATGCCTGAATAAAAAAAACCAACAGTAAAATAAAACACCATAAGTACACAATCTCAAATAAAACCTTCATACACGGGAACTATCGGTTGGCGCCAAATATTTCCGTACAGCAATCATTAATCTTACTCAGCTGGTCCAACCACGCATTCCGATCGAGATAAGATTTGAGATCAAAGTTCACACCTAGCCGAAACTTATTGTTTTTACCATAAGTACCTACTTATGAACTTATGAAGAAGTTGGAAAAATTTATAATGTTTCTGGGAGCCTTATTTTTCTGTGGCGTGCGGTGAATGTTTAAGTACCTACTGTTGATACTTATTGTACAGTAAAATTGTAATTTTGTAATGCTTTTTGAGATGAATCCTTAACATTTAAGAGTAGTAGCTTAATTTTGAGATTGGCCATGCAAAAAAAAAAGTCGTTCGATAGGTACCCGGAAGCATGAAACGCACATTTTTTTCAGTTTTGCAATAATTATGAGCGTGCTACTGTTACAAGACAGATTTGTTATTGTACGATAATTGCTATTTTATAATTAGGTTAGAAGGTAGGTATGTTATAATTGGGTTCTCTTGGTGGAAGAGATACAAAATAAGAGTCGATTTTTTGTGTATGGTATCATTTTTTGTGTATGGTATCATTTTTTTTACCAAAACTTATGATTGCGAAATTATTTAGGATTCAGCGAAACTGCGAACCAATTTTTGCAGGGTTATCTTCCTATAAACTGTACTGAGTAATGAAATGGACATCGACAAGCTTTTCGCATGGATAGAGTCATCAACTGCCTAGCCTTTTCCCAACCATGTTGGGCTCGGCTTCCAGTCTAACCGGATGCAGCTGAATACCAGTATTTTACATGGAGCGCCTGCCTATCTGACCCCAACAACCCAGTTAGGTACTGGGTAATACGATACCCCTTAGTAAGACTGGTTATCAGATTTTCGATCATCTGACTACCCGTAACGACTGTCAAAGATCCAATAATGACAGCCGGGACCAAAGGCTTAACGTGCTTTCCGAGCCACGGCGGAGGGGTCATGGTATGTAAAAATGGTCACCTATCCACAGACCAACCGCGGCAAGCGTAGCTTAACCTGATCGATCGACCTGTGCGACTGTTATTATTTAGCCACGGGTCAGGAAAATCTATGTGTATGTACATATATTTATTTATTTATTTATTACAGCATATAGGTACTAATATTAAAACTGAAGAGTATGTTTGTTTGTTTAATATCTACCAGTCGCTAGTCGGATCGAGTAGGATTTGTAAAAATATTTTTGCATTTCCACTTCTTGAGAAAGATTATGGGCTATTTAACATCACGCTGCAATCCGTAGGAGTTAAGAGAAATTAAAAAAAAAATCAGAATGAACGTATAGCGAAATCGAAGTAATAGCGCAGACGGGCGATGCGATGCGACGGGGTAGGTCGGGGGAACAATAAATTTCACGCGGACAAAGTCGCGAGCAGAAACTAGTAACTTCTAAAAACGAAAGTAACTTTTAAAAGCCTCGCCTTTAATTATAAACACTAATTTCCTTGTACCTACACTTGTTATCATTAATTATCTTGTAAAATGACAATCTCATTAAATGCCCGTAATTAACACTTTAAGATTTACAGTTCTCATTCGTAATGTTGCATCTTATCTTGATTAAAACCGTAATGTACTTTTATTGCAATTTTGTTGGTAATGTCGAAATGTCTTATTTAAAAAAAGATAACTGGAAATCTCTGTTTCTATGGAAAATTTAAAATCGGTCTAATTTGGCTGTAACACTATTTTCGAAAATGTTCTCAACTAACTTTTTAGACCTTTGTATCCTGCTTATGCGTATGAAGTTTCATTAAAATCGATTCATTCATTTCGAAAAATAAGGGCTTGAAAGTTTGTATGAAATGCCGTATGGCGTAAACGCTCTTAAATGAGGCACCAACCGACGATTATCTCTGTTCGCACTATGCAAGACTTACAATTATTATTACGAGAATTGCCCGTCTAATAATAATATATGAGCGTGGACGAAACAAAGTGAGTAAGGATCCTATTAGGTGGCGTTGTATAGTTTTTGCCTACCCTCATGGGATGAAGGTTTTAGTATATGTCAGTCATCATCTGCCTAGCCTTTTCCCAACTATGTTGAGGTCGACTTCCAGTCTAACCGGATGCAGCTGAATACCAGCAATTTACATGGAGCGACTGACCTCCACAACCCAGTTATGGGATAATACGATACTACTTGGTAAGACTAGTTGTTAGACTTTCGGGCTTCTGTCTACCCGTAACGGCTGTCAAAGATCCACGAATGAAAGCCAGGACCAACGGCTTTTTGGGGCACAGCCGGTCGATTCTGTAAAAATCTCACCGTGAAAACTTAGGTGAAGTGAGTTTGTTTTTCTAGGAATTGACACTATTGACAGCTCACCCCGCGCTCACTTCACCTAAGTTTTCACGGTGAGATTTTTACAGAATAGCACCGCTGGACGTGATTGCTTAGGGATCTGCCGTAATATTCTGAAAAATCTAACCAAGAAAAAAATATATATATGAGTCGACTTGAGAACCTCCTCCGTTTTGTCGTCGGTTAAAAGCTTTGGTGAAATGAGTTTGAAGTAATAGAAATAGAAAATATTTATTGTCCAGGTAATACAGTAAACAGGTTCACAGGTTTGTAGCTAGTTTAGACGACATGAGTAGGTAGCTTGAAATACTACCTACAGCTAGGTTACAACTTACAATATATTATTTGCCAGTGAGCCCCACACTAGACAGTTGGTCTGTAACTTGTGGCTCGGGATACGAATGTCAGTGTGGAGACTAGAGACCTGATTTCAATAAAGTGAAGTGAGCTCTCACTCTTCCTGATAGCAGGAATAATTAGGAATTAGGATTGACACTATTGACAGCTCACTTCAACCTCACTTCACCTAAGTTTTCAAGGTGAGATTATGTGGTCAATTACGAAATTCAAAGAAATCTCATCTCAGCGACAATCAACGTCAATTTTTTTTTAAAATGTATGGAAATTAGAGGTATTTTTGACAGATGGAGAGAGACTAAGATCAGACTGAAAGTTCTTAGAAAAACGAGAATTACCCCTCAGACTAGACGTTGCTAGAATTGACGTTAGTTAAGGCGACACCGACCGCCAGTGGCGCCCTCGTCGGTTATTTGTTTATTTCTTTTATTTTAGAATGAAAATGCAGAAAATAAGCATGTTACGTTGTGCTCCACAAGGTTATGTGAAAAGCAAATTAAAGGAAAGTACCTATTATTAGGGAAATCGGTAATAGTAGGTAACAGAAAAGTAGGTATTTATTGAAAATCACTTTAGAGTTCCTTTCGTTACAGACGTCGATTAACTTGTTAATGACTGATTAACCATTAGTGAATTCGTTTCACAATATGCAATTACTTCAAGTTAATTCGTATGTTTATGGTGTAAAAGTGAAATAAGGATAATTAAAATTGACTCGTAAATTGTCATTTTACTTTGTACAGACGCCAGCACATCAAGCTACTACAATCTGTCAGATTCCTTTAACAGATTTTCAACTTTATCGCTGAAGCATAAGGTTCAAAGTTGATTGAGATAATTTTACAGTTTCGGATAGCTTGATGTGCTGGCAAAAAAAGGGCTAAGGAAGGAACACGGGTGGGTTTTAGTCAGTAAGAGTCTGACACTCCCTACCGCTCCACCCAGAGCGGGAGGAGTCATTTGATGATTTCGGTTAGGTAGAGGTATACCTATAGTAGGTACACTCACATTTCGAGTTATGTTTAAGTCCCATGGAATAAGGGGGTAGTCTATTGCCATCAATCGGGCTCAAATCCAGAATTCGGGCTGCTACTCAGAAATTTCAGTTGGAAAAACCCAATACAACTTTTTCCGAACCGGAAACCGAACCTAGGACCTCATGCTGCGACCAGAAGACCAACAAGGCAGTCTATTTTATTATTACACTAGATTCTGTCCGAGACTTTGTTCGCGTGAAATTCGTTAGACACAAAAATATATAAAAAAAAAAATATATATATAACCCACTAGCAGCGCCCCGCGGTTTTACCCGCGTAAGTTTCGATCCCGTAAAATATCGGGATAAAAAGTATCCTATGTATTAATCCAGGAAATGGTCTAGCTATGTGCCAATTATCATCCAAATCTGTTTAACGGTTTACGCGGGATTGAGTAACAAACATCCAAACATCTTTATAAACTTTCACATTTATAATATTAGTTGGACGTTACTGTAATGCTGTACTCAAACCCAAACTCAAAGCATTTATTTCAATTAAACCATTTACAGGCACTTTTGAATCGTCAAGAAGTCGGTCCGTCAGAAAATATGAAGGATTTTTTAAAATCGTTTAAGTATTTTTTGAGTTTATCCATCACAAAAAATCAATTCTTTTCTCTTTATAATAATAATTAATTTAAATGTTTAAGGTTACGTTTAGTTTCTATGATTGCTTAACCAGTTAACCCAGTATTTTACAGATACACTTTTGTCCTTGGTTGTACTTTTACACCGATTCAGAAATTGCAGAAACTATGCAATATTATAACCCTGTAACGTCATTCAAAACTATAAATCCAAATCGAGAATGACGTCAACCACAACATAATTGTAACTACTTTTAACACATCAGTGATCATGATGATTTTACTCAAGTATGTACAATAATAAAACACCTCAAGGTCCAAAACATCTTGATTATTAAGATGATCGTGTACAGTCACGAGCATCAATATGGGTGCACTTACATAATTATGGTTGTATTATTATTTCACTGGAAAAATTGACAGATTATAGACTGCTGTGCGTAAAGTAATATCATCATTTGATTTTTTCGTATACCTAATCGATTTATATTATGCGTAATATTTGTCAAATAAATGTTTTGTAAGTGTGAAGTCTAAAATACAATAAATATGACCATTAATTATTACTTTACGAAGTGACGGCTAGAATCTTAGAAGAAACTTTAGCAAAATGATACCTCGTGAAATAATGATTGGAACTTTTCGTTATGACCTTTTTCATATTATTCTATAATTAAATAGTTTGCAAAAAATTGGATATACACCATAAAAATGTCAATAATTACTTTTTCTTCAACCTGTTTTGTCTCATAGCTGGGCAAATGACAAAGTAGGTAATATTTTTTGGAAAAAAATACTTTTCAGTTTCATTTAGTGTAGGCAGTGTACACATTATTAATGCTCGTGACTGTACTAGGTAACGTATATTATTGGGCAATGTGTGTGTGTGTCAATAAATAAATGTATGTGTGTGTTAGGTAATCAATCATATACTGTGATACGTCTGATACGTGTTAGAGATCACATTCATGTGTTCATGTCACGGATGTTTGTAGCTTTTTGTTTCTATGTTTTTAGTTTTAGGGTACTGTAAGGTCGTGTTTTGTTTGTATTAAAGGTGAGTTCTTTCAACCCATGGACCCGCGTGGTGGATTACGGCCCGCTCCTTCTCACAGAGAGGAGGACTGTGTCCCAGCAGTGGGAACATTTATAGGCAGATTATGCAGTTTCGTTCTGCTTTTGTGATGTTGGAAAGAAAAAGCTTAAAAAATAGTTTAGTATGTAAAAGTTAAGAGTCACTGTGCCAAAATTAATAGATACGACATAAAACTGAAAATAGTCCAGAAAAGTGGGTAATGAAATAGATGACTGAAATGCTCCTCAAGTGGAGTGGACATAAAACTGTTCTTCTCGCCAATACCTTCATCATCATCTCCATAGCATTTTCCCAACTATAACTATGGGGTTGGCTTCCAGTCTAACCGGATGCAGCTGAATACCAGTATTTTACGTGGAGCGACTGCCTATCTGACCTCCAGAACCCAGTTACTGGGTAACACGATACCCCTTGGTAAGACTGGTTGTCAGACTTTCGGGTTTCTGACTACCCGTAACGACTGTCAAAGATCCACGATTGACAGCCGGGACCAACAGCTTAATGTGCTTTCCGAGGCACGGAAAGCATGCTGGTACCTTATCCATAGATTAAAAACTTACAGCGTAGAAACACTTTCAGTAGCTCAAGCATACAATTTATTTTTATCTCTTGCGCATAAGCACCATTTCTAGTAACTCAAGCAACAAAACCGCTATAGTTTTCAACAAGGTTCAGTTTTCACTCTTTATCTAAAGCGACAGTTTAATAGTATTCCTGGATTCTACGAAACTTTCTGTTTATCATCACGCGCTGCTCGTAAAATCGTGGCTAGGATGCTTTCGAACTAAATGGTTTCCTTTCCCTATGTAGTGGACCATAAGAGCAAAATGTATTGTACCTCATTTTTTATATCCACGCAATCACTGTCCATTCCAAGGTTGCCTGGAAGAGATCGCAGAAAGCGATAAGGCCGCCCATTGTATGTTTTGTATTCATAATCGTATTTTTTTTGTTATGTATTTTCTGGTGTACAATAAAGTATATATAAATAAAAAATAAATAAATAAATGTAAAAAAATCGTTTTATGATTCTGTTGGTCTATTTAATTTTCACATTGTTTTTAACGCAAATTTCAACTGTCTAACGTAGTTTGAAACTATCTTTTTTAGGATCTAGTTTTTATACACGCCAATTCTTTAGAAATAATTTTTTTTCTCAACTTTGAAAAGAAAATAATTATGCGTCACAGACAAGTTATAATATATTGTTTAAATCAAAGTCTGTTTTTACGACAGACGTAACCCTGTGAACAACAAAACTATAATTAGATGTCAACAGTGCACGCTGGGCGTATAGACCGCACAGAGTTTTATGTCGTTGTTGTGGGCACAAGTTACAAGAATACAGCGATTTGAGTTCAAAACTGACCACCAAAAAATAAACATATTCCACTCTATTTAGGAATATTTTTATGTGTAAAAAATATATTTAAAAAAATAGGTTGGATTTTTTAAAATATTTTTTTTTATTTAGTGTGGATTATTTTTAGCTTATGTCGCATACACAGGTTAAACTGACTAAATACCGGCCAAATGCATGTTAGACCATGCACAATAAAGGGTTCTGTGATTAGAATTAGTATCATTTACGTATGCACAGTATTGTTTTTATCGACCACAAAATATAAGTTTGTATGTCATAGAATTTATTACTGTGGTTCTCACCGAAAATATCACAAAAATATTAACTTATCTAGCAAAGTCACGTAGAAACATAAAAATTTTTTTTTTTATTGTCGGGTCCAACAGTACCCCACACGCCTATGTTCGGTTCGATCCTCTCTGACCGCAAAGGAAAGCGTAAAGTTATAGTAGAAGTACAGACGCTAGCACATTTAGCTACTACAATCTGTCAAGTTTCTTTAATAGATTTTCGACTTTACCACTAAAGCATAAGGTTCAAAGTTGATTGGGAAAATTTGACAGTTTCGGGTAGCTTGATGTGCTGGTGTCTGTACATCTAAATGAAAAGTAAACGAGACTTAAATATCGGTTGGAAGCAGCACTAGAGGTAGTGGTAAAACCGAGAACACTTACAGAAAAGTAAAAACAAAATATCCGATAGGAAAACGATGGCAGGATGGGGTAGGTCCACCTCTTAGTACAGTCAGTTACTGCAATTAGCTGACTTATCTGTGCATAAATGATTGAGATTTTTTAGAATACGAATCGATAGAATTTTATAATTCTTTTATATTTTATTTACCTATTTGAGCAAAGTAAATAAAATATAAAAGAAATTACAAAATTCTATCGATTCGTATTCAAAAAATTCTCAACCATTTATACAAATGTGGGTCAGCTAATTGCAGTAACTGAGTATATACCCCCATTTCGCCAGTTATATTTAATTCCCATGTAATAGGGGTTGGGCCTATTGTCATTAATCGGGCTACAAATATAGACTCCGGGCTACTGAGAAATTCCAGATGGAAAAATCCAATAAAACTTTTCTTTCCCGGTAATTGCACCTACCTTATGTTCAGCAGTAACGCTTACGAGTTAGTACTCGCAAACGTCGACCATCGAGGCGGTTAAGAGTAAAAGTAAACCATTACTGCCCCATTAACAGACGGCTTAGTTTATAACAACAAACAAAAACATTGCTTGTCACGATGACAACTCAAGTGTGACAATCAGGACAGTTTGCCAATGAGACGAAAAATGAGCTTTGTCATGGCGATTTTAATACGACGATTAAAATCAGTGAGTCTTGTGTTCGTAATTCCATTGGATGTAATAACGTATTTTCTTTAACTATGTATTTTCTTTAGGTCATCCAATTTGCATTGAATGAATGTGTTCTGCTATAAAACTAGGTTATTGTTTGTTTTTATTTTATTTGTTATATTGTCTTTGGCGAACATAGCTCCTCACCATGCAGCCATGTTCCAGCTCTTTCGATCCAGAGTTAGGCTACTTCTGATTAAATCTTTGACTAAATTAATGCTTGTTCAATATCAAAATATAGCGTTGTTGGAATTCACACCTATTGATTCAGTCAGCATTATCAGTCTGACTTAGTACACCTACTTACAAATATAAAAAAAAAACATAAATGTTGTAAAATAGAGTATTATCTCAAATGATGTTGTAGTGTCTCAAACGCACAAAGAATATACAATATTAATGTGTGGCAGCTTCTACATCGCCACATGCAAACTATGCATCACACTGACGTCACGCAAAATCCTGCATCGCGCAAGCAGAGTTTACCGCGCAACTAGCATCAACGTCCCCACCTAAACCGTCGGGCAGTAGCCCACCATATTTTTTTTTGTTCCGGGGTGGAAAATCCTCATGGATGTCCGCCACCCTGGGGCGGGCGGCGGGGTCTGTCAGACTCTTACTGACTAAAAACCACCCCGGTGTTCCATCTCACACCTACGCCGGGGGTCGCGGGCCACCAAACACAACATCTGGTCGGAGGACCGTCCCTTTTCTATGGAGGATGAGTGAACTTCTTTTCCAGTTCCTCATCTCTATAGACACGTTTATTTTCAAGCTCTCTATTCTATTGTTCTACTTCCCGTTACAAGCTGCACACCACATTTAACTAGACAAGTAGGTGCAGATGCCAGCACATCAAGCTACTACAATCTGTCAAAGTTCTTTAATAGATTTTCAATTTTATCGCTACACCTTATGGTTCAGAGTTGATTGGGAAAATTTGTCAGTTTCGAGTAGCTTGATGTGTTGGCGTCTGTACCTACTTAGATAATAAACTTAAGTAGGTACCCACGGCGACACATCAAGCTATACATAACCAGTATAAGCTGACTTATGATTGTACGAAAAACCTATACAATACGCTGTCAGCTAAAACTGGAAATGTATAGCTTGATGTGTCGCCGTGTGTACTTGAAAAATTACGCAACCCGCTATTCACTTGCGACTTAAAACTCATCTTCGAATAAAGTAGAAAGTTAGGAAACGAGTATGGTTTTTACAACAGGGTGTGTCTGTGGTCAACTAGACTTTACTAGACAACAGATGCTATTTTCACCTCTTCTGATTTAATGGCGACCTGTGGTGTCTACGTCTTGCAATTGTCTGGTAACCGTCTCGTCTGCTTGTCTGTGTGTTTGTAAGTTTGCACTTATGATCGTCTATACATACATATAGTTGGGTGCAGCTTTACTTGTGTTATCACGGTGCGACTGTAATGGGCTGCGTTTCTACTGATTTTGATAACAAACATAAACATTTTTTCTTCTTAATGCGGTGACATGTTTGAAAAGCTTCAAGAATTGTGTGTTTAGCAACGGCTTAAACGAATCTTCTGTTAATTGTCAATTCTTTTATTTTTACTTCGGAATTGTTATGTAGATAATGTTTGAAATCAATTTCTTTTCTTCGCTAAGATCAGTTAATTAATTACAGTTAGATATAAGCATTCTTATAAGCCCCACATTATCATCTTTATGCATTCTTTTATCTTAAGCATACTGGTCCTACTTTTTATTTGTATAAAAATTCGTAGTCCTTTCACTCACAAAGTAATTTACACATTACAGATTCAAGTGGATATCCGACTTCTGTCATTTCCATAACGGTACCAAAGCGTACAGATAAATTTATTTCGTAACACCAAAGTATTGGGATTCACCGTGCACTTAAGATTTCAACGTGTAGTGCGATGTCAACACGCTCCGTGATTAATAGATTTTGATTTTAGAATTAAAATGAGATGGGACCGTATCGACTTGTAAGGCACCTTGCATACTCTCGGTATTCGGATATTTTGTGTTGAGGTATATTTTATTTTGGATAATGTTGCGTTAAATTATTAAGTTTCGTAATGTTTTTATGGATATAATGACACAAAAGTAAACGATTAGTTCCTAATAGACGCTAGTGATGGCGCCAAACACGTAGCCGAGTCCATTTAGATTGCTATCGACTCGCTAAGAAGAAGTTCCTTTATTGCGGTTTTTCTGTACCTGCGGATATTTGTATAATTAATATCAAGTCATTTTGGGATTTGGAATTCGGACTCCATGGCGTCCCAAAATTAACGCGAAACGAATCCTTATAATATTGTTGCTATTAAAAGTAATAAATTATAGTCAGACTTAATTTCAAATAGGAACAAGTGTCGGGGCTAATTGGCTACCAAATCAAAAGTAAAAAAAAAGCTTGATGAATTTATTCTGATTCTCCAATTGACATTTGAAGGTGAGATAATTAAAACAACACGCAACAAGTAGAACAAGATAATAAAATACAAATTAACGAAAATTGATTTTATTTCTGCACATAATTATCTATAAAGACTATGTTATTCAATCAATGTCATTAATGTGTCAGGTATACAAGATACGGCTTTTAATAATAAAATCGTAAAGTTTGAACTTCCTTTTTTTATGAAGTATTTAATTGTCTTAAATTCATTCATAGGGGACTGTTAACATTCTTAAATCGTATATTTTGAAATAGAATAGAATAGAATAGAATACTCTTTATTAAAAAAAAAATGTGTTTTTGTTGTGATTGTAATAGGTATGATAATAGATATGAAGAATCACGTTCGTGGAAATAGGGAAATAAGAAAGGAAAAGAAAAACTCAGAAAACATTGTACGATGGTTGCTATTCAAACGTAAAGTTACAAGCATATTAAATTTCGAATATCTTTTTATCGACATTACAAATGACATAAAACCTAACAAAAAGTATCTTCCAAATAGATTTTACAACATCCGCCCTTAATGGAAATAAAAAGATAAAGTAGTAATGCTAAACACAATAGAAAAAAATAAAACATTACTACCAGACTAAACACAAATACAAAATATAAACCGACGCAAAATAAATAAATAGAAGATTATTCTACTTGTTTATCACTAAACCCATATTAACAACGCACCTAAGATGAGCTATGCGCCTTAAGGGCTTGGTTAAAACATCGGCTGTCATTTTATCCGTAGGTATAAACTTTATATTTATAACACCCTCAGTAACCTTTTCACGAATAAAATGATATCTCGTATCAATGTGTTTGGTTCTATTGTGGTGGATTGGATTTAGCACAAGTTTCTGTGCACTTTGACTGTCGTTGTATAGCAACACCCTATCAGAAAAACCAGTAATGTCACACACTAACCGTCTGAGAAAAATAGCCTCCTTTGCAGAACTGGTTAAGGACATATACTCAGCTTCTGTAGACGATAAGGCTACCGTCGGCTGCTTCTTACACTCCCAGCTAATAGGTCCGCCCGCTAGCGTGAAGTAGAAACCAGTGTACGACCGACGGTCATGTACACAGTTCGCCCAGTCAGCATCCGTGAATCCACACAAACGTCTACCGACTTTCCTGTAAGTAATACAGTAATCCATAGTACCCTTCAAATACTGTAACACTCTTTTAGCGGCCAACCAATGCCTCTTATCGTAACAGTTATTAAACTGACTTAAATAGCTTGTGGCATAAGCTATATCGGGTCTCGTATTCACAGCTAGGTACATGAGACATCCTATCAAGTTTTGGTAAGGATATTCACCAAGAGATGATGGATTACCTTTCTCCAACTTGTTATTCTCCAAAGGTGTAGACATCTCCTTACAATCTCTCATATTAAACCGCTCCAACACTGCCTGAATAAAGGTCTTCTGACTGACCATGATTTTATCGTCAACACGGTTAATATTTATGCCTAAACAATATGATAATGCACCTAAATCTTTTAGCGAGAAAAATTTTTCTAAGTCATTTTTGACAGCGTCAAACAAACATTTTTCTTTGTAAAAGACAATTAGATCGTCAACATAGACTGCAAGTATTATGATTTCATTACCAAACTTTTTCAAGTAAACACATGATTCCGCAGATGTTCGTGCAAAGCCAATTTTCGATAGAACTTGATGCAATTTGATATTCCAGGCTCGAGCTGCCTGCTTCAAACCATAAATTGATTTTCTGAGCAAACAGACTTTACCTTCTGCCCCGCGCTCAGCAAATCCCTCAGGCTGATGCATGTACACCTCCTCCTCTAAGTCCCCATTGAGGAATGCGGTATCCACATCCATGTGTTGGATCTTTAAATCCATTTCTGCCGCCAACGCTATAAGCGTACGTAGAGATGAATTTCGAACTACAGGGGCAAAAGTCTCGTTATAGTCAGTCCCCCAAACTTGACTAAAACCTTTCGCAACTAGTCGCGCCTTATGCTTAACTATTGCACCGTTCGCGTCCCTCTTTACCTTGAATACCCATTTACATGGTATAACCTTTTTATTTGGTTTATCCACTAATGTCCAAGTCTGCTTTTTCAATAAGGCATTGTACTCATCCTTCATTGCGGAAATCCAGTTATCTTTATCATCGCTATTAATAGCTTCACGATAACTTTTCGGATCATCACACAACAAATCAACACCGTGAGTGCCATATGAATAATAATCTGGAGGTTTACGTACTCTATTAGGATATCTTCTCTCAGGACATACATCGTTGGGTTCATCTGAAGGAACCAAGGACAGATCACGTTGTTCACCTGAATGTAGAGACTCTGTGTCGCCAACCCCACCAGCTTCATCAGTCGCGTCCACAAAATCGTCAATTTGCTCTACCTCCATGTCCACACTTTCTGAAGTAGGTGAAGAAATAGAAGCAGATGAGATAGAAATCTCCTGTGGCGATGTGGTATCTGAAGAAGTTTGTGAAAAAAGATTAATGACATTAGGGCTCACAACAACTTCAGGCTGAACAGATTTATCCTTCAATCCTGAAAAATTATTTTCAAAGAACGTAATATCCCGTGACTTAATCAACCTCCGAGGGTTTTCCGCGCTACGGAAATAATAACTCCTTGGATCGTCTGAATATCCAACAAAGATATGTTCAGAAGTTTTCATGTCAAGCTTAGTTCTCTGACATGAAGGCACGTGAACTAAAGCTCGGCAACCAAACACCTTTAAATGAGACAGGTCGGGTTTACTACCACACCACATTTCATATGGCGTCTTACCATCAAGTGCACGATGAGGTGACCTATTCTTTAAATAAACACTAGTCTCAACAGCATCCTGCCAAAAAGCTTTCGACAGAGAGCTATGTGCTAGCAAGGAACGGGCCTTCTCCACAATACTACGATTGCAACGTTCACTTACCCCATTTTGTTGAGGGCTGTATGGTACAGAGGTTTCATGTCGAATCCCTTGAGCCTGCAAATAATCTGTCAGCTCCTTGTTGACATACTCAATACCATTGTCTGACCGAAGGGTTTGAATCTTACTGCCAGTCTGTCTCTCAACAAGTGCTTGGAAAGCACAAAAATACTTCTGAACTTCTGTCTTAGATGACATACAATAAAGGGATATAAAACGTGTATAATCATCTACAAAAATAATAAAGTATTTATTACCTTTAAAAGATTCAGTGGTCAGGGGACCACAAACGTCCGTATGGACCGATTCTAATGGTGACGAAGCCTTCTTATACTTTATCCCTTTGAAAGGCTTCCGGGCCTGCTTACCTTCTACACAAGGTACGCATGGTTCTTTGTCAACCTCAGTATACTCAACACCAACAGCTAGACCTTTTTTGAGTAGATCCATACCAATACGGCAGAGATGTCCTAGACGCTTATGCCAAAGCTGAAACTGGGACAAATTAGTGTGAACATTATAAGCTGAAACACCTTGCGGTTTTACTGTACAATCTAAAGTGTACAATCCACCACAAATAGAACCATGTAAAACAGGATCATTTATAAAAGAAACATCATTAGAATAATAAAAATTACAGCCATTCGTATCAAAAACAATCGAGAAACCTTTCTCTACTGCCTTTTTGACTGAGAGTAAATTACAATCTAGGCCAGGAACATGTACAACATTTTTAATCTTCTTGAAATCGGTTTTTGTGTCAATAGCAACATCTCCTAAACCCACAGCCGGCAAACTTTTACCATTTGCTACAGTTATCTTCCCATCACAGGGTCGGTAACTATTAAACAATTCAGCATGTGGAGTCATGTGAGTAGACGCACCAGAGTCGATAATCCACTTCTCAGACATCTGAATACTTGGTGCAGACAAAGCCAATTCCTTGACACCATCCAAAGCCAATTCCGTGACACATGCATCCATATTCCCTGAACTAGAAACATTCATTCCCTTATCTTTAGAACAATTTTCTATAGAGCAACTCGCCTTTGCCTTTTTCTCCTTCTTTTTGAGAGGACAATTAGGACTCTTGTGCCCTGGCTTCTTACAACGATAGCAAATAACCTGCCTGTTAGCATTCAACGCAGCCACATCATCTTTAGTCTCCTTCGTCATTTCACTCAACAACTTAGTCCTCACCAAATCTGTTGTGACTTCAACGCTCCCATTCTCAAGCGCCATTATCATAGGCTCGTAGCGAGACGTTAGACCTCCCAATATAATAGCTGCTAAAGAACTATCTTCTATAGTTTTGCCAATATCGGCCAGGTCTAGTGCTGTTGTAGTTATTGCATTTATGTAAGCTTCTAAATTAGAAAAGTCAGATAAGGTGTACCTGTACAACTTACGTTCCAACGACAGTTTACGACCCAAACTTCGATCCTCGTAGGATTTCATAAGAGCATCCCACGCTTGCTTTGCGGTCTTAGCTGGTCGAACAACCGAAATAGCAGCGCCATCCACAGTAAGGCATATTTTAGAAAGAGCCTTTTCATCCTTCCGTACATCGTCGGCCGTCTTATTGCCTTCGACAACTACTCCGCTTATGGTTTCCCACAATCCTTCATGGATTAATAGCATTCTCATTTTAAATTTCCACACAGTGTATCCTTCTCTATTACAAAGTATCGGAATACCATTTAGTGACATACCAGAAACTGCAGACGACATATTTTCACCACCAATCTCCTTTTAAATTCGATCGTAGATAAAATATACAGAGCTTCGTGCTGATAACGTGTTGTGATTGTAATAGGTATGATAATAGATATGAAGAATCACGTTCGTGGAAATAGGGAAATAAGAAAGGAAAAGAAAAACTCAGAAAACATTGTACGATGGTTGCTATTCAAACGTAAAGTTACAAGCATATTAAATTTCGAATATCTTTTTATCGACATTACAAATGACATAAAACCTAACAAAAAGTATCTTCCAAATAGATTTTACAACAGTTTTATATTCTGATGGATTTATTTTCCTACAACCCATAAACATTCAAATAACATTCAGGTATTCATTTTTAATTCAATCGTCTCTCCAGAGTATGTTATTATAAATTTGGTCAATAATATAGGAAAAAATATTTTTTATGGAAATAAGTCAAATAAAATCGAAAAGTCACAATACATCTAATGTGCATTCCCTCTAACCAACCGGTAAAGTACAAGGAATGCGCCATCTGCTTCAACCAGTTAATGAGTGCCCAGTTAAGATTTATTTAACCTTATTCTTTTACTTTTTACTACTTAACTTAAGTGAAAGCCTTATTTAATATAAATGTGTTATAATTAACATTATCACTATTTACTCTTATTGCTTTTATAGTTCAAGAATTTATCCTAGGCATGAGAGGGCTTATTTATAAATGTTGCTTAAATTTAAGAGACGTTTAAACGTAAAAAAAAACAAACACAACACAAACACACAGAAAAACAAAACACAAATAAAAAAACAGACAAAAACAAAAAAAAAAGTAACATCCACGCACAGCCAAACGGCCAGCAGCAAAACAGTAGCAGCAGCAGAATTTGTAATAGGAAGAGATTTACAGATCATTTTATTTATATATTTTTTTAACTTTACCTTTTTTCATGCTCCCATAACGGTCGCGAAGTTCTTTAGACTTCAAAGGATTTAAAAAAAATACAGTGTTTAATATTTGTTTTAATGTTTAGGAAAATAAATATGTATTAGATAATTAAATACCTCATTATACACACATCACCGATAAAGCTAAAAAGTCGATATGACATTAAAAATCGTGGGAACGCAATCCACATCCACACAGGACAGTTCGGTCGATACTTTACGAGACGTTTTACTGCCAAACGTTTATTTTTATCGATAATCTCTGCGATTAAAGTTAGTATTTATATCAAATAAATACTAAATCTAGATTATATCTAGCATTAATTACCCGTCATTAGAGATTTAAAGATAACATATGAAATAATAAAAACTTTTAGTTCCGTATAAATATAACGTAATGGTATATAGTTTAATTAAAGTTATTTGCAATAAAACGGCTGGAGTCATTATTCAGTAAGTTAGGTCTTGAAGTTCACTGCTCAGCTAAAATGTGATATTACCTATTTAATGCACCGATGTCCACATGTGTCCTCTCCGAAACACTCAAGAAAAACAATTTTGTAATGGCCCTTGTCATTAGTCTTTGAAATAGGCTATTAAAAACGGTTTACGGTATATTAGAAAAAGAAAAAAATAATTAGAGACGGGCAAAACATTTTGACAAAAATCCGCATAAACATGTATCCGAAAAGATTCTGATGTGTCTTATCCCTATGAAAGCTGCGGAGGTACCTTTTAGTGAGCAATTCTGTAAAGGTGCGCTATGAAGTTCATAAAATTGTGGTTTTATTTCTAGGCTTAGTACCTACTCAACGTTTTCCTACTATGAATGTTCTTTTAAAAGAACATAATTTTAAAATAAAAAGTTTTAAATATAATTTTAACGAGACAAGTTGTCAAGGTGTGTTTTCAACAGTAAATAGGCTGGCGACATAAAATAATTTTATAACTTTCCTTGGCGTTACTGTTTAGAATTAAATATTTTATATAGTAATAACTTAACATTGCTTATAATTTATTAACATTTTACAAACACGACATTATGACTTTTTATTAAAAAAAAAGGGAAAACATAACATAATTTTGACTTAAACCTAACAAAACAGAATAATAAGCAACTGGCTCCTCGTCACGTATTAAACGCAGCACAAGATGCTCCATCGCCCACCGACATGACATGTCTTATTAGATGTAGACTAATAACAATCTTACATCAGAGCCGCGTTATACTTAAGCGTAGTCTACATTTCGCACGTTGTTCGAGCGTGCACTATAAAGGCACTGGTTCGCATTGCCTGCATGCTAGACGCATTCTGTGTCGGTGACGAGTTTAGTACGGGGATAGTACTTGCTCCAGTACTAGCTTGAGTATGATGAAACGAGATGTGTCGGCTTACGTGCATATTCGGGGATGTCCATTTAGATTTATTGCATTTACTGGGTGCATGCATAGTGCATACAGGGATAATCGTCGGTTGGTGCTTCGTCATAAAATTGTCTAAGGGGGGCCTCTGCGAGTTGGCTTTGGCCCCTCGTACGCCTTTCAAATGTCCGGGGCCCGAGGGTCCCGAAACGTCAAAGTGACTGCTAAAGTTTGTTGATTATACAAGGAAAATTTACTTTTTGCACTCTGATGCACATTAACACTAAGCAAAAAGCTGTCAAAGTCAAATTAAATGCTCTATGGAGAAGTCCCAAGTCAACAAATAAATTACCAAAGGCGTTTGTGCTATAATTATTGATGAAAATGAGAATAGACAAAATCTTACACCATTTTATAACTCAAGAACGGGTGGACCGATATTTATGATCTATGATTTGTTAGATTTGTCTCCGCCCCGAATAGCAGAATAACTTTTAAAACACGGGTTTTTATTCACGAAACACAAAAAGAAATATGAAGATTATACATTTTCCTATTTATTGATTCTGAGGCGGTACGAACTTCGCCAGGTCAGCTAGCTATTTAATAATTAGAATTTATTTAATCTTCGACAGTAAAAACATTTTAAGCAATAGCAAATATTAGCACACCTACACGCAGAAGCCTAGCTGCCATATTAAAAATGAATTAACATAAGCTATTAAAATTTATGAGTTTGCTCTACAAATATTTCCTATATAATTACCAAAAGTAGTCATTGTCCTCTGAGAATTTTGACATCATATTATTTTTGTGTATTTTATGACAAAAAAATTAAATAGAACCGCTGAATAACCCCACACACTGGGCAATAATCACAAAAATATAAATAAGACAGCATTTTTTATACTAAACGGTTTTTAATTATCATATTATTATTTTCCGTGAAGGTTAGTTGGTTAATGTGTTGGTAATAAAATATTTAAATGTGTGCCCTGAGAAGCGTTGGGTTTGTCAGGTAATAAAATCATAAACTAGCTAGCTAGGCCAAAATATGTAGGAAAAATAAACATTCACACTCTAAAAAATGTTCGACAAAAAATCATCATTCTAATTAAATTAGAATCTACAGCCATGTGTATGGATGAGATCATTCAACAACCACAAATCAACCTGTTTAGACATTTGGTTGGGTTTATTACTCTAAAGGTCATTCATAATGTCGAATAACGGGGAAGCCCGTGTACACCGATGAACGTCCTTGACTACATATACGTTTTTTTTATACCTAACTGTTGTATTTGTTTTAAGTCACATAAATCTACTACTACGGGGTAATTACGTAACACACTATCACGTACGGATGCCAGCACCACAATCTGTCAGATTTCTTTAATAGATTTTCAACTTTATCGCTAAAGCATAAGGTTCAAAGTTGATTGGGAAAATCTGACAGATTGTGGTAGGTTGATGAGATGGCGTCTGTACAATGCGTGCCACGAAAGAAGAGACTTGACCCCGCCTCCCCCGCTGTTTCCGCCGCCCCTATGACGTCCGGGTCCCGCACTCAGACCTCATACCGCTAAAGATACCTTATATCGTGTTCTGCGCATGTCAAACCACGTGGTGTATCAAGTCTCTTCTTACGTGGCACGCATTGTAGCAATGGCTTTAATTTTGACAGCTCAACAACATTCATTGCGTTATTTACGTTGTTGAACGGCCATTTTTTTTAAACATAGAAAGCAATGGATTAGCTATATCCTTCAAAATGATTCAGATTGTGATTGATAGGTCTTATCAAATAATAACTGCAACGTTAGTTTAGCGCTCGCAAGCTTTAATGCTGGGTTGAGGGTTCTGGGCACAATCTCTGGTTGAGGCAAGATTTAAGAAATGCCTAATAGTAGCCCGGTGTCTAAATGCGTCAGAGGAGTGCAGAACCTCAGCCAGTATTTTAAGGCGAAAGCGAAAGAAATGTTCTTTAATTTTTTGCAATTTGCAGATCAGCGGTGCTATTCTGTAAAAATCTCACCGTGAAAGCTTAGGTGAAGTGAGCGAGGAGTGAGCTGTCAATAGTGTCAATACCTAGCAAAAAGAAACTCACTTCACCTAAGTTTTCACGGTGAGATTTTTACAGAATCGACCGGCAGTACCTATCAGGTTATATCTTGATCTAATTATGATTCGCGACGATAGCAAACATTTATTTTTATAGAATTTTAATTATAAAAAGTACTTATAAATAAGCTATTTCGTGAAATCACGACATTTGAGACCAATTCCAACTCCTTGAGTTGTATTACTGATTCTAATGATTATAATTATAAATCAAACTGGTTCCTAATTTAATTTATATTTGTAAAAATTTTATGACATTGATTTTTATAATCTGTGACTACAGTATGTGAGCACCATGTATCTATCACATAATTGATTTACTTGTAATTGCTTCTTTTTTAATTCTTTTTACTTTTTGTGGTAGACTAATTTTAAAAGAGTACCTATCGGTGGAGTTTCAGATTCTTCTCCATACGAACACTACCTTTTGGAAGAGGCGAGTAGAATCAATTCAATTTTACTGTAAGTTTTGACGTTCAAAAGTGCCTTTAATGTGCCTATTTGAAATAAATGATTTGACTTTGACCTTGAATTATTTAATGTTTGTTACGGTCGCGTATCATATTTTAATCAACACAACCTGATACTGCCCTGAAAATTGCAAAAAAAACATAAGTAATGAATTTCGCAGGCTGCCTTAGCGCATACCCCATAAATGGGACTTTTAATATAACTTACTGTCTAATTGTAGATCTATCTGCACATTTCTGACTAACATATCGTTAAATATAAGCGTGATGATATACCAACTGTAAATATTTGTTCAGGCTCAGTTCTACAACTGCTATCTTTAGCAAATAATGGTCGAGTAATCACATCAAGTCAGTTCAAACGCAGCACGATGGGCCCAGTTTTGTAATTACGACCACTGAATAGTGTTAACTAACCTAATGCGTAACTGTCCACTTCTAGGAACACATACTGTTTGCTGAGCAAAAGTTACTTGTCTTGATTATCTCAGTTTTCCTTTAAAGAAAGATCGACTCATTTGCCTAGTAATTACTGATGCAGACGTTCCGATTGCATCGGTTCGATATGGACTGACTGCTGGTAAACAAGTACCGGTAATGTTTCTATGTTACCGCAATCTTCTTTAAGCCCGGGTTCGCACGGACGCGAAGATTTTTTTAACTGCAACGTTAGGTTAGTGGTCCTAAGCTTGGTGTAGGATTCTGGGTGCAATCTTTGGTTCAGGCAAGGCTTGATACATGCTTATTAGCAGCCGTGTGTCTGAAGGCATCAGAGGAGTGCAGAAGACTCATCCACTATTAAGAGCGTTTACGCCGTACGGCATTTCATACAAACTGTCAAGCCCTTATTTTTCGAAATTAATGAACCGATTTTAATGAAACTTCATACGCATAAGCAGGATACAAAGGACTAAAAAGCCTTGCCAGCCTTTTTTTATTTTGTGTAATTTATTTCATCAACATAGCTCTCAAAACGGTGAAAGAAAACATCCGGCATGTCCTAGAAACAAAAATTCGAGGACATGTGTACCAACCCCCGCTGAGTCCGCATGGTGGATTACAGCCTACTCCCTCTCACAGGGAGGAGGCCAGTGTCCCAGCAGTGGGAATATTATCGGCTGAACATGCTACTGGATTTTCGACTCTCGGTGTTAACACTGAGAGTCGAAAATCTGATGTATAATCTAAGTCGAAGTCTATAATGTCTATAATGGCTTTTATTTTGACCAGTTAACAACATTCATTGCGTTATTTACGTAGCTGAACAGACAAATTTTTCGAATATATGAAGCCATTGCTTCAAAAATTTATATTTTTTTTTGTTAAATTTTTTTTCGTCAAAAATTATTATGTGTGTTATGTAATTAGGGTGTGGGTCGCTGGTGTGGGTCTTAAAAAGTCGCCCGTGAGTACGAGGGCTAAGAGTAGTTGTAGATCTTTACAAACAGCATCTGTATTTGAGATCTAAAAATAATGTCATTGAATAAAATCAACATCCTCCTCATCTCGTTACTATTATAACGCGGTCTACCTTTTACGTGATGCTCTCTGAGTTTGTGCTATTTGCTTTGAAGTCCTTTGCAAATCAATCTGACTGCGATATTTAGGCCCGTTTGCACCACAAATCACTAAATGCGTTTAAAGCTAAACGTATTTAAGACATCGTTGTGTTTCTGTCAATTGTTTATAAACGGTATATACATTTATCTTCACCGTTTTGAGTGCAGTTAGATTCGAACCCAAGATCTACAACCTAATTTGACCTACAAATTATTTATTTATTAAAGTGTTCATTCATTTACTCTTACATCTTCTAGTAAACAAAAACCAACTTAGGGCATGCAAACTGCCACAGTTTGCGAATGGCCTGAGTTGGACAATTGGCGTATGAACAGGACGTCAATTTTAGGGTGGTGACGGTAAATATTAATGTTAACCGCGGCACCCACGAACCGAGTAAGCAGGTTCACTGTTCACCCGTCAACCCGCATTAGACAAGCGTGATGGGTTAAATGTCTAACCCCCTCCACAAACATGATGAAGATGAAGAACAAAAGGCCCCAAATGCCCGGCGGCTCCAGTGGTGTTGCTGCTAATGACGGTGGGCAGCCTCGCCCTGGAGTCAGGGGTGCTAAGAATCCCCGGGTGAGATCGATCCCCCGTTCAACGACCACAGCAAATCAACCGGATACCGATAAACTACTTAACGTTATTACCTACAACATTCGTACTTTGAAATCTGAAGATCGTTTACTTGAGCTCGAAAATGCACTGACTGAGATCAACTGGGATATTGTTGGCTTATCAGAAGTGAGAAGAAGCGGTGAAGATACAATAGAGAGAGAAAACACCATATTCTATTATAATGGACAAAGTGGAGGACTCTACGGGGTAGGTTTTTTAGTTGCAAAAAAATGGAAAAACAACATTTCGGAATTCATATCCTACTCTGACAGGATTGCAGTCTTAAAATTTCAAGTTTCAAGCACACAAACATTATCAATCGTCCAAGTGTACGCTCCCACGTCAAGCCACCCAGACGACGAAGTAGAAGAATTCTACGATCTATTAAACAAAGCCTGTGACGAACATCGAAGCACTTGGAACATTGTTTTAGGTGACTTTAACGCTAAAATTGGGCAAAGGCAAGATCTAGACAACACCAATATCTTGGGTCCACACGGCCTCGGAGCCCGAAATGAACGTGGATCACGCCTTCTTCAATTTACATTTGGACAAAACTTATGTATAAGCAACAGCTTCTTCTACAAAAAACGTCACAGACGATGGACTTGGGTTTCTCCTAATAATCAAACTAGAAATGAAATAGACTACATTCTTACCTCAAATAAACAAATAATTAAAAACATTCAAATCATAAATCAAATTAAATTTAGTTCTGATCACAGACCTGTACGCGCAATAATTAAACTAGACGCCAAAATTAATCGGCAAAAATATATGAAAAATCAGATAAGAAAATTAAATAAACAATCACTCGTACTAGGAAGTAAACAATTTAAACTAGAACTAAGAAATAGTTTTGATATGCTTGATTCAAAAACTGAAGAAAAAGATGTCCAGCAACAATACGATGAAATAATACAAAGCTTAACTAAAGCCAGCAAATTAGTAACACAAATCAAAAACAAAAGCAAAAAACTATCAAACGAAACTGTAAAATTAATAGATCAAAGGCAGTCTTTGTATACAAGCAGAGATTTACAATATAGACTTAAAGATAAAGAGGTTAAACGTAGTATCAGAAAAGATATTAGAAATTACAACAATAGACTAGTTCAGGATGCTCTAGAAAATAACTGCTCACTGAAAATAGCAAAACAAGGGATTTCTAATCACAAGTCATGGATCACATATTTAAGAGATAGCTCTGGTAAAAAGCAAATGAATAGATCAAAAGTATTAGATATATGTACAACATTTTATAAATCCCTCTACTCATGCGACACTCAACCACTCTCAACACCCGATTATTTCTGCCCTGACAGTGTTCCACCTATAACCGGATACGAGGTTCATGACGCCCTCACAAAAATGAAAAACAATCGATCATGTGGCGAAGATGGCATTAGCACAGAAACACTGAAAATAGGCGAACCCATTCTCCTTCCATACATCACCCGGCTCTTTAACAGCATCCTGCATTCAGGTAGCTTTCCTAAAGATTTTTGTCATTCTAATATTATTCTGCTCCACAAAAAGGGTGATAAATCCGATATTAATAATTACAGGCCCATTAGTTTAATATCACATATATACAAAATATTCATAAAAATAATTGAAAATCGCATATCTGGAGAACTAGATAAACACCAACCCCCTGAGCAAGCAGGCTTCCGGCCAGGCCTTTCTACGACAGATCACCTGCATACAGTCAATCAACTCATTGAAAAACACCAGGAATATAAAATCCCGTTATACCTCGCTTTTGTTGATTATTCCAAAGCTTTCGACAGCATTTCACACACATCCATATTTGACGCCTTAAGCAACCAAAACATTGATCCTACATATATAAATCTATTACGCAATATTTACAAAAATAGTACAGCCGCAATAAAACTTGAAACCACCGGTCCAAAATTTAAAATAGAGAAAGGAGTCAAACAGGGCGACCCGCTATCTCCTAAACTGTTCACTAGTACCCTCGAAGAAATCTTCAAGAAGTTGGCAGCCGAATGGAGGGAGAGAGGCATTGTCCTTGGCGAAGCGAGATTGACAAATCTACGTTTCGCCGACGACATTGTTCTCTTTTCATCCTCAGCCACTGAACTTGAACGGATGCTCCAAGAACTTAGCAATGCAAGCCTTGAGGTTGGACTGAAGATGAATATGTCGAAGACCAAAGTTATGTGCAACGAAACACCTAGAAGCATAAAAGTAGACGGGGAGATAATACAACATGTCCAGGAATACCTCTACTTGGGCCAAGTAGTCTCTTTCCAGGCGAGGCAAGATAAAGAAATCTCAAGAAGAACGGAAAACGCCTGGAAGAGCTACTGGTCCTTGAAAGAACTATTTAAGGGTGAGTTGCCTATGGCACTGAAACGCAAGCTCATGGACATGTGTATTCTTCCCGTCTTAACCTATGGTGCACAAACTTGGTCTTTGACTAACATCCAGAAGTCCAAACTCAAGGTCTGCCAACGAGCAATGGAGCGCAGTATACTAGGCGTTAAATTAACGGATCGTGTTCGAAACACAATACTGCGCTCCAAAACAAAGATAGCTGACGTGGCTCAAAAGGCTGCTCAACTTAAATGGGACTGGGCAGGACATGTCTGCCGCATGCCGGACAAACTGTGGGCCCAAATAGCGCAGAATTGGTGCCCTGAGACAGTGAGGCGGGGTCGCGGCAGACCACGTAGGAGATGGCGGGACGAGCTCGATAGGTTCCATCAAATTTGGAAGGAGGACGCGCGGGCTCGCGAAAGATGGAAGGAGTGGAGGGAGGCCTTTGCCCAGGAGTGGGACAGTGCAGGCTAAACAAAAAAAAAAAAAAAAAAAAAGTGTTCATCAGGGAACTGTTCTGTGCTCTCTTGCGTCTTATTCTTTCATTTTAAATTAAAATCATCATCATCTGCCTAGCCTTTTCCCCAACTATGTTGGGGTCGGCTTCCAGTCTTACCGAATGCAGCTGAATATCAGTATTTTACATGGAGCGACTGCCTATCTGACTTCCACAACCCAGTTACTTCGTAATACGGTACCCCTTCGTAAGACTGGTTGTCATAGTTTCGGGCTTCTGACTACCCGTAACGACTGTCAAAGATCCATGAATGACAGCCAGGACCAACGGCTTAACGTGCTTTCCGAGGCACGGAGGGGTCACGGTACGTAAAGATGGCTGCGCGATGGGTGACCATCGCGTAGCTTAACCTGATCGATCGACCTGTGCGGCTGTTATTATTTAGTAAATTAAAATAATGTTAATAATAAAAATGTCAGCACGACAAACAATGGGAAACTTAATATCGTGTCCAGCGTGTCCTGTTGTCTGTACGTTACAGGAACTGATGGACGCTACTGAAGGTGCCTAACTCGTCGCCAATGTCTGTGATCGACTCTATTTAGATTGTCACCGACACGCTGAATCTAAAAGCTGATAATCTATTTTTTCTTAATGAAATATATTATATATATCACTTATTTTTCTAGTTCCTGTATACATTATGTATATAGCCGTTCTTGATTTCCGACTCGGTACATGGTCATTGATAAAATATGTGCAGATTTAAGGCCTATTCAAACCTGAGCGATATTCGCCGCCGCTGTGGGTAGAGGTACATACCGCGCGGGTTTCGCTCAGGTATTTAGTATCAAGTACCGCGGCTAGAGCGACCTGAGCGATATTCGCTGCCGCTGTGGGTAGAGGTACATACCGCGCGGGTTTCGCTCAGGTATTTAGTATCAAGTACCGCGGCGAAACTCGACTACCGCGCGTTATTCTACCCACAAGGATAGTGAAATCCGCTTAGGTCTGAACAGTAATATTACCGCATACCCACTGGGTTTTCTCTGCTACAGACGGTAGCGAATACCGCTTAGGTCTGAATAGGCCTTTAATTGTCAGATTCGAAGTATATTATAACCTTTATAGCCATGAGATTATCGGCATAGATTTCAAAATCCATTCTAGTTGTACCGAGTGTGTTAGCCAAAGTTATAAACATTAAACACGCTACCGGTTTAAAAAAATCACGTTTCAATCGTTAAAAATAATGTAAAACCGTAATAGTATCGATTTTATTATATTAATTCTAGGTCAGTTGTGATGGAAATAATTGAATATGTTAATGATATTATTTTAATGATCACCAGAAAATTATAGTATAATTTAAATAATCGTGTAATTATTATTGGATCGATATTAGAACCACGCTTAAAGTGTTCCGGTATTATATTTTATCATTAGGGATTCCGTACTCAAAAGGTGCCAACGAAACCCTATTACTAACTAAGCGTTCGCAGTCCGTTCGTTCGTCCGTCTGTCTCTCAGACCGTAATAAGCAGACAGTTGAAATTTTCACATTGTGAATTTGATTTTCAATTTCCCCTCTAACAAAAAATATAAAAAAAAAACGTATTTTTCGGCGATTTTTTGTCTTGTGGTACGGAACCCCTCGTGTGCGAGTCGGATACGCACGCACTTGGTCGGCTTTTTTATTAATACTTCAACTTACGATTCTATGGCTATCTTTAAATAGATCTGTCTCATCAGAAACGGGTTTCAATTAAAAAAGAAAACGTATTGTTTACCTAGTTGTGATTCATCGGAATGAGTCCAGAAGATTCGGAGTCACTGAGTAATCAAGTTTACGATGAAACCTGACTGAGATTATCACAATGTTTCCGCTTGATTATAACTTATGTTTGTCTATTTATTTGTAGGTGTTTGCCAACTAATTAACAATTGGGCTCTATGGTTCTAAAGTTGGTATTTCTTTATCAATATTTTTTATTTCAGTCTCGCGGTCTAAGCTTGGTCACGTGTAACACGGTAGCAAATTGCTTAGTATTATGTAAGCCCATTAGTTAAACAGAAGAATTCCATGAAGACCGATTCCGAAACGTCCGACCCGCAGACTTACGAAGGTTTTCTATATCGGTAAACGAGTTAAGGCTCCTACAAACAGGCGCGACACGCGATAAAATCGCACGCGACACAAAGGCACCGCAAGTCGCGCAACGAGCGGTGCCTTTGTGTTGCGCGCGATTATATCGCATGTCGCGCCTGTTTGTAGGAGCCTTCAAGCGGTCGGCCTATAATGTGACCTGCTACAATCCTGACATATTCCTTTTGCCTCGTTTACGTTCATAAATCTGGTCATACACGCACGCTAAGTCCGAGTACTGCGCGTCTGACCTTCCTGGAGAACTATCGAGAAAAATAAGGATATATAAATATCAATCTATAATATAGATTGATATTATATATCCTTATTCTTCTCGATAGGGTCCCATTAAAATAAATGGACAAACTTTTAGAAATCATTCAGACCAACAAAATAAGGACGATGGTAATAGCTATTTATTCACCAAGGGGAGTAAGGCACAGATTACTAATCGAGTGTGCATTTGAGGCCCGACGCGAAGCGGAGGGCCGTAAACCACACGAGTTTAGTAATCTGTACTTACCCTCGAGTGATATATACTGCTTTATACTACACTTGTTGTACTACATTAATAAATTGCTATCATTGTCACTGGAATCACTCATTTTAACTTGTGATTTACACCGCCAAACTTTAAACTTTACCAAGAAAATTGTTTCTACAAAATACGTCAACACTCAAAAACACTCAAAACACTCAAAAACACTCAAAAACACTCAAATACACTCAATAACACTCAAAAACACTTAAAACACTCAAAAACACTCAAAACACTCAATAACACTCAAAAACACTCAATAACACTCAAAAACACTCAAAAACACTCAAAACACTCAAAAACACTCAATAACACGCAAAACCACTCAATAACACTCAATAACACTCAACAACACTCAACAACACTCAACAACACTCAATAACACTCAACAACACTCAAAAACACTCAAAGCACTCAAAAACACTCAATAAAACACAAAAACACTCAAGAACACTCAAAACACTCAAAAACACTCAAAAACACTCAATAACACTCAATAACACGCAAAAACACTCAATGACACTCAATAACACTCAACAACACTCAAAAACACTCAAAAAAACTCAATAAAACACAAAAACACTCAAGAACACTCAAAACACTCAAAAACACTCAATAACACTCAGAAACACTCAATAACACGCAAAAACACTCAATAACACTAATAACACTCAATAACACTCAACAACACTCAAAAACACTCAAAACACTCAATAAAACACAAAAACACTCAAAACACTCAAAAACACTCAAAAACACTCAAATACACTCAATAACACTCAAAAACACTCAAAAACACTCAAAACACTCAAAACACTCAATAACACTCAAAAACACTCAATAACACTCAAAAACACTCAAAACACTCAAGAACACTCAAAAACACGCAAAAACACTCAATAACACTCAACAACACTCAAAAACACGCAAAAACACTCAATAACACTCAACAACACTCAAAAACACTCAAAACACTCAAAAACACTCAAAACACTCAATAACACTCAAAAACACTCAAGAACACTCAAAAACACGCAAAAACACTCAATAACACTCAACAACACTCAAAAACACGCAAAAACACTCAATAACACTCAACAACACTCAAAAACACTCAAAACACTCAAAAACACTCAATAAAACACAAAAACACTCAAGAACACTTAAAACACGCAAAAACACTCAAAAACACGCAATAACACTCAATAACACTCAAAGACACTCAATAACACTCAAAAACACTCAATAACACTCAATACACTCAAAAACACTGTATAATGCTTTCTGTCTCATTTTCTCCCACGTTAAATCTTATAAATGTCTCTTTTTACTGTCGCTTTTGCGTTTCATAAAATTTCAAGCCGCAACAATGCCAAAGAAGTTTTCACTTCAAAAACAAAACGCGTTAGTAATGAACGCATTATTAGCCTGATTTTCAGGGCAGTAATGAAATTCCATACAATATAACTGCCTAGATTTTTGAGAAGGTTTAATGAACAGCTTTCAAGCCTTTTAGTGGGGTAGTATTGGTATACTTACTAAGCAAGTGTAGTATAAAAATATATATAAGAAAAACGCATAGATACTTACAAGAAAAATAATCAGCTAACGAAAATAATGTGTCGGCAATTTATTATTTTAGGTCAAAATAAAATCACTTTAATCAGTGTGTTTTTTGCTTGGATATCTTTGGTTAGACGAACTGAGCGCTGTGTTAAAATTTGTCCATCTATTTTAATGGGACAATATAGGTATATATAACCTGACTGACTGATATATCAATACACAGCCTAAACCACTGGTCCTAGAGACATGAAATTTGGAGGGTGTGTCCTTTGTGAAGAGTAGGTATCCACTAAGAAAGGGTTCTTCGAAATTCCACCCCTAAGAAGGTAAATGGGAGAGGGTGAAATTTCACGCAGACGAAGTCGCGGGCAGAAGCTAGTCAATCATAAAATACACAGTCAGATTTCGCAAAAGATTAAATCGAAAAAACGTACAGGAAATGCCAGAAAATAGTTCTCTAATGATACAAAAACGAAAACACCGGCCAAAGTCAACTAAATCATTACTCAAGAGTTTGAACTGATTACCAGTAAGTCAAACAATCGGTCACGCTCACACGCTTGACGTGCCGATGACGTGACGATGACGTGCGGTGACGTGCTCGTCAAAGATCGGGATGTTTCGTGACGCATCGGACTACAGCTGCACGAGTTAGGTTGAAGCTGTAGTGATGAGCGAAGCGAGTTGGTTGGTTGGTACAAGTGGCAGGCGTGCAGCGGTTAGGAAAATAGTTGTAGAAGAAGAGACAAACCTGCTTGCCTGCTTGCCTGCTTGCTTGCTTGTCTGGGCTTTGACAATTGTTAAATCAGATATTTAACAATCTCTGATAATGTTAACATCGACAACATCTCCATTTTACTCAATTATGGACATGTGTCTATAATCGAGTAAAATGGAGATTACAAATGGTAAATGTAAATGGACCATGGTGGTTACAGAAAGATAACGAGATAGGTGGTAGAGATAGGTAGGTGGTATGTTGCCCATGAAAAATGCAAAAAGAAAACTAACAAAATCAAATTTTTATTCATTTTAAACTCAGATAAAAACATTACTTATTCTGCGGCCAAAAGTTGCGTCAAGTATTTCAACTAACGCTCTAAAATCAAGACGAATTATAAACAAAATTCATACTAATTCTGAACCTAATTACTGCATGCTATGATAATTGCACTACCATCACTCAATGTCAGTCTTATTTCTACAATTTCAAAATACTAAAATATCATTTTAAAAATTACATTTCTCGCGTCCAATATTACATGACCGCAACCTTTGAACGCAATATTTTTTTAAAGTAATTAAAGCATTAAATGTATATTAATAGCAATTATTCGATGACAACATCGCAAAATTATTTACTTCTTGGCGTCAGTGACTCATTAGTGTGTGTTGTTAAGATTGATCGAGTATCGTAAGCCGGAACTGTTGATTCAATCGATAATCGTTAAGAATAAAATCGATATTCGTTTGTTGATGCAATAAAATAAAATTTATTGTAATGCTTGCAATGTGTTGTTGGGTGTTTAATTTGAATTGATTTGGATTGTGTAGTTTAGCTTTGAGGTCTTGCGATTGATAGACTGGTGCTTTTTTTCCAATTGTCGTAGGTATGTAGAGCGTGGGAATTAATGATAGATTTTTGATGCACTAATCAAATGCTAAAACAAGTCTTTCTTACTCATAACAGGTATTATTAATATAGTTTTGCTAGCAGAAATGTATGTAGCAACTAGCAACTATAGAGGTATGAGGAACAGGATGTAAATTTCAGTCATACTCTATAGAAAAGGGAGGCTCAGGAGGCGGGCAATTGCCCGATGATTCAATCATGTCGGGCCGTTGTATATGCTAGTTGCTCGGTAAACTTGGAGATGCCACCAACTGTATAATGTACAACGTGTAATAATGAAATAAAACATTTTTGATTTGATTTGAAACTCTGCTTGCGAGATGCAGTATTTTGCGTGACGTCAGTATGGCGCGTGGTTCGCATGTGGCGTTGTAGATACCGCTACATAATTTATTAGATATCAATATAATTATTATGGAAGTAGACAGTTTCGGAAATAGTGCAAATTAATACCTAAAACTTTTTTACTAATAAAAAACAACCGACTTAAAAAAAAGCACTAAGTGAAAAATAACTTTAATTTCAGAAGTCGGTGTCCAAAAACGAAAATACAGAACCAACGACACCGACTTCCGAAATTAAAGTTATTTTTTGTAAAAAAGTTTTTATTTTTCACTTTTTAGTTGTACCTACCTAACCCAAACCAATTCATATACCTAACACTACTTGCTATGTAAATATCAGTGTCAGGAAGCTATTGAACACATTTGCCTACCCCTTCAAAGGGTACAGGCGTGATGTTATGTTGTGTGATTGGGTAAACAATACATACATATGCTTTAGCAACAATCGCGGTTGATTTGCTGGCATTTATTCAAGAGTTCGTTGGCTGTCTCCGGAACACGTCATCAGATCTTTACGAAATTTAAATAAGACCATTTCGGAATAAAACTCTTTCGAACACTAAAACAAAATTTGCAAATCCGTCTATATATGAGGGAGTTGTGCCCGAACATACATAAAAAAAAACATCCAGATTGAGAACCTCTTCCTTTTTGAAGTCGGTTAAAAATATTAAATATTGTGCCCGGTTGATTGCAATAAAACAGAACTGGCGAAACACACCTATGCCTTACCCTCGAGGGAATACAGGCTTAAAGTTACGTTGTTTACAATTACTATGAAATATTTAACCAGTTGGATGCCTAATTACAAATACAATTAAAAAGCCATTGTGTCTTGCTTGGATCAACGATCATACGAAGAGTTAATTGATAAATAAGGTATATTTACTATACAAATCAATACTATACAAAAGTAGGTAATTATCTTCATGGCTGAAGCCTTGAAGATTATTTCTTTTGATCAAGTCTCGCGACTTGAAGAAGATGAGCAATTATCAAAATCCAATAAAAATAAAATCCTCAAACAAGACAGCTGTTCAAATTACCATAAAAATCGTGATCCAATTTAAATTGTATTTCATTGTGACGTACGAATCTTAACGAGCGATCGTTTCGGCCGTCAACGTGCGTACGCGCAAGTTGACACCGCACGTCAAAATCAACGAAGTAGTGACAGACGAGTTAATTTGAACCCAACAGTTTAACAAGTGATGGGTTAGGGTTCAGTTTGTAAATGCGGTTAGATTTTATTAAATAGTGGATAGCTTTAACACCAAAAATAAAGGCAGCTAGAAATTAACAGGACTAATTTCCTGTCAATTTATTGCTGTCATTATTTTGCTGTCTGCTCCACCAACGTAACTGGAGCTCTTACAATTGGAAATGGAAACTGTATAATCGAAATATCATGTTAGAAGCTCGGAATACGTAAAAATGTAGATGCGTAAATAATTAACCTTTTGCAGTGGCCCAGTGGTAACGGCCCCGAGTTACAAGGTCGTGGGTTCGAACCCAGGCAGTGCCTTTACTTTGTGTACATAATTTCATCACCACTGCTCTTAAAACGTCGAAGGATAACATCGTGAGGAAACCGGCATGTCCTAGAGCCAAAAATTCGAAGACATGGGACATCTACCAACCCGCACTGAGCCCGCGTGGTAGATTACGGCCCATTCGGCCCAGGAGGCCTATGTACCAGCAATGGGAATATTATAAGCTGATTATACTAAATAATTATGTGTTCATAATTAATCATAATATTAGTTTACGATTAGTGTGTGAGGCACAATTGTAGAAACCATTTAAAACACCACATTAAAACATCTCATGTAGTCAAATAATCTTCATCTACGGAACCAATCCCACAAAAGATGTCTAAGTAAATTAAACGAAACCATCGTTGTCCCGATTATGAAAGGTTCTTAAACTTTTTTGGTACCTTTTGGGCATTGTCAGTGTTAATAATGAATTCGGAGTCATGTTTACAAAATAAATTTGGAAGTTCACTTGGGACGCCTGGCTTTTTTGACAGCTTCTTGACAAACCATTGTGTAGTTGTTGGCTCTCACCTACATTGAAGATGTAGGAATGTTCTAAGAAAACGTACGAAATAACATGGAAATTAATAACATAAATATGTGGTTCCGTTCATTCATGGTCGCTTAGTATCTATATCGTGACTGAGAACTTGACTTTATACAAACGAATGGTGTTTGAAGAATGATGATGATTGGTGATGTCAGTATGATATCATCAGTGGAAGTAGATCCTGATTCTCATGCATTTGAAAAATAAAGCAAAACGATCTCTTTGCCCTTTATTGATGACTGGAAGACACATAACCTAATTCAATAAGAAAAGAACGAAATTAATGGGACAGTCCAATACAGATGAACATAAGAAAACTAGAAAAAAAAAACAAAATACCAACGTTGCTTATAAAAGAAGATAGAGGTAACATCAACAAAACTGAGGCGATCAAATTCGGCGTTGTGATAGTTGTAGCTTGTAGCTTGATATGCAATCCATAAGCAGAGTTTTTAAAAGTTTGGAGCAAGATTTACAGGTATTTCAAAACTATGTCTCCAACATAGTTTCATTCATAAGCTGAGTCTACACACATCAAGTACCTACTCGAGCAATCTGTGTATCAATGGTCGTTCAACTGTCTCCCACATCTTTGATGAAATGTCATAAAATTGTGGAGAAATTGATGTCTATGGTCATTATGGTCCTCAGACCATTTGTGTGTAATTGTGAAGTCACACTTGGTTGTGACATTTTGCTTCAAGCTATTGCATCTAAAGGTATCAGGTAAGATGGATGGCCCTTAGCCAGCCATGTGCCAATGTACTTTATAGGCTATTTTATTTATTTTCTCATGAGGTAAGTTGTCATTAAATACATTAGTTTCGAGTAAGTTACCAATCTTACTATTGTCTTGTCCGCCAAATTTCTCTGCTAACTAAACAATGCCAAATGCGCATACAGTTTAGTGGCCAGTCGTATTTCCGGCGCCGTAGAAATAACTTGTGTTCTGAAGCGTCACTGTGCTTGTTTTTCATGATTATCAGTCAATAGACTTTATAGGTACTGGACACTGGAATTTTATTTACTACCTTCTCCAGTCACGATATCAAAGGACAGGAATAGTCTTTAAACCAATGCAAATGGTGGTTTAACAATTATCTGTAACAACTACGCAGTACCACGCATTTTCTGTTTTATCGCCATTTCTTTAAGATTTCATTTTTCTTACGCAATTGGCACATCCGGAACTGAAACTTACAGTCGTATACGCTCTTATATTGACTGAAGTGTTTGAACCAGATACGCTACAACGGAAAAAAGACATTCGAATTTAAAAATGAGACTTGAAATGCATTACAAGGCTCCATAATTTAATCCCTTTATCTTTGTACAGCGCTGATAACTTTCAATAAGTGACAGATTACACAGTTTTCACCACCGTTGTCAACTTTGGTGACCCACATATGGGTCAAAGTGATTTCCGTGGAATGGCCACACACGAAGTGACCCCTAAACTTAAAGCCAGTGCTGATGGGAGCCAGCGAAAAAAGTTGTTACTGCGTGTGGCATTTTAATGTCCGTGGTTCGATTCTCGGCTGTTGCTTTTTTCGAGTTAATCTGGTTTTTATTAAATTGATTTTTCGCGGATTTCGCGGTGTTGGGAGGAAATTGGTCGGGGCGTCTAATTTTTTTGGTGGATTCAGGGAATTGATGTTATTTTGGGCAGAATTGCTAATGGTTGAATTGCTAATGGTTGTAATCAACGTTAAACAGGTAGTCAAGGTGTCTATAAGCCCATGTATCGAAACACGACAACATCAAAGTAAGGTTTTGAAAAAATTTTAAAATTATTAATTTAAATATTTTTCGATTTCTCGCAGGGAACCCTAAAAATCTGTCACCATTCAAGGTGAATGACCTGATGTGTACTTCATGGAGAAACTCTTAGCCATCGCCGAGGTCACTGACACCGGACCAAATAAATCCACATTTTTGTGCGAAACTGTATTTATCGATTGAATTAATTAATTAAACTGTATTTATTATTTTTATATTTTTAACTAGGCTTCGCCCGCGTGTGTATCGAATATCCCACGGGAATGTACTACTAGGATTTAAAGTAGGTACCCTATATGTTAATACAGGTTATACAATATCTGTGAGCCCATCCATGTGGTAATCTTTGTGGTTCGTTAGTTACCTAATTAATGAACTACTACTGATTCAAACAATCTGAAAATGCTAATTTAGTTTTAAGAAACATTGACTATGTATCACAACCCCCCACTACTGATACATCATCTACCTAGCCCTTCCCCAACTATCTTGGGGTCAGCTTCCAATCTAACCGGATGCAGCTGAATACCAGTACCTATTTCACATAGACGGTCTATGTGAAATAGGTACTGGTATTCAGCCGCCCAATAAGTGGGTTGTGGAGGTCAGATAGGTATGTTTGACCTCCACAACCCACTTATTGGGTATTACGATACTCCTTGGTTAGACTGGTTGTCACACTTTTGGGCATCTGACTAATGACTGTCAAATCCCCATTACTGATTAACCATAAAAAAATAACCCCTTTCACATCGCCATAAACATAAGTTAGCCATTACTGATCACTATAATTTCTTATAAATAAAACAAGATACCAACCCACCATCTTAGTTATGCGCATCTAAAACATAAGTACAGGCAGTCTTCAATATTCCTCTGTAGTTGCACCTTTCTTACGCTTAAGGCGAAAGCGCCAGGGTAGCCCGCGAAATTCATTTTTTTTTTCATTTTTTGCAATTTGCCAGTCAGTATTAAGTTGTACGTTGATTAATATATGATTCGCGGCCGTAACAAATATGTATTATAGATAATTGCTTCATATTTTGCAATAAATTACCAGGGTTGTGTCATCGCGCTTCTATTTCTTTTCTATGCAGTCCGACAAAGACCGCGCTTTAGGTCATGTAGTCGCCTTAAAGAAATATAATAAAAATAGTGTTATATCAGCTGCTTATGATACTCATCTAAGTGTCAATTTAAGTTTAACTAAACTGGTACTTAGCAGGTGGCGCAGTGTTTTATGTAGTATTGCGATCTTTGAGTGTTGGTCGTACTGAAGGCGGATAGCGACTACGCATAACACCAAATTCAAGTGGAAATTACTGTAGTTTAAAGATATAGCCTATTTTGTGCCATGCAACCTTCGCGAGTCCGTTAAAAGTTAATGGAAAGAAATTTGACGACACGGTTGGCGCAGTGCCTGAGCGATCGACTGCTGCGCTGCGTGCCGCCGGTTCGATTCCCGCACGGAACAAATATTTGTATTGTCTACAGGTAGTTGTTCCGGATCTGGCTGTTTGTGTATGTGAAATTAAATGTTTGTAAACGTACCCACGATATAGGAGTAAATCCTAGTGTGGGGCAACGTTTTTAAAAAATAAATAAATTCGAGACAAACATTAATTTGATATAAAGAATAGCAGGAAAAACAGTATGGAGTCAGACAAGCATAGGACAGAAGATGAAACATATAAAAACGTAATTAAAGAACAGTTTTCTAGGAATAATTATCGAAGTTATAATGATGACAAACAATCTCGTATTGAGACCGTATGAAGAGCTCACCGTTCACATAACATATTACGCACGCCTGTATTTCGCCAAATAATGGGTAGGTTGGGTACACCCCATAGTAAATCAACATTTTGACGAGCCTACTTCCATAAACTGTAATCGATTGCCGTTGGTACATGCCTGAGAATATTACTGGCTGCTTTACATGAAATAATACCTTTAGCCATAATTCAGTGTACAGTACCCGGCGATAAATATTGCACATCGACCTTTACCTTTTTTTTGTATTTTATACAAAGAATAAAAATAATTATCAAAAGAAGCAAATCATAATTGTTTTAACAGCTCCTAATAGATACCGGACTGTTTGTATTTCGTGCGACAGAGATAACGCTCTACGAAGCCGAAATTAACTGATTGTGTCCTTCCTAAGGTCGATGTGCAATATTTATCGCCGGGTACTGTAGTGTTCGAGGAAACGACCTTGTTCAAACAGTGACAGTTACTCTAGCAAAAGCATGATCAGCGTATAATGTTCCCACTCCTGGCACACAGGCCTGCTCTCTTAGAGAAGTCTATAATCCACCACGTGGGCCCAGTGCGGGTTGGTAGATGACAGAGGTCTTCGAATTTTTGGTTCTGGGATATGGCGGTTTCCTCACGATGTTTTCGTTCACCGTTTTGAGAGCAGTGGTGATGAAATTATTTACAGGTTCTATAACTCGTAAGTCGGGGCTAGTACCACCAGGGCCACCACTGACTCACACACTTAACACTAACCTAGAACATTTTGTATGGCTTGTGAATATATTTTTTTAATATAAAATTCAAAGTCCTGACTGACGGATATATCAACGCACAGCTTAAACCGCTGGTCATAGAGACATGAAATTTGGAGGGTGTGTTCTTTGTGAAGAGTAGGTATCCACTAAGAAAGGGTTTTTCGAAATACCACCCCTAAGAGGGTGAACGGGGGGAAGGTAAAATTTCACGCGGACTAAGTCGCAGGCAGAAGCTAGTTGCCAAATAATACTGACAAGTGACAACTCAATTAGCTAGAAGGCGGATCTACGAAGAGTTAAACAGCTGGAGGCAAAATTACCAGTATGATCGTTCTTGCATCCCGCTCTCGCTTCCGCTTTCAGTTAGACGTAGGTCCTAGTGATGTTGTAAAGTGACAGTATTTGTGCACTTTTACGACATTTAAGTTCGACATTTTATTACTATCATTCGTGTTAGAATTGCTTGAACTTCACATCGTATAAGTGGCCATAATTAGAGAGCTGTAGACTGATATGGCTAGTATTTATTAAATTTTATGAAAGATTGTCAAGCTCCTCCTGAATGAATTCACCCGGAAAATGACTAAAAAGCGGTTATATGTACTTGGAATTTTCATTTAGGAATTCAATCATATTTCTTACTAATTTCTGCCTCATTTTAATCTCATGTAAAATATTGACGGTAAAGCTTATCTAATAGAATAATCTAATAAAAGTGGAGCTACCTCAACGAAATGGTAGCTTGGTGTGGACTTGGAGCTGTGCCCCAATCCACCTCGTATCCTGCTCTTTGTGTCCCAAAATATGTAGCCTAAGTCACCTCTGCGCTGCCATCGATAATGCCGTGGAAGTGACGAAGTTTTGGTTTAACAAAATTAAAAAAAAAAGTAAAGTTGTATTTATTATCCACATATGGATATTATAAATAATATTTTATAGATTTATAAGAATTTTTGTCAGATGGATAACTTTAGACTTGGAAATCGGCTTGACACACGATAACCGACTTCAGAGGTGTTATGTTCGTCTGTATGTATATTCATCGATATTAAAATAAATTCAAATAACTGTCAAAGTAGCGACAAGAAGAAGAAGTATCTAATATTAATAATAAAACCTATAATTTATTAAGTAAATGTATTTTTTTTAATTAATACAAATAAAAAACTCCAAACATTACCATAATCCAGGGTGTCAGCTGCCTCCATACAAAATTTTATCAAAACTGGTCCAGCCGTTTGAACGTGAAGAAGTAACAAATATATAGACATACACACACACACACACACACACACACACAAACTTCCGCCTATATAATATTAGTTTGATAAAAGAATTAAGGTACCGCGAAAAAAAAATTAAAAAGACAACAACAATTCTTCCTTTTAATGGAGTGGTACCTACACCTTCCTTAAGCGACAGATTATTGATGCGTCATCCACGCGAATGAAGTAGAGGGCACAGCTAGTAGAAGATTATAATAATATAACTCGACTTAGGACTGATTTTTCCAACGCCAGATTACTTTATCCGCGGAATAATTTTGAATTTTGGACTGTTCTTCTATACAAAAGCTGTCAGACGTCAATTTCATTCCATGAATAAAAATTATCTTTCGATTGAAAAATTAGTCCTTAGTCATATTCCATTTTATCCCCAGCTAACATAGATATAACACGAGTATGTACTAGTTTGATTTTATCCCCTGCTTGGACCATAAAGAAACAAAAGCTTAGTGACATCGCCTTAGAAACCAAACGTTACCAGTCAACAGTACTTTTCCTGCATTTTATGTCTAAAGAAAGTTGGCGGTTTGCAGCTAGTAGGTAGGTACTGAGCGAAACACCATTGTTACCGAGTTTCCCTAAGACTGAGTCTTACGTTACATTGTAAGTTTGTGTGTTACGACTGCGCAGCTAAATATTAGAAGTAAGGAAAGTTTTGTTTGTCATGTCAACAATAAATAGGTAAATAATAAAGGAAGACTCGGATGATGGGTGTTGTTTTGAACTGAATATTTCCGTCTTTTGTTTATAACAGAACTGGCTGCGCCCCGCGGTGTCACCCGCATAAGTTCCGATTCCGTGGGAATATCGGGATTAAAAGTAGACTATATGTTAATCCAGGGTGTCAGCTACCACCAGACCAAAATTAGTCCAGCCGTTTCAGCGTGAAGAAGTAACAAACATATAAACACGCACACACGCACTCACAAACTTTCGCCTTCATAATATTTGTGTGATGTATATGAGAGGTTGTCATATGGGGTAAAATTAGCAAGATATCGAAAATAATTCTGATGAATGGACCAAAGAAATGAAAATGTAGAAACAAATCAAATCGAATCAAACACAGGTGTACAATCATCATCATTATCGTCCACTGCAGCTGAAAGACGTCCACTGCTAGATATATAACATAGTTAAGTAAGGTTTGCCGAGGTCGGTCCTCAGATGGGTGACCACCGGGACTCCTCCGTGCCTCGGAAAAGCACGTTAAGCAGTTGGTCTCGGCTGTCATTCGTAGATCATTGACAGTCGTTACGGGTAGTCAGAAGCCCGAAAGTCTGACAACCAGTGTTGCCAAAAGGTATCGTATTACCTGTAACTGGGTTGTGGAGGTCAGATAGGCAGTCGCTTTACTTAAATACTGGTACAGAGCTGCATCCGGTAAGTCTGAAATCCGATCCCAACATGGTTCGGAAATTGCTAGGCAGATTGATTTTCTTGGAAGTTGACCTAGAATGATGTTTTAATATGTTTAGCGCTAAATCTATTTAGTGACTAGCGATGCAAGATTAGAGGCGCTTTAAGTTAAGAGGAATAGCGGCCGGACAGACTTTTTGAAAAATTCGAGGCTTGGTTCTCGCCTATTTCGTCCTCCAATATTGGACCAATTTAAAAGAGATTTCATAAACTGAATAAGAAGGATATATACTGTGTACCTATGTTTTTCTTTTTTCATTAATATTTGTCAAATGTATGTTAACAGCGATTTAATCGACATTTTTGGAGGCTTATAAAAATAATGTGTCATCAAAAAGAAAAACATAGGGACATGCCAAGTAGTTACCTAATATTTATTATTCTGTAAAAAATCATTGCTTTATGGTCCATAACTAGAAAGAAAACAGGCGAGAGCGTTTCTATGGAGAAACACCAACGCGCATTTCCTCTTAACGATAATATAGTTCCTTTTCTCTCACAGCAGAACCTATAAATTATGCAACCATAATATACATTTGCTAGAAAATATGAGATAAATAGTCCATATACACCCATTCTACGACTTGGTCTATCTAAGAAAAGGAAATTGAACCTCTTAATTGTCATGATAAATAATACGGAAAATAAGGTAGCGCAACCAATTATCGGCCTTGCTGTAATTATTGACACTTCAGACGTTTCATTAGAATAAAGATTCTGGAGACGCGTAATAGTAATAATTTGAGTTATTTAATAGTAGTAGTTAGGTTTTCTTATTTTATTTACATGTACTTTATGGGTTGTTATTATTATTATCAGGCGTTTTTTGATACCTTTATTTCTAATTGACTTCCTTTTTTTTCAGGTAAGAATTAAATCTTTATTCTGCTAACGAAGAGCCGATGAGGTTGCTTGGTAAGCTAATAAATTATTAATTACACTTATTGCAATTCAGACAAAAATTATTCATTCCAATTTAAATTTAAACACTATTCAAATGATAGCATAGCCCTATGAATTGCCAAACATATTCGTAAGTGGCAGTGGGCAGATTGCTCGCAGAACACATGGCTGATAGGGCCGAAAGGTTCTGGAGTGGCGACCGCGTACCGGAAGAAATACTCGTAGCATTGGAAAACCTCTCACAAGGTGGCTCGAGGACCTGGTGAAGGTAGCAGGAATCCGCTGGATGCGAGAAGCTCAGAACCGGTCGAAGTGGCGGTGCTTGGGGGAGTCCTATGTCCAGTAGTGGACGTTTTTCGGCTAAAATGACGATTCAAATGATGATGGTCAAAGACTCTTAATACAACAATGACATTATACAGGATATGAATCAATCTTAGACATTCTACTTCCTTATACTTCTTAACACATAAAAGCTCTCTAACACTCACTTTTAAGTCATCATCCATATTAATATTATAAATGCGAAAATGTGTCTGTTTGTCTGTCTGTACGTTACCTCTTCACGTTTAAACTGCCTGAACCGATTTAGATAAAATTTGGTATAGAAATATATTGAGTCCCAGACATAAGATAGTTTTTATCACAATATTCCCACGGGTTCGACACTTATGCGGGTGAAACCGCGGAGCGCTGCTAGTAAAAAATACATTACTAGAATTGAACCAGTTACAAGCCAAGATTTGAGCCAGTTTGTGCTTTGAAAACAAGTCAAAATTTCTGGGCAAGCTGGTGACTTTCATCGGCGTATCGTGGCCACACATTAATGTGAGGCTATATAATTAAGAGCTTGCATCTATAATTAATTATGGTTCCATACTGTCTAGTAATAAAATTTTACCAGTTGGGCTTTGATTTGATGCAACTCTGTGTAATTAATAGCTTTAATCAAAGGTTTTATGGTCTAACACATTAAAGCACGATTAATTGACGACAAAATGGTAAACTTGTGAAAAGTAATAGGCCATTTTCTTGGCATTTGTCAGGTTAACTTTCAATATTGTTAAAAAAACGTAAATTTTAAACATAAAAAAATAAACACGGTTATGACATAATTTGAAGCAAACGCAATAAAACGCAATCTTCAATATAATTTGCACAAACAGCTTTAAGTCTAATAAGAAATAATTTCAATTTCGCTGCGCATCAGCCGCACCTTCGCATGTCAATTCAAACAAAATGTCATAAAATACCAACTTTACATATTCAGACTAAAACAATAATAGAAACATCAAACGGTGCAATAAGCGATTTAATAATGCACAAACACACTGTCATGTCCTTATTATAAATGGTAATAACGTTTAGAAATTATCGATAGTTTAGGCTCGTAACTGTTTGTTTTACCCTATGTTTACATTCTTTTAAGGCGCGGACACATTATATAGCTGCAGTTTGGTTGCCAATGTTCGAAAAACCGCATTTTGTTTTACTTATTTTGTATACCTGCTATGCGCAGACGTCCATGTGGGTTTATATAATTTGCCCATGATTTCAATATACTATACGAATTTACATACTGTCACATAACAATCACAGCTTTTCACAGTCCACTGCTAGACACGGATAGCCTTGTATGATCATTCGTTTGTCTTATCTTTGAGATTTACGATCACCAAAGTAAGAATAATCTGTTAATGTGATGTGTGACCTGATTTCTTAGTTTTCCGTACCTATAGTGTGCCAACGGAACCCTATTACAGTACCCGGCGATAAATATTGCACATCGACCTTTGGAAAGAGACAATCGGCTAATTTCGGCTTCGTAGAGCGTTATCTCTGTCGCACGAAATACAAACAGTCCGGTATCTATTAGGAGCTGTTAAAACAATTATGATTTGCTTCTTTTGATAATTATTTTTATTCTTTGTATAAAATGGTTTTGTGTAAAAAGGTCGATGTGCAATATTTATCGCCGGGTACTATACTATGCTTTCGCTGCCAGTCCATGCATCCATCTATCTGTCAGCGGGCTATAAATCATGAACCCGTAATAGGTAGACAGTTGAAATTTGCACAGAGTACGTATTTCTATTGCCACTATAGCAATACGTAATAAAAATAAAGCAAAATTTAAAATTAAAGGGGGTCTCCGTACAAGAAATGAGTTCCTTTCGGCGTTTTTTGCTTTATGGTACGGAACCCTTCGTGTGCGAATCCGACTCGCACTTGGCATTTTTGTGTTTTTGTCCTTCAACAACCATTTCTATATGCAGGTTCTTCAAAAAAAAAATAGTTTCAAAATAGGAGTGACACAATTGCATGTTTTACATCACATTTCGATTTGTTTTCTTCAGCCAATATGGCCGCACCTCTTTTAAATTCTTAGGTACATCGGGTGTCGTGTGAAATGAAACTGGTCTGGCTAAGATAATTAGGTTTCTAGTGATTATATTAATTCAACAAGTAAACATAATTATGAATGTTTTAAGTGTTTTGCTTCGATAGTGTTACTTGAAATCGAACGAGGTTGTTCGAAAGAGCATCATTTTATTAATATTTTGCCAGAGAGAATAACTTTAATCTCCTGAAAGGAGCAAAAGAGTAGTCAGACAAATAGGGTTAAAAACATTTCAAAAAACCACTTGGAAACCGATGCGCGATGGTTCTTAAAATCATACTGTGCAAAACGTGCGACAAAATATCCGACGAAAACTCAGCAATTTTTTTTTTGGCGATTTCTGGTTTGGACATATAGTAAAAGTTATTCAAAATGATGAATACGTACAGACGCCAGCATATCAAGTTATCCGAAACTGTCAAATTTCCCCAATTAACTTTGAACCTTAAAGTTTAGCGATAAAGATGAAAATCTATTAATGAAATTTGACAGATTGTAGTAGCTTGATGTGCTGGAGTCTGTACAAAGACACCTTTTCCTTTTATTTATTTCAATCACACCTTATAAATGTGTACGTTTGTAAAGAAGTTTTTTTGCCAATACTATTAATAGGTAAGATCAAAATCTTAAGATACTTTTTCGCTGGGAACAAGAGTGGTTTCCTTAGATGCGAGTAAAACCACGGCCATTAACTAGTTTATTACTTTAAGTTACTGAACTGGGTTACCTCCTAATGTATATTACTATGTAAAATAGTACTCATCACCTCGAACTTTGACCTCTCATCCACTGGGCGTGCCTCTTATCTCCGAAGATCTACGTATAAATAACACCTGCTATTGAAAGTTGAAGGCCCCATTACAATAATGGCTAATGACTACATGCATAGTACTGCAGTTTAATGAAGATCCACCTGACCTTATGTGTTCACTTTCTAAGTTAAGGCTAAGTTAGTGCAAAATTAAGTTGAATTATTTAGCAGTTGCGGTTTATTTTTATGTTGTACATTGGTATAAGGCTCACACAGACAGTTGCGTCGCGACAGAGTGACGCTGTGGCGCCATCTACATCGTCACTTGCAAACTACGCATCATACTGTCGCATGTCGTCACACGAAATCCTGCATCGCGCAAGCATAGATAACCGCGCAACTATTATATACAGGTTGAAATTGAAAGCATGCGACCAACCGAAAAGGGAGATTGTACTGCAATCTCGGAAAAAAAATCAGCTGTTTCCTACATTTTGACGAGTTATGCGAATATAAATGTAGGGAACAGCTGATTTTTTTTCCGCAATTGCAGCTTTGGTCCCTTAGTAAAAGTTGTTCATAATGATGAGTACAATCTTCCATTTTGGTTTTGTCGCATGTTTTCAATGTCACCCTGTATACGTTCCGACATCAATCATCGGACAGCAACCCACCAGACATGACACCCGTCTGGTTATAGGATCCTCCCTTTTCTGTAGAGGATGAGTGAACTTTACACCCTATTTCTCATACGTCTATAACGCAACTCTAGTAGAATAATGTCTATGAAAACTTCATGGAAATTATTCTACCAGAATAGCATTGCACCTGTCTGGGGGAAGCCTTAAGGCACCGTCCTAATAGAACGCGAATGCGCGATCATCGTAGGTGCGCGCGAATTTTACTCGTACGAACGCGCGATCAAACATATTGAACTCGAATAGGTCTCCTAACTGACAATCGCACGACGCGGTCGCGCGACTTAAATGTTTGAAAATCTATAAAATACATAAATCTATAAAATAGGTCATATAAATATTTCTCGACAACAAAAATGGAGCGTCTCTAGAAATTTCTTTAGAAAAATGTGTTCCATTCGTTACGAAAAATGTTATTTGCTATTACATCACGCCTGTAATTCCCGTAGAGGTAGGCAGAGTCGTACCTACAGTACACCCGCATTTCTCCAGTTTTGTTTAAATCCCAGCCTATTGTCATCAACCGGGCATAATTGAAATTGAAAAGCTCATTGACACTTTGCCTGACCCGGGAATCGAAACCAGGATCGCATGTAGTAGCGCGGCCACTAGACCATAATGATACAACCTTAAAATTAAATGAAATCCGAAGTGTTTATTCGAGGACATTGTCGTGGCTTCAAAAATAACGCGACAAGTTAACTAAAATATTTAACTACTCATTCATTGAAGCAACATTTCGTAATACTTAGGAAGTCAAATAAAAATTGATTATCATAGAAATCGTGCATTTCGATCGTAATATTTGTAATCTTTTGAGATATGCGACCGCCCTCGTAAACGACATACCTATTCGAATTAAGAATGCCTACCACTTTACATGTGACATTCTTGTGGTTCAGTAGCGATTGTAAGCAAGCAAGCTTGGGTATAGTTAGTAATAAGTAATAAGTTCGATTATTGTTTGCACGGATTCGACAAGTCCACTCAAATCTGTGCGGTACTTTCCTCAAAATACCATTTCTGACGCTAATCTACAAGTTCTCACCAAGATTCTGACTGGACATCAAAATAAACCTCTGAGTGTGTTTCGCCATTTCTTCTCGGATAGGAAATGTCGACTCCATCTAGCTTTTTTTAATATAACGTGAAAAATAAAGTCAGATATCCTATTTACAGAACAAACAATTTCATCTCAAGAATCTCAGAGCTTTCGTCAAGCTTGTATATCATTCAAATGTTGACAAACGTTTATAAAAACCACGCACTAGTTTCCATTCCAATTTCAGCTAGAAAAATAAATTCCTAGCGTTTTCTTTGATACATTATTGCAACTCAAGAAAATGACAAAGAAATAGTTTGAATGAATAGTGAAGACTTATGTTTTAGTCAAGTGCACGACGAAGGTAAGTATTACTTTTATATTTAACGTAACTAACAACGGAACCCCTTACTTTGTTCGACTTGTCTTTAGCAGGTTTTTATGTTTATTGTAATGAAATAGGTTTAATTGTAATAAAAACTTTTATTACAATATACCTGTATTTAGGAATAAATCGAATTTAGAGCAGTTTGATGGCCAGTCATTATGACTGTACCATCAAGATTTACGATCATGATTGTACTAGATTGTCGAAACAAAAACTCAACTTTTGTCTTTTGTCAAAACAAAAAGACAAAAATTGTGTTTTTGTTTTGACAAAAGACAAAAGTTGAGTTTTTTTGTTTATTTTTGTCTACGACTTTTGACTACGTTGTATGTGTATATTATTTTTTTTTTGTAATTTGCGTTTTGCTTGTGCAGAATATACCATTTTTCCTTCTTTTTAGATTATGGATTCGTGTGCAGATTAGATAGATACCAACATTGTAGTTAGGAATATATTTAGGTACTTACAGTCATGGGGATTTAAAGTTGAAAAGGCCGACACTTAAACAGTTAAGTTTTAATAAAAATACACATTCATTTATTTAATTTTTTTAAACGGACATTTCTGTTCAATTTAGTGCTGCCATATAAAAAATACTGGTGTCATTCAGAACCATAACGTCTTATTTTAGTGATTATCTCCTATAGAGATCTAGAGCTGGCTACTATAATTCCAATGAAGTAATGATAGGTTATATATTATATTATGTATTTATTAATAGTGTGGCCTATTTCAATAAAAACTCAACATATAAAGCAGTAAAGATTTTAAGATAACGACGGGGACGGCGAATCTTAAAGACTTTTTTTTCGATGACTTTTTTATAAATGATGTTTCGAAACAAAGTTTATTTAATGTATATTTATTTATTTATTTAAAGTGTAAGCATGAAATGCTTGTGGTTCAATATAAAAAGTATTATTAAGATAAGATAAAAGTAGTAAAAAAATAACTAAATAATAAAAGATAGACAGAAGCTTTTAGTATCTTCACTTTAATTTTTAGTGACTGGAAAATCACTTTAACAATCTCATAATATTGCTTTCTGTTTTAATTGAAGGCATTCTTGACACTATTTTTTTTTTCTAATTTATTTAGTGATCGGGGAAGGTATAAAATTCAATTATTTAACAACGTAAAATAATTAACTTAAATAATAGCTTAATCAGCCCATAATTTTCCCACTGCTGGGACACAAGCCTCCTCTCTTCGAGAGGGAGTGGGCTGAAATCCACCACGCGGGCCCAGTGCGGGTTGCTAGATGTCACATGTCTTCGAATTTTCGGTTCTAGGACATGCCGGTATCGTCACGATGTTTTCCTTCACCGCTTTGAGACCATAGCACTGATTATGATAAAAGTTCACTCATCACCCGATCCCCAAGATACAGATCAACTGCCTAGTTTGGGGGTCACCGGCCAACCTATTCTTGAACAATATGATTATTAATTATTAAATTTGAATTTTGTAAAAATTATTTCTCTCGTAGATTCATTAACTTTCGCAAATTATCTTAAAGAAAATTACACGCACATGTCCAAACAAAGAACTACAAACCTTCATAATTTAATTAGAATCCAAAGAAAAATTAACAGAATTTCAAGAGGGACTAATCAAAACATATTTAGTATGGAAATTATTGACAGTCATACACATTTACGATCCTGACCATCATAAAAGTACCAACATTCCATTTTACTACAGAAAACTAAAGCTAATATACATACTGACAGAAAAGACGTTTCATAAAAGGCTGCGTCGTAAATAGAAATAAAATTAACATGGAATTACAATTTGTAAGTGAGCGCGGGCGACTAACGAACGATCGCAGCAGACTGCGACAAAAATGTCGGGAATGTGTGCTATGGTACTCATTTAGTTCAGTGAAATAATGTAATGTTCTGTTCTTGAATAGAAATGGCTGGTTTATGTTGTACCGTTTATCTGTTAATTAGTTTAGTTCCTTATGATTGTGATAGAAGGCGTTTGGAGTTTGAGCCTGATAGGTGAAAGGTTCTTCAAGATGTTTTGAGAGATCCGACTCGAAGGACCAAAATAATTTTGTTGTTGAATGAAACTCAACTAATTATGTTGACAGTGACTAAAAAATATAATAATGTAGGCAAATTACATAAAAAAACAACAAATTCAAAATCGCTGCACGCTTTCGATTTCGCGACAATCCGCCATTTCGTTGAACGCAAACGCACGGATGACTCACCGCCACAAATCTGTATTCCATTATTCAAATTCGAATTTTCATTTCGATCTACTATAATCGGATTTGTAAAAGTCGTGACAATTTAAATCCAATCTTAATAATTTCGTCAATCGATTTTCTACCTTATTACTATGGTTGTAAAGAATGTCAATTATCAGAATGGCTTGTGATTTAGTTACGTCCAATAATCACGTTTTAAGTTGGCTATTTAGCGTTCATTATGGATTCGTGTTGTCTGAATCATGTTCGGACGACTTATTTGATACAGGTTAGTACTTTGCTCTTTAGATTAATCAACGATGAGCTGTATAATGTGAAATGGAATATCGATTGATTTCTGCTGAGTTTAATGGATATTATTTTTTACATTTACTTTTACTACATATACATAATTCACAACAGGTTTTCATATCACTATAATAATGTGTGTTTGAAACTATACATAATGATTATGTCATCAATGTAAATAAAAAAAAACTGGTGAAACAATTTCAAGATTTTTTTAAAATTTTAGTATTAGTCTTAATTTCGAATTTGAGTCTATTCATCTATAAGGAACTGATAAAGTGATAATAATCTGGCACGAAGGTATCACAGATTTACAAATATTTATCTCAGGCCATTAGCCCATACACCTACTACTTGTTTTATCATATTTTTACATCAAAGCATCAAAGATTTAAGAAATTGATATGAGACACAAAATCTAATTTAAATTCACATCGAAACAACATATTTAGATACGTATTATTTGACAGAAAATTAAGCAAATGACAAAATATTAATTTGACCATTACCTTCGCCACCTCGTTCGAATTTAATATAGGTTATTATGCCGTTAATGTAATGTTGTTCTAACTCTGCAAAGCTATATTTTACGTTGTATCAGGGGTTTCTATTTATTATAATATATCCCACGAATCGTGACTTTATTCATTTGTTTTGTAGGTTTTTTGTCTTCTTGTGAGATGTCTTTCTATTTATTGAGTCAGATCTTCAATCCAGTTTTTTTTTCTGGCAAAAAAAAAATTCACTGCTTGAGAACAACTTTTAAGTATTCTTCCTGATAGAAATTGTTTGTTGACATTCATCATCATTTGCCAAGCCTTTTCCGAACTATGTTAAGGTTGGCATCCAATCCAACCGGATGCAGCTAAATACCACTATTTTACACGAAGCGAATGTCTATCTGACCTCCACAACCCATTTACTGGGTAAGACTTGTTGTTTACGTTCACGTCACATGTTTATATCTTAGTAAGGTTAAAAGTTGGTTTTCATTGCTATTCTTTCACTATTTTCTACGGTGAACGATAGAATAGAATAGAATAGAATAGAATTTTATTTTGCAAATATGGGTAATACATAGTTCTTAAAATTATATTATTTTAGCCCAGCCACATTTTACCAATCGGCATGCAAACATTTAAATTATTATTTATATCATTATTATTAAAACTTCTATTAAAACTATTAAAATTTAAATCAAAAATCAAACATGTCATTACTATTACAAATATCAAACAAATAATTATTATAATTCCAAAATCAAAATGTCAGTAATATAAATGTCAAAGATTAAAATGTCAAAAATTAAAAATATGTCATACATAAAAATTTCAAAAATCAAGATGTCACTAATTAACAAATATTTTTCTCCGATAGGAACTCAGTTACACTGTAGTACGTTTTATCTACCAAAAAATTCCGCAATCTACTCTTAAATTGTGCTGTATTTAAAGCTTTCCAACTACTCGGTAATTTATTGTAAATAATGGGGGCCATGCAAGAAACGCTCTTACGCATCTATTAGATATGAATTAAAGCATGTTAAGCATACCAAATATTTTAATGACAGACATAATATTCTTGGTAACTAGGCAACACGTATTTAGTCTATGACACGCCTCCGCCGTGAATCCCAGGAATCAGAGGCGCCGGGAGTAGCTGGTCGAGGTGGCGCATCCATATGCGTCCACTGTCGGTCTCTATTTCGTAGTGGAGGTTTCCCAGTCGACGGGTCACTGTACCAAACTCCCACTTCCTTCCTGATACAGAGTAGTTGCGAGCTTGCACTCTGCCACCGACTGCAAACTCTCTCACCCCTTCTCTTCTGTCCCTATGTAGTGCCTTTGGTGGGGATTTGATCTTGGCTGCCAATCTCGTTCTTACCTCTCTTCCGAACATGAGCATATAGGGCGAGTCGCCTGAGATGACTGGCGTTGCCCGGAGAAGACTTCTAACCGTACGGACTTTGTGCAGTATCCCACCAAAGAGAAGGGGTGAGAGAGTTTGCAGTCGGTGGCAGAGTGCAAGCTCTCTCACCCCTTCTCTTCTGTCCCTATGTAGTGCCTTTGGTGGGGGAGAGTGGTGGGATACTGCACAAAGTCCGTACGGTTAGAAGTCTTCTCCGGGCAACGCCAGTCATCCCATCCTCGTCGCCAGATATTAGATATGAATTAAAGCATGTTAAGCATACCAAATATTTTAATGACAGACATAATATTCTTGGTAACTAGGCAACACGTATTTAGTCCAACTGGCCCTTGGCAAAGAATACACATTGATTTTGCAGGCCCGATATCGGGCTACAACCTTCTTATTATCGTAGACGCATTTTCCAAGTGGATAGAAATCATCCCTACAAAAACTACGACGAGCGCATTCTGTATTCAGATACTAGACGACTTATTCGATACCTTTGGATTACCTTACACGCTGGTGTCGGACAATGGAAGACAATTTGTCTCTCAAGAATTCCAGACGTTCTTATCTAGCAATGGCATTGTTCACAAAACGATTGCACCCTACCACCCCGCAACTAATGGACAAGCTGAACGATTTGTCCAGACAGTTAAAAGATCACTGCACAAATTGGAGGGGGAGAGTGGTGGGATACTGCACAAAGTCCGTACGGTTAGAAGTCTTCTCCGGGCAACGCCAGTCATCTCAGGCGACTCGCCAGATATTAGATATGAATTAAAGCATGTTAAGCATACCAAATATTTTAATGACAGACATAATATTCTTGGTAACTAGGCAACACGTATTTAGTCTATGACAGCATCAAAGTAGTTCGACATGATACCTGACATAATTTGCTGTTGTCACGCCTATTCCTTGGGAATACAACAGCCAGGCGCTCAAAACGAGATGGATTTTGCTTGACAAACATAGCTACTTCAAAAATATAAATACAGGGAAGTGTCAAGATTTTATGTAACCTAAAATAAGGCGCGCAACTGTCTGTCGATTTCAGTTTTAACAGTGATCGGAGACATCTTTTCTGGGCCTTAAAAGCTATATCTCGATCAGTTGAGTTCCCCCAGAAAATGATACCGTACCGCAAGTGCGATTCAACTATTCCGTAGTAAGCCGCAAGAAGTGTTTTGACATCTACTATGGAGGATAGTCTATATAACATATATGCGGATGAACTCAATTTTTTACACAGACTGTCTATATGTGCTTTCCAATTTAAGTTGCAATCTATTTGCAACCCTAAAAATTTGGTATCCTCTGCTTCCTCGATTTTGTCATTTTTGTAATGGATGTTGAGATTAGTTCCGCCGGGAGTACGTTGTCTAAAGTGCATTATTTTTGTCTTACCTAAATTAATATTTAAATTATTTTCGTCTAGCCATTTAATTAGTGCGTCAAGAGAATTATTTATGTCATTTTCATATGTATTTGTACTTTTACATGGGATTGTTACAGTGCTATCGTCTGCAAACATAGTTATAGGATCTTCAAGGGCCATGGGCATATCATTAACATAAGTAATAAATAAAAACGGGCCTATCACGGTTCCTTGTGGAACACCGTATGAGATTTTACGTTCTCGAGACCTTATAATGTCCTCGTGTTTGGTAACTATGTTAATGTTGCTAACTTCAGTTATTTGTGTTCTGTTTTCCAGGTAAGATTTTATAAGTTCGAGCACGTTACCCCTAATGCCATAGGCTTCTAATTTATTAAGTAATATATTGTAATGGACATAATCGAACGCCTGGGTCATATCGCAAAATAAAGCGCATATGGAGGATCGTTTATCCATGCTACTCATAATTGGATTCAAAAAATCGTAAATTGCCATATTGATGGTTCTGTGCTGTCTGAATCCTTTTTGTTCTTCGCAAAATAAATTATATTTTTCCATATAATTGTATAATTCCCTGCAGATATCTAAGCATTAAAGAACTTGAACCTCCTACCCTTGACATTATCTATGTACGTTCTTCAGAATAGATTCAAAACATTGGCGCCATCTAAACCAAGAAAATGATGTCATTCGTGCAAATATTAATTGATCAATATTAATATTAGCTCCAAAACCTAATCCGCTTTTTACTCATAATTAATTTAAATTCTCAATAAATCGTATATCTTAAATAATCTATTATTGATTCTATTCTAAATGTCAATTGATCTAGTTTTCAAGAGCAAGAATTTCTATATTCGGTTGTCGAGCCAGTAGCTATTAAGATATTAGGTTACTCACCTATGGAATTAATATGGTGTTTAATTCTGACGTTAATATGATCGGTGTCTTCTGATACCGTAATATTTGGAGATTTTAATTTCCTAACCGCCATGGGAATAGCTTTTATGTAATAATCGGAATTGATCACGCTATATTAGTGTAGCCTAAAGTGGAATTGAATGTAGGTTGCAAAAAAATATAGGACAAGAATAAAATACTGGTCAATGAATTATTATAAGAAGTCAGACATTTTATCGTGATATACCGAAAGATGTTTTTTAAGGTGTAAAGTTGTTCAAAAAGATATGTGCATCACTTACATTAATTAATTGATTACTCTAACGTTTTACACCGCGACTTGAAGTAATCTTATCGTATCTTGTCCGCTTGAGTGTCACCGGTAACAAAATCATAATTTTTAAAACCGCTCTGATTTTTATCCCCCTCGTGTAACGACACGATTTTAATACAGTCATCACCCCGAAAAATCTCTGCATAATCTTTTGATCTAAATTCATACAATTATCCCTACTTATTCAACAATACCGGCTAACATGACCCATCGCGACACTTAACCGGTTTACATACAAACTTCACCATTGAAGGGTTAAGTGCTGTTTTTTTCAAAGAATTAAGTCTATTATTATAATATTATGCCACTTATACAACAATGAGGTACATACCAGAAGTCAATATTTTGTAACTGGTTCAAAAAAGTTGTAATAAATTATTTTTGAGACAATAGTTATGATTTATTACAGTTCGCCTTAATGTCATGGATATGGGAAATATTTTTTTGATCTTGAACGTTGATGTTTTGGTCTGCATTGTATTAAAAAGCTGTTTTAATAAACAAGGGGTATGACCTCTGGAGTCGATGAAGTACTTTGTTGGTACCGCTACTTTATATTCATCTATTTTTTTATGTTATCTTACAAATTATTGTCAAGTTATGTTATGCTGAAATATATACAAAATCAAATCAAACAAAAAAATCAAATCAAATCAAATCAAATTAAATTAGCTAAAAAAAATCCGCAGACATGATGAGTCAAGTATGAGTAGAGAAAGTCCGGTTTGTCTTTTGTTTTATCATGTTTATATATCGATAACCATCATGTCTCAACACGTCTGCGGAGTTTTGCTAGATAATTTAAATTGACCTTGTATATACACGGATGTCTGGAAGGATTTGGGAGCGGCCTTTGCACAGCAGTGTGAGAATCGGTATCGGCTTTGATTCATTGAGCAAACTCATAATCCTTTCATAATTATTATTCTTAATACCCGAATAAATACGTTTATATTAATTAACATAGATTCTGATACATCAACCGCAGACGGTACGTTGGACATTATAAATGTATGAATAATATTTATATAAAATATAATTTACATAAAAAACACAATGTATATTACTATATTATGCATTTGTAACTAATTAATATACTTAAAATTGTGCTTAAGTGCCAATTAGCATTCTTATAAATGGCGGAACACCCAAATTTTGGTGTCAAATATCTTAGACAATACGAAATCTCCAGAATAACGATCATATATTTTGTTTTAATGATTTCGAAACACGATTAGAAGAAAGCTTACAAATTACAGAATTGATAATATTTTGACTCTCCTGATTGCCTCTCCGGTATCGATTTAGTAATATCGTAAACAATTTAGAAGTCAATTTTTAGCCATAATCGGTTTAGTAGCTTTATTATGGTGTTATAATTTTTCCAATATTATTTGTCCGCTTATAGATATTTTCCACTTTTAAAAGCTCGTAATTACATATTTGGGATCAGTATGTCACCGAGACCTTTATTCAGATGTCTAGCTTTCTGGGGCCTAAAAAGGCCGCTTCGGCGGAATCATAAAAGGATAACACTATGAATCTTAAGAGACAGTTAACTGTTAAGTTAATCGTATCAAATCCTAGTGAAAGATTTTTCAGTTATTTTTTTTTGTCAGTCTTTATATCAATCAATCCAATCCAAATCTAATCCCAATCTCTTTGATTATACGTAGTGAAGCTAAAAATAGAAAAACACGGACTATCGTCGCCATATTATGATTCATAATTGTTATCCTTTTACGATTCAGCCAAAGTGGCCGTTTTAGGCCCCCAGTTCTACGCTTAGCGAATGTCATTTTTCCTGTTTGAATGTTCAACAAAAATGACTTTCTATCAATAAAATGATAGATACCTATCCTAAAACTTGCATTTTATGTATGAGGACAAATAAAACTTTTTACCGAATGACATTTCAAATCACAAAGCTACGACTCTTTGAGTTTCAAAAGTGCGTGTCCAAACATAAGTGATCCTTGACATGTTGTGACTTATCTATTGTTGATATTTTTCATCCAATGTGTTGTTGTGTGAACTCGAACTTAAGTTCTGATCGGCGTGTGACGGCCATTTGTAACGGTTTGTTTGCTGATTAGTATAATTGACGGGTGGGTATCATCTGCTTCTTCGTGGTTAAAAGATTTGGGTGTTAAGTCATGCTTTGGGTATTGCGGTTTAGAACGTCAGAAATTTGAGAAGTTCTTGCAACGGATCATTAATAGCTTTTACATATATCTAGCTATTGTCATGGTGATTGTGAACACAACTATCTAACAGAAAAATAGGTATTTATGTACTTATTATCTTCTTTATCATTGGCAGCCTTGTTCCATCTGAGTATAGGATTCCTCCCTTGTGTGCCATGCTTCCCTGGTCTGTGCGAAACGCATCCAGGCTTTGCCCGCGATCTTCTGTAGGTACTTATACTAAGAAGTAGATAAAATTTATAATGACTTTTCCTATTTACTATAAAAAAGCTATAAAAGTTCCGCTGCAATAACGTTTTATGAACCAAAATTCGGTAAAATTCTAATAATGTGGTCGCTTTAATGACATGAATATTCATAATTAAATTAATCAGTTATTTTTATGAAATACGCAAAGTTATGCAAAATTATTTAAAGAAAATCAATAAAGTTTTTTAATTCTTTTGTTATATTTTTATGTTTCTAAATACGATTAGATCAGTCATCATCATTGATTTTATATTTTATAATAATTTATTTTTAAACGATCCAAGTATTAAATTATTTAATTGATTCAGCCGCTCCAATTTAAGAAAATTATTGAATAAATCTACCAACCCGCACTGGGCCCGCGTGGTTGATTACGGCCCACTCCCTCTTACAGAGAGCAGGCCTGTGTCCCAGCAGTGGGATCGTAATAGGCTGATTATGGTTGTTTAATGATATAAACCATAAAGGAGATGAACGAAAGCCAACAAAGTGAATAATCAAAGAAACTCAGAGAAATAAAACCATATAAGGCAGAGATGTTTAAAAAAATCAGCGTCTACTATCATTCGCCATATCACCCACTGCTGGGTATTGTAGGCCTCCCTTTTCTTCTGTCATACTTCCCATCCCTAATCCAGGTGTTTCTTGCGATTTTGATGGTATCAGCAAGCCAACGCGTTTTTGAATGACCCTATACCTCTAATAGAATAGTTATCATTAAACCACGATGAAACCCTTCACTCACTCTTTCCCTTTACCGATAATATTAGCAAATTCAAATGTTACAAGAATAAAAAATATCGAATAAGTACTTAAATCTCCGCAACTTGAACCATCTATTACTAAAACATCTCAATCTATTTTTAAAATAAAAACTGCACTTACCAAATACGTGTCAGATTCAAAAATTCAAGCACGTATTTCAAGAATTCGGCTCCCTTCACAAGTTTGTAAGTGAAATCTTGACCCGTTGTCGTAATGACATTTTAATAGAGCAGAGTGATGATGAGATCTAATGAGGCTCAGTTTTGAACCGATTGCCGTAATGATATGCTTTGGGCGTGATCTGTTATACTGGTCAATTTTATTACGGTTATTTTTTTCTGGTGAGAATATAAGGTAAGTGTTGCGTTTAGTGACTGCGAAGCTGATTTCGTTTTGTAGGTTACATAATAACTTAGGTGTTCAACAATTTTAGGAAGATGAAAAACATTACTACAATCAATTCTATTTTATAGTAAACTTTGACGTGCAAAAGTGCCTTTTATGTCCCTATTTGAAATAAATGCTTTAACTTTGCAAAAAGTTATAACGGGAATCAACATAATATCTTTATACATAGAATCTTAAACTTAAATAAATAATCAGATAGTCTGCTAGGAGCCGCGACCTCATCTACATAGTTTTAAAAAATATAATTGACGTGTAAAAGTGTTCGTACAAACCTACTTACAGAAAATAAATCATTTATCATTTTAATATGTTGGTACTATTATCAACGTAAGAATATGAACTCTGAAGAATGCCCAGGATGAAAACAGAAAAAATATTTGAGACAGATCACACATCCTAAATAACTACAAACCACAAATCCACAATTGAACTAAAAAGTACCCTTACCACATGCTCCAGTATCGCTCTGATCAGGACCCAACGATAAAAAAGATGTGACCATCAATCCTTTGGCCGATTTTATTTGAGAAACCCAACATAATGGGGTCGCTTGTTCGTAACAATTTATTATTTCGCCCAACAATGGTTCACAAAGGCATTGTTAAAAGTTTACCAACATGTCGCGTGATTAATTCTAGTGGTACGGATAAGTGCTCCCTTTAAATGTTAGCTTTGAAATCATGGGGTTTGCTTATTAAACGTTTTGTTGACGTTTGAAGTGTTTAAATAGTTTGAAGGGCTTGAATGATAAAGTTTTATAAGGATCGATTTGCACAAAACACAAGCCACTGCAAGTAAAACAAGACGTGGCAAGAATAGACTATAATATTTGATGGACCTATTTAGTAGTTGTTAATCCACCTTTACAACAAAATCACAATGATGAAAGGCGATGAAAAGCAAAAGTTAAAAAAAACAGAAACAGACATAACAATGTGATAACAACTAAATGGACCAATTTAATAGAATTAAACTCAGAATTAAGTTATTATACCTCCTTATCTTGTAACCGAAACACCTCGAACAGCACGTAGACGCACGCACATACAATACACCGTCCATTGCAACATATCAACCGTTTTTTAGATGCTCCACAAAGAAATAATCATAAATAAACATTACCAACGGTACACTTTAGATTGAGTTATATCTCATTGTAACTATTGAATTGATCGTGACTGATTCAAATCTGATACAATTCATTGATTTTATAAAGAGAGTCGACGAGGAAGATGTGATTGATGCTGTACTGTTCAATATGGAAGGTCCGTTCAAGTCTAATGAAGTAGTTTTTGTAATGGACTTCTTGAATTTCTTTAGAGGTTTTATTGAATTTATGTCAATGAGCGTTAACGAAACTATAACTGGAAAGTATAATTGAATAAGTAGTAAGATTTAATTGGCTTTATATGTGTGTAGAGAATATTGATTCAGAAGAGGTATCTATAAATACAATTTGGGACTCCACGCTAACGCTATTTTGCCGCCTGATCTTATAATGTTTTTGAATCTTCAAGTCCCAAAAAATTACCCTGATCACATTAAATTTAATTACATCAGGCTCATGTTACGAATTTTTAAAATTGCATTAAATGCAAACGTTGGTTGCTTAAGCCCCGTCAAAATTCTGCATCATTAGTCACTCAAAGAATTTAAACGTCAATTGAACAAAAACAAACTAAGCAAACAAATTGAAAATTCCCACATACGAAGGTGAAAACCCAAGGGCAAATATGAGATCGAATATCATAATAAATGATCTTGTTAAAGTTCAAACAAATATAGTTCTTAAAGATGAACATAAAGAACCTGAAGTAGATTGAAACGAAGCAACTATCGTTAGTGAAGACGGTGTTAAAGTTTACAATCAGAACAGAGTTTTGTGTGATGCAGTAAAAAGGCTATATCCACATGTGTTCTAAGTGATTAATGATGTAACTACTGAACTATTATCACCGACGGAGGAAGCGGGACAATTGTCAATGTAAGATCTGGACAAAAAAGATTGCTAAGCGGATAATACTGCTGCAACTTGAAAATTCGAAATAGGATCAGCCTTGTTGCAGGGCAGCAAAGGTGGTTTTGCTGCAGCATTTCTTCAGTTTAGTGCAGATTTTGGTAAGAATCGGGTTCTAATAAAAAAAGTTGACTAATGATTCTGGTTTGGGATCAAATATTCATGCATTTTTTTCAGCGATCTGACTTGTTTTGTTCCACTTAACGCTTTTTATAGTGAGCATCTGTTGATGACATTAATTTTTTTATTGTGTTTGTTTGTGTTTACCGTTGATATCCTTTGTGACGTACGATCTATAGAAATTATGAATAGGAAAGGTTTTAAAGAATACTGTGCTACAATAGTTGCTTCATTCCTAGTTTACTTTATCGTATATTTCCACACTACGACTAATATTACCCATTCCAAAATTAATTTAAGTTTTACAATTCTTCCATAGATAACATTGATTGGTAGCTCAGGAGTTAGGGTTTCAACTGAAAATGTAACTCCTGTTTTATGTCAATATTGTTTTCTATCTCGTTTATTTATTTTATCACTCAAATATTTTTACAAAAAAACATATAAAATATAACAAATGGTAGTCAGCCGATATTGGGAGCAGGGTCTATTATTGTTAGTTCGCGTAGTTTTACTTTATTTCTAATAGTTTTATCTGAATAATTTTGAAGAATATTGCTAATCCATTGCTTCATATATCTGAAAGATTTGTCCGATCAATAACGTAAATAACGCAATGCACATTTATTAGCAGATAATTTATTTTATTCTAGAATTGTCTGCTCAAAAACAATACTGAGCAGACAACTTTTTTTAATTGAACTATCACATTGAAAGCTATTGCGACATACGCATTATTACACTGCAGATCTCTGCCAACTCTATCAAAGAATAATAATCCAATGTCAAATAAGTATCTATCAGAGCATTACTATGTATTAGCAACCCAGTTACCACAATCCCAGATTTAGTACCTCCAGTTATAGGTTCACATTTGTATGATATTTATAGGTGCACTTTTGCACCTACGGCTACGGGTGTACTAACGAACCCGTTGATATCTTACGTAAATAACGCTAGTTTGTATGCCTTTTCTTGTGGATAATCAGATGGGATGGATGGAACTTGCTTGCCTTGATAACTTATGTAGCACGCAAAGGCCTTTGAAGAGCTTGATTCGTTCATTTAATTTAGAATGCTGGGTTGTGATTTAGAAAATGTTGATTGAATTTTTTGGAGCCTCATACTGGTGAAAAATTTCGTCAGCTTTAGTGATCTTCAGAATCTCGATCCTGATACAATTAATATAATAATTTAATCTATGTCCAATTAGGTATAATAATGTTGTGTATATCGTCACTACTTTAACACTTGTATAATACCGTCTATTATTGTCCCACTGCACTCCAGAGAAAAGGCCTATTCTCATACAAAGAAGGCAGAAGTATTGATCACCACGCTGGCTCAAGACGAGTCGGAGATTTAAGACTTACATTGCTATAAGTCCAAGTTTCCTCACGATGTTTTCCTTCACTGATGTCAGTAATATCCAAGATAAACTCAGAAAGTACATATGAATTATATTATAAATTACATATATTATACAGTATATATTAATTGCCTAACACTGGTTATGATGACTCGGAACAATTAATATAAAGACCCTGACCTGACACTAAATTAAACGCAGCATAATGGAACAAACACGCACACTTACACACACACACCAGACACACACACACCACAGACACATCACACACACACCAAACAAACATTACACATACACACGTACCGTACCATACCTGAAATCACCTCTCTAGTCTCCACTCTGGAATTCGTACTCCGAGCCCCAAGATACAGACTGTCTAGTTTGGGGCTCACTAGCTAATACTATATTGTTACCTAGTTGTAGGTAATATTTTAAGCTACTCATGCCGTTTTAACTTGCTGTGTATCAGTGAACCTTATTTACTGTATTACCTGGACAATAAATATTTCTATTTCTAATTGAAAAAGTCACATTGGTACTTGCCCGGTTTTGAACCCACAACCTAGTGCATGAGAGGCGAGGCGTCAACTACTGATAAATAAAATACTAACCAAATAAGCAGCTGCACAAATAGGGCAGATTGCAAATCTGTGCTTACCTTCTAACTAGCAAGAATCAATAACATCAAATCAAATTACATTATTAGTTTCTCACAGAAATCTGACTGAAAGTACCAGGCGATCATAACCATAATGGAGGCGTAAATGAAAATATAAATAAGTGAGTTAAAATAAGGCAGATTACAAATCCATGTTTACCTTCTAACTAGCAAGAATCAATAACCTCCAATCAAATAACATTATTAGTTTCTCACAGAAATCTGACTGAAAGTTGGTACTTTCAGTCAGATTTCTGTGAGAAACTAATACTGTAATTTGATTTGATGTATACGTTTAATAGATGGTGATGATCACCTGGTGGTGATCATCACCATCTTGGAGGCGTAAACGAAAGCGTGAATAAGTGAGTTTATTCTTAAAGCGTACGATATTCTATCGTGCTCCGAATTCAGATTAGGAATTTTATTACGATTGCCACATCCATACTAATCTAATATTGCTTCCCACACAGCTGTTTGTAGGTAGGGATTACGATAATTTTGCAAATTTAGATAAAAACGTAAGAGCAAAAACTAGATCATTAAAAAAACCTTTTCTCAAGTAGGTATATTTTCTAATCTGGTAAATGTTTGCTCTTCTTCAACTTTCTAACCACACAAATAGAACAGAGTACTAAAACATTATCAGGTTTACAAAATTACATATAATTTTCTTCAAGTTTCTGCTTGACCAGATTTTCACTTGTAATTTCAAAACCGTTAATGATCATAAATATCATAATAAACAATCAAAAAAATCCACAAACATTACGCTGATTTGACCCAACTCCTATTACCAGAAACATCGAAATCAAAGCAAACACTACTGTTTTAAATCACGACTACTTAGATTTATGAGCAGCCGCTGCATGTAATTGCCTCCTTCTCATTATAGTTACATCTGCATTGATTCATCGCGTTCAACAGCAATAACGTAAGAAGCACCAGAAGGCCTAATATCGTGTGATAAAGAACTCCCATAAGTTGTCACATGTGATCAAAGATAAAGCTACCATGACTAAAGAATTTTGTCAGAAGTTATGAAACAAATTAGATACAGAAGGAACAAGATTTAATCTAATGGGACAAATTTTTAGACGCGTAATTATTTCCAGCCCGCATTCAATTGTTTTTAGCTAGTTCATCAATCAACTCAGACTATCGCAGTCCACTGCTGGACATAGCCCTATCCCAGACTGCGCCACAACACTCTGTCCTCCGCCTTCCACATTCAGTCTACCCCAGCCACCTTCTTCAGGTCGTCCGTCCATCTAGCTGGGGGCGTCCCACACTACGCTTGCCGATACGCTATCTCCATTTCAGGATTCATCTACTCCACCGGCCATCGGTCATTCGACACTTCAGTTTGCTCTCTGCAAGCTGTCGGTAACTCCGCAAGCTGCAAGCTGTCGGTAACTCCAATTCTTTTTCGGATAACTTAATTCCTGATTTTGTCCTTCAAAGAGACTCCAAGCACAGCTCGCTCCATAGCGCGCTGAGCATCCTTGAATTTTTTTATCGCTATACCTTTCAATTTGACAGTTCAGCTACGTTCGTGGTTTAAGAATTTCCTTTAAAACCCTTGGATTGTTGTGATTGAAATTGTTTTTTTTGTAATTAGGATGCAGTTCATTATTGAAGTTCAACGTTACCAGCTTTAGTAAATAAAGATGCCACTTCACAAATACATACTTACTAAAAAGACATTCACTGCTACTAAAAAGAAAACTAGAGGCTTGGCACTATCTGTATAAAGTGTACCTTCTGCATTCACTTTTTTAAGCCAAATACTGTCGAAACAAAATTTTACTTAAGCGCCATTTGAATATCTTAACATGTTAACGAATAGGCTAAAGGTACATTTTAATAAATCCAAAGAAAGTTTTTGGAGATAACGTTTTGTTTGTGTGTGTTACTGTTGACTTGTTGATACAATATTGTTGGAACTTTGACCTAGAACTGGGAGAAATATATCTTTAAACTGTATGGTAATGAAGCACACCAGTTGAATTTGGTATCAGCTGTATAAGTAATATAGAATACAAATCAAGCAGGTAAGCTCTGGAATGCCATAAATCTCGGTATCGAAATCTCTTAAATTATTGTAGATTTATGAAAGCTATTGTAAATTACAGATATTGTAGACTATTCGAAGAAATCACAAAATACTTTAAAAATAATTACTAATTTGTCTGAGACAGAAATAAACAGAACACTACAACAGACTAAAGATCATTTATGTTCTTTCCTAAATACAGATTACTCAGTAATCTAGCTAGGTGAGCAGCAATTCACCCAACAATTCGTTGTACCTACACCATATAATTAATAATGCATACTTTCTAGGTTTCTAGGTGTACTACAAAACCTTCATATACCTTAATAAATTTATTATTATTATTATAAATACATTACATATATTTTTATGTCATTATCCATTTTGTTTGCATCATTTTACATTTACAAAATATTTCGATAAAATAAAAGCGGCAAACACAAAGACAACATTACAAGCTTACACAGTAAATGTAAATAATTCAGATAAAAAACTCACTAATTAATTCCTAACAAAAGATAACACGACACCCACTTAAACAAAAGACGTTATTACATTCTATGATAAATACAAATACTTTAAATAACTATGAATATGGATTTTATAGCAGTTTTTACGACTTGGTGCACAATAACATTGGTTAACGGAGTGTTTCCTATGAATAGTGTAGCTTGACTTTATTGCTTTTGAAACAGTTTTCGCTCATATACTGGAATACTGGTCTGGACATTTTCATGGTGGTCGTATATTTGCATAATTTTCAAGCTGTTAACGGAATTCCTAGCTGTATATTTACTGTGCATTGTTTAAACTATAGGAATTGAAGAAATGTTGTGGTGTAAATTTTGAGCGCTTTAAGGTAACTTTTGCTTTTGTATCTCTTTAATTGAGTTATCTGTACCTAAAGTCGGTTGTACAATTTTTGAAGTGAAAACTTCTTTAGCGGCGCTGTGTATGTACTTTTTTGGAATGGGTAAAAACTTCTAAATTCGCGTCAGGTCACGTGACCCTGATCGAAAATTCGTAAGACGTAAAACCCTGATCGAAAATTCGTAAGACGTAAAACGTCAACGTCTCGCCCACAGCCTCGATTCTAACTGTCAAATCAAAAAGCTCTAAATATTCGGGCGTAGACTGACAAAAATAATAAACTGTACTTAATTTTTTAAATATTTCTATTCTTTTACTACACAATTGAAGCTACATTTATTAGAAGAAGCTAAGAAAAGTGATAATTTGAAGAAAGCTCGACAGGCGAAACAAATACGAAAGTTTAAAACAATATTCCGTGATACAGATTTTATCCATATTTACAGGCTTTCTGAGGATTTAATTAATATATTGGAAGATGACTTAACTCCATATATGCGTCCGCGACTTCGTTCCAGTGGTTTAACCAAGAGGCTAAAGGTTTGTTTACATCTAGGTTTCTTGAGATATGATGGGTATACCTCACCACACACCAACAAAAGCCTATTGAATTCCTGATGTTTCAGATATTATGCACACTATCATTTTTGGCTAATGGAAGTTACCAAAAAATCATTGGGAAGAATGTAGACACATACATATCTCAGTCTTCTGCCTCTAGGGCAATCCACGAAGTTATTATTTACAATACAATGATAACTTAAACACAAGTCAAGATTGCACTTAATTCTAGCTTCATTCATTGATTTCAGGTGACTCAGGATATCCTCAAAGGCCTTATTTAATGACTCCCTTTAGTAATTCAGAAACTGAGACTCCAGAGCCATTACAACAATTTGCACAGCAGTGCAAGAAACAGTGTAGAGGACTATTGGAATCCTGAAAGGACGGTTCAGATGTTTATTAGTACATAGGGTATTGTACTATGATCCTATAAAAGTGGGAGAAATTGTGATGGCTTCCTGTGTTTTAAACGACATATGTAATAGAGCCGGGCTACCAGCTCCTATGATGATGAGACCAATGTGACTTAGATGAAGAATCTAGGTTACTTGGAATCCTGACACATCAGGCTCCAACACATGATGACTTAGAGAGTAGGCTGATAAGTAGGCGAGATTTAGTTAATCAATTATGGCGAGCATGTTGTATCTACAATTTATGCGTTCCTTTACAGATGTGGTTAACGTGTTTAGATAGAATATACTCACCATTATTGATTAGATACAATAAATAGGTATTTAAATTATTAATAAAAATATTATTATAATCAACAATTGTCATAACATTTAAGGTGTGTATTTAAAGTGTGGTGTTTAAGGTGTATATGATTAGTATAATATCAATAGCCTATAATAATATGTGCCTATTTATACCTTAGTCCCTATTTTATACTATATAAAGCTCGTTTGTACTATATTTTTAAATGGGTAAGAGTGTATACAGGGGTATGAGAAATTAAACAGATAACTGCATTATTTTCTTTTTTATTTACTATTAAAAACAATCAATCAAATCAAAAATCATTTATTCAAAATGACTTTTGATATTCAGTTAGAAAAACTTGATTCTATACAATAGTAGGTATGCAAAGTAATTAACATTACAAGAAACAGGACATTTAATTAAATAATTTAGTATATACAATGAAAACTACCCAAGCAAAACAAAATTAAATAAGTACCTAAATAAAAGCCTGCAGGCATAAAGAGCATGCCCGCTAACAAACATTGACATTTACTACAAAAAAACAGTTCTTATACTTAAACTTCTTAACATCCATCTTAAATAAACTTAAAATTATCTAAACATAGTAGTAGATCCATGTTTCAGAGATTCAACTTCCTCGACTGATGGATGCTCATAAATCCTGCAGTGCCTGGGTCTGCCTTGACCATGACTCACTTATTTCCTTAAAAGTCGAACATCCTCTGCTGGTTGTCAATAAGAAGTCTCTCATTTTCCAAACACCTCTCTTTAATGGCGACAAAACATTCAGTCAGGCTCGCCATTTGGATTGCCTTTGAGAAGGTGGTGAGTGCTGGATCAGACGGCGGTGTGCCGTTCGATGCCTACGAGATGCTATGAACATAAAAATGCAACAAATTACTATACAGAGGTAAAACAAATATGTAAGTATCATCAACATCACATCACTCTCCCTCTAAAGGAATAGATATTACAATGTAGTATACATATTAGATGTAGTCTATATCTTGATCTTGATTGAATAAGGGCTGCTGTTGAAAAAACCTACAGAAAATCCCAACAAATTGGCCCAACCCGGGAATCAAAAGTGAGACCACTACTATGTAGTGCTTTTTACACTAAACCAATAATTAACCAAATTATAATTAAGTTAACCTTACATGAAGATGCAATTGGGGCATTACTCCTATGATGACGCATTGCAAGACTGCAAGTGGTGATCTAGCCTCAAACTGTAATCCAAAAAAAAGTTATCTAAATATCCATTATAAAGTTAAAACATATTATTGTAAGACTTTTATTTAAAACTTCACCTTTTGTTCTGTATTAGGCTGGTTTTCCATTAGCACATTGTCCCTATACAAAGATGGGCCTGGTTGTATGTCCGTTCGCCCTGCAAATATAACATTACATTATTATAATTATTTTATTAGAATTAACTTACTGGTATTGAAGGTGTGGACTGTTCGGTCTGGAGCATGCCTCTAGTAGATTGTTCTACAGGCAGTAATTGGTCAGTAGGTCGTCTTAGGGGTTGCTTAGGACTCTACAAAATTAAATATGAAAATTATAATTTCCAAGTACCTATACAGTTTTCATATTATGTAATGAAAGTACCTATAGCACTTCTTGGCATGCTAAAACACACAATGTTACGTTACAACAATAAAGTTATACGTACATATTATAGTAAAACAATAGCTAATCATGTAATTTACTTAAATTTTATTAATATCTCGTGTATCATACAATACTCGTGGATGAGACAATAGTAATAATAGCCATACACTATCAGTGAAAAAATCATAATACTCACATTTCATTAGGTAGTTGTATTTATCCTCTTAGTCACAGAACTACCTATGTTAAAAGCACTCGCTGATACAAATAATCAAGCGACAAGCACCCAAAAGTTTAAAAACTACAAATTCAAGTGATTTTGTTAGCGTCGCGTCATCGGTTGTTATTGTTATGTCATGTTGACTTTTAATTCATCGTCGCGTCGCGTTGCACGAATAGAGCAAAGGAATCGTCATTCAGCCTTAAAATGTAATAAGAAATATGAAATAAGCTCTTTTAAATATGATATTGGTTATAGTTTAACTGTATTCCTTATAATACTTAAAGATAGACCTTTAATATATATTTTAAACCTATAAAACTCTCAGTTTTCTTTCTTCTCAATTCTCAGTACCATGTGATTAGCGATGATGGTTCTGGTAATGATGATGATGAAAAAGTCGTTGAAATTATGGATGGAAGTTGATTTTCCTAAGAGATAAACTTTTTAATGTAAAATAATTGTAATAGTTCTGAAGTGTTAAATTTTTAATGTAATATAAATTGTCATGTTTGTGTACGATAGCGCAATAAATGAATATTGTATTCCACCACATAAATAATAGTACTTTTATACTGATAATGAAAGCAATTCGTACAAAATTATTCTCTAACCATTTCAAAATATTAAAAATGCACAACGTTAATATTCAAGTTTTCACTTCTGCCGGCACTCCCGGAGTGCAACCCGTCGTTTTTTTTTCAATAAACTGCTTTTTAGCTTTGTATCTACTTAATAGCAAAGAGTTTATGTTCTAAAAATTGTGCTTCTGTTGCAATTTTGAATAAATATTTTGCTTAAGAACTAAGATTAAAATGCTGAAGTGTTAATCGACTTTTGTTGCTGACTGTACCTATCCCACACAAATTCGTATACCACTACTAACTATGCCAATATCAGTGCAAGGAAGGTATTAAAACAACATCAACATACACTGAGTAGAAACAATAAGTAAACTTGAAGCTTACTCAAAAATTACCCAACAAAAGTAAAGTTAAATTTGGGACCACTGCGAAAACTTCCTCTATCAAATATAAATAATATATTTGCAAAGTCGGTCTACAGTTGACGAAAATATCGATGAACACATATAAAAATTATAATTAGGTACAGACGAATTGAGAACCTTCTACTTTTTTAAGGAAGCTGGTTAAAAATAGGTTATAAACGTAACATAACGTTAAATAGGTAGTAAACGCAAGTTACATTTATAAATCTACTTTTCGAATACATTGGAAAATCCTTAAACGACAAGGTGGTTTAGCCGTCGATATTTCCTATACCATATCAACTCGTATGTAACAATTACTAATAAACTAAAATAAAACCCAACAATTTTATCCGTTCGCCTTCAATGTCAATAAAAGGTATATTCCTAGAGTAAAATAATCTGATGCGTATCCGATCTTATGATTCAGATTACGATCTGAAGTCAAATTGTGTTTATATTGTCGTAAAATTTGCGATATACGCTGTGGTCACAGTTTTTAGTGCTGCTCCTATGATGGCAAGGACTGGCAAGTAAACGCCTTATTTAGCAAGTACCGAAGATCATTTAATAGTTTTGAGGTTATAAAACCTACTGCTATGTATGATTTGTTTGTTTTGTTATGTGATACAATTGCACGTTGCATTGCGTACAATGATGGGGTTATAATGTTTAATAATATCAATATTAGTAGGAGTGGGCTTAGCTCGATATAGAAATACATGTTTTTTTTTTCTTTAATTGAGATTTTGTCATGAAGGGTGGTCTTTCGCGATGAATTTCTTTTTGGGGCTTCGTACCCAAAGCGTGCCTACGGAACCCTATTACTTAGCCTCCTCTGTCCATCCGTCTGTCTGTCAGAGGACAACGGTTTCGTGTGTGAGTCCAATTCACACTTGACTGGTTTTTTATTGGTCCTTCTTCAAAAACTTTTGGTATTTGAAGTATTAATTTCTGTTTTGGAACTTATGACACTCTCATTTAGTCTTATTAATACTTATGAAAGGTTTTATAAGAATGGTGTTTGATGCAATAATCAATCAGAATAATTGGTAGTTTTTGATGTTTGCTACTACTTTCTAACACCTATCTTCCTCCTAACACTTAACTAACAAAGAAATAACTAAATCCAAAACGGAAACATATTTTTAATCAGCAGAATTCCCAAGCGTTCTGACTGTACCGTGTCAAATCACATCATTTATCAAACGTTAGCTCCCGGCCTAACATTTAACTGCCACACACGCTGAACAAATTTAACAACACCTCGAATTTGAACCATATTTTACAGGACATGGAGTTGAAAATCCTGTGGTGCTGGAAGCTTTTTTTTTCAAAACTATCAGGGTTTGCACAAGTATTGTTTATTGTAAAATTGTCACAGAAGGACAGATGCATCGTAAATACTTATTAATGATTTCGTTGAAGCTTAAGTGGATGTGAGAAATCGTTTTGCGGAGCGAGAAGTGCTGTGTCATTGTGGGTTTTTTATTTATTGGGAATAATTGTAACTGAGGAGTCTTTGGTGAAAGAATTTGTGAGCGAAGACGACGTGGTTCTAAGATTTAAGAAGATTTCCTTGTATAAAATAGAAGGAAAATTAATATTAAAAGTTTTGATTGTTAATAATCTATACTATCACACTAATATTGTAAAGGCGAAAGTTTGTAAGTTTGTCAGTGTGTGTGTGTGTGTTTATATGTTTGTTATTTCTTCACGCTCAAACGGCTGGAGCAATTTTGATAAAATTTGGTATGGAGGTAGCTGACACCCTGGATTAACATATAGGCTACTTTTTATCCCGATATTCTTACGGGATCAAAACTTATGCGGGTAAAACGGCGGGGCGCAGCTAGTAGGTAATAATATTAAAACTGAAGAGTTCATTTGTTTGTTTAAACGCGATAATCTCTGAAACTAACAGTCGGATTTGAAAAATTATTTTTGCATTTGATAGCCCAATTCTCGAGAAAGGCTATACATATATTACTAACTATCATGCTAATACCCTTAGGAGTCGAGTAAAGAAAAAAAGTCAGAAAGAACAGTAACCGTAAACGAGGTAATGACGTGGGCAGGCGATTCGATGCGATGAGGTAGGTCGGAGGCACGAGAAATTTCACGCGGACGAAGTCACGGGTAGAAGCTAGTGAAATATAAATAGATAGATAGATAGATAAAACGTTTATTTATAGTCCAGTCAAATTAGTCCTTAAAATAGAGGTAAGGTTACAATAATTCCCATAGAGCTAAAAATTGGTATGAATGTTCAGAATACTATTATAAATGAATTGTGAAAAGTCCCCATCAATCCCCCTTGTGCAAAATTTTTTATTGATGGTGAAAGTTTGCAAAAATAGGTTTTTCGCGTTTTTCAGCTAAACGGTGAGTTTTACAGCAAAAATAGTTCAGACAAAAATTGTAGATCATCCGATTCTCTACAAAAAATGTATCCACACTTTTTTTCATAATTATTGCCATTTCCGTGATATAGCGGTTGAAAGAATTGAAAAAAATATTTTATTCGTAATATGCACGTTAATGTACTTTTTCACTTCTCATGCTCTGAAAGTGCTTCTTTGTGCAGGGTATAGGCTGCACAAAATCGAATTTTGTGCACAAGGGCATTAACGTATCTACTCATAAATGTATTATATTAAGGCAAAGAAAATGAGCCATACTGCCAAATGCAATAAGAAGTTCATAGATAGAATTTGTTATTATATAATATTTACTTTAATTTATTTGCCTTATGTGTTTTTTAAGATATAATAGATATTAAAATTTTAATTCAAGTACGGTAGGTTAGTTGATTTAAGAAAATTATTATTACAAAATTAATTTAATAGTAGGCTGTATAGGTCTGCAGCCTAATATCAATGCCGTAAGATTTAAAAAAAAAGCGGCGGGAAACAGCTCTTGTTTTTTTTTCGTGCATTTATTAATTTCTTCAATTTGCTAAGATTGTTAAAAATGTCCAGTGAAGAAGAGGATTTAACAGTCTCTCCTAATACGCTTATGGAAATGAATGCACAGAGAGTTGTGCAACAGATATTACCGCCAAAGTCTCGGGAAAAATATCTCAAAGTTTACAATAATTTTGTAAATTGGAGAAGAAATGTTATGTTATACTACTGTTTTATTTCTTCGCAATCGAAGTGAAAAGCAGAGTTTATAACTCGTCCACAAAACCATTTTTATCCGAGACTTTTAGCAGCCCGAGCCGAAGGCGAGGGCTGATAGTAATGTCGAGGATAAAAATGGTTTGTTTTGTGCACTTGTTGTAAAATCTACTATTATATACATTTTTGAACCGTTATACGAGTAAACATATGAGTCCCTGTCTTATACATACAAAATACCAGACATCTGTAAAAATCATGTGCAGTGTCGAAAAAATTATACTCGAAAAAGTAGCATTGATACCGTGAAAAGACGGCGCCAAGAAGAAGAAGCTGGTTCATCAAAAAGTGAAACTACATAAATCTTACGTCGGTACTGCAGTGCTTTTTTCTTCTCCAACTCTTCATTTAATTCATTGCCGCAAAATAAACAACACTGATTGAAGCAAAATGTAGTTTCACTTACTCGTGCTCTAGTACGAGGAGGACTTATTTTTGATGAACCAGCTTCTTCTTCTTGGCGCCGTCTTTTCACGGTATCAATGCTACTTTTTCGAGTATAATTTTTTCGACACTGCACATGAATTTTTACAGATGTCTGGTATTTTGTATGTATAAGACAGTGAGGCGAGGTCGCGGCAGACCACGTAGGAGATGGCGGGACGAGCTGGATAGGTTCCATCAATTTTATTTCATTTATTTATTTATTCTTTAACTAAAACGGTTTACAACCAATTACAGAAGTTAAAGACAGTTTACACATAGGTACACATAAAACATTAAATATAAAATCAAATAAAAAGTTAACAACACTTTCATACATCCCTCTCACAGTACTTCTGACATGCCGACAAAATCTTCGTCCATTCGTCCGCAAACATGTCGTTTGTTGGATTAGAGTCAAGAGATCATTAAGTGCGGCCAGAGTACGTGGTATTGGGGACTTAGCATGCGCAACTGTGCGACATGGAGGCACAGCAAACAGCCTGTGCCTTCTGCCGCGGCAGTAGTTGTCTGGCACAAAGAAGCGAGCCAGAACAGCATGTAGATCAGGCGCGTCAATATTGCCACGGAGCGTCTTACAGGCTATGGTGAGCTGGTCTTTTGCTCGCCTTACCTCTAACGAGTTATATCCGAGGCAACCCAGTAGAAATTTAGTCGGATAGAGGTATGGGTAATAGCCGTGTTTACGTTTATAAAGAAACCTAAGGAAAGCTTTTTGTACCTTTTCCAATATAAGTACGTAGGTACTTTCGTGTGGATTCCACACGCAGGAGCTAGATTCCAATTTGCTACGTTAAATATAATTTTGATGGCATGTGCGGTAGGATTCCTTAGCTACCTTGGCGATGTGGTCGTGGAAAGTAAAAAAATCAAAACTGGAAGGAGGACGCGCGGGCTCGCGAAAGATGGAAGGAGTGGAGGGAGGCCTTTGCCCATGAGTGGGACAGCGCAGGCTAAACAAAAAAAAAAAAAAAAAGACAGGGACTCATATGTTTACTCGTATAACGGTTCAAAAATGTATATAAAAGTACATTAACGTGCACATTACGAATAAAATATTTTTTTCAATTCTTCCAACCGCTATATCACGGAAATGGCAATAATTATGAAAAAAAGTGTGGATACATTTTTTGTAGAGAATCGGATGATCTACAATTTTTGTCTGAACTATTTTTGCTGTAAAACTCACCGTTTAGCTGAAAAACGCGAAAATCCTATTTTTGCAAACTTTCACCATCAATAAAAAATTTTGCACAAGGGGGAATGATGGGGACTTTTCACAATTCATTTATAATAGTATTCTGAACATTCATACCAATTTTTAGCTCTATGGGAATTATTGTAACCTTCAAAGTCTTATTTGACTGGACTATTAGTGCAACAAAAGACACAATACAGGTATTAAAAACATTAAAAAAGGTAAAAAAAGAAAATGTAATAATAACAAAGATTAAAAAGATAAATTGAACCATAGACACCTAGCTCATAAACATCTATTAACGTCGATCACTACTGGGCGGTGTGTGTCTCATGGTTGCATCAAATGGGAGTCCAGCTCAGCATATGCCAGGTACAATGACGCTAGTATTCTGCTGCATCCCGTTAGTGACACACGGATGTCGAGAAGACACATCTGAGTTTCAACAAAATGGTACCTACATAGTAAATAACAAAATATCAAGGCAGAGCTGTCAATAACCAAAGCATTGGCCTGGAAATGGACATATATAAATATTAAACAGACTAGGTACTTAATATAACTAATAGAACTGCAGATTTCCAGTAACATTAATAAATTGCAACACAGAGTTATTGATATTTAATAAAATTATATTTCGATCACGGAATGTATTCCGTGATCGAAATATAATTTTATTAAATACGCTCTAGCCGTTTTTCAAGATCATAGAATATAAAGTATGATTTTAATAAACACTAAAAATAACTTGGATAAATGAATAGCGGCTTTTGAATCAATATCACACTTTTATACCTAAAAGCATATTTTACGATTTTGCACTAGATTCTAGTGTTGATAGTCGATCGGCTAGAAACCTTATTTAACTTGAGGGTTCCGTAGTTTAACACTATATAAATATGCCTATCGATGGAAAGAATAACAATTAACGGGCACACTCCAAAAAAGCAGGATTAGATGGTACGGCCACGTAATGAGAAGACATTATAAGTTTCTCAGTAAAAATAGTTCTGAATATCCCTAAAAAATGCCTGAGAAGATGAAGACCCCCGCTATACATGGTGGTTCAGTATCCAGAGGGAGATGAAAGTGCAGAACCTAACTGCTATACAAGGTTATTGGTAAAACATTAACAACTTCTTAAGAGGGCATTGAACTCATCATAATGAACAACTTTTACTATGGGATCAAACCAGAAATCGCGAAAACAAAATCAGCTATTCCCTACATTTTGACGAGTTATACGAACATAAATGTAGGGAACAGCTGATTTTTTTTCGCGCGCATTTCAAATTTCATGTAATCGTCCGTAAATTAACAATAATATAGAAATAAATTTCATTTATGTATACAATGACGGAGTCTTGTAAATGTTCGCAGAAAACATATAATTTGAATCGAATCTAATTACATAGAAACAGGTAAACGGTACCCTGAATCGTCGCGACCACCTAAGCCGCGAGTCAGTTGGCGGCTCAACAGTTGACGACGGATTAGACGCTCGTAAAACGCTCAGAATACGCACTAAGCTTTTAATGCGGCCTTTTGTCACACCGTTCTGTATCATACTGTTATTTAAATTCATATAAACTTGTATAAAATGGGTTTTGAATGCGATATTATTCGTAATTCTAGTTCTATGATCCATTAAGTTGTTGGATTACTTATCTGAAGCTTTGTAATTTAGCTGGGATGCTGTTAGATTTATAACATCGGAGCAGATTTAAATTACCCAGGAAATATGTGGAACGTTCTCACTAAATCTGACTAGCTTCTGTTTGCGACTTCGTCCGCGTGTTTCGGCCCCGACCTACACAGCGTCGCATCCTATCGCCCGCTCGCGCTATTACTTTGTTTTCAGACTTTTTACTTTTTGCTCGTCTCCTGAGGGTCATGGCATGATGTGAGCTAACCAACAGTATAACCTTCCTCAAGAATTGGGCTGTCAAATGCAAAAATTATTTTTCAAATCCGACCGGCAGTTCCAGAGATTCATCATCATCATCGGTCTACAGCAGTCCACTGCTGGACATAGGTCTCTCCTATTGCACGCCATTCAACTCGATTTTCGGCAACTCTTATCCAGCTGCTACCAGCCATCCTGCGAAGATCGTCGCTCCACCTAGCCTGAGGGCGTCCCACCTTAAGTTTACCGATTCGCGGTCTCCACTCAAGAACACGTCTACCACAACGGTCATCGGTTCTGCGGCTAATATTGTTTATTACATCATTGCAATTAATTATTGTTCCAGAGATTTAGCGTATTCAAACAAACAAACTCGTCAGATTTATTATTAGAAGTATAGACTAAATAAACTTACTGAAAGTAATCAAGTATTTGCTGAAAACTTTTTGCTCAAAAAGAAATTATAATCAAAAATATTGATAGTGGCATAATTCAGCTTATTTAAAAATATATTTGACCCTTGTTTGATCACATACAAATTGCCTATTAAAAATATTGAAAATAAAATCTGCAAAGGTTCTAAAAATCAGTCCATACAAATTACGCCACAGTGTAAGACCGAGCCACAGTGTATCAACAACAGAAATAAAATTAATTTTATACTGTAATCCGGAATCAGAGTTACCACAGACAGCTACGCTTTTATTGTAGGACAAATTGACATTAATACAACTGTGGTTAAATTGTAAAATAAATAATTGAACCCACAAAAATTAGAGTAGGGGTACTTAATTGAATTTGTTTTAATTAAATTAGACGGTTTCTTGGTCTGTTATTTATGGGTGTCGGTGGGAAGCCGATGTGGAAGTATGTTTATCATTTGTACTGCTTTAAAATATTGATGTAACCTTAAAAACTTTGCAATTTAGTGCAAAAATTAGTCAAGTAGAGGGTCTATGTGACATAGAGATGATAGTTTCTCAGTAAAAACAGTCCTGAATATCCCTACAAAACGCCTGGGAAGAGAAAGTCCCCCGGCTATATGGTGGTCCAGTTTCTAGAGGGAGATAAAAGAGCAGAACCTAACTGCTATGACAACCCAGGACAGTTCGTCCTGGCGCCGCTGTACAAGAAGACTCGACCTCAGATAGAACTGGGATTAAGAGCGTTTACGCCGTAAAACATTTCATACAAACTTTCAAGCCCTTGTTTTTTGAAATGAATGAACCGATTTTAATGAAACTTCATACGCGTAAGCAGGATACAAAGGTCTAAAAAGTTACTTGAGAACATATTCGAAAAATAGTGTTACAGCCAAATTAGACCGATTTTAAAATTTCAATCGAAACAGATTTCCAGTCATCTTTTTTTGAATAAGACATATTTCGAAAATGTTCTTAAGGAACCTCTTAGACCTTTGTCAACATAATAAAGAGTATTCTATTCTATTCTATATACTAGGTTATAAAAAGACCGTAAACATATATAAGTAAGATCAACAAATCACTTCAAATCGGTGCATTACTTTGTAACATTCAACACGTAGTACAAATCGTGTGCTAACTAGATCAGTATCAGTAGCTCTAAGTTAGTTCTAAGTTATAAGTGATGGCAATTTGTAGTGTATAAGAGGAACACTGGTAATTTAGTGATTATCAAGGAGGATTGCTGCAAGGATTTTTTATCAAAACGTTGGTTATTCTTAGAAATTCTCTCTTATTCTGATTGACACAAATTGTTTAAAAATCTGGAAAAAGGCCAAACAAATATTCCGAGAGTGTTGAGTCCGCATCCCGTTCTGTAGAAGTCAATTTACTTGGACACTGCGCCAATTTAATACATGCCTTGATTTTCGTATTTCCAAACAGTGAGTAAAATAGTACTGCAGTTAATAGAAGAGTCTTTTTAAATAATAGTTAAGTTCGCCCGTGTCCAGGATAGACAGCCGCCAACCTTTTTAACTAGTCTTTCAAATTCTCATAGCAATTTCATATTTGGACTTCACAGAGAAAAAGCAACAGTTTATTGAGTATCAAAATAAGTCCAACGCCATAATAAGCTCAGCAATAAGTCTATTTGTTTTTTTTTTTTTTGAGGATGGGAAATAATCAGATGACCCCTCCTGCTCTGGGTGGAGCGGAAGGGAGTGTCAGACTCTTACTAACTAAAACCCACCCGTGTTCCTTCCTTAGCCCTTTAAGTTCCGGGCCAGCGGTAACCCTTTCGGACAATATCGCTATAAGTCTATAGCTTAGACCTACATTACTATGGGTGGTAACGAGCCGATGGATGGAATAGTAATCGCCAGATGCATTTGTATGGGAATTAAGACGCATAGGAGTGTCGACGTCGTGAAGGACTTAATAGGTACCTAATCCATAGGCGCCTGTTACTATAGAATTTCTAGAGTAGCAACAAGTTTATTGATATTCACCGAAATAGTGTAGGTGAGTAGCACTCTCAATGGACGTGCGTGTATGATCAAATTTAAGAAAGTGAACGAGGCAAGAGTAATGTGTAAGGATTGTGGCAGGTGGTGTTCTGTAGTGTCTGCCTACCCCCATTGGGTAAAGGCGTGAGTTTATATATTCTAGCTGGAATACAGTTCAAATTCTTTATCATCATCATCTACCTAGCTTTTTCCCAACTATGTTGGGGTCGGCTTCCAGTCTAACCGAATACAGCTGAATACCAGTATTTTTCATGGAGCGACTGCCTATCTGACCTCCACAACCCAGTTACTGCGTAATATGATACCTCTTGGTCAGATTGGTTGTCAGACTTTCGCGCTTCTGACTACCAGTAACGACTGCCAAAGATCCTCGAATGGCAGCCGGGACCAACGGCTTAAAGTGCTTTCCGAGGCACTTAAGGGTCTCGGTTTGTAAAGATGATCACCCATCTACAGACCAATCGCGGCGAGCGTAGCTTAACCTGATCGATCGACCTGTGCGGCTGTTATTATTAAGCCACGGGCCTTATAAGAATTTAACTTGAGGATGTCTGGAAATGTTTTCTCTCTATGCCTAAATACTACTCTCATTCGGGTTTTCCCTTCAAATTATGTAGGTATCTCTAGAAGATTGAATCAAAATTCATTTCAAGTGATTTGTAGGTGACGGTAGCATAAGGGTTTTTCAAATACGTGCTCTAAGTGGAATGCCGATATTCCCACGAGATCGACATTTACACGGGTAAAACCGCGGGGCGCAGCTAGTTATTCAAAATCACCGATTCTCTTCTTGATTCTTTTCCCGGTGATAAATGACTTGTAATTGTATCCGAGTATCGATGTTTTAAGAAAAATCGCCGAGTCATTTGACCGCGTGTTTTCCTATCGGCACTGAGATCGGTATTACAGGTATTAATGTGTGTATGGAATCGGGTTGTAATTAGATACGTTGTAATTGTGTGCGGATTTTTGTTTTGTTCCTTTTTTAAATGCTGAGGTTTGTTTCATGTTTTTGTATAGGTGGTTAGTTGGTTTGAGTATGGGTACTAAAGATTCCGTAGTACAATAAGTACAATAGTGTTGTCGTACTGTTTGTTGCATGTATGTCAAAGGATGTAAGTATTTACTTCATGTCATTAAAAGGCAATTATTAACGTCAAACATTATAAGAAATAGAACTGATTTTAGGTTCCAAAAGATAGTTTCGTATGGAGAAGAATGGCCAAATGCAAAGACTTACTGCTACTGTATCTACGTTTTATTAATTTCCGATTTCACAGGAAAAACCAATTGAGAGTAGCATGTAGTAGGTGTAAAGAGAAATACACACACACACACTCTTGTACAAATTCCAGCTAGAAAAAATAAAATAATTTCTTATTTTATACTAGCAGCGCCCCGCGGTTTTACCCGCATAAGTGTCGATCACGTGGGCATATAGGGATAAAAACTATTTTATGTCCTTCCCCAGGAGGCAATCTATCTCTCTGCAAAATTTTATCGAAATCCGTTCAGTGGTTTAGGCGTGAAAAGGTCACATACAGACAGAAAGAGTCACTTTCGATTTTATAATATTAGTAGCTTCTGCCCGCGGCTTCGCCCGCAAGATATGTCTATAAAAACTATCCTATGTAATTCCCCGGGATACAATCTATCTCTCTGCTAAATTTTATCGAAATCCCTTCAATGGTTTAGGTGTAAAAAAGGTAACATACAGACAGACAGAGTTACTTTCGAATTTTTATTAGTATGGATAGCATGGATGTTCGAAAACTAACCGGAACTGCCAGATTCTGGTGCAAATAAATACAATAAGAACCAACTCAACACTGCAAATTGATCAACCACACACGGAAGCTACTTTTCACTCCAATATCTTACATTGAACTGAGACTTAACCTTTTCACCAGAGATTTAAAAAGTGCAACAGCATTTAGTTCCTGATTGCCGTGATTTCTTTAAAACAGATCAGCGTGTATTAATTACTGATATGGACAAAAGGCGCCTTAAGAATAACGGGCGCGCCAAACCCATTTACCAGTGTCTACTGATATTAAAATCGATTTTCCTGAATCGATCCGACGAGTAATTGTCGGTAATAATCCGAAATACGGAGCGGAGGTGTCGATGTAACGAGATATAAGGCCCGTTACTTGCAATATGCAGGTGGTCGGTGCTGCATCGATATTTTTAAATCGATACGCAATGAATCGTTGATTCTGCACGATTTGATCGATCGCGATCGCTTTTTCGGTTGTGTCACGCTGTGTTCTTTTTTTGCTTTTGTGTTTTATTGTTCGGTTTTTGAATTGAGCGATGATGTTTAATGTATGGATTGGTTTTCGAGTGTTATCGGCCAGTGTGCTTACTACAGATAATTTGTAAAAAGCAATTGGCAGATCTTTATCAACGTCAACAAAAAATTGTGCCTTCTTAGAAAGTAAAATTATTTATTTCAAATAAATCATTAAAAGGTACTATTGAACGTCAAAATTTACATTAAATAGAATTGCTTGTAGGTGCCTCTTCCAAAAGATAATTTCATACGGAGAAGAATGGGCAAGAAAGTCCACTCTTTTCAAAAATGTTTACGATATTTTAAATAAATTAATCACAAGAAAATAGATTTCTAATCTTATATTTAGTTACACATTTTCCTGTTTACCTTGTGAAAGAAAACACTTCTATCAGCGCAACTCTATTAAACTTTCATCGTAAAACTAAGGCGCAAGTTACACTAGCCGTCTAACGCCTAATTTAACACACCAGCATAATCTGACACCTCAAAGATCCACAGACCACTCGGCCACATTAACACAAGTAGATTTCTCTGGTAACTAATACTAAAGCTTATGTTTGTAGAGCAAATTGCGTATCGGCAAATTTACCGAGTCTGGCTTGGTTGTGAGGCTATATGGTTCTATGGCCAAAAGGCCGTTATGTTCTGTTGGTTTTTCACACAAGCTGTTCGCGGGTCGAGCTTTGAACTGGGTAGACGGACGGCTTAAAAACGCTAAGAAAAATGAATGAGAATTGTGATTTTTACTTCGTGTTTGTAATAGTATGGTCTGGCAATGTTACAAAGATTTAGCATGACTGCAAGAGGCTTCAGAAAAAAACCACTATAATAGTGGTTTTTTGACATGCTTGATTATCACTCAGTATGATGGCTTCCTAATAAAGCTTAGATATTATTTTCTGCTTTTATTTATATAATATTCGAACAATAAAGCTATAAAGTGATAAACCTAGAATTAAGCACAAAAAAATCACAATACAATCTAATAAGAACCAATCTATTCTAATTGAACAAAACACAAAGGTTTTAAAATAAAAAAATAAAAATCGCCAGTTTATCCAGAAACAATTTGAATAAAGAACGCGCCTCAACAAACATTGCTTATTGCTGCCTTCGTGTTGACGAACTACAAGCTTCGCGACCATTATACATAGACCCACGATGACCACTTCACACACCCATTTTACTATAAAAACTTTCCAGTGAAAGGGACAAGAGAGGTCTTACTAAACTGGCCGCCAACTTTACATGTGTTAGCTTTTTAGAAATGGGATCGTAAGGTTGCGTTCATTGTTTGACAAGCTATTACGAACGTTTGAAATTAGAATAAATGTTTCTTTGGACTTTCAATATTTTTATTGCGGACATCCAATTGGTGTGTATCGCGCTTAATTTGAGTTGCATGAATGAATTTCTGAGTGTTGTCATTCACCTCAATATTCAAGTATTCGGTGTGTGAATGTTGAACTACTAAGTCAGATTCCGGTAAGACAAAGGTACATAATCTAACAACATTTTGGGTTTATAAAATCTAAATTGTAGCATTTGGGATCTGATAAGATTATCACCGAATTCTGTTTTAAAAGTATGCCTATACATTATAATGACTTGATTCGCATCACACTAATCACAATATATAATATAATATAATCACACTAATATTATAAAGGCGAAAGTTTGTGAGTGTGTGTGTTTTTATGTTTGTAACATCTTCACGTTCAAACGGCTGGACCAATTTTGATAAAATTTGGTGTGGAGGTAGCTGACACCCTGGATTAACATATAGGCTACTTTTTTCCCGATATTCTAATGGGATCGAAACATATGCGAGTGAAACCGCGGGGCGCAGCTAGTTAGCAATAAAAAATACCAGACTATTATTTTCCCACAGTAGGGCAAAGGTCTCTTCTCATACAGACAAGGCATATTGATCACCACGCTTGCTTAAGACGAGTTGACGGTTTCCAACAATAAGAACAACACCAGCTGTTCTTTACCTGTTCTATTTTAGAAAAAAAAAAAAAACAGTGGCACTCCGGGATTGCCGACAGAAGTGAAAACAAAATACAAACAGAATACTTTGCCATCACTCACTGACATATGTATATCGGATATACATTAAAACCGAGTACATCCCGAGGACAGCCGAACACATCCGAAGCGGGTATTTTTTATTCGTCTTATAAACAAAACACGTGCGGTGTCGCTTACGGTTAGAAAGAAAAAGAAAGAAAAGAAAGAAAATTGCGTTTATTTGGCAAAACAAAAAACCCTTAAAAATAAACAAAACAAATTCATAATAATAATGCCAAAAGGGCCTCAGCTCAGCATAATGCCAGATGGCAACACAAAGTGCACCACCTGACGCTGATTTTCAGCTGCTGCCCACGCTGCTGGTTACAGTAGCTAGAGTTCAATAGTTTTTTCCCTTCTAAAAAAATGCCCAACGCGCTTAAAGAAGTTTTTACTTCAAAAAATAAGTTACGTTTGTGAATAATTTTAATTTGGAACCGTCTTTTTTTTTATAAAACAAGGCGCGTTGTTTCGAAAACTACGTGTGAGATCCGTTACGTTTCAACTACATGACGCAATACGCCCTTTTAACTTCACCACACAACAAAACACCAAGCATAATAATCAGCTTATTGTTAACAAAAACCTCTAAAAGCACCACATGAAACCACATTTACATAATTCCACTAAAGGTTACTTAAAAATATGAACAAACATCTCCACACAAAAGTTCAAGAGATCAAATTTAATGTCATTATTTAACATTATAATTTAATTAAGTCTGTAATTGACAGGTCTAATAATTAATCTATGACACGCTAAATTGGTGAAGCAAACTTCGTAAACTATTGGTAATGTTTGAGCATAAGTAATTAAAGTCGAGTGTTGATTCTTAAGAGGAGATTATTGTATTTCCATTATGCATGAGCATGCATTGTCACCACATTTCAATAATCTTACTGGAAAAAACTTAAAGGTAATAAGATTCAGCTTGGAGCTTGTTGATAACAAAAAGATTCCTATTCCTATTAAGTTCTTAACTCCCAGTCCAAACCAATTAAAGGTCTGGAAATTCTCATTCAATCCTAAATTACACCTGTCGTAATGAGTTGTTAGACTATCATCTTCAAGAGTATTATAATTGATAGACCCAATAATTATTTCATGAGTTGGCAAAATTGCTTGAACGAATTATTGCGAATATAATTGCTCTTTCATAATCACGTTATCATTGTTATGTACTTGTTCATTATCGTTATACGTAGGGTACAGTAGTGCTATTCTGTAAAAATCTCACTGTGATAATTTGGGTGAAGTGAGCTGTCATTAGTGTCAATCTCCATCAGATGGATTAACAGCTCACTTCACCTAACTTCTCATGGTGAGAATCTAACAGAATCGACTGACAGCAGTGCTATTCTGTAAAAGTCTGACCGTGAAAACTAAGGTGAAGGTGAGCTTAAAGTGAGCTGTTAACAGCGTCAATCCCTGGCATCAGGTGGAACAACAGCTTCAAGTTCACTTCGCCACAGAATCGATGGGCAGTAGTGCAATTCTGTGAAAATCTCACCGTGAAAACTTAGGTGAAGTAAGTTTGTTTTTGCTAGGAATTGACACTATTCATTATATGTTTATTAGTATGGTTTTTATTGCAAAAAGAACGTTTTTAGAGGTATCTTCATGATTTTTTTGTATCGTATCAAATTTGTTGTATTATGTTTTCAACACAATATCTACGTAGCATATATCATGAAGAATATCATAATGTTTTCCGATTTTGTTGACTGTAGTCGATCATTGTGCTTTTATTGTTTCTAAAACTTGCGTTTAGCCCCTTAAGAGAAGGTTAAGTCGAACAATTCTCTGAAACTACGTAAAGCAAAACTTAATGGATTTACTATCACTTTAGAATGAAACACTATAGTATTAACCACTCCTTTAGACTTAACAATATCGTAAACACTTATATTCAGTTTTATTATGAAATAAATACTGAATATTCAAAGTAATAATAACTACTTAAGTTTTAATATTCATTAGGTCTCAAGTTATTTACAATAAGTTATGGCTTTACGTTGCCGATATATCTTGTGTTCATATATCCTTATGAACACTTGTATGAAAGATAATATTGTTCATTATAATTACTGCTACATTGTTGATTGATTGTTAAGTTTTCATTTTGGAATTAGCGACTCTATTTTCTTCAGTTATGTCTTTAACTAATTTTCTTTCTTTCTTTTAACGGTCAGATCTTGTCATCAAGTTGTTCTACTTTCAGATACTGTGATGATGGCTTTAATTAATTATGATGCTGTTAAAAAGCTGAACTGCTGATAGACTTTCTGAATTTGAAATATTTTTGTTTTAATTTGGTTTCATTATCTTTGTTATCCTTAATTTTTCTTTTCCTTCCATATAAATGCTATTTTGGTTGATGCATATATGCTGATGTATATATAGGGTATGTTGAAACTATTTATACTTCTTTTAACTTATCTATAAACGTGCATTCTAAAACCAGCGACAGACAGTTTTTGGCGCAGGCGTGAGGCTCACACTATTGTAGTTATATCATTATTTTCACTTTTTTATCACGCTAATATTATAAAGGCGAATGTTTGTGAGTTTGTGTGTTTGCGTGTGTGTTTATATGTTTGTTACTTCTTCACGCTCAAACGGCTGGACCAATTTTAATAAAATTTGGTGCGGAGGTAGCTGACACCCTAGATTAACATATAGGCTACTTTTTATCCCGATATTCCCGGGTATTTCGGATCAAAACTTATGTGGGTGAAACCGTGGGGCGCACCTAGTTAACTTTATTTTGTGTTTCCCGAACTGTGTCCAATCAAACGATATTCTATCTGTCTTTTTTTTCTGATACCTTTTCCTTTTGTTTTCCTTCCATAAGAGGTTTTAAAATCAAACCTGTATGATCATTTTCTTCATCTCTGATATAACAGGTTTACGACTTTACGCTTAACGACTCAACATCGCAACCGCACTTTAAACTATACCGCCCATCATGCAGTAACCCTCAGGGTAAACCTACGAATCGAATGATTCAATATCGATTAATCAAGAATCGAGTATTCGGTTAATTAATAATTATTATGTCGTTGATTTGATATAATACCTTTTGAATATCCATTAAGACTTCTGTAACAAGCTATATCTTACGTCGATGTCTCCTTTCACCTGGTGCATTGATCGGTGACAGCAACGATCCACTAGCTAGATTGGGCAAACGATACTTAGCAATACAGGATTCTGAACTCAATTACAGAGTGATACAGTTAAAATTTGAGTGGAGCGTTTTGACAGCTGGATAACCATGTCGAATCTCACAATATACCGACGTTACCATTATTAATAATAATTAAAATAAATTTTCAATAACGTCTATAAATTAAAAAGGGCGACTTTCGCTTATTAATCGTTTTCGTTCGTGACCAATCGGCCGGGTTCGTGAAACGTCGGGCGTTTCCGCCGCCCGTCGTCTTCCCTCGGGCGCTGCCATGGGTTTTGATTAATGGAGTTCCGTATCCAAAAATTTGGGCTGTTTTTTTTTTAATCTTTACCCTGGAGGTGCTTGAACTCTTTTTAGGGTAGCCGGTGGTAATTAGTGGTTATTGAATATAAAGTTTTGACAGGTTTTTGAGGGGTTAATTGCATTGTTTCTTTTGATCTGAAGTTAATCTATTTTCTTGTTTATGTTCCGTGTTTGAGTGTTAAAATGTGGGTTCATGATACGTTGAGATGCAGGCTGTGGGTACTTTAATTGATACTTACTTTAAATTGCGTTTTTGATGTTGTTATACTTACTTTAGTTCTCTTGTCCATTGTATCCCAAAAGATATTTTGTAAAACAATGTATTACTGATCTAGATTTTGGACTAGACTGAATTTATTAAAGATAATTTTATTTGTCAAAACATGCGTATACATGCAAATTAAGCATTCAGGATGTCACAATATTAATATTTCGTACTTACGTAAAGTAGGTACACATTTCACATGTAAGGCGTACAAAATTTATAAAATTCACAAAAAATAAAAAACTAAATTACAAAATAAAAACTAAATTACTAAGGCACTTCAATACACAATAGTATAGTACATAATAGTCGTTATAAACATTGATAAGTTAGTAAAATAAATTAATCATAAAATGTCACAAAATTTAAGGATACTTACCTAAATAAAAAACAATAAAAATAATATTGAACAAATCATCTTGTGCTGGTTACTCAAGATGATTTAATTCAAATTCAAAACCATTTATTTGCTAATATGGGTAATTACATAAAGTTGTTAATTTCTAAGTTCCTTCTGTTACTCTTAGATATAGGCATGACAATGATAAGTGATTCTGTTGAAAGTTCTAAGCCCATTATTGTACAAAATAATTACGAAAAATAATTAAAGAAGTGCCAGTTACAAAATAAAGCACTTTTAGCTATAATATTTAATCAGTGACTTAATATTTATAGCAATATCTGCGGTAATTAATTTACAAAACCAATCAAACACACAGATAAAATCTTAATTTCCATAATATAGATAAATTAAAATAGGAATTATAAAACAAGTGATAGATTTATATGATAAAAAACATTTTAAACTCTGTTTTCAATATGATAAAAAAAAAAAACAAAACAAAAACGCTTAGTTAACATCAGTCAAAACTGTCACTAACATTTGGACGTTCAAATTTGGAATCATCATAACCTTTAACGAGTAACCAACAAAGTTCAAAGTAGCCTTCTCCAACAGCAAAATCATTTGTAAGGATACGACAATATTTCACAAAACTGGTGCATAAAATCCGTCTTTTGCTTCGCTTATTGGGCGTTGACCTCATATTTTAACGGTCCCAATATTATTGAAGAAAAGAATAATTCCTAGTCAGCCAGTGTTTTTGTCAATTTTAGCGTAAACTTTTGTCTTTGAAAACAATACGTTACGCTATGTGTAAAGTGGCTTCGCGTTAGAATTTAGAGCGTGTATATTGTTCTTTAATTCTTCTCGCTTCTGTTTGACCGTAAAAAAGTATAACATGTCCGATGATTTTCTAATATTTTGACGTTTTATCTTCTTTGACAAGCGAGGTCAGTGACTTTGCTGTTGTGAAAATTTGGTACTATTTTGTTACCAAATAGAACACTACGATATGTATATGGGAATATGCCTTTACAGTAAAGTATATGGATCACTTAATATCATTGTGTAGCTTGTAGATAGTTAGTTATAGCTGATGAGGTGCTGGTATGTTGGTGCCGAGGAAGATGAAATAATTTGAGACAAGACAGTAATACAATGCACGTCTATATTGTACCAGTGTCGCAGATGGAAGGGGATAGTGTTGCCACTATTTACATAATGTTTTACATTTAATGTTGGTGTTGCAAATCAAGAATTAAAATCTCCAACAATCATGGCCTGCGTGTCCTGTCAGCTGCACGTTACAGGAACTGATGGACGCTAGCGTGTAGATGCCAATCTAAATGGGTGACCCCATTTATTTAGATTGTCATCTAAAAAGACGAGAATATAGAATAACTTTGGGAGAAAATAGGTCAACATGGTGTGTTTTCTTTCACTGTTCTAAATATTTAATACATTGATGTCCTTCGAATTTTGCAATTTGTTCGCAAGTATAAAAAAACAGGTGCAAACGACCATCATTCTGCAATTACAAATATTACTACTGTATACCATAAACTACACGAACCCATTTCGGAACATTACAATCGCGGCCGAAAATATCAGCATACATTTTGAACATCAACGTATCCAATTAAAACTGTCTCGCGCCCTTCAGCCATACACTTCGAGCTCAACAAACTGACGCACAAAATTAATTTAAATATTAAACAAACACAGTTAGTTCTTTTTCCAGTAACAAGGTTGTAATACACCTCATTGATTCCTTTAAGAAAAATTCTTTTTATTCACTTGTAATAAGGTATGTAATTACGTTTTGATAGGTCTCAGGTCTCGAGGCGTGGTAATATTTAGCTGTCAGCACTTTCCCCTGTGACTTCGGATATATTCGGGCTACCTCGTGAGGTATTCGTTAATTTGGATAAACCTTTTTATTTGCGATTGTTTTTACTGTTGCCAAGCGGATCGGCATTTTCAGAACAATTATTTGTAATTACATTTTAAAGTGTTGTGGTGTAATTTGTTTTCTGTTTACAATATGGAGCTGGTGTTGATTTATTTCAATGTTTATTTTAATTGGAATGGTGGAAATGAAAGTTCTTTTTTCTGAGTTACCTACTGCGAGTTTTGGCCTGTTTACGTTGCTTATCGTACTCTTATGTTATCCGAGATCTGGGGGCCTAAGGCCACTTTGGCATAATTATAAAAGGGTAAAATTATGAATGATTCATAATATGGCGAAGACAGTCCATGTTTTTCTTTTTTTCGTTGCACTACGTAGGTATAATCAAAGAGATTGGAATTGGATTGATTGGTATTTTAGCACAGACAAAAAAAAAATAACTGAAAAATCTTTCACCAATGGGATTTGATACGATTGGCTTAACAGTTAACTGCCCATTATGATTCATAATGTTATCCTTTTATGATTCTGCCAAAGTAGCCTTTTTGGGCCCCTGATCATTCAGCTTTATCTAATTATTTATTTATGAGGCCCTTTCTAAACAGGTTCATAAACTTATTTTAATTAAAAACTTAAATCAATCAAACATGGTAATTTTCAAATTATTTATCTCTTTAATTTGCAATAACGTTCATATTGATGGAATACCGTTACTGTGATTTACTCTATTATAATAATTATTTTAACATCAAGAACATTATAAAATTAATCTACATATTCATGAAGAAATCCATGTAACCCAAAGAATTAATGTACTAATTATTTAACGACAGCTGACATTTAGTAAAATGAAGTTTACCCACTTAATTTATGAGCTTCTAAAATTAAAATATTGATGTGACCTGAATAGATACATAATTATTCATATTTATTGAAAATATAAATTTATTGTTTCTGTCACCTAATTTAGTGGTCGAAATAATTGTGAGACATCTCTGATTTTTATTTATGAGTAGATTTTTAGACAAAAATAATAATATGCGATATTATTTTTGTATAAATGTCAAAACTCATTAATTATGCTTAATAGATGAGCCGGAAACGAATATTTGAATGATTTTCTGAACTTTTGAATATTCAAAGGTAGCGCTATTTGGTTAAGTATCTTGAATTAGTTGTCATTGATCTAGTTTTGATGTTTGGATTCAAAAACAACAATATGTTAATTAAAATTGAACTTGTTTACGATGTAAATCATTTAATAACAGCTTTTATTTAAGCAGATGTGTGCGCAGATGAGCAGACCATCCAAAAACAATTAAGTTTTTTTGCCACTCACCCATTTAATCTGTCTCCTACTGTTAACAACCACTCAATTACTGATAACAATCGTTATTACACGATTTAATTTATTTCACTCCAAAATTGAGGTAACAAGTTTATAAAAACATCCTTTTATGATGAAAAGCAACAAGAAATTCATTAAAAACTTGATGAAAATTGGTTTAATTGGTGCCAGGTTATTTATTTTACGTGAAACTGCTTGATTGAGTTGTCGCCGCCCTGTCGTTTTTATTACAAAAATTATCAAGTCATCACATAAATTGCACTATTAATTTTTACGTAGATGAGGGCGTGGTGAAAGATTCATTTTCAATTTATTATTAACTGGATATTGCCATTAGAGGAAACAGAAGAAAAATGGTGCCGTTTGACAAGGCGAGAGAAATGGGATATATTTTTTGCACGCACTTGTAAGTGGCAGACGATCATTCAATGGAATTTTATCATCCATCATCATCTGCCTAGGCTTTTCTCAACTATGTTGGGGTCGGCTTCCAGTGTAACCAGATGGATGCAGTTGAATACTACAAGTACTGTACATGGAGCGACTGCCTATCTGACCTCCACAACCCAGTTACTGGGTAATACGATTGGTAAGACTGGTTGTCAGACTTTCTGGCTTCTGACTACCCGTAACGACTGTCAAAGATCCAAGAATGACAGCCGTGACCAACGGCTTAAAGTGCTTTCCGGGGCACAGAGGGGTCTCGGTATATAAAGATGGCCACCCATCCACAGACCAACCGCGGCAAGCGTAGCTTAACCTGATCGTTCAACCTGTGCGGCTGTTATTATTTAGCCACGGGCAATTTTATCACCCATATGGAATCAAATATATTTCGTCATCACTTAAAGACGGAACAAAATACCAGGACAGCCTCGTTGGACCAGTGGTTGCAAACGCCACTGCTGAGCATAAGGTCCCGGTTCGATTTCCGGGTTGGCCAAAGTGTTGTTGGGTTTTTCCATATGAATTTCTCGGTAGCAGGCTTGAGCCTAGACTTTTGTCCGGTTAGTCATAACCGAACTTAAACTGGGCAACTATGGGTGTAACATAGGCCTCCCTTGGCCTAACTCTTCGGGAAATACAGAGGGGCCCCTCTGTATTTCCCGAAGAGTATCAATATTGACAGTAATCTTTTTGATATTGCTTAATACTGTAATCAACATAAATAATAACTGACAGATAACTAATTTTCATTAATATTGGTTAGGATAACATAATATGCCGTTGCCAAATAATATCAGAGAGGCAATTTTCGTATATTTTTTTTTCTCCAGTTTAGTTTTTTTAGTTTCTTTTACAATTTTTATTGTTTGTTGTGTGCACTTGTGGCTTTGTGCTAAATAAACATGTTTTCTTTCTTTCTTTCTTTTCTTTTAATTTTAAGAACGTTCACAGTCTGATTTCAGTGTCTCAATCTGTTAAAAATACCTCTAATTTCCCTACATTTTTGACAAGCTTTTGACATTGATTGTCGCTGGGACAAGATTGCGACCAAATTTTGAACGTTTTTAATTATGGAAATTGTCCTTCTGGTGGGAAAAATATCTATTTTTTTATTATAATTTATAATGTTAATAATGTAAATCGTGCAATATATAAATAAAACTTAAAACCAAATACTTACTTAAATAAAATATAAATACCATAACAGCAAATGATACTATTTATTGATACTATTTTAATTTTTTATTTTAATTTATTTTAATTTCATTTTAATTTAATATTATTATTTTATAACAAGCGCCTTCATCCTCTCTCCTATTAAAAATTAACTTTTGCTGTGCCCGACAGGGTCCATAATTGATCCGATGTTTTAAAATACCAACCATTTATTATGTACACATTATGGAATGCAATAAAGTATTGAGTATTTTTTTTTCACACCAAAAGGCCAATTTCAAAAATTCCAAAACCTGCTTTCACTATGTAAACACAGACCTCATACAAGGAAAATACGATACTTAGTCTGATTCCAGCTGTGCTACAAGGAAACGTAACGAAACCAGAAAATCTGTATCAACAACTAATCATTCAGTAAGGCAAGCAATTTGCTACAAAATCTCCTTTCATGTTCCCCGCACTATCTCATAAAATTAACGTCCAAACAAAAAAAAACTTCGCTCAACTTTTCCTAGTACAACTCTAATTAGTATTTCCTAAGGCATTTTACCTTTTTAGGGTTCCGTAGGAGCGTAATTTATGCTTTACGTCAACATGTAGACATATTGTCGCAGGACGGCTGGATTGATTGATGGGTATTAGTGGTTCAGTAGGTTTTTTCTAAGGCTATGTCGGAAAAACTTGATCTGTATTGATATTATTGTATGTGGTAAGGTTGTGCGCGCATTATACGATTGGCGATACGGTTTTTTTTGTGTTTTGTTTGACGGGTTGGTTTTTTTGTTGGGTAGCTGACTGATAGATAAAGCTTTTTGTTCTATTTGTAAACATGGTTAGAAATTAGTCTTAGTCATTTTACAAACACTGCGTATATATTAGAAAACGGATAAACACAAAAGCTCGTCCCTTTTCTTAAATACATTGTCTGTCAATTGAAAACTATTTGAAGAAAATAATACATATGTTATGTAATTTTCAGCTGCAAATGATTATTCTCCAGGCTGGCAGGACATCGACACTCAAACTGGACCCATGAATTTAGCACATGATTCTAGACACAAATTTTTCCTGGTTACAAAAAAAAATCGCCTACGTGGTCGAAATGCATGGAACATTTTGACTGCGATTTCTTTTTTATAACCGGGTAAATATTTCAACGCCCTCTGCGTTGAAATATTTACCATATTTAATATTTACCGTTTAGTTCAGAATTGTGTACTGAATCCATAGTAACACGTTGCGCTTCGATGTCCCTTGCAACCCTGTATAGTTTCCGCATTCAACTATATAGTCTAACGATTATGAAGTAATACATCTTCAAAGCCACAGATATAGATACACCTAGATAACGAAGTAGTTGCTCTTGGCAACTACTTCGCGTGCCCAGCTTACGTACAAAAATCGTAAGCCGCCACTTTCGCGCTCAGTCCGTAGTACTGCTGGATGGGTGAGCATGAGTGCTGGTGCTAGGCCCCGGAGGCGAACGGGTCCCGCACGCGGCGGCGGCGTCTTTGAATCGATTTAATTTCCCATTACTAAATAGTGCTTGTGACGTCATAGTAGGTAGTCAAAAAATAGGACGCTTGGTTTTCATACAGATCGTGATACTTGCGTTATCTAGGTCTATCTGTGTTCAAAGCAAACTGTGATTCGAACTAAGGTAATTACGACATTACCACATTTTCTGACGTGGCAACACTATTACTTACCAACACAGCAATAACATTACACAAACTGTCAACTTCTTCATCGACAGAAAACACTGCAGTTAACATAACACTGATTATTAATTCCCCCCATAATCTTATACACTGCTGTAAAAACTCTCATCAATTATGAAATCAGAAGTGATCAAGTCGTAGGACTATCGCAAGTGCGCGCCTAACCTTACTAGTGTAATATAATCGCTTTTTAATCGTTGCATTAAGTGGGCTGTAAGGGACTCTAGGATGCCTTTTTTGGATGGAATAAGCAACAAAAAAATAAGCCACAGTAGGCCCAGTTCTGAGTGGCTCGTGACTAATGTGGCCGCAGGAAATCGATCAATCTCTGCGATTGAAAAACGCTATTGCGGTCAGAATTAATGGGCGTTCTTCACAGGGTTGGTACTCAAAGCCGACCTGATGATCGTGATAGCCAATGATTTGCGGAAGGGGTCATTTGATGATTGCCACTCCTCAAAAAAAAAAGCCAATGATTTTATCTTTTTCTCTATCAACAGCTGCATGTGTGTGTGTGTGTATAAAGTATTTTTCATAATTCTGACAGATTTGCTAGTATTAACCCTTGTAAGTAGAAAATGGGTACCAATACTGTCCAGAGCATTGGAATCAAAGGGCAATTCTTGTAATTTTAAGAACGTACCTATTCAGTCTGATCTCAGTCTCAATCTGTCAAAAATACCTCTAATTTCCCTACATTTTGACAAGTTTTTGACATTTGCTTGTCGCCAAGATAACTGCGAATAGATTTTGAACGTTATAAATTACGAAAATGGTATATAATTTGGCCTTCAGGTTTCTCCTAAAAACACCGTGTGTCAAAGGTTTATTGGTATCTGAAGCTCTAGATTTTAGTCCCTAGACAAAATATTTCTATTTTATTAGACCTTCTGCGAATATTATTTTTCTGGTGTCACTGCGCACCTCCTATTTCGGAGCGATATATGATACAGATCGATTTTATTTCATCTCATTTGTTTTAGTATTTTGAGCGAATGCACATAATAACATAAACTTTAATATAGCGACTCTATAATGTATCATGCTCCAGAAATGGTATGAGCAGATCGTCAGGTAGGTGACCGACAATAGGTGCTTTGGCATTTTTGAAATTATATACAGAGGTAAAAGTAATTAATGTTCAAAAAAAAAAGGGGGTCTAAAAAGGTCACTTTGGCAGAATCATAAAAGAATAACATTATGAATCATAATATGATTGTCGTATAATGTTATTCTTTTATGATTCTGCCAAAGTGGCACTTTTAGGCCCCCAGTTGTATATATTACTAGCTGACTCGGCCACGCGTTGCTGTGGCTAACGTTTTTGTGCAATAAAATAATATTGTAATTATAAATGGAGATGTGAGCTATCCTATCTTTCAAGTTGGATCAAACTGCACACGGTGTACAAATTTGATTAAAATCGGTTAAGTAGTTTAGGAGTCCATCGCGGACAAACATCGTGACACGTAATTTATATATATTAATATTAAGTAGACATGTTGCAAGGTGTCTTTCTATGTAAGTCAAGATACTCCGTGTTTTTCTTTTTCGCTGCACTATGTAGGTACCTATAATCAAAGAGATTGGGATTGGATTTATTGGTATTTTAGCACAGACAAAAAAAAATACTGTAATATCCTTCTCCAATGGGATTTGATACGATTGAGTTAACAGTTAACTGTCCATTATGATTCATAATGTTATCCTTTTATGATTCTGTCGAAGTGGCCTTTTTAGGCCCCAGTTGTATATTATTATTAAGTAGACATGGTGCAAGTGTGTTTCTATGTAAGTCAAGACAGTCCGTATTTTTTTTTTTCGCTGCACTATGTAGGTATACTTAATCAAAGAGATTGGGATTGGATTTATTGGTATTTTAGCACAGACAAAAAAAAATAACTGTAAAATCCTTTACCAATGGGATTTGATACGATTAAGTTAACAGTTAACTGTCCATTATGATTCATAATGTTATCCTTTTATGATTCTGCCAAAGTGGCCTTTTTAGGCCCCAGTTGTATATTATTATTAAGCAGACATGTTGCAAGTGTCTATCTATGTAAATAAGTTTCTTGTAATTATTTATAATGTTACTACCGCCTACTGAAAAAGCTCGTCTGTTTCAATAAAAATAGAAAAATATCTAGTTAAAGACGGCAAAATTACTAAAGTGGTGGCCCAGTGGAGAGGGCTGCAACTTGCGAGTTGGAGGTCGTAGATTCAAACCCAGCCAGGCATTTTACTTACCTGTACCTTTGACAACCATCGAATAAACAACCAACCTTTGAGATTGGTCGGGCCAAAATAAATTGAATTTAGTATAATGCTATTAATAAAGTCAAAGTCAAAGCATTTATTTCAAATAGGCACATAAAAGGCACTTTTGAACGTCAGAAATTACAACAAATAGAATTGATTCTAGTCACCCATTCCAAAAGGTATACCCACACATATCGTCTTTTCTTGGAATGCCTCAAAAACTCATAAATACCAATAAAAAATTCCCAAAAATTACACAACTCACCGTTGCCAAAAACTCATGCAATAAATCAACAGAAATTCGTTTAACACTATCTAGATATCGTGTTGGATTCTTAATTATTGTGCTCGAAGTTCACCAAATACGCGAAGTAGCTGCGTATCCGATCGACACGCCTTGCGCTGGCGCATGATATATTGTGGCAATCGGACTCGAATTTAGGTCTGATATCGACAGGTGGTAAAATATTTGTCAGTATTTACTGTAGTTTACTTTGATTTGTATAAATAAGTGGTTCTGGGTTGGACGAGGCACTATTTGGGTGATATTCTGATTTGTTTAGATTGCCTATATGGACGTATAGAGGTTTGAGGAACAGGGTGTAAAGTTCACTCATACTCTATAGAAAAGGGAGGATCCTCTGAACAGAAGGGTGTTGTGTCTGGCGGTCAACTGTCCGATGATTCATGTCGGGCTGTTGTCTAATATGCTAGTTGCGCGGTAAACTCTGCTTGCGAGATGCAGGATTTTGCGTGACGTCAGTATGAAGCATAGTTCGCTTGTAGCGTTTGTAGATACCGCTACAATTTCTTAATTATGACTTTAAAGGCTTTTCATCTATTTTATCACTTACTATAGCTTTTTAGTCACGTATTTAATACATATTATAGCAGAGACGTCATAATTATGTCGCCTGTCTGTTCAAGCAAGCGGTACATTTATCTACCTTGATAATTTTATTGTTTTAATCTAAACTCACTTCACAAAATAATCTCAAGCTACAGAACTTACAATTTACCCCTTTGTTTATAAATATTGCTAAAGGTTTGAACGTTGTAACGTTGTAACGTTGATTGTAACGTTTAAACGTAAAAAAATTAGGTATGGTTAAACAGTCGCTAATCATTTGAGTTTATGCAACGTTTATAAAGAAACCCCGTAGTGCCTAGAATTTTAAATAGACCAACCTCAGCCTTTCCAAACCAAGTCCTAAAAGCAGTCACAGACGCTTCAAGTAAACAAACAAAAAACTAGTCACACACTTAAGTAAAGTCTAGCGCACACGACACCAATAAATCTCAATTCAGCACCTTACTTAGTAAAGAAAAATCGCCATCCATCGCTGGAGAAAACACCCCATTGCATAGAAAGTTCGCCCGTATCACACGTTGTACGTGAGACAATTTCCTTTCCCGTTTTTGATGGTCACCAATTGTAAATCCAGATGGTGTATGCAAAATAGATAGGCTTCGCGCCAAGTATAGGCAGAGAGCCTTAAATGGGGGTGAACACCTTTCCTGCAATGATGTGCTTTGGTTTAAGAGGCCAAAACCTAGCTGTTTTTGTCGTTCGTGTGAATGTTTGGTAGGAGTTGTAAGTGGAGAGAGTTGGACAGTTATTGAAATTGTATTTGAACAGAATATATCTAAAGCATCTGCTATGGTTTCTTTATGATTGAAATAAGAAGTCACTTAGTTCGTGGGTCGAATGATCTTGAAAATTTTCTTTTTGTTGGTCTTTGAAAATTTATATCCTGGCTTCCGATTTCAATCAACTTTGTGAACTACGCCACTCGACGCTCTATTCAGCATAATGATTTTGGATTTGTGTTAGGTTGGATTGGACACTGCAGAAAATTTTGTTGCAAACAAAAAATTTACCAAAATTAATAGAAGGAAACATCTCTTATTTCATGCCCCTCTTTCTCAATACTACTCGAAAACCTCTGTAATAAAACTATTTTTTTTTTTATTTGAAATGGGTTTGCTCTTGACTCTAGTCTAGGTCAGAGATGACAGAGACAAAGTCTACGATGGAGTGAGCTCACCCAGAAGAAGCCTGTTCACTCTTACTTTGAAGAGATTCGGGTTGTATGCACTCGGAAACACAAACGCAGGTAGTAAATCGTAGTCTCTCACTTCTTGTACCACATACAGACATGCTTTACAGTCGAACGTCGGCGCTACATCTTCGCCCGTTGTAAATTGTATACAGTTTTCGTCAATCAGTGTTCCGATTAGCCCCAAGCGACTGTTTAACGACTTCTGGTGTTCGGACCATCCTTAATATGTGGTCGTATTGTTTTGTAGAACATGGACCTTGATTTGATGAGGGAATATGTTTAGTTTGTTTGTATGGTCAAGGATGGGAGGGTTTGTGTGTAGTGTTGTGAGTGTTGACGAGGAAACTTTGATAATGATATAATTGCTATTGATTACAATAATGTAATACGTAGTAGAATTAGTAGAAGGGAATATGGGGAGGGACAGGATGACCCCAATACGGGGGTGTATTGGGGTCATCCTGTAAAGATAGTGTGTGTATGTTTAATAAATAAATAATGATATAAGTTGATGACAATTTAAATTATCTATTCTGTAGTATAGGCTCGTATGTTATTACCTTGATGCAATTAATTATACAGACGCCAGCACATCAAGCTACCCGAAACTGTCAAATTGTCCCAATCAACTTTGAACCTTATGCTTTAGGGATAAAGTTGAAAATCTATTGAAGACATTTGACATATTGTAGTAGCTTGATGTGCTGGCGTCTGTACAAACTATCTAAATGTAAAGTAAAAGTAGAAGACTGTGTAGAGTGACTTCATGCTCGAGACGATATTTTACAAAATAAAGATCGAAATCAAAAAGAATCTCTATCATCATAATTACATATTCACACATTTCATACTCAAGCATACAGCTTAAAATGGACAAGTCAAGTTTTACATTCACCGGCAATCGATTACATTCATATTAAAGAAACATTTTGACATCGAAGATATTTCCCGAGACAAAAATTACGGTATTACACGCAAATGATAAATCGCAACAATTTGTATTTATACCCGAAATGGACGATAAGCAAGAAAAAATAAACGATAAAAATCAACAATGTTCAAACTTTGCAAGAATTACTTAATTAAACCGTAATTTTAAAGGATCTGATAAAATTTTTGGGATTGCAACCCAAATATCGGACTTTGATATATCATTCATTTGCCGATTCCGGTGATTCCAAATGATAAAATCTGGGTGATTTATAAAATATGCTCAGACTTGGTAAATCGATCCGCGTACAAATTAAGCCAAGAAATATGGTATGAAATTAATATTGTTTCCTTAATATAGGCAAAAGAGAAACTGATTACGAACAATACCCGTAAAAATACGTCGTGCACAACTTTCGCTCTCGGGCTTTGTGACAAGACAAATTAATAAGTTTCATATTTAGGACTAAAACAAACCTTTACCAAACCCGTGTCAGGTGTATTCAATTCCATTATACGTAAGTGTACTGAATTACTTTTTAATAACGCAAAATGAACCACTTGTCCAGTATTGTTCAAAACGCATGCGTTGATTACTTTGATTAAGCTTGTACTTACTCTGAAAATATTACGCTCAACCTTTTATTTATCAGCCCTTATTAACAGCTATACTTATAAAAATATCGAAATCAGACCAAGCAATTCATTCGCGTCAGCCCCTGATGGAGTATCTTCACCCGAAAACATCAAAGATTATTCATAAGAGCTGAATCCATTACTTCGGACCCCTTGTCTTACAGACGTGCTCAATCCTTCATCGCTTGTTCGCGATGCCCAAAAAAGGCACAAAAAAAATAACATTTCGGATACGTTAACAGTGCCCAGTCACGCCAACTTGTTAGCACAGCCCCAAAACATGTTATTATTCAACATTTATTTAATTTTTTTAAACCTGCGTCCGTTTGTTACGAGAACGGGGGAATCGGTTTAACAAAATACACAATTGCGCACGCGATGCCTCGAAAGTGATTTTTTCGGAAATTTTCGCTGTCGTGTTCTGTCGATGTCGGGCGAAAAGTGGCGTGTCACTTTTGTGTGTTTATGTGGCATTTCTGGGTGTGATATTCAGAAATCGATACGGACATGACAATTTCAAGAACTTAATGAAGAATTTCGAATTTGGGAGCAATTTTTGGGATGCATGAAGAAGCCTCCTCGTGTAGCGCAGTTTATTCCGCCAGTTACTCAACTGGACCGAGCGCTCGGCGCATCTTGGACGGTCACACCCAACACCTTGTTTGACTGGCCAATTCTTCCCTTGCGGTGGTAGGACTAACGCCCGCCTGATTTGCGACCACCCTGCCACCGGAATCCGGCGTCAAGCAGCCTGCTGTATTTCGTCGATGTGTGGGAGTTCCAGTGCCTTAGGCACCTGCTGTACACGCTCGTTTCATCACAGACATCATCATCATCATCCATCGCTTTCCATCAGATATGATCGTTGTCAATGGGCCCCATTCAGCAATATAAAAAAAAATGGAAGTCCATTCAATGAATGTTAATATGGACAGATTGGACAGTCTTATTTATTGAGTTTAGTTTAGTTGTTGTTCGGATACTGTTAGACTGTGACTACTACAATTTCATAACTTTTATTTCCACCATCATTCTCCTGTCTTTATACCAATTTATTTAGGCTCGGCGCAACACGTCTTTTACTTCCATACTTTTCTATTAGTCGTCATCTTCGGTAGTCACCCCTTTTCTAACCATATCATCATTCACACAGCCCATACATCGTTTCGTTGGTCTTCCCCATAGTGTGATCAAATTAGATATTTAAACAAGTTCATCCACCACCTCCAAGTCACCTTTCTTGTTATCTATGGTAAGACATTTGCAAACATTTATGTAACCGAATTCTTAGAATTCACTAAAACATTCTTTCACTTGTCACCAACTAAAATAAAATTACCATCTACAACTTCATTATAGCCCCTGACTTAATACTAACCACACTCCATCCGTACATCTGAGCCACTCATACAACATGGTCTGACCTCCTCAATGGCTCTTCACTTCGCGGCCACAATGTTTGTTCAGTAGGAGTCGGACACCCAATTTTTTGGCTCATCAAGCCACTTGACCGTCATAACACTTGAATGGCTTTCGGTAAATTTTGGAGTTTTACTTTTGACGTTTTTAAGGTTGCCACTTTAAATTCTGGATTTATTTCCTGTTCTTTCATTTTAGTTTTGGCGGTTTGGCTTTTTTTTGAATGTACGTTATTAAAGCGAATTTGCATGAATCAGTTTCAAGATAGTTGATTACAGACAAGCTATGTTTTTTCTACTATCTATAACATTTTCTTTTATTAGGCCACTAAATTGAATTCCAATTAATCAGTTTGAAAAATGTTTTTTTTTTGTCTGTAACTGGCCATTTCTACGTCTCATCTTGGTCTTCAGTCAATCGTTCATTAATTTTATTATATGTCTCTTTAAAACTCACCGAATTCGTATTAATAACAAATAAGTACCTGGGTACGCTAAGTATCTACTCAATTGTTATCATTTTCCTCGAAAGTTGGATAAAACAAGTAACAAAAATTTACAACACAAGTACTCAATGTAGATTTTTTTGAACTTATTTAGACTGCAAACAAATCCATATTTTCTTAAGACCTTTGTTATAATAATGTTAAAGTTGTATTACTAAATAAATCATTACATCATAATCAGTTGACAACCATTGTGGCACAAGTAGTGGATATAGCAGCGCGTTAAAATAACAATGAGTAACGGATATTGTCGATCATTTATTAGTATTACGATATTTGGATAAGCGTTTTTGTTGTATATCTAACAAGGTCACTCCCAAAGTTATCAAAACATCCAAATATTTATAAGTGGAACGTGGTGAGCAAATTCTGGTATTTTTTTGTAATGAGGGAGTTACTAGACATATATATTTAAGCGATAAAATTATTGTAGGTAGAAACTACGCCACCTGCTACGATCCTTACTTACTCATTTAGCCTCGGATATGTTCATACATGTAGCGGTATCTACAACGCCAGTAGCGAACAATGCGCCATACTGACGTCACGCAAAATCCTGCGTCTCGCAAGCAGCATTTACCGCGCAACTAGCATAGATCATACACGCACGCCGGTTGCGAGTACTACACACCTGACCTGTCTGAAGAACATCACCAATAAGGATACTATAATTATTATGTCCTTTTGTTTCTACCTACCCCCATGAGAACAAGGCGTAAGTTTATGTATGTAAAATCATTGTCCATTTAAGGAGTTTTTTTATTGGTTGATGATAATTTCAGTTATTATTCCCTGTTCTTGAATGTTTGGGTTTAAGTTTCGCCGTCCTTTGAAATACTCTTAAAAAAAATTCTGATGTATGTTAGTGTAGAGAAAAACAAAATATAGGTATATTCCTCAATTTTCATGATTGCACATAACACTATTTGTCTCTGCATCACCCAAAGGATGACTGGTAGAAAAAGCCAATGGCATTGAGGCCGCCTCTGTACATTTGTATGCTTAAAGTATTAAATAATTATATAGGTAACCAAAATATTTGGGATTGTCATTATAGTAGACACGTGTAGCTATGTATACTTCTTTAATAATTTAATTTAATATCTGGAATATTGGATTTGCGGATACAGAAATTAACGCAAAGCTTACCTTTGCGAAAGACTGTCATTTGGTTAAGCCCCTTAGGTTCTTCGTATAGTCATAACAATCAACATATTTTGTGATTCCGCGAATTTTTCCTTAACTTTTTTAATAATGCAGTTTATTACCAATAACATGACTGCAAAGGGTTCACTAGGCTGAATAAATTATCACATTTCTTCCTTGTTTAAAAAAAAAAAACAATCAACTTTGCGTAAGAATGTAGTTAATTGATGTAAGCAGGAAATGTCTTCTTGTTTTTTAACCATTGCTATTTTTGTATGACAAAAGTTAAAATCCAAGAAGAAAACAAGCAATGGATACTGTTGAAGTAAATAATTAAATTGTAGAATTTTCGTTACATTGCACGATGGCGGCTTTAAATAGTTTTTAGCAATTATGGGGGTGATGAATACTTCCACGAAGATGTGTTAATTTCTCATTAACTATCCTTAAGTGATGTATAACTTCTGGTCCGTTGTGTAATGTTGGGGAAACAAGGTGTTAATTAATTTAATTTGTGAGACTCTGAAGATTTATTATGCCTTTGGCGAAGGCAGTTTCTAAACGTACTTTTAAAATGTTCCTCGTTAGTGGGAATAAGTATTCGTATTATGTTAATGCTACATGTATAGCTTTCGTTTCAGAGGCAAGCGAATTGCAACAAATAGTCGTAAAAAAATAGGAAAAAAAAAATGGTTCCTAGTTCTTTTGCCCAAGTCTTTTTTTCTGTATTATAGTTTTTTGTTTTTGTTTTAGTTATTGTTTTTTGTAAGCCTTGCATAGTATTTAAATGATTATTACAATATGATGTTAATTTATTTTTATTTTTGTATGTTTCAGATGAACCAACAATGTAAAGTGTGCGGAGAACCCGCGGCTGGCTTCCATTTTGGCGCGTTCACCTGCGAAGGCTGCAAGGTAATTCGTTGTTAATATTATGAGATTTAGACATTTTGAGATTTGGACTAAGAGCGACGTGGTCAATTAGCGATCCAGTCATTCTGATACCAACCCGAAAAATATGATTATTTAACACCCAAAGAGCTATGGGACAAAATAACTACTACGTGGAGCCCTGACACAGCTAGAAGGCGTCGTGGCAGACGATAAAAGACAAAAGACCAGTCTACTTTAGTCTCGATCTCGATTGAGCTGAATGTCTTGGGGAGAGGCCTTTGTCCAGTGGTGGGATGATGCAGGCTAACAATAGCAGCCATCATCAACTGCCTGCCTTTTCTCAACTATGATGGGGTCGGCTTCCAGTCTAACCGGATGCAGCTGAATACCAGTACTTGAGCGACTGCCTATGGGAGGCAGTGTACTTTTTTCTTAACTGATTTCTTAGAGTAAAATAAAATTCTTACTTTTTTAAATTTGCATATTGTAATTTATTTGCATAGACACATTAATAGCCACTTGAAGATGTTATCAGTGAACATCTGTATTAACTCAACCATAGAAAACTGATGTTTCTCTCTAAACGTTACGTTAATGTAAAAAGAAAATGAAACTAAAAACAATTATATAATTTTGTATTTATTTGTATAATCAGGCAGTTAGTAATAGGTAAGTAAGTTTAATTTTGCACCTAGTGTTTGCACTAGATGCAAAATTACAGGAAAAAAACGTTTTACAGGAATAGGCCTTCAGTTCTCTGAGTAGAATACCTCGTTTTTATTAGGGTGTGTAAATGTGTGTACATACGATAAGATTTTGTTCTTAACCGACTGCGATTTTCGAAGCTTATACAAAACACTCGCTTATAAATGTGAACACACCCTAAGCCAAGTCGACGGGAATCTAAAACGCGATGGTATACGACGTGCGCCATATAGAATGAAACAGATTGACGCGTGAATGGTCGTCAGCAGAGCCGGTGGTCCGTCCTACGGAATAAATCACGCTACAAGCAAAATTGTCTGATTGTTCCAATGTATTGGTTTTATGGAGAGGCTCGGTATTTAGATGGATAGCGGAAGAGATGTGCGTGATGTAGGTACGGCATAGGACCGGATTAGAATATTGGATTTCTAGTTTTTTTATGGAGTCAAAGTAGATTTTTTTCTTCTTTTTTTTTTCTTTCTTTCTTAAGTGCTTGACGAAACAACATTACACAGCAGTAATAGTGCCTGTTATAACAGTGGACATTTATAAACTGGTTAAAGTCAGTTAGCTGAAACGTAATATCGCGAAGGCCTATTCGTTGTATTCAATGCCTTTTTCTTAAAAAACGCCTAAAAACACGTTTCTTTTATGGAGACCCCTTTAACTTTTAACTTTATTTTATTTTTATTAGAATTGTTGTTATCGCGGCATTAGAAATACTCACTAGGTATGTGAAAATATAACATTTTCTACTTATTACGGTTCATGAGATACAGGCCGTTAACAGACAGACGAACGGACGGACGGATGGACAGTGGAGGCTTATATAGTAATAGGATCCCGCTGGCACCCTTTGGGTACGAAACTCTAAAAAAGAGAAGAAAGAGGACCAAAAATAGCATCTTTCCAATCTAGAAAGGCCTACTAATAAACACCAGTACTTAAATCTAAGAGAAAAAAAGATTGTAAGGGTAAAAACAATGCAGCTACTTACCAGCTTCTTGCTTGGAACTCTGCCCACACTACAACCGCAAAACAGCGTAAAGATAGCCGACTTTAATATTATTGCTATCGGTCACATGTTGTGTCAAATGATTAATGACAGGCGGCGCCGGTATTACGTGTCGACCTCGAAAGGCAATTGTGACGCAGTTGCTATTGTACTTAAATCGTTTATGAAAGGTCAGGGAAATGATTTCTTTGATCTTTTCTTGGAATATTTTAAGCTGTATGACGTTGAAAATGAACTTGTATCTAAAATATATATAAAAAATAACTTATTCCGGAATTGCTGTCATAGAACTTTGTGAATTAAATTATTTCTATAAATAGTGTTACACCAACTGAAGCAATTAGCATTCACTTCTCATGTCTTAAAAAAATTACGCTGGGCATTACAATGCCTGTTTTGCAATAAATTGACTGCGGAAAACCTATCAACCGAATAGATTAGCTTCTCTTTTCCATAAGCTCAATCACAAAGCATGAAAACAAGCATGAACAAAATTATCCACTGCATGGCTCCAAAAATATTAAATAAAATACCAAATGACATTAAAGATTTAAACTTGACACAATTTAAACGGAGACTAAATAATTTTTTTATTGAAAAATTCTACTATCGCATTGACGAATTCCTTTCTGACAAAATGTAATAAATAAACTAACTGATAATTATGTATGTTTATGATTGAAAATTAAAAAACTTGACTTATTAATTCTGTTATGAATATGTATTATAATAATTAATTCTATTTTAAATGTGTATCATAAAAAATTATTATATTCTAAATATTGATTTTTTTAAATTTGTATGTAATAGCGATTTTAAATTCTTATATCGTTAAATAGTTTATGACCTAATGGTTAGTTTTTTGATTTAACTTAACATAACTACCTACTGTATCACCAAAAATTACACTTACAAATCTTTGAATTGTCAAGAAGTCGGTCAGTCAGAAAATATGAAGCTATTTGCCCATTCCAAAGCGTAGGTACCTATGGAGAAGAATGAGCAAGAAACTTCATGGACACTCTATTAAATATTTTTTTTACAAAAACTTTAGTTACATCATTAATGTTCAATTTATAATTAAGTGTCAGAACGATGTAAAATGACGTACGCGTTAAAAGCGTCCAGAGTACAGCAAATAGTAACAAAACAATCCAAAAATAAAAATAATCTTAATCTATATCACTTACTATCCCACAATAATTTTCACACAGCAACACGTAATACACACGGATACGACAGCCAATCACAAATTGTCGCGCCCGTCGTCCATCGCAATTTGCTACTCCGAATCAATTTGCGACGTTTTTGTCGCTCTTAATGTCGCCCGATTCAATTTTCTGTTAACTGCATCGTTGTTTTGTTGCCACGGCAACTGAATTATGGACCTAAAGAAACCTATTCTGATTTCGTAATTGCGTTGCGTATTATGAAGTGAAGGCATTTCAGTTAACAGGTTTTGGATTGAAGTAGAGTATGCTAGTTTTTCTCATTTTCTTTGGAAGGAAAATGCGGACTTTATTACTTATAATTATTTTATGAACGGTTTTTCTTTCGTAATTTAAAAAATACAGCATGCATTGTTTAGTTATACTTAAAAGTGTTTTACTTTTATATTAAAACTCACACAAGAAGCAAGATAATAATGACCCAGATGAATAATTAATAATTAGTAATGATAACTTTCAGACATTTACTAATGACAAAATTAGCCAAGCACTTTCATAGTGCGAAGGTATAATCGTCGGTTGGTATTTCTTTAAAAACGTCTAACGGGTCTCTGCGAGTTGGCTTCGGCCCCTCGTGCGCCTTCCAAAGATCCGAAACCCCAAGGTCCCGAGAAATGTTAAGAGAAGTAAAAATAAATTAACCGAATAATTCAATCAAACTGCGTATTATAAATGAGACGAGCAATACTCACACCTACTTACGTATGATTTGAATAAGTTTTTAAAACATACTAATTTGGCCTCAAAATGAACCCCGGCCAACGGCCATGCTTGATCGTAGATTTGTTGCGATCAATTAAAGACCGCCCGCTGTCAAGGTGAATGGATATGTCACCGAGTTATGAGGTAAAGTCGTACTGGTAATTAAGCGATGATATTATATCTTCAGAAAATCTTTGGCATAGCATTTTTCGTAGGAACGGTCAAAATTAGGTAAATATCGCTAGTTCAACACGATCTACAATGAATAGATTGCTTATCGGGCGCGCGATAAAAACGATACTTACATTTTTTTATTTGTTTCAATAATTAAAAAAAAAATCTACTGGAAGGCAATAACTTATAGTTTGCACTATCTTCAATTTCATCCTGCCGGCCTATTCTGTAACCATCTCACCGTGAAAACATCCGTGAAGTGAGCTTAAAGTGAGCTGTCATCCTACCTAACGCTAGGGAATCTAGGGATTAACAGCTCATTTCAAAAACACTTCACCTTAGTTTTCCCGGTGAGATATAGAATAGCTCAACAGTATACGTTACTGCGGTACAAAAGTAATTTTAATTTAAAATCAAGAAGTTCGCAGTTTTCAAGCCTGCGTGCCAATTCTCCCCATTTAACTATATGTGACCATATATGACAAAGCGCGTTCTTGTTGCTAGTCACTTAGCAATTTATTTAAAGATGGCGGGATTTAAAAAAAAATAGGCTTAAACATCACCGATTAGTCAACAAAATATTATAAAAAACGTTCACATACCGTGTCTTAATTATTAGGCTTCTCAAGTTGTAATGAGCCCAAATGATAAACAAATTACTATGATCAATTCATATTTAAAAGCTTAAAGACTCTTTCACACTATCATGTCAAGCGGCCTTATCCAAAGACCAATCACGAAAAAAAAGTTCCGCAAAAGAATTTAAAAAATTCACTCAATACGCGATGGCTGACGATATAACGTATCTTTCAGAGGAGGTTGAACCTACATTTAATTATACATCTCCAGCTGACTGTACGTGACGTATAAGGTAACAAATTGACCAATTTATCAGTGTTTAACAATTGCTTATTGATAAGGAGAAGCCGACGATAGTTCGGCGGTATAGTCAAGGAGATGACGAACCTCTTTCTTACGTCATGTACATACGTGTGATTTAATTTATTGGTGCAATTATTGAGGATAAGGTAATTTATTACTTTGCCATTTTTACAAGTTAAAACTATTTTTTAAATAACTTAAATAAAATGTGTATGTAAAATCAAAAAGTAAGCATTTACTTTAATATGAGTCCACCCTTGTAAAACTGGTGGTTATCTATTTCACAAACACTTGTCAGTAAAATAAATATAAAATTGCAATCGTGAGAAAACTAATTATCTAGGGCAACTGGGCAAGTGCCATCTAATTTGGAGTAAGAACGCCTTAGATCTTTCACTTATTTAATAGGTACCAGCGTATGTATCTGGTACACATTGAGATAAAACATCTCAAGCATCTTTACAAAAGAAAGTCTCGCTAAATAATAAGTGCGTTCATTATTTATTTAGCTTGTTCATGCAATATTACTAGATTTTAGCATAATAATCATCTAGTAAGCAAATACAAAAAATGTTGACTTTCTCTCCAAATTATTGCGATTGCGCAAAATAAAAGTTGTCAAGCTCCGAGACTACACCAATACGACACAGCCCTTTTCTATGAGAACGAAGACGATTTCTGATAGATAATTATAAATTCGATGTTATAAATCATTACATAAATTCATTAATTGTTAGGGAAATAACATAGTCGTAACTTTCGATAAACAGTTACCGAATGTTGTTTTATAATTGGTCTCGAGTTCTATGATTATCTTTTGTGATAGTGAAAAGTGATAGTGAATTATATCCGTTAGATACCTTCTAGAGTCGTGATTTCTATTTCTTCTTGAAGTTGTCGCAAGATACTAATGGGTTCAATATTATTAGAGCGCATTGACAGAAATTATACTTAGTAGATTTGGTTGTGGCGCTTTTTGTGAAAGTCGTCGCCATGAACAAACATGTCCTAGAACCAAAAATTCTAAGACATGTGACATCTACCAATCCGCACTGATGCCGCGTGGTGGATTACGGCCCACTACCTCTCACCGAGGCCTGTGTCCCAGCAGTGGGAACATTATAGGTTGATAATGTTGTTATATGTCTGGCTCGGCTAGAAAAGAGCGAAATAATCTTCTTGTTCAGCCGCCAAATGTTTTTCTCTTTAGTTTCTAAAATGAGAGTACATGCTGGTAAAAATGCCATGACAATTTTTTTTCAACAAACGCGGAATATTACACTTTCTAGAAGAGCTGGACTAAGTGGGTATTGTATTGTAGCAGGTACAGAAGTTTAACTTACAATAATAACCATGTTCTAGATCTGTCTCACTAGGACAATGTGGCATGAGCATTTTTCTGTGATCACTAAAACTTTCGTGATTTTGACAATTTAATAGGACCGGTCGTAAACTCCAACAGAAAGTCTAGTCATGAGATTTTTTATTTATTGAATAAAATATTATGTTTACACCAAAGTATTCCCTTACAAAATACCGTTAGAACAGCTAGGACGATGAAAAACAATATTTACGAAGACAATCCTCGTGTAAGAGACAATATATAAATCAAGTTTCTGAGCTTTACGAACAAAAAGAGTTCAATCAGTTATCAATATATTATAATCAGAAACGAATAAACATGATAAATGTCAGCCATCTTTATCTTATAACACATATACTTTTTACTATATCTCCGATTATGCTTAACATAATTAACTGTTTATTCAAATGATTAAATAAAAACAAGGAGTGGGCACAGAATCGAAGATTCTTTATGCTAATTACACCCTTTGGTCTCAGTTTTAAGGGTCATTATTCATTGTTATAGTATGTTGATTTAGTTAATCTCGTGTTTATAATTGGTCGTAGGTGTTCGATAGTTTTTCCGATCATTAGTATGCGATTTATAGTTGATATATAGCTTTGGTTTGGGTAACCACTGTTTGATTTTCAAATGAAGTAAAGATGTCAGAAGAGAACAAATTAGTGATGACTTTATTGCGTCAGCATCTTAGGTTAATAGCCCTGTTTCAACATTGTACTAAAACAAAAAAGAAGTACTTCACTGTTGGCTTTTGAAACTAACTAACTGACTTTTTATCCCGTTATTGCCACGGGATCGGCACTTAATTCCCACGGGATCGGCACTTATACGGATGAAACCACGGGGCACAGCTAGTTATATATAAAATCGTATTCTTAACTAATATTATAAAATGCGAAAGTATGTTTGTTACCTTTTCACGCGTAAACCACTGAACCGATCATCCTAAAATGTTGCATATACGTTGTCAGGTGTACAAAAACGGACATAGAGTACCTTTCATCCTGAAAAAAAGTGCTGTTCCCGAGGAAAACAACAATAACGTTATTATGATGATAGATGGCGCCATGTGTCTTTCGAATTAAAAACAAGACATCTGTCGGGTCAGCAAGTATTATATAAAAGACATCAGTAAACAAATAGATATTAACTTTACCATACAATATGGCAAATATATTTCGTGGGACGCACGTTTCATAAACTCTATCACATAGGTAAAATGTATGGTCTGACGACACATGGCATAATGCACATTACCCATTTTATTTCGTCATAACTCCCGTTCAATCTAGCATCAAAGCTAAAAACCTATTTCGTAATATACTAAAGGTTTAATACCCAAAGGCATTCGGTTTGACATTTACTATATTAATACGCTTTTTGTAAGAAATATTTACACAAGTCAAATTTAATTTAGCTAATGTCTGCTGCTGGCATTAAAACCTCTCCTCTAAGTAGCTTAGTTAGGCTTTTTATTAAAACCTTGAATGCAGGCAAATGAAAGGGAATCGGGGTTCAGATATTATTGCAGAACATTTATGTGCGACGATGACACCAAAAGTTATTATGAGGATTTTACCCTTTTGAACCGTATTACTGCAATATGTGATCGTAAAATTCATAATTAGCTTTCTAGCATGTACCGCTTTATGGCAAAATGAGGTGGTTTGTTGTTGTAAGTAGCGATTAAAATTTTATCGATCTTGCATGATATTAGAACAAGAACCAGAGTAAATCACAATTGTTATGTGCCGCAAAAAATGTCTATTTACATCTCTATGACATAAAGAAAGAAAGAAGGAAAGAATAACGTTTATTTGAATACAGTTCGTGAATCACAAATAACAAAATAAAAAAGTAAAAATAAAATGCCGTAACTAAAATAGTGTGTGCCTCACGGCTGCGTCAAAAACGTTCATAATATAACGTAACGACTATTATATATTTTCTGAACGGTGGACAGAGGTGCACCTATTGTGCACCAACATTTTGTCAGCTATGTTAAACATCAAAGATTTGATATTTGATCTCTATGGTATAGAGAAAACTACTGAAACATCCTCAATGTTGAAAAGGAGAAAAAAAAAACGAAATTCCACAAAAACAGTACACATGGCAAACCAAAATAATAACAACCATTTAACTCCTAAAAGAAATCAAATTAATATTATTAAATCATAAATATATCGAAGTACACTTGACGCACGAAATATGTGGGACATTATAAATTATAAAGAGTTTTAAACATGGCGTTGGGGTCAGTAATTCGGACGGCCATTACCGCCGAATATTATCGATGACCCTATAATTTGCACACTTTTCAATAATCGACATCGTACTTCAAACCGATGGTACAGAGGGAAATTTAATTTCAAAACTGGTTGTTGCAAAATGTTGGACGTTGCGCTTGATTATTGTTTATGAGTTCGGCTAAGTTTTGAGACGGTCGACAGGACAGAAAATATCCAGGCCATTTTTTTTTGTTTTTTTTTTGTTGTCATTTTACTGTAAATTTAATAGTATCATTTTAAACTCCATTCCATTTTATTTCTTAAGTTTTATAAAATTTATTTGTTCAATAAATTAGTATGACATAAGTGGGGGTAACATGAATATTTATAAAATTAAAGAAATTGAAAACTCTGTTACATACATAACAAGCACAAAATTATGTTACATCATCAGTCATTAAATAAATATAATTATAAACCTCACAAGTACTTACCATTTTTCTGCCGACCGTACTTATAATGTACCGTAACATGAGCACTCCGTATCGTTGGTTACGTATATTTACGATCATTTATGTATAAATTGAATTATTACCAACAGACCATCTTCAATTATTACCGACAGACAATCTTCGATTCGTACCGACACTTTGTAAAAAATTGCTGGCCAATTTAAATTGTACCATTTCTTGACTGTAGGTACTATATTTTATACGTAGTATTTTTTATTAAAAGGTCAAGGAACTGTTTTGAAGTAAGTAGGTGTTTTGTGGATCAGTCTAGTCCTAGAGTGGAGACCGCCTATCGGCAAGCGTAGTGTGGCACGCCCCCCGGCTAGATGGACCGACGATTTTAAGAAGGTGTCTGGACCAGACTGGATGCGGAAGGCGGATAGGAAAGGGTGTTGTGGTACAGTCTGGGAGAGGCCTATATCAAGCTTTGGACTGCGATAGTCTGAGTTCATGAGGAGTCTTTAACAAAATTTTATTCGAATAAACTAATAATTTGTAAAATAAAGAAAACATAATGTCTTTCTCGGAAAAAGAAAAAAAAATCTACACATTAGTGTGTGGATTTTTTTTCTGTTGACGAAATGACGCTAACGTCATTTCCTGCCGTAATTACTATGTTGTATACAAAAGCACGAAAATTTTAAATTTTGTCACAACTCAGGCTTTTTATGAAAAAATATAATTTTTACTTTAAAATAATTTTAGATCCATAATAAGGTACATTAACTCGATTTTGCATTAATATTCAGAAAAGGCACTTTTTAAAATCAAAAGTAACAAGAAATTGAAATTTAAAGACAGCGGCATCGCTTGCGCAGATATCGTAATGACTTATAATGCGCGTACGCTCCATGAATAATTCATGGAGATTTTGGTACATGTATGTATAGTAAGATGCAAATATATAAGATAAATATACCAGACTTGTCGGAGAAATTTTAGAGCGAATTGTTTGAATAGTAAATGTAGATGGACAAATAAAGATCATTTAAAAATAAATACTTAAATATGAACTGGTATTTGGACTGAATTCTTTATGAGGTTCACATCTGTTGTCTCAGACATTATCTAAAGTTATGCACTTAGGTATGTTGAAAGCTTTTGTTGAGTTTGTTAATTAACCGTACTGGCAAACATCCTCTTTGGTTATAGATTAGCATTATTAATAATACCTTAGGAATTGGCAGCTGATTAGTATTAATATCATTAGCCATTAATGTTCCACTGCTGGAAAAAGGTTCTCTTTCTACCTCTGTATGTCTGTCTGTCTGGCTACCAAGCACGGTATCAGAAGACCAATTCACGTAGGTAATTAAACACGTTCAAAATATAGTCGCAATCTCCTCTAAGCGACAATCAACGTCAAATACTTGAAACAAAAATTTTGGGAATTTAGAGGTATTTTTGACAGATTGAGACTGAGCTCAGACTGTAAACGTTCTTATATTTACGAGAATTGCCCCTCAAAATAACTTATTAATAAAGAATTAATGGACTTGACCAACCAAGTACAGAACCAGCGATCATGTGACATTAAGATTTAAGCATTTCCTTAAGTAAAAGAGATTTTGCACGAAATCTTGGAAACGTTAAATATTTAATTTGAAAACCGGTCCCGTATGTTTCGAAATTGATAAAAATAAAAGGGATGAGATAAAGTTGCTTTCTCAGCATGAAAAGTCAACAGCATATATCTGCTACAAAGACGTTAAAAGATATGTAGGTCTCAACTCTATAGTCAATTATAAATCTTGGTAAATGCATGATAGCAAGACAAAAATGGCGTGTGAATTAATGCTTACTAAGTTATGGACATCAACGTTGCCCCAAAATTTATAGCGTTAATTGAATTATCTTAAACAGTACAAAATACTAAAACAACATGCATGATTTCTATTTCCATTTTAACAGAAACAAAAACAGCGGTGCGATTCTGTAAAAATCTCAGAAACTTAGGTGAAGTGAGCGTGGAGTGAACCGTCAATAGTGTCAATTCCTAGCAAAAATAAACTCACTTCACCTAAGTTTTCACTGTGAGATTTTTACAGAATCGACAGGCAGAATACAATTATTCTTACTCTTAATTAGTTAAAATTAGAAACACTGGTTGCTTTACTTAAAAACGTTTCTTGGAACGAGTATCAGAACGATATGTTCTAAAAGAGATCGAGTGTAGAAGATATTTAAAAAAAATTTAGTAATCCACAAAAAAATATCAAAATCAAAAGTCATGTATGCAGCCTTGCATGGCTGAGAATCAGCACTTTTTGAACGTCAAAATTACATAAGACAGTCCTCCAAAACTCCCACGTCCACTTCAATAAACATATCATATAAAATCTACGGATCCCTAAAAACTCTTGCTCACTCTTCATATTAAACTCGCAATGAGCCGGCTGATGGCTCTGATTATGGTGGTGTACTTGTTAAACCGTTGGTCGTCTGTTCGCGCCTATTAATTACAGAACAATCCGTTTTCCGTTTACCAACCGTTGTCAGTTTATTGAGAATGAAGTTTATTTATAGAAAAATTATGAGCTTGAAATCGTAGGGTACGAGGGTTTTAAAGTTATTGACATTAGTTTGCTGTAATTGCTTTAGTTTTTACGTACCCACTTAACGCTTAGTACGTACTTTACAAACGAACAAGGTACTTCACAAACAGACGAACAACTTAATCATGCTTCTTAATGAGACCTCGAAGCCATCTTTTGTTACTAATTCTAGACGTGAACTAACTAGATTAAAAAAACATGCTGTATAAAAAGTTGTGATAAACATTTCGTATCATCGTCACTATAGTAAGATCAAGACACATTGTTCCAATCTGACACTGACAGCTCGACCTGTCAAAACATTCGCGCGAAGAGAAAGCAGGAAGGTTGACATAAAAAAGAATTCGCTACAGAATAACAGTTATTATTGGTAACATCTAACGCATATACCAAATTTATACATCGTTAGCAGACTTAACACTTTCTTTTCTATTGTAAAACCATCTTTGCACTGGACAAGGCATCACTATGTCGATCATTGAATCGATACTGAATCGAACGTGATTATAATCGATTCTATCGGTTACGAATATTGAATCGGTAACGGTAGTGCGTTTTGTGATTTTTTGAGTTGATTGGGTCTATTGTTGAAGTTTTCTGGTATCAAATATACTGCTCATTAAAAGTTCACGGGACATGTTTTGTGTGAGCAGATGAACGAAATATCGAAGTGAGAATTGATTTAGATGTAACAAGACGTGTTAATAAAGTCTAGATTGAAATCAGTAGCCGGTTAAAAAAAAATTGACATTTGACCGCACCAGTCAATTAATGTCTGAGAATTTGAGAGCTGTATTTTTAGCTTGATTTCAGCCACTTAAAGTTAAAGATTTCATAATCAATGTTGTGTTAATTTTGATTGAAGACTAGACTTGGGTATTTCAAAATGTCTCGACAGTGATAAGTTAAGATTATGTTTATCTATAAATCTAATTTTAATAGGTATATTCAATAGACAGTGATTTGAATTTCACTAAAAAATAAAATGAAATCAGTCCATTCACTAAAGAAAACAGTTATAAATGCATTCATTCAAATGCACGACAACCAGTCGATTTAAAAAAGAGCAAAAAAAGCAGTCAATTCTTCAATCTATAAAGTTCCTCCTCAAACTTTATTAATCTGACTGGCGCTAATTTATCGATGTGTACCTCGTAAAAGTCAACAATAAAATGTCAAATATATATTTAAATTGATTTTACTGAAGATTTTTGGCCAATTAACTCCAATTTAAAATGCAAATTACGTATTCTTAAATGTTTTGAATGACATTAAATATTGTTGGCATTGCCACAGATGTGCACGCTGTTTTGTGAAAAATAAATTTTACCTACATATTTTGTGCATGGTGATACAGAGGTTAACAGACGTATTAAGCACAAGAAAAACAAATACTAAATCAGTTTCTTCTTGTGTCAAATGGACTATGTCATAGAACTGTAATAAAACATACATTTTATACCGTGAATTCTTGCTGATTTTATTTTTACAACAGTTTATAAAGATGCGTTTGTCAAAGCGTAGGTGTCCCTGAAAACTTTGCAGTCTCTTTAATTTTCTCATGATTTAAATACCAAGAAATAAACTGTACATATTTGCCCTTTAGCTTTTTCCGTTAAATTATTCCAACACGGCCTTATTATAGGAAACAGCCCACCAAGTACAAATTACGCACTTCAGTTTCAATCAGGCAACACTTATGGCAATAATGATCGCCAATAAAATTATTGGTAACCCAGAGAAACGCTCCCGATGCCAATGCACCATAATAAAATCGATTTTCGTAGAAAACACTCGAATCCAAATGTAATGGCAATCAGGACCAAATTGTGTGCAATCAGGGATGGTTTATGTGCTAAAATGTTTGGTTACTCGCTTGGTGGTCCAAGTTATCACTCAATATTCGATTCTTGCAGTTCATCGGAGTCAATTCTGACACGCCCCCAACATGTAATGAAATCGATTGCTCTCATTCGTTGCACGTTTTTAAACGTGATATTATAGTGTTGTGTACGTAGAAATATTTATGGTATATTAATACCCGTGTGGGTATAATTAAGATCTATTAAAGGTCAGGTCAAAGCAACAGTTTAGAAGCACATCACTCAAAGCTGTCGGAAGAAGTTTAATATACTTTTTCTTGGTCCAACCGTTGCTTATTTTTTTTTTAAGTGTAACTAATATTTTTTATAGAGTGCAGAATTAATATAATGTCATTTTCATAAATAAATAATGGTTATAACTGGACTTTAATTGCCTAAATAAAATGATTTTAACTAAGATTTTCTACCTTCTTAGAACAGACTTTACCCATCATCAGGGAACAAAGTTCCTGGTAAAGTCAAAGTCAAATCATTTATTTCAAATAGGCACATTAAAGGCACTTTTGAACGAAAATTACACTATGTAACAAAATTATACTCACACTAAATTATTTTGCTTGGCAGATGTTTATGCATATTATTAATAATCTAATGACTCATGAAGCTTGCCATATACCCATATAGCCCAGTGACAGCTCGGTCCAAAAGGTCACCAGCCCAAATTATCATTTCAACCCGTTCAATATAGTGGGTCGGCCATTTTCTTACGATTTTTCTCTTTGCTACCCTAATCAGTAAATGACAAAACAACATTAACACATAATAAATCTTACGTTAATGTAAATTTTGGACATAAATCACGAACAACTTTATAATATAAATTAAACCAATACCTGTTTTTGTGGTAACACAAAATTATTATATCAGTATTAACATGTTTAGTAGCCCAAGAATGTATAATGTATATAGCCATAGAACTTATATTTGATGTATAATGACAACTGTATAATTCCCAAAGGTTTTTTAATTAAGAACTGGTTTATTAATGTGATGAGAAATGAATGGGTCACAAAAAATGTTGTGCGTGGCGTGATAGAATTATCAGAGATTCACTAAAACTAAATCAGTTTTCCATTTTCTGTGATTGAGATACAAAAAAAAAACATTGAAATTTATTAGTCCGGCTAATGGTACTGGTTTTTCATTAGCACGTGTAGAATAATTAATATGATACAAGTCATCGTGATGTCAACCTAGAAATATAGACAAAAACTTGGCTAAACGTGGTGATGGCAGCTGGAGCAGAGCCCTAACGGAATGGTAGATGGGGCGTTGGCAGACCAATAGCCAGGTATATAGACGACCTGCAAAAGATTGCGGGGAAGACCTAAATGAGACTTGTACAGGCCAGGGAATCATGGCACGCAAAGGAGGAAGCGTATAGTCAATAGTGGCTGGAACATATTATAGAAATATACCAAACCAGATTGAAATCGAAGAAAGCATCACAGTTTTTCCACACTCTTTTTACCCGACTACGGCGGATGGTCACCCATCCACAGACCAGCCGCGGCAAGCGTAGCTTAACCTGATCGATCGACCTGCGCGGCTGTTATTATTTAGCCACGGGCCCCTTAATGTGAACCATCGGTCGTTTGTTTATCCAGCTAGTCCCTCTATCTTCTACGAGGCTTCTTATAAACATTGAAATAGAAGACAAACCCTGTCATTATTTCCACAAAAACAACATCTAAAATCGCAAGGACACAGTATAAAATTTCAAAAAACAAACAAATTGGCGAACGTAGAATATTAACCTAGATCATGCAAATAGATGACACAGCTGTGCATGACCTTTTGAATGGCGCAGACGCATGCAAAAAACACTATTAAAATTCTTAACGGACTCGAGTTCATTGCAACCGTGCTTTAGGTAGTTAAGGTTTGTTGTATGCGATGCGATGCTACTTCGCTGCTATTTTTGATCTTCTTACTAGATGACGTATATTACCTATTTCTTGAGCGTGAGCGTCTCGGAATCAGTAGAAGCATTTTTATCAAAATAATTATTTTTCAATTACCGGTCTTGTTAGTTGTGCATGAATATTTTCATTTGATTCCATCTGATCAGTATCTGCAATCCAATTAGCGACGCTTTGAACCTAATATATAAACAACTAATTATTGTTTTTCTGTTTGCATTCATGATAAATAATAATGATGACCAATTTTTCACAACGATTTTTTTTATTTTGGTTTACTAATTTACAAGCTAACCTTTTTATAGTATTCTGATTTCTATTCAATATTCAACATGTAGGTAATTGGATATCATTGTATGTCATTATTTATAATGCAATTGCCATTATGAAAAGATAAATTAGACTCTAGATTTGGCGCCACAAAAGAGCAAATAAAAATGTTTTCATATCATTCTATTATATTGAATAATAATGTTTTTGTAATGTGTAAAACGGATGCAATTACTGTCAAATAAATATCGAACAATGTTGTAAGATTTCCCGTGTGAAACCAAAACCATAAAACAAGTTTGCAAATAAATAACTTAACGTTATATTTTATCGAAAGGTGCTCATGGCTAAATGATAACAGACACACGGGTCGACCAAGGATAAAACTACGGTCGGTTGGTGGATGGGTGACTATCTATTACATATCGAGACTTCATCCTGCCCCAGAAAGCCCGGCTGTCATTCGTGGATTTTTGACAGTCATTACCCAACGTCTTGATCGATAGTCAAAGCCCAAAAGTGACAGCTAGCCTTACCAACGGGTATCCCAGGGTTAGCCAGTAACTGGGTTGCGGAGGTCAAATAGGCTGTGGCTCCATGGTTGTCTTCAGCTGCATCCGGTTAGACTGGAAGTCGACCCTAACATAGTTGGTAAAAGGCTAGACAGATTTTAATCTCTGATAAAGCGATCTTCGTCATCAACTGAAGAAATATTTTCGCAATCTCATCGCTCTTACTGGAAACATAGCTCAAATATTTACGCTCGTAATATTCAAATATACTATTTAACCTCTGAACCGAAGGAACGAAGCGACATGGCGACGTTTTCCGGTTTAAATTGCAATATCTTCGTGTTTTGATATTTTCATAATTATTCCACTATATCATAGGTTTTATGATCTCGTTTTAAATAGACCGGGAGTTCAAGAAAACGTTGAAGTTCTCTTGAAATTGCCTGAATATGAATGGACCATTTGTTGGTTGGCGAATAAGGGACCTAAAACTGGTAAATTTTTGTTACAGTTTATTTACTGTTGAATAGTTAGTCTAGAAAAACCAGGAAGGGTTATCTCAACCCTGTCATTAAAAAAATACCTGTTCAATTCACCGCACCACATTTTCTTCCTCAATTTAAATTACAGTAGGAGAAACATCGTTGGAGCGACTTATTTTCCTATAGATCTACGTCACAACGGGTGTGACCACGCAGGTGTCCGTCGCGCATGCGTCGTAGGCGTCCATCCGCTTCGGTGATACATTTCTGCAAGAATTTTTTGCTTTATTTAAATGCTGATGCTTGCTTGTTTAAGTAAAAATTGTGGTCTGAAAGTTGTAATGAAAGTTTTTTATTTACATGTTAACTAGTTACCTACACGAATAGAAAATTAATTCGTGAGTTTTCCATTAAATCCAACTTTAAACTAACTGCGACACAATGTTTATAGAGCAGCAACCACACACCTTGCCCCAAAAGCCTGATGCTAGAAACATTAGAACTAGAAAAAGGCAAACTAAATTATCATAACGGTAAACGCAAGTCATTTTTATGTAACCACAATAACAGGTTGCGAGGCATAACGCATTTTTAATTACGACTACCAAAATAAACGAAAACAAACAAGAAACATTCACTTTCAAACAAATTAATCACATAATTACATAGGTCCTTATCATAATCGGCATCATACTCTCGTGTGTAACCGGTCGTCTCACGGATCAGCGCACACGACACAATGTTGTGGCGCTAGTGACGTGTCAAATTAATTTGTTAGAAGTTAATAGGTTGCTATAGAGAAAGATGGATGTGCTGTTTTGATGACTAGATTTCAAAAATTAAACGTGTTCGACCAGCCAGCTTACTTAATTACATTTACCATAATAAACAAAAACAAATATTCATTTTCAAACAAATTGATCACGTAATTACGTAGATCATAATCGGACTTACGCTGGCGTGTAAGCGGTCGTATCACGGATCAGCGCTCACGACACAATGTTGTGGCGCTTGTCAGGTTAATCTGTTGGAAGTGTTATGGCGGCTATAGAAAAAATGGGTTGTTTTGAAAAAATTGACAAGATTTCAAAACAGGCCCTCAGTGTCATAGATAATTGCGATTATCTAGTTTTTTTATGAGTGAACAAACTCATTTTAACAATATTTTTTATTTCAGCAGAGCTTTGCAGTTCCTTGAAAAAAAAGGGATACTTTCTCCACTACATTTCTCATTTACTAAGCTTGAAATAGCATTTCACATCACACACCCATTAATAGCCAAAAATCTATAAAGGCATATTTTAATTACCATAGATAATTATTTATATAATAGGTGTTAAGCCTACAAATCGAGTTAGAAACACCACACTGCGCTCCATTACTCAAGTAGTGGATGTTGGACAAAAAACAGCCAGGCTGAAGTGGGAGTGGGCCAGACAAGCATCTCGAATGCACCCCGAGAGATGGGCAAAGATCGTCACTCACTGGACGCCTGAGGCAGGACGTCGCCGTCGAGGTAGAGCACGACGAATGTGGTGTGACGATCTGATAACGTTTGCAAGGTCAAAATGACCAAAGACCGCTCATGATAAGGTTTGGAAGGAAAAGCCTTTGACCCGCAGTGGGATACAATATAAATTAACTTTTCAGACAAACAAACTCAGACAAGTACCATTTTTTACAACAAATGCAATAATATCTATTAATTATCTTAGAAATAAAAACATTAGACAATTTTAAATCTACCTGTCGATACCTCTAAGCGATCAAAACTAATTGACAATCGTAACTAATAATGATTGATTAATCTTCAGAAATAATTAAAAAGGATCTTCTTAATATAAATATTACTTTAAATAATAAAAAATGGAGGTCATGAAACAACAAAATGATAAATAAGTTCGTGCCGAAACAATTATGTGTTAGTTACAATTTCACGCTTCAAACCAAGGTGATAATGATTGATTCGAATCAATCAAATTGTCAATCGGAAAAAATAAATGTATATAATCAAAATAATTTGTACCTTCGCTTGTATAATTTGATATCTCAAGGGTTTATAGCAACCTTTAATTTATTTGTAGGATACCCTTTACCATAGCCATGTTTTCTATAATAAAGTACAGACGCCAGCACGTCAAGCTACTACAATCTGTCAAATTTCTTTAATAGGTTTTCAACTTTATCGCTAAAGCATAAGGTTCAAAGTTGATTGGGAAAATTTGACAGTTTCGGGTAGCTTGATGTGCTGGTGTCTGTACCTAAGTACTTACTTATAGAGTAAGTAAGTACATACTTGTCTATGATCTATATTAAGTACTTACTGTCTGATATATCAACGCACAGCCTAAACTGCTGGTCCTAGAGACATGGAAATTGGTCGGTGTGTTCTTTGTGGAGAGTAGGTATCCACTAAGAAAGTCTTTTACGAAATTCCACCCCTAAGAGGGTGAATGGGGGGAGGGTGAAATTTCACGCAGAAGAAGTCACGTGTATGTTATAATTAAGGAACAACGATTCTACATTTTCGTCTTTTTCAAATCAACGCACCCGGTATGAACTATTATTAATATTTTTTTAAATATGCGATCATCTCTGACTATGTATCCTGTAGACGGAGCCTTTAAGAGAGACGCTTATCCTTTTCTAGTTAGTGTGCTAGTTCTAGAGGGTAACAGGACACTTGCGCGAAAGACATTTCCGCGAAAGACACTTGCGCGAAACCTCACATCTTTGATTGGAAGTTTGAACTCAGCTAAACGCCGGGCTGAAATCATAATAGGGATAGGCACGTGTAATTGAACATGCTATTCCGAAGGTAGATAGTATGTTTACTACATATGATACATTATCCACAAATCATGTTAAGCTTTAACCGATAAAACAGCTCTAACGAGCTGAACTTAACACCGATACCAATAAATAAAATAAATCGACCGATGAATAACACACTCGATCACAACTTTGAAATTCCATAAGCAACATTACAATAACCGTATCGAAATGAGGAAAGATTTAGGTAACCCTATCAGCTGCATTCATAACCGAACAATAAAAATCGGAAAACAAATTCAAACAAATCACGACACATGAGCCCAGGTTCACACGGGTGGTCCCATTAAAATGAGCCGACTGCCACACTTGTCCATGCCTCGTTTACATATCCCACTAGAGTCGCGCATAAATTGTCATTACGGTAATCATTCGATACATTCTATCGATAACTACGCTCGCCTAAATCGTTTAGTCGATTTCAATCCTCGGTTGGACGCCTTCAAATGACTGACCAAGAAATCTGTTTGTAATGTACGCTTTTTTCACAGTTCAAAGTGTATGTGACGCTATAAAGGAACCTATTTTATCTTTAACTTTATTGAGCTTTATCGGTTTATAGCCGTAAATAAGGTTAGGTTGATATGGAGTCCGTTCTAGCGCAATGCTCACTCAAAATGAACACGCATCGTCGATTATTTTGGTATCTTTGATGACAATTTATATTTTAACGCCAGTGCTTGACGCTTCATTTTAATCTAATATTGAAATGAGGATAGTAAATTGTTGATAATGTTTTTTAATTTTGTCTTAATGTTCCGAATAGTTTAGGAAATTGTACCAAAGTGAAGGTACCTTTTTATGATGAGACAAAATAAAAACTTGAATTATTAGAGTTGTGTAATTAGACGCTAATCACAAATTTATACCACTCACTGTCATACTGTGAAAACATAACATAGTTATAGTTGTTTTTTTTTAATATTTGATACTCATCATTATGAACAACTTTTACTACGGGACCGAAACTGAAATCGCGACAAAAAAAACAGCTGTTCCCTACATTTATGTTCGTATAATTCGTTAAAATGTAGGGAGCAGCTGATTTTTTTTTTCGCGGTTTTTGGTTTATTCCCATAGTAAAAGTTGTTGATAATGTTGAGTACAATGACCTCTTAAGAGGTTGTTAATGTTTTGTCAATAGCCCTGTATAAGAAATTCTAATGAAAATTCATTAAGACCTTTAGAACGCATAGCCATCTTCTAATCAAGATTGCAAAACTAGACAAAATCCAATTACCAAAACAGGAAACCTCTTAAAACGATAACAGTATCCTTATCCATACATCGAACCGATCAAATATTTGATTCAGTATACGCTTCATGCCAACTCGAGTTCAGAATCGATTCTACTGTACTAGTTTCGAGAAACACTCCCCGTTTATGGAAACATTACTGTGGACATCATCGTTAGTATCCACAACAAATATCCTTACTCAGACGCAAACAGTATCGGTTCGAACACGAGTATCGATATGCAAAAAGACTCGATTATAATCGCTAACGCCTCGTTCAGACCAGGCGAGTAAAGATTGGTATGTAAACAATTTAGTGAGTATGCTTAAACGAAATAGGTGTAGAGGAAACTTATTTTAATTTTATTATATTTATTTTAATGTTTGTATTCTGAAGTAAATTAAAAAGAGGACAAACGTTTCATATTTTAGCATCTTGAGAGAGGGTGTTAGTGTGATTAGAAAAAAATATTGGTGATTAAAGCAGTGCCTCTATTATACACCGTGAAATTTTAATGGTTGTTTTCCCGCAGCGAAACTGTTTTGTCTTAGTAATATAATCGTTTCATAAATAAATAAAATATTAGAAACAGGAAATGACAGATTTAGCATTGTGAAACACAAAACTCGAAAGTGATCACGAACTAATAGTAACACCGCCCGATATCTACGGCTGAAGAGCCGCACGGCCATTGACCCGCGTGCGTTTCAATCAGCTGTTTGCTATCCAACAAGTTATTAAAATTTTCCCTTCATACCATCGAGTTTCATACTTTTACGGGCTTAGGACCGTCATAAATACTTTTTGAACTGCAATTTACTGAACACGAAATTAAATTTAGATAATTACCGCCGCACGGATACAATAGGCGTCGAAACGCGGTTTCGATCGTTTGTAATTTTTGCGCGCAGGCTAGTTTATGCTGTATCACTACACGCGAGAGCTTATTTTACTTTGAACATTTCTTTTGTCGGCGTTTGCGGTAGATTTTTGTATTGTTAAATGCAAGCTATTTTATGCTGTATTACCGCGTATGAGAGCTTATTTTGGTTTCAACATTTTAAATCGGTCTTCGCTTTGTCGGCTTAGCAGGTGATTTTTTGCAATGTTGCGTGCAAGCTATTTTATGCCGTATCACCACATGCGGGAGCTTATTTTGGTTTGAACATTAATTTATGCATTGTTTTCTTTTGATGGCGCCGGCGCGTGCGACAGTACCTACAACAAATCTCGTCTAGTGTTACTATTTTTTCTCACTTTTTCGAGTTGTTGAATATTTTTTTAATTATTTTAAAACAAAAACATTTTTATTTTTTTACTTTTACTCTATGTTTCGAAAGTACTCCTTATGGCAAGTCGTTCTGCCGCGGGAAAACAACCATTAAAATTTCACGGTGTATAATAGAGGCACTGCTTTAATCACCAATATTTTTTTCTAATCACACTAACACCCTCTCTCAAGATGCTAAAATATGAAACGTTTGTCCTCTTTTTAATTTACTTCAGAATACAAACATTAAAATAAATATAATAAAATTAAAATAAGTTTCCTCTACACCTATTTCGTTTAAGCATACTCACTAAATTGTTTACATACCAATCTTTACTCGCCTGGTCTGAACATCATCATCATACAAATAAATACAATTGAAGTGTCTGTCGGTAAACTGGTAGCAGTTGTATGAGAGTTGCCGAAAGTCGAGTTAAATGGCGTGCAATAAGAGAGGCTTATGTCCAGTAGTGGACTGCTTTGACTGATGATGACGAAATGTCTGTTTGTAATGTTCAAAACAACAGCTTTTTACTAAATTCATATGAACACTACTGATACTTACAGTTCTTATAACAAAAAAACACTTCTTAAAATGTTTGTCTGTCTGTTTGTCCGGTTAATCTCCGAAACGGCTCGGCCAATTTTGACGAGACTCTCACTGGCAATTAGCTGATGTTATAAGGAGTTATTAAGGCTACTTTTATTTTATAAAAATAATTGCTTTCCGCGCAAAGAAAATGAAAACCCATGAAATCCAATTTGTTTTCGCATACGAACGAAGTCGCAGACACAGCTAGTTTTAAAATATATATAGTTATGGTAGTTGAGTTGGTTTCGTTTAATTTATATTAGTCCATGTTGGTTACCAAGTATGTTTAACTTTTCCATAAAACTGCTCATTCAGCATTAGATTCGTCCAGCAGATGTAATCAATTCCTTCAGTTTATCTTGTTTTAATGCTAGCCATACAAGCAGCAGTTTAATTCCCATATTCCACCTAACAGCTATACGTATTTAAATACTTATCTTTTAATCTTAGTACTTGCTTCTCTGCATTACTGCAGTCACCAGAGCACCGTATATTTATGGTCGTTTTAGATCTTAGATCTGCTCGCCCTTATAAAAACGAGCGTGAAGACTTTAACAACCTCGCGGTAAACCGTCCATACATTCCATATACTTCTTTCTCAAACATCAGCATAGAAACTTGTCCAGCATTCTTATAAAGATTACTGGTACATTCTTATAGATTATAAAACGTATTGCTTTCAAGTAAAGGACATTACAATGTATCCAGTAATCGAGAACTTGAAAACAAACATGTTTACAAGCAACTCAAAATACTGCCGTCAATAGAAAAACACTGTCTGTGTCATGTATATAAATGATCAAATGATCTCGAGAAATACCGAAGTTTGCTTACAAAAAATAAAACCTTATTCTACATTCGTGTTGCTAAACATTTACATTTAGATCTGTTCGGTTCGACTTAATACTCGGCGTACGTTCAAGTGAACGCATTGATGATTCAACTGGCAAATCCGTATAAACGCCACCATTTAAATGTATATTTCGAACGCGACACTGAAACAACTTAACGTGTGTGTGTTTTATGCAAAAATAAACTCACTTGTCAACGTCATAAAGCTGGAATTGCAATGGTGGATGATGAAGGTGTGATAATTAAAGAAGCCGATGACGGCAGATTGCGCGCTTCAAATAAATAAATCGTCACTTATTATGCCCCATGTGACTATGTTATGTAAGTAGTTTAACTAGATTAATGGGTCAGTACACGTGTTTGGTTTGTAATGCCTGGTACAGACTCATCGAGTACTATTGCTCAAACACATAACTTCTGACCGAAGCATTATCACCTTCGTTTTTACGTCAATCATTCTTGTTTGAAATATTCTTTATTGTGGATGCGTATGATTGTTGTTACCTAATACAAGTACTTGACCAATCGTTAACATTTGTAGTTTAAAGTGGAATATAAACAGGCACTTGACTCTAAACAGTTAGTGCGTATAAAAGTGCTTATGGTTCTTATGTAATTCTTGTTTGTAATAACAAAAACACTGTGACATCCGCTACTTCTCAAGTTCTGAGTTGAGCTACACGAAAACTGACAAATGCCTGCATTGACTGGAATGATCCCCTCAAATCTGTGTGGTACTCTCCTCACATGACCATTTCAGACATCAGTCTGCATGGTCTTCACATGACCTGACCAAGATTATGTTTGGACTTTAAAAGAGACTGTGACCTTTGAGTTTGTTTCGGCTTTTCTTCTCAGAGTATTCAGCTAGGAAACACCGACCTCATCTAGCTTTTTTTTTAAATAATATGACGTGTTAAAGTGATTCCGCTAACCTATTTATAGAATAAAAAAAATCATTTAATTTTACTGCACATGAAGCATTAAAGTCCCCAATTTCTAGTTTGCCAGTTACAATAATTTACGATGCAAGAAGTGGCGAAGTTTAGGCCTACAAAATTGAAGACACTGTCGTACCATTGACACGGCAAAGAAGAATAATTTATTACCCATTATGTGTCAAAAACTCAGAGTCCCTTATGACATCAAGTAAACAAAATACATTTAAAATATGCAAACTTCATTGGCATTGATCTCAATAACTCAATATTCACAAAGGAAAATTCCGCGCAAATCGTCGCCAGCGCATATCGATACCTCCCGATTCGATTTCGCATGTATCGATTTGTAATCGGTATGGATCGATTAAGAATCTGATCACACTCGCTATTGTTTCGATGACTTTTATTGACGATAAATGTTGGATGAGTGGTGTTATTAAACAGTGTGAAAGGTCTGGAAGTGCTTTTGCTTTCATAAAAACCGGCCAAGAGCGTGTCGGGCCACGCTCAGTGTAGGGTTCCGTAGTTTCCCGTCCGTCACACACAATAAGTGTTCCCACTTATGAGTTTAAAAGTGGGTATCCATCCATCGTATAGTACGATTACTACGATTATACTACAAACAGTCCAGAAATTATTTTGTACAACTTTTTGTCTTTTTTGTACAAAAACTGTTGTTTCCATCAAGTTCAAAATAATTTTCCTAGAAAGTCCTTATAAAGTTCTACTTTTCAGATTTTTTTCATATTTTCTAAACTTATGGTTCAAAAGTTAGAGGGGGGGGACACATTGTTTTTTACTTTTGGAGCGATTATTTCCGTAATTATTGACATTATCAAAAAATGATTTTAGTAAACCCCTATTCATTTTTAAATACCTTTCCAACAATATATCACACGTTAGGGTTGAAATTAAAAAAAAAATCACTTCTTACTTTACATATAGGGGGCTACCCTAATAAAACATTTTTTTCCAATTTTTATTTTACCACTTTGTCGGCGTGATTGATATACATATTGGTACCAAATTTCAGCTTTCTAGTGCTAACGGTCACAGAGATTAAGCGAGGACGGACAGACGGACAGACAGACATGGCGAAACTATAAGGGTTCCTAGTTGACTACGGAACCCTAAAAATGGGCTAGTGATAAGTTGGGTTTTACTTGTAATATAATGAAACAAAGCCTACAAAATTATAATCGACCAGTTTTTTTTTCTTGTTTTTACTGTTTACTCTAAGTATGAAAAGTAAAGACCAAAACCATTTATATATTATTTTAGTAAATACTAACTGATGCCCGTGACTTCGTCTGCGATCCAGGATAAAAAGTAGCCTATGTCCTTCTCCAGTTCTATGCATGTGCCAAATTTCATGCAAACTCGCTCAGCCATTTTACAATTACCAATTAGATTTTCATGCGTACAGCTGGTGACAACCTGAATACATGAGAATCTAATTGGCCAAAAAAAAAACTTATTTTCAAACAATATTTGCCATCAACACGCTAAGAATTGGGCAGTTGTCAAACGCGAACAGCGCCTGCATGTAAACTGAAAATATTTATAAATATTACTTTTACATTTCTAATTCGAATTGTCTTACGTATTTGTTCAGCTCTTATTGTCGATTAAAGTTTCGTAATAAATTTTTCAAAAAGTATTTTGATCCCATATTCTTGTTAACACGTCTAGAAAACGTTAAGCGTTGCTGAGACGATTATTTTATTCATAATACCATTACCACCATACCACCACCACCACCATACCATTACCATTTTTTATTCATTTTTTTTTTTAATTTTTTTTTTTTATTCATTTTATTTTTTTATTCATATTTTTTTTTTGTTTATATATATATATATATATATATATAATACTCAAGTTTTCAGACTAATTTAGTGAAAACGAACGTCCATATTAACTAACTAAACTAATATTATAAACAGATTTTTTTTGATTTTTATATGTTTGTTTGTTACGGTTTCACGCTTAAATGGCCTAAGGGATTTGGATGAAATTTGACATTATGCTTTGACCATGACCTGGATTAGGACATAAAATACATTTATCCCAATATTTTCAAGGGTTCGAGATTTATGCGGGTGAATCCATGGGGCGCAGCTGGGGTAAAATCAATTCAAAATCGTAGCAGGTGGCGTTCTATAGTTTCTGCCTACACCCATGAGACCCCTTTCCCCCTTGTGTATACGGGGTTATTGGTAAAACATTAAGAACCTCTTAAGAGGTCATTGTACTCATCATTATGAACAACTTTTACTATGGGACCAAACCTGAAATCGCGAAAAAAAAATCAGCTGTTCCCTACATTTTGACGAGTTATACGAACATAAATGTAGGAAACAGCTGATTTTTTTTCGCGATATCAGGTTTTGTCCCATACTAAAAGTTGTTCATAATGATGAGTACAATGACCTCTGAAGACGTTGTTATTGTTTTACCAATAACCCAGTATATGTATAGGTACAAAATGTCTACCTGCACTTTAAAAAACCATCTTACATCTATAATTCACCATCATAACTCCAACAAAAACGCTCCTGCTCATACCACACACATCATAAATACTAGGCTCACATGTCTATGTGAGCCTAGTATTTATGATGAACGGGCTCTAGTCACGTAGGGCCACAATAGCCAATAGGCGATACACATCGATAAGGAGTAGATTGATCCTCTTTGGCTCGCATCGGGAAAGCTGCGCGGATGCCGCTTACAAATTGCCGCGTGTGCGCACGCGCGATGTTAGGGTTGACACTTGGACACATTTTTTATTTTAATTTATAAGATACGCTAAAATATCTGGGTTTTTTTTGTTAGTGAAATGAAGACTAATAATAAATGAGTAGCTAAATAACATAAATTGCAATACTACTAATAAATTCTTGATAGATTTGTGTAAAATATTAGCCAAATCTAGGCTCAGACTGAGGTGATATTGGTTCTTGGTAGCCGTAGACAGTGGAAAAACAGCCTACGCCTCTCAGAAGGCCAAACAGGCCTGTAATAATTACTATTCATTAAACAATTAAACAAACACTACACGTACACACCCTCACTCACACACACACACACACTTGAGCAAACAATTTATGCAAGTACAGTGCAATATAATAACATAAACTCACGCCTTTTTCCAGTGCAGCAGTGCGATTCTGTAACCATCTCACCGTGAAAACTTAGGTGAAGTGAGCGTGGAGTGAGTTGTCAATAGTGTCAATTCCTAGCAAAAACAAACTCACTTCACCTAAGTTTTCACGGTGAGATTCTTACAGAATCGACCGGCTGATGGATCAAAAAACAGGAAGCCACTTGCTATAATAAAAAATAATAATAAAAATTACGAAATACATCCCCTAAGTAATAATCAGCCTATAATGTTCCCACTGATGGGACACAAGCCTCCTCTCGGTGAGAGGTAGTGGGCCGTAATCCACCACACGGGCCCAGTGCGGGTTGGTAGATGTCACATGTCTTCGAACTTTTTTGGTTCTAAGACATACCGGTTTCCTCACGATGTTTGTTTACACCGGTTTGAGCGCAGTGGTGATGAAATAATTTACACAAAGTAAAGCGCCTGCGAACCCATGACCTGCAACTCCTATGTAATAGTAAAACAAAATTATAAAACTAGCCCCAACACATAATTACAGGTATACGGAAACCTACCTTTACCGTTTAGTACCACATAACACATAAATCTCACTGATAACCTCACATTCTTACGCTGAATCTAACAAATAATATACGAAGATCTAATAAATAATTATGCGCGAACATTATATTCATGGAGAATAAACCACTTGTGGTTATCTGATGGTATAACTTTGAGCGATGGGCTTGTTTTATGTCGTCGAGAACATTAGTAGGTAATTAGGTAGGTACTTGGTACTTAGTGTGGTGTGGTATATGGTTATGGGTTATACTCGTACTTATGTGCGAACTGGTAGGTAGTGTGTGTAAGACTGTGTTGATCTGGAATGGAACTTTTTAATTTTTTTGAAGTGATAACTTCTTTAGGCGCGTTGGGCATTTCCTGAGATGGGGAAAACCATTGAACTCGCGACACTGTTACCGTAACCGACACCTCTGTTTTAAGTTTTGGCCATTATAAAGACGCGTGGTAAATTTTCTTTGGGAACAATGACGTTCAATAATAGTTATAAAATTACTATGCTTTTTCAAGTTTTCACTTCTGTTGACGCTACTTCTGCTACATTCTTTTTCTTCTTCAGCCTTTCGTCACCCAATGCTGAGTGTAGGCATATTGCAATGCACGCCACTCTTCTGTCTCTAGCCTTCCTAAGCCAGAGTCGTCCAGCAATCTTGACCAGGTCTTGGATCCACCTCATCGGCTGTCTGCCCACACTTCGACTACCAGGTCTCGGTCTACAGTCACATTGCTCAATGCTGATTCCAAGGGTCTGAAACAAAGCAATGAATGGGTTTTGAACTCTGTCTTAATCCTAGGTAATAATGGTTATCGCGTTTACAATAGTTAGACCATTTCCCTCTCTTTATTTGTTTTGTTAGGGAAAACAAACAATTGTACATTATAATTATATTACATCTAAGACTATATTAGAAGTGGGTAAATGTACAATCCACAACGTTTCCATAGATTACCTAGGTTAATGATAATGTCCATGGCAAAAATAAAGATGTACATAAACACAGGTGGCCTTTCCACAAAACGGATCAAACTCAAACTCAAAGCATTTATTTCAATTAAACCTTGTACAGGCACTTTTGAATTGTCAAAATTAAAATAGTCCGTCAGTTAGTCAAAAAGTTGAAGCTAGTCGCCCATTCCAAAACGTAGATCTCTATGGAGAAGAACGGGCAAGAAACTCCATGGTCATACGTCATACGTCTGGTCGTGGATCATACGTCTCATATCTAGTACAACCACTTAGTTTTTCGTGTGGTTTTCCGCGCATACCATAAAAGGAAATGACCTTCATTCTCATGACATATGCCACATAATTAAGCCAATCAACATAATTAAGACCCAGTTGCTACATTTTATTTAAATTCGACTTTCAATAGGAGCCATAAACTTTCACTGTTTTATGATACCTTCAACACATACATACCAATAAGTTACTCTAGACACGTTATTTGGGAATATTTGAAGACAAATAGAATTAATTTATTCGTTTGACCCATACTACGGCCTTTACGTGGAGACTAATACTAATGATCTTTTTTTTATTGCTAAATGGGCACGCTCTTGTCCTCGAACATGCCTGATAGGAAGCGATGAATGAGGTCTATGATGGAACGAGCATGCCCAGAAGATGCCTAAGGCACTGGAGCTCCTACGCATCGACGAAACACAGCAGGCTGCTTGATTTGACTCCGGTAGGCAAACTAGGCGGGCGTTAGCGCTACCACCGCAAGGGAAGAATCGGCCAGTCAAATAAGGTGTTGGGTGTGACTGTCCAGGATTCGCCGAGCGCTCGGTTCAGTTGAGTAACTGGCGGAACAAACTGCGCTACACGATGAGGCTTCTTCATGCATCCCGGTCTTAGTAAAGAAGCATCACCTTCCTGAAATAAATAAGCATCAATAGTCCTCGGATCTCTAATAGTTTTGATACATTATACATACTTCGACAAACTATTAATAATGTCGCTGACCAAGACGAAGATTTTTGGCTGCAATTCCTCTAAAATGGTATCAATACCAGTAAAACCCTTTGGCATAGGGAGCAAGCTTATTAGAAGAATCAGGCTATACAGCTGGAATACAGCCGTCCTCTCGGCGAGAGAGAATGGGCCGTAATCCACCACGCGGGCCCAGTAAGTCTAAAAATGTCTTTGAATTTTTGGTTCTAAGATATGCCGGTTTCCTCACAAGTTTTCCTTCACCATTTTGCTTAGCTTATTAAGATGATTGATTTTATTTCAATATTTCCAAGCTCTGGTTGAATAATATAGCTTTTGTGGATACTAAAGTGAGGAGGTGGGACGGCTGAGGGAAAGAGCCTCCCGTCCCAGCCGCCGCGGGAGACGCTCCGGGCGTCGGGAGCCGCGCGACGACTCCCGGCCACCGTAGGCGCGGGCCTGCGGGCGGAGAGTAATGGGTAGCTCACCGTTCGATCAGGCCCGTGCCGGATGGCGAGTACGTGTTCCACGCGCGCCTCAAAGAGATGTCAGCATCAACCGAAGGGGCCCGTCAGGGCCGAAGCCTGCTGGGTCAGCGGGATTGTCCGAAAGGGTTACCGCTGGCCCGGAACATAAAGGGCTAAAGAAGGAACACGGGTGGGTTTTAGTCAGTAAGAGTCTGACACTCCCTGCCGCTCCACCCAGAGCGGGAGTGGTCATTTGATGACTTCCCATTCAAAAAAAAAGGGCCAGAATTCAGATTATTGAGAAACCTTTGGAAAAGATGAAGATTACGAAAGCTAAACGAAAACTGGGTCCTGAAAGCTGAAGCTAAAGATGGCTTATTTTTGTGTAACACCTTGAGATGTCCTTCATCTAATTATTGTGAATAGACTGATATAATTATAAACCGCGAAGGTCACAACTACAGGAACAAGTCTAGATTGTGGTTAGCTAAAATTAAATCTGATTTCAATGCATGCAAATACAATAATTGGAATTAATTCAATACGGTCGACCTTTAAGTGAGGACTTTAGCACTGAAATGAGGTTTAATAAGAAGTGTTAATAATTATGTTTATGGAATTGATACCGTGGTGTAGGCAGAATTTGAAGTGGTTGTCGAGGCCAATGACGTAGGTAGAAAAAAATTAGGTGTGTCAATGAAGTTGATCATGGTTACTTATGACAAAAAAAAAACAGGTACGAAGATTAAACTGTAGGTACTAACTAACAAAGATGGAAGTTACACTCCGATCGTCGAGAGAATGCGTTCCTGACACATATCAGTGTGACAATTCTAGTAACTAATACAGATCAAAATCGCAAAACACGTTTGTATGAAACTGATGGGTGTCAAGTACCCATTCCCTCGACGGCTGAACTGTAGTAACTTATCTATGAAAAGCTTATTTTTTGTAATAAGTCTCCTCAAAGTAAAACTGCGCTAAAACATGTTACGTTTTTTTTATTTTTCTTTCTTCGGATTTATTTTTGTCAAACAAAATAAAATTAAGAGGAACACAAATTATGAAGCAAATCTTTCGCCAACCCTAATCCCTACATTGAAGGATATATCGCCGTCCACCGGCTTTCAACTTCGCCGACGTCACACATTCAACTATACGAAGGCAGCATTGTATTTTAATTTCTGCCGTGTTAGGAATTTTCAAATAAGCACTTCTTTTATAACAGTTACACAATTCTGAACTCTAACCCCTTTACATAAAGTTGACAAGTCTCAAGGTAACATGTCCGAAGAGTTATAGCTAGGGATGGTCGTGAATTACCATTGCGACATTTAGTATAAATTTAGACGAATCGTATGTTTAAATCGAGCGATTTAAAGTTTTATGGCGTATTAATATCGAATGAATTAAAGATAATAAAGATGACGTTGAGATACAAAGAAATTCCCAATTCAGTGCTATTGATGAATCAACGTGGGTTGATTGAAGAATCTCGAAGGCAATTCATCGATTTCAATCTTGCCATTGAGTCGACAATCTGCTAATTTATAAAGCGTAAGGCAGAGAGAAGCTGAAAAGGGTGGAACTCAGAAAACGCATTAAGGACCTACAGAACATAAAGCGCGGTCACTGTTGGACTGCATAGAAAAGAAAGAAAAGCACGATGACATAACGCTGGTAATTTATTGCAAAATATGAAGCAATTCTCTATTTAAAAAAATCCATTATTTGGATAAAAAAATTAAAACACTAGTGCTGTAAGTATGTTGCTTGTAGAATAATCTGACAAAAATTTATGTATATTAGTATGTTTTTTTATTGTACAGACGCCAACACATCAAGCTACCCGAAGCTGTCAAATTTTCCCGAACAAGATTGAACCTTATGCTTTAACGATAAAGTTGAAAATCTATTAAAGAACTTTGACAGATTGTAGTAACTTGATGTGCTGGCGTCTGTATATTAGTATGTTTTTTATTGTAAAAATAAATTTTTTAGAGATATCTTCATGGATATTTCTTAGGTGTAGTGGTCACAAACGCTACTGAGCACGAGGTCCTGGGTTCTATTCCCAGGTCGAGCAGTGTTATTATGTTTTTCCATTAGGAATTTCTTAGTAGCGATCCGGAGTCTAGATTTATGCTTGATGGCAATAGGCTCCCTCCCTATTTCAGTGACTTAAACATAAGTGAAGAACACAAGTGAAGAACAAGACAAACAACAACAACATACAATGCGTGCCACGAAAGATGAGACTTGACCCCGCCTCCCCCGCTCTTTCCGCCGCCCCTATGACGTCCGGTCCCGTCCCGCACTCAGATCTCATACCGCTAAAGATACCTAAAATCGTCTACTGCGCATGTCAAACCACGTGGTGTGTCAAGTCTCATCTTTCGTGACACGCATTGTATGTGAAGTAGAGTACATCTCTGCCTGACCGTTTAGGGATTACACGCGAGATATTTTTTTTTCTTTTCGCTAGCCTTTGGTGTCCCACTGCTGGGCAAAGGCTTCCCCCAAATCCTTCCAGGAACTCTTTTCCCGCACCACCTCGAACCAGCCCTCGCGGTACGCATCCAGGTCATCTCGCCATCTCTTTCTGGACCAGCCTCGGCGGCGCCGTCCATCTTCAAGTACCCATTGTGTTGAGATTTTTCCCCAGCAGTCATCGTGCATACGGCTGATGTGACCCGTCCAATCCCATTTGAGCATATTATGTTATTTACTTAGAAGATATCTGAAAGACCGCATGCCTAAGGACAGAATGCGTTATTCATGTCAATAAGATCCAACACCTTATTTGACTGGCCAATTTTTCCCTTGCAGTGGTAGGGCTAACGCCCGCCTGGTTCGGCCACCGGCGGCGTCAAGGCGGCGTCAAGCAGCCTGCTGTGTTTCATGAGTGCGTGGGAGTTCTAGTGCCTTAGGCATCTTCTGAGTACGCTCGTTCTATCATATACCTCATCCATCGCTTTCCATCAGGCGTGATCGAGGTTAAGATCGGACCCTTTCAGCTATAAAAAAAGATCCTTGCGCATGGCGCTGCCTTCATTGGGAAAAGAACAAACTAACTAACAAAAAAGCTTTTTACCCAAAACTTACACAGGTATCCTGTCACCAATCATGTTAATGTTCCAGCAAAAAACCTTGTTTCCTGTGACAATTGCAGCGCAAAGGTTCCCCGCAGACTCTCAAGTGTTTTCTTTCAACCGTCCGCGTAGCAACGCAAGCAACGAATTACACAGACTGCGATCAATGAAATTGCTGTGCTTCCGAACATTTTCTTACGCCCAACTGTGCGACAAAAAAGTCGTCGACCTGCGGGGGTCGTTTTATGTATCTATTCGCATTGTGCTGCCCGGGGGTGATGGGAAACACAGGTTTTCTTTCATACATTTTCTGGCGACTGCTGAGTACAAGATTTTTCTAGTAATTCCCAAGATATTGTTTGGTTTCTTTGTTTTAGAATTGGTCGTTGTTTCCCATCAGTCCCTCTGTAGTTCACTCTACCTGTAAAACTAATCTTAAGTGTATCTTATATCTGAAGACCAATTCCTAGTTGCCAATTCAAAATCTAGTCGCAATCTCAAATCGTTTATTGCAATCCATAATGTAAAATAAGGATAATAATAATTATATATTAATTAATATATTATTTATAATTTATTTTAATATTTTTTTTAAATAAGTAAGAGGAAGAGCGCTTTATTAATTTTCCTTGCTACTAAGTTAAAATTATTTTATATTTTATTACCTATGTAGTATCATATAAAAGGAATACACACAATGTATTCCTTTTACATGATACTAGACCAAAAAGTCAAAAAACATTATACCAAAATGTTAAATCCCTATTCCATATGCTTAACAAGTTACACGAAATAGAAAAACCACATTTCTTTCAATATATCACCTTAATTCATAATTGGTTTTATGTCTTGAATAACATGAAATGTATCTTTCTACATTTGTATTCCTAAACAGCAACCAACATCTTCTACAAAATCAATTTGGAAATAATTTCAGTAGCACCTCTATCGTTTGTATTCACAATTCCATTCTAAAGTACATCTGTAAACAAAATCTCCTAGTCTGAATTGCGCAACACTTGTACAGTCACAGTAAAAAGTGCACACGAACGAGTACAGTCGAGCAAAAAGCTGTAACTATCTGATTTCGCATTTCACGAACGTCACCCGAGTATCGCAACTTCGCTACGAATTGTCTGGAGTTGTTCAATGGGTTGTTTATTTAAATAAATATTGTGTTGCATAGTTTGTTCTTCTTCATTTAAAGGTTTTTCATCTTAAGTTGAACGTTTACTGACTTTTGCTATTGCACACAGCATTGGCAATAGAAAAGCTTTTCTAGATTTATCTCCGAAATTAAACAAGAAGATTGCAGGTTGTCTTTGCTTATTTTTAGTGAGATATGATATAGTTATTGTGTGTTTATGTGCTGTCGTATGTTCACCTATTGTTATCATAAAAGTGAAAACTATCCTACTGTAGGTATGTTTTTTGACTATTTGATTATTTAATTAACTACTGAACAGATTTTCGTAACGTAGTATGACAAATCTTCCATCTTTATCCGCAAAAAAAAAATACAGCGGTATTATCAACTCTATACAAACCAATACATCGATCAGTAATCAAATCACTCGGTGCTCGAATCGCCGGCAACTTAACATTAAATTTGTCAAGACCAACGACTTTATAATTTAGACGATCTAACATAAACTTTAGCTGTATAATACCAAAGTTCACTTTACTTAACCAAGAGGATATTATTAAGTTTTTTCTCAAATGTGTTGAATTTGCAAGGTGATAAATGAGTGGTTATTAATTTAGTTCTGAGTGAAGGCCGAGCATTAAATTCGTCATTAGGCCTAAATATTTTGTAATATTTTATAAGTGAAGCTGACATTCAAAGGCAATTTGCCTCAAAAGCGTTATTTCCCATGTGAGCCTTATTAGTATCAATATTGACAGTAATCTTTTTGATATTGCTTAATACTGTAATCAACATAAATAATAACTGACAGATAACTAATTTTCATTAATATTGGTTAGGATAACATAATATGCCGTTGCCAAAAAATATCAGAAGGGCAATTCTCGTAATTTTAAGATCATAGTCTGATCTCAGTCCCAATCTGTCAAAAATACCTTTAATTTCCCTACATTTTTGACAAGTTATTGCCGCTGAAATGAGACTGTGACTAGATTTTGAACGTTTTTAATTACGAGAATGAGCCTTCAGATCAATAGTTTTATGTTTTTAACATTAGTTAGGCACACTTAGGTAATATTATTAATGTACTGGCTTCTGACCGTGACTTCGTCCGCGTGATGTTTCTTGTTTTAACATAAAATTTATTCTATGTCACTACTATAGCTATATTGTAGCTTCCTACTAAAAGATTTTTGGAATCGGATTAGTATATCTGAAGATTACCCCTACATACGACCTCACAAGTTTTACATGTTTATAATATTAAGGATAGATTATTATTATTTATATAGGTTAACTTTTAAATTTAACTGAATACGTTTTTGCCGACACTTTAATTGAAAATGACAGTTCAAAAAAGTGACAAACGCCCGCTATGTGGGAAAGGAATTTGTTTGAATTGCTTAACATTATCGCTGCTTGACATATAAAATCGCTTTTCGAATTCTGTAGGACTATATAAGTTAGATAATGATGCCGATTACCTTATTCACAAACTAAACTTAATTTAAGTACCTACAGAGCATCTTTTTCTTTCTATTTTAATATGAAAATGACAGAAGATAAATTTTAGTTTAGTCCTGTCAAATTAATCAGCACCTGACACTACTCCATACAAGTTTAGACGTGATTAAAAACATGCCTACTAAAATTACGTCAATTTACGTCAGGCACTGATTAATTCGACGGGTCTAAACAAAAATTTATCTTCTGCCCTTTTCTTAATGTAATAGAAAGAAAAAGATGCATTGAACTTTTTAGTTTAGTTTGTAAACAACAGAATCGGCACCAATGTCTGAATGAGACCTAACTGGATCTACATAGAGAATTCCGATTGTACGAAAGAAGATGCTCTCTCTCTTCTTAGCAATAATATTATAGATGTCCAAAATCTAGTTTGAACCATGTATTTTTATGAAATGCAGTTGTTTTTTGCATATAAATTATTTTCCTTCCCGACGTGAAAAATATGGTCTGATAATAATATTAAAGCCTAGATAAAGAAAGTAGGTATTTAACACTTTCCACAATCAGCCTATAATTTTCCCACTCCTGGAACACAGACTTTCTGTCTGTGAGAGGGAGTGGGCCATAATCCACCATGCGTGCCCAGTGCGGGTTGGTGGATGTCACATGTCACGCCCCAGATATAATAACAATAAAAATTATGTTGTGTCTCGTTCAGCATCCTTCAGACGATTAGCAGATGATTATCGCCAATCGCCAGCGTATAACCATTACCTACTAACTGATCATCAACGCCTCGTAAGCACGTACATAGTGACAACCTCATACCATCCCACTAATAACATCAATAGATCTCTAACAACTGTCCGAGTCATTAGCTGAGTAAACAAACGAACAGAAACGTTAACTATTCCATAAATAGACTGTATGTTTGCACCTCCAGCACTTAAGCCCCGTTATAGTGTTACTTACGGACGGTGGTAAATGATTTTGAATCGGGGCGGGTTCGCCTGATTTGATGGGTAAACTTTTTCCTATTCCTGTAGTGAAAACGAGTCATATTGGATAACTGGTGGTTTGTGGTGGTTAAGTTTATAATTCTGTTTTATATTTTATTAACTTTGCTCAAATAAATCTATATACATAAAATTCAAAGTCCTGACTGACTGATATATTAACGCACAGCCTAAACCGCTAGTCCTAAAGACATGGAATTTGGAAGGTGTGTTCTTTGTGAAAAATAGGTATCCACTAAGAAAGGGTTTTTCTAAATACCATCTCTAAGAGGGTGAATGGGGAGGGTGTAATTTCACGCGGACGAAGTCGCGGGCAGAAACTAGTAAAATATAAAAGAAAGAATTTAAAAATTCTATCGTTATATATTATAAAAAATGTCTACCATTTATGCAAAGGTGGTTCAACTAATTGCTATAACTGACCGTACGAATGATCTGGAAACTTATTTGATAAAAAAATCGTAGCGGATTCGAGTGTATAACTTACGCGTGTGTAAGTCTTTTGTACTCGGTGGTAAATGATTTTGAATCGAGGCGGGGTTGTCTGATTAAGCGGATAAACTTTTTCCTGTATCCATATTTTGTAGCGAGTCGTTTATAAGACTGGTTTGTATGTGGAGTATCTTACGCGTTTATGTCTTTTGTACTAGGTGGTAAATTATTTTAGTTAATTATTGGGGGCTTGTGGTTAAGTTACAACAGCTGCACAGGACGATTGATCAGGTTAAGCTACGCTTGCCGCAGTTGATCCATAGATGGGTGACCATCTTTACATACCAAGTTAGCCGTTGGTCTCGGCTGTCATTCGCGGATCTTTGACAGTCATTACGGGTCGTCAGAAGCCCGAAAATCTGACAACCAGTCTTAACAAGGAGCATCGTATTACCCAGTAACTGAGTTGTGAAGGTCAGATAGGCAGTAGGGAACGACTGCCTATCTCTATCCTATCTCTCTATCTGCCTCTTGGGGTCGGCTTCCAGTCGGACCGGATGCAGCTGAATACTAATTCAGCTGCATCCGGTCAGACTGGAAGCCGACCCCAAGACAGTTGGGAAAAAGCTAGGCAGGTAATGGTAAATGAATTATGTAGAAACAAGGCGGGTTTGTTGTTGTGATTAGAGACACTATGTAAACTTTTCTGGTTCTATCTTGGTTAACAAGTCGTATTGTGTACAAATGGAGGTAAGTTCGGTAAACCTATAAAAATAAAACAAAGTCGGGTTAGTTACACCATTTATAGCTCAAGAACGGCTGAACCGATTTTTATGATCTTTTATATGTTAGATTTGTCTCCGCACTGAATAGCCGAATAACTATGAAAACGGGCAAAATTCACGAAAAAAAAATATGAAGATTATTAATTTTCTCATATATTCGTTCTTATTCTGCCATATTTATTTTTAAACTGCAGTATTTTTTTTTTTATACTAATCCTATTACATTTTATAATGTTTTGATGCTAATTAATTTTACAAATAAACAGCGCGTAGCGTCCAATGCGTAGTACAAAAGACATAAACGCGAAAATACAACCGAATCTACTACGAATTTTTATAACCAACTAGCTGACTCGGCGAATATCGTGTCGCCAAAAACGCTACGCGCTGTTTATTTGTAAAATTAATTAGCATCAAAACATTATAAAATATAATAGGATTATTTAAAAAAATACTGCAGTTGTGCAAAAATAAATACGGTATGTATATTTTTATGTCTATAATTAAACATTCGTGTAATTCTAATTAGCATGTTTATTTGATTTAAAGTATGTTAATTTTACAATCAAAGCCAGAGTTTTCGTACAAGGTTTTAGCGTAATTATTAATTGCTGATAATTACTGTAGGTGCGAATATTTTTAATTTCAAAGTGTTATTTACGGATCAGAACTAGGCAAAATAGTTGTATCACTATTTATTTTTTTTTGAAACACTTGTATTTCGAAGGTAAAATAGATAAATCGCAAAGGCGAAAAAATATAAACTAAATAATTATTTGTAAGAAGTTTAGAAAAATACTGGTCATGAAACATTATTTTATTAAAATATTCAAGTATTTTAAAGGCAATCAGGAATTGAACCTATGACCTTTCATGAGCAAACATCTGACGATACACAAATAACAGTTAATCGCAATAGTTTTGTCAATGATGTCAAATGTCAGATCTATCATACATTCGTCACGGTTTGTTTCAACATTCCGTTTAATTTGAAGTTTAATTTCGACATTTTGACGCAATGATTCTAAATGATTGATGACCTTTTATGATTTAAATTAAAACAATTGAAAACATAACACATCGAGCTTCACAGAAAATTGACAGTCAACAAATAATCGATCTTCTTCATCTAATCTGTATTCGTGATTTATTTGCCAAAACTGTAAACAAATATGAGTTTATGGAAAAATAACTTTAGTTCCTACACAATAAAGTTCAGTTTCCGCGACAACTTTTAATATTTTTGTAACTTTTTCAATAGTGCTAGTCACACTGAAATCAACTTAATTACCATTATACTAAAATTGATATTTGCTTAACTTGAAATAACACCACTTTGAAACAAATTTGAATAGATTGTACATATAAAACATAACATCACGCCTGTAATGCCACCCACCACCCACATTTCGTCAGTTTTTCAAGTCCCATATATTAGAGGGCAAGTTTTTTATCATCAAGCGGGCACAAATTCAGACTCCAGGCGGCTACTGAGAAATTATAGACGGAAAAACGCAATAACTCTTTGTCTGGCCTGGGAATTGAACCCAGGACTTCATGCTCAGCTGCAGCTCTTACGACCAACGAGATTAGATTAGATTAGATTTTTTTTTTGATTAGATTTTTTTTTGTTAAACAATTACATAGTTTGAGTCCAATCATGTTTAGCCGTAAGTATCGGCGTACAAATATTTCCATAACAATGAAAAGAATTAACAATACTAAAAATCGAAAAATGCAATTACAAAGTTTTAATTTAGAAACTTTACAAATTAGAAATTATTTTTTATGTTATAATGTCAAAATTCAATTTAAGGCAAAAAACTTTGATGTCAATTAAATACAAGAATAATGTCAAAGTTACTACTACATGTCTGTCATTAAAAGATTTATGTAAAATTTACAAGATAGATGTCAAAATTACAAGATTAATGTCAAAAATTACAGGAATTATGTCAAAAATTACAGCCGTGGTCATGTAAATTTAATCTTAGGCAGTCATTTGACATTGCCAATATAATGGCACACTATTAACCCCTACACTAAATAGTCTGAGTGTTATAATCACAAATAACCGTCTACAGATATCAAGTATTGATTAAAAAGTGTTAGCAATTTATGTTCAACTTTCTCCAAATAGCAAAATTCTTTCCCAGGCTCAAATTTTACGAATAAAATAATTATTCCACTAGACCCACTGTCAACAATCATACAACATGAATCTTAACTGGTTCTAAATAATTAGTATAACCCTATTAACTCTTCAATAACTGTATAGCATACATGTAATGACCCCTAACTATCTCTAATAAATAGATGGGCAAACACATCCAATCTCGTTTAAAATTAAATCCATAAAAAACTAAACCATAAAACTAAAAAAAAACTGCATTTAGTAAAATAATATCGGGTGTGCCGTATGCTTGTTTACAATCAATTAAAATATATAAAAGCTAATACAACATCCGTTTAAACTAAATTACGGTCTAAACTAAAAATTAAAACTTTCATGTTACCGCGACTCCCTATACAACACTAACAACTTAATAAAAATATAATTATGATACAATTAAAGTAATTATTTCGCGTAGTCAATTATGATTTATAACGTTAATTAATATTTTTATATTATTAATCAATATAATATACAAAAAGTATATCTATTATGTAGTTAATTTCTAAGTATGATTAGGCGAAAGTTCGCGGTGAGATCAAAAGTTGAAAATGGATTGATTTAATTCCGTGTAGAATGATATCATATCGTTTAATAATTGTTTACTACTGGACTTGGAGTTATACAAATCGCAGACGTAGGCATCACTGCCGCCAAATTTAAATGAAACTAGGCACACCATATCTGCCGCACAGCAAAATCAGCCGATAATATTCCCACTGATGGGGTTATAGGTCTCCTCTCTGTGAGAGAACGTGTGCCGTAATCCACCACGCGTGCTCAGTGCGGGTTGGTAGATGTCACATGTCTTCAAATTTTTGATTCTCGGACATGCCGGTTTCCTCACGATGTTTTCCTTCACTGTGTTGAGAGCAGTGGTGATGAATTAACACATGTCTGACATCTGCCTCATGTCACATCAGGCCCAGACGGAGATGACGAGCTAGACTAGGAAACTAAAGGATTGGGCACTAATTGCTAAAAAGAGAGAAAAATGGAGATACAGAAGGAAGACTTTGGCCCTCCAGTGACACACAACCATAATAATAAATAAATAATAATTGATAAGTCAACGTTTTGAAGAAGATATTGTTATAATTGTCATTGGCTTATGAGACACCATTTAATTTTTGTAATCATATTTTGTTTAGCATTCTTTTGTTACATATAACAAGGAGTGCAGTTTTGAGGGTTTTGGAGAGAGGGAACTGCCTCTTAAAAATAGGAAGCAATTGCATAACTAATAACTTAATGTAGCTAAATATGTAATATCTGTTTTCCATATTGATAGACCAAGAGGATGCAATCTAAGATGGAACAATGGCAATTAAAAAAAAAATTAGTTTATTCGAAATAATCACCTTTGATCTTTAGCAATATCAAGCATTCACTTTCTTAGCTATTCTTATCTTGATTGAAAAATGTTATAAAATCACAAGAAATAATAATTTACGATTGTTTTATTTAGATCTCCTCATTTTATTCAAATTAATCTAGGCTTAATTATAATCTTATCTAAAACTAGCTTCCTATCCTATGTCCTTCCCCGGGATCCAATCTATCTCTCTGCCAAATTTTATCGAAATCCGTTCAGTTGTTTAGGCGTCAAAAGATAACATACAGACAGACAGACATAGTTGCTTTCGAATTTATAATACCTATTAGTATAGATGTCCAGAAATAATATTTTAAATCAATATCGCTATTGACTACCTATCTACTTTTATAGCATTAATTGAAGTCTACTAATATAATTAAATCTACTCGTAATTCTGTAAAATAACATTAAATCATTTGACGAGAGTAAAAGTTTTCCAGCTACGATATCCGATTAATAAATTGGCCTTATGTAAAATAAAATAAAAATACAATACAATGTCTTCATTTTCACTTTTTAGTTTTAGTGTAATTAAAAATAATGCCGTTAAGATCCATTTACAAGTTATTGATTTATATTTAATATCAAAATAATATCTACAACCTCATAAATAATAAAATAAAGCATCAAGAACGCCTTTTTCGATTTTTTCGCCATTACTACGCGAATCTAATAACAATGGCTGTCATAAACAATAATATACGTCAAATATATTGTACCCGAATGTGTTATCAAAAATTTCATACCGTTACATCTTCGAAAATAATATAACTAACCGAATCGCCGGTCGGGCGAGCTCCCACGACCTCAGAGCTACATTTCGCTGTGCTCTATCCAATCTTACTTCCTAGTACGAACTAATACGAACCCTAATTTCAGTTAAATAGAGCTCAAAACTATTCCAGCAATAACTGTATCCATTCAAAAGCGATGTCTCGTGCACACATGCGCAGCCAACACCTTTGGTTCGAATGTGTGCGTGTAGAATTGTATTGAATGAAATCTCGTTGCGTTTCAATTTGAATTCTGTGTTTGAATTGATAAGGTTGGTTTTGTGAAAAGTTGAGTGTGTTAGTGTGAGTGTATTGACCAATATTAATAACGTACTGGCTGGTTGGGAGGTCGCGGTCGACTCGACAGGTGATGTGTTGCGATACTCGCTCGATCATGTGCGTGTGTGAGTGGAATGTCAGAGTTTAGCTTAGAGTGTTGCTACACTGGGTTTATTGTTTTTATTGCCTGGCATTTAATTAGATGTTTCATTAGCTTAGATCTCGTGTCGGAAAATTTGCGTTTTTATTGCATGCAATTTGGCAGGTGATATTTATTTGGATCAGTTTAAAATGATGATCAAGCCACTGATTATTATTGTGGTTATAAAACAGAATGCTAAAAACAATTTATATTAATTCAAGTTTTTTTGCCTGCGAATCGTAATTTAACACTGCCATAAAAATAGCAACACCACATTTAATTAAAAAAAAAACACTCTAAAAACAAAATGTCCCGCCCAGTGTACCCACGTCCTAATATGTGACAGTGAGCACGAGTGGATTGCGGCAGGTGAACGTATCTATGTGTGCGTGAGGTCACCTCGTTGCTACACTATATTCCCATGTATGTGTGCAGTCTAAGGGAAGACGATCTCTTCTAAAGCTAGATTCTGACTGATACCAATTATTAGGAATTAGAAATCATTTGAAATGCAATACGCAGATAAAAATTACAATTATAATAAACGCCAAATCTGGTGACGTAATTAGTACCAAGTTATGAGGATTTCTGTGCGTGCATTGACTTCTTGTGTAAGCATAAAATTAAAATAAGTACCTAGCGTATCTGATATTCTGACTGCTGATAATATTTCTCGTTTGTGGAAATATTCTTACGCGATTTCAGGTTTGGTCCCATAGTAAAAGTTTTTCATAATGATGAGTATAATGACCCCTTTTATGGATTAAAACGATCAAAATGTAAGGGTGTATAACTAAGCCTACCCCGGCTATCGGTTAGTTTGTCTGTCACAAGGCTGTATCTATTTGACAGTAGTACATAACCGCGTGAATTTTTCACAGAACATGTGTTACTACTATACATTATTATGTTTGTTGGTACGGAACCCCTAATCCACGAGTCCGACTCGGACTTGGTCAGATTTTAATTGTATCTTAGGCCGTTATCAATTTAAATTCGGAAAAAAGTCGTGAAAAATAGAAACAAAATATGAACAGATTAAAAACATTGTTTAATAACTCTTGATCCATAAAAGAAGCTCACATGAGTAAAAAAAGTTAAAACTGGTGCCCTTTAACCACGTGATATACGATTACTTTACGCAACGCGTTACATTGTTCTGTCCTCACCTTTACAAAGCGACAGGTTGTCTGATTACTGCTCATGATCTGTGATTGCTTACGGATATTATATTATTATTGTGCCGAGTAGTTTTTAGAGATCTTTTTATTTTTGTTGCAAATTTTTGTATATTTTTCACAAATTATTCAAATAAATCATTGGGAATTTATGTTTAATTTATAAATTGCGAACAGAGGGTTATTTTTTTAAATAAAATATATAAATCTACTGTAGTGACAATAAAAAATAGGAAAATGTCAGACAAAATGAATCGCATAATATTTGATTCTGCGCATAATAAGTAAATATTGTCTTTACTAAACAAATGAGGAAAACTGGTGTAGGATTAATAATGAGCCAACAATCGGTTAGCTCATCTGCGAAACAGCAGACTACTGGTTTTACGGGCAGCTCGACGCTTACCTGACCTCTCTTAGAGAGATTATATTGCTCGTAATTATCTTCCTTCTACTCGCGTTCCTTATTACCAACTTATTTACTTAACCATAACCATGATACTACTTGAATAACATGGAGGCGACGATACGACAATATAACTTAAACTTTGTATATTTAATGACGTTCCTCCATCCAACAGATTAGTCAGTATAGCCAGTTTGTTGATACGCAAGACTCGTAGTCAGCGCATCACTATTACATTGTTTGAAAAAAAAAAAATTGATTAAATCATCATCTGCCTAGCCTTTTCCCAACTACGAGTATGTTGGGGTCGGCTTCCAGTCTAACTAGATGCAGCTGAAAACTAGTATTTTACATGGAGCGACTGCCTCTCTGACCTTCACTACCCAGTTACTGGGTAATACGATACTCCTTGGTAAGACTGGTTGTCAGATTTTCGGGCTTCTGACGACCCGTAGCGACTGTCAAATATCCACGAATGACAGCCGGGACCAGCGGTTTAACGTGCTTTCCGAGGCACGGAGGGGTCTTGGTATGTAAAGATGGTCACCCTCCCACGGAACAACCACAGCAAGCATAGCTTAACCTGATCCAGATTAAATGTTAAAATTTATTTCACACATAATATCACGCCTGTAACCCCTGAAGGGTCAAGCAGACTCGCACCTTATAGTACACCCACATTTCGCCTATAAGATTTTTTTCATAGTTTCTATCAGAATATCAGCGCTAGGGTATTTATGTTTTAAACTAGCTTACCCGGCGAACTTCGTACTTCTTCAGGATGAATGTACAAGAAAATGAATTATTTTCAAAAAAAATTTTTCGTGAAATTTTCCCATGGGTTAGTTATTCTGCTATTCGCGGCGGAGACAAATCCAACAAATCAAACATCATAAAAATCGGTCCAGCCGTTCTTGAGTTATAAATTGTGTAAATAACCCGACATTGTTTTATTTATTTAGAAGATATCGCAGCATTATGCTGAGACAAGAGCTTTTTGGCCCCACACAGATGAAACTCTTTGGTATTTTTTAATGTAACTTTATTAGATTTAAATGCTCATTTTTTACGATTTGTATTTCCTGTGCGTGTTCCTAATAAAATAGTTTTCGTTCTCACTTTTTTTCTTTCTAAAATACTTCTACGCATTAGTCTTGCCAGTATTTTCATTTATTGTCTCCACTTTGCATATTTACGACCACTTTTTACTATATCTATACACTTTTTACTATATATTTGTCTATTTTGTCACATCACCTCAAAAGTGGATCATACAAATAACTGTAAAGTACTAAAACTTATCTACTGAACCCGATACTGGCAATATGGCACCAGTTTTTATTGTTACACACATCGGTAACCGTAATCGTAATATTAAAATAGCACTTTCACTTCACCGTTCTCACGATCCAAATCATTATCTCGTTTTTTGTATGCACATTATTAATTTGCATTAGATTTTATATTTATTTTGTTTACTATTAAATTGTGTATGTGTGATCGTAATATGAATGCATTATGTGAAGTGATAGGTCAGCAGTTTAGTGTTGGTACTTAATTATATTTTGTCGGGGAGGCAGTTCAATTCATTATATTTAGCTTAAGGCTTTTCTTGATGTTAATTGAGTGTTGTAATAAACCGTAAAGCGACTATATTGAATAAAACCGCTTCATCTAATTCAATTAACAGGATGCCTTTATCACGAACTTTATATTGTTTGCCGCAATCTGGTTTACTTTTAATCATTTTTTCCAAGATTACCAAGAGGTTAGTTTCCTTCAAATAAGCAAAACAAAACTGCATAAGCAGAATAATCAGCCTAGAATATTCCCACAGCTGGGACACGGATCGGTGTGAGGGATTTGGGCCGTAATCCACCACGTGTCCGGTATACGGACTTCGAATTTTCGGTTCTAGGAAATGCCGGTTTCCTCACCATGTGTTCTTTCACCATTTTGAGAGCAGTGGTGATGAAATAATTTACACAAAGTGTCTGTCAGGATTCAAAACAAAACAGACTTGAATAAAAAAAATGAACAAAGTGAACTTTTAAAAACTATAAGAAATCCACAAAGATGAGAAACGTTTACATTTAAACTAAAGGCAAAAAATAACTAGTGCAACAAAAAAAAACAAGTATTTAATTAAACCAAACAGAGTATAATAAAAGCGATTGGTTCTCATGTCGATCAAAGCTTCAAGTAACGATAGCTCAATTAGTCTCATATTAAACCAAATTATAGTAACACATTAATGAACGTGTCGTAATTATACACTACTATATGCCTTGCAACCGACAATTATATGCCCGATATAATATACATGGATAAATTTATATTATACTGTTATTTTTAAAGTACTTGGTTAAATTTATATTATACTGTTATTTTTGTGGCATAAAATGCCTATGCGCTTTTTAGGGTTAATGCTTTTTTGATCGGCTCATAAATAGTTTTAATGTTTCATTTTAGTTTACTTATGGATAATTATTGCTTAATATTTATGGGGTGAAAAATGTGTTGAAATGAATTGAAACGACACTACTTAAATAGTTATTTAGCATGGTATATTAAACGTGAGGAGCACACCATTGACAGGACATATTTTAGGGCTGCAGGGGAGGAGGAGTGTTGGTATTAAGTTGGCCACTCTCCCTATCCTCTGCAGCCGAAAATTGGCAGGCAGCGGGGCCAATGACCTGACCCGTCGCAGGGGGACCAAGGGTGCCCAGACACGGGGTCGTCTGGCGCCCATGTGCTGGTTTGGTCCCTGGGGTGGTCACGGCGTGCTATGTGTTCTGCTGCGCCGGTGATGGGGAGTACTCCCCAGAGGAGGGTCGGGCAACGGACATCCGCGGCGGGATCACGGATGAGTGCTAACTCGTGCCCGTGTTCCCGCCGTAAGCGGCAGAGGAGGACACCGTAGAGTTTTAGTGGGTTAGAGTCCCACATAACTGCACCATCTTCCCGTGGTAGTGCAGTATGCATGAGCATTTCTCCACGATAATAAAAAAAATAAAAAAAAGGAGTGTCAGATACGAAAAAGAAAAACTATTAACAAAGTATTAAGAAGTTTGCATTCCAACTTATATTCCAACATCCACGACAAGAGATAGATAAACTCAAATTCAAAACATTTATTTCAATTCAACCATTTACAGGCACTTTTGAATTTTTAAAGGAGTAGAGGTACCTATGAAAAAGAACGGGCAGGAAACTCCATGAACACTCTTTAAAAATATATTCTTACAAAAATTAGTTGACATTAATGTTGTACCTACTTGTCTAAACTAATATTATGAAGAGAACAGATTGACTTTTTATATGTTTGTTTTGTTTTACGGCTGAACGGATTTGGATGAAATTTGGCACATGAGTAGACCATGACTGGAGAAGGACATAGCCTACTTTACATCCTGGTTCGCAGACGTAGTCGCAGGCAACAGTTAGTAGTAAATATTGAGGTGAGTACCACCCATAGTTCATTAGTTTTATTTCCCATATATTAGGGACTCCAGACTGCTATCATAAAATATTCCTAAAGGAAAAACATCGTAGATCGAATACGGTACATCTTCTATTTCTATTGCCAAAGTACTACCTAAATACAGAACGGGTTGAAGACAACAAACGTAGTTACGCTGGTAATAGGTTCGTAGTTAGGTACCTATTAATCACATATATCATACATCAATTCAATCAAATAATACGGATCAAAAAAACCTTTCTATTCGGTTCTTCAGAAAAAAAATAATAACACATCATGATAGAAATGATTAACACAACGAACGATAATTATCATTAAGTTGAAATGAGATGGCTATCAATATAACGAACAAGTGATATGATTTCGCGATGTTAGGCTACTGGTAGACGGAGCAGAGAAAGAAAAAAATTAGTTTTGTAATGATGGTGATTTTTAGGCAGATTATGTGATGAATAATTATATGCATGAAAAAGTAACGTAAAGAAGCAAAAGGGCTACTTTGACTATAATTGATTGTGTCACAGTGTGGCTCTCAAATTCTCATACTGTGTGGTTTCTCAAAGTTATATATTAGTAAAAAAACACCAAAAGTAGTATAGATCTTGGTCTAATAATCACTTCTTCCTCTTAGCGTGATCAGTTTCAGTAACGTGCAGCTGACAGGACACGCAAGACATGATATTAAGCGTTCCATAGTTTGTGGAACAGCACCACATTTACACTCCAAGGCGGAGTCGCCTATGAACCACCAGAACAGGTTTTCCTTGCTTCGGCTAACCTGGGCCCGGTCCACACTCACTGGTGGAAGATAATATCCAATATTGTGTATGACGAAATATGTAGATGATAATAAAATCCTTCTCAAGCGTAAAAAAATATTAACCAAGTGAAAAGTATCGTGGCAAACGCTTGCTCGAGATAAAGAAAATCTATTGCATATACAGACCAAGGATTTATAATCCAGGCAGAAAATGAGCGTATATACAAAACATATCCCATCCTCACGTACCTATCGACGCAAAAACTACCTCGTGGTCCCGACACTAACTGTCGATACTTAACAATTTATCATTCTTGTATCTCTGTGTGATTACGATCTAAGTATTTTAATAACGAATGGAAGCCGCTACTGGTTAGCGCCTGAAGCGATTGCTCCTCGTTTTTTCTCTCAATAGACCATCGGCTTTTATTGTTATTGATTGGTAGTCGATAACGATGACGTCATCTTTCTTTATCGATCGACGGACAGTGGGAATGGGGTCTTTAATATAGATCTGAGCTAGGCTTTTTTGGTGTGAGGTTAATTTTAGAATTGGTCAGCTGGCGTTTTGGCGTGAGGTTAATTTTAGAATTGGTCAGCTGTTTTAAAATGGGTTTGGACCCATTTTTATTGCTTGCTATCTAGATATCTTTGTAATTGTTATTATCAAGTGAAGAGTAGTATTACATAAAAGACGAATTAATATTTTATCATGATAGGATTTTAGCGATGCGGACGAGTACTTCGACGCCTAAGTGTCCTTTTGTTTTGTATTTATTTGTATAATTGGTTGGTCATTTAATTTAGTACCCAATGTAAATAAATAGTTATCTACATATACATACAATAAAGAAATTGTATTGGTATAAGCTCTCAAAAATTTCAGACTTTACTATTCTGGTCTAAAATTCTCGTCTATGATAATAACTACAAACCTTCCTGCGTGTAGCTTTAAACTCTGAACCATATAATTAGAAATCTTTTAGATTCTATTTGCGCGATACAGTTCTTCTGAGTATAGCTTTCATATTATTAAGACATAAACTAAAGCCTTTGGCGGTACATAATCATTGCTGGTATTTATTTCCTCCATCCGAGGTTTACGACTAAAACATAATGTTACAGCTGATTCAATTTACGGGTTTTCTTTAGTAGATTAGCTAGAAAAACCTTTAGCTTTGATAGCGTTCGCGTTTTCTCCTAACCGAGTTTTATAGGATTTTTCTTGGTGATTGAATTTAGCTTTGACCTGCGGGGCAATTTTCGTATTTTTAGGAATGTTCGCATGCCAATCTGTCTTAATCTGTCAAAAATACCTCTACTTTACCTACATTTTGACAACAAGTTTTGGACATTGATTGTTGCTGAGATAAGATTGCGACTAGATTTGAACGATTTTAATTACGAGAATTGGCCTTCTATCAAACGGTATTTGGAGCAAGTACAGACGCCAGCACATCAAACTACTATAACCTGTCAAATTTCTTTATTTTTCAACTTTAGATTTTCAACTTTACCGCTAAAAGTCGCTAAGGTTCAAAGTTGATTGAGAAAATTTGACAGTTTCGGGTAAAAATTAAAATTTTCCTAATCAACTTTGAACCTTATGCTTTCGTCAAGCAATGCCTTATGCTTTTGCAAGCTGTCGTCTATTCTTTTCATTATCATGATTCGCTTCACTCATTGGTAGATTATTAATGAACAATCATTTTCTTTATCTATAATACAGCGACCGTATCACTCACCTACATCATTAAAAAATAATAACACTCTCATCAAAAATAGATGAAACCATATATCACTTGTTACAAATTCAATATCCATACTTACCTAATATAAAAAAGTTAATTTATATACATATTATGTTCAGCATTACGTTCTAGGACGGGTGTGATATTATCCAATTAAAGATGAGACACGCTCGCATTTCAATAGACAGACTGACAAGCCGAAAATTATAATAAATGTTTTATTTTTTAATACGCGATGGAAACAATTACTTGGCAGAGAATGTGTGGTGCAAGTTAGAAGCGAGAGAAAAAGAGCGAGAAGAATAACGGTAAAAATACAGATTAAAATCACAATCACAATCAGCCTATAATGTTCCCACTGCTGGGACACAGGCCTCCTCTCAGTGAGAGGGAGTGGGCCGTAATCCACCACGCGGGCCCAGTGCGGGTTGGTGGATGTCACATGTCTTCGAATTTTTGGTTCTAGGACATGCCGGTTTCCTCACGATGTTTTCCTTCACCGTTTTGAGAGCAATGGTGATGAAATAATTTACACAAAGTAAAGCGCCTGTCTGGGTTTGAACTTACGACCTACAACTCTTAAGTCGTGTCCATGACCACTGGGCCACCACTGCTCTCTGAACTCATTTATTTTTTAAATAGCTTTACGTAGATATGTGTACTTATTTTAATAGATACATTTTTTTATATTTTTTTAAAGAAAGTCATCATGGTAGCAACTCGGTGTCTGGATTTGTGCGCGGTTGATGTGGGTGTATTATAGGTACACCTCTAAACGTATCCCTTGGGGTAAAATAAGCTTGATGATATAATATGACATCGTTCAAAATGACGGCGAAATGACAACGTTCAACCTATGTTCTAACATTGTCACCGTTTGTTCATACCATATTTCACACAAACGTCGCTTGAAAGTTCGTCATTATTACCAAGCCGGCAAGTAGACTGTACAGTATTGCCTTGGTGGTATTACAAAGGTAACAAAACAATACGCCTATAACCTCCAAAGGGTCAGACAGAGGTGTACCTATAGTACAGACGCCAGTACATCAAGCTACTACAATCTGTCAATTTTTTTTTTATAGATTTTCAACTTTATCGCTAAAGCATAACGTTCAAATTTGTTTGGGAAAATTATACAGTTTCGGGTAGCTTTATGTGCTGGCGTCTGTACATACAGTCATATTTCGCCAGTTATTTTTAAGTCCCATGTAATGAATGCAAAGGCAAAGGTGATTTAAAGAATATCCCTCCTCCTCCTTTATAGAACTCGCTACCGCTTATCCCAAACACCATAAAAATATACCCAGTGGCTCTTTTTGTCTACCAGTACGTATGATTGATATTGAAATCGTAACGAATCGGAAAGTGATTTTGACGTCTAATATTTTTATTGCTACCAGGATGAAATGGAATGTAGCATTCGGTCAATTTCGGAACATCCTTTAGCAAGAGATAAAATAATATTTATCGCTCTCTAATCGATCTAGATGCAATTTTTTCGCGTGTGAATATTTTTATGCGAAATTTTGTTCTTGATATAATATATATTTTTAATTATATTTCTTGTACAGTTTAAATTTATTTGAGAGATATTTCAAAATTGGACGTTGCATGTTTATTACTTTGTACTAATTTCGCAAAATTTAGATTTCTATTTTATAATAGTGATTAGTGGTCATTATCTGTTTTAGCGAAATACACTCGGGGGCTTTTCCTGTATTTTTAATAACTTTCGCATTCTAATGTCAGTCTCAATTTGTCAAGAATACCTCGAATTTTCCTAAATTTTTTATAAGTTTTTGATATTCACTGTCGCTCACATGAGATTACAACTATACTTTAAACGTTTTTAATTACGGGAATTGGCCTGCTGTTTTATTTTGTCTTGAAAATGCATTGAATGTACAAACGCCAGCTCATCAACCTACCCGAAACTGTCAAATTTTTCCAATCAACATTGAACCTTATGCATTAGCGGTAAAGATGAAAATCTATTAAAGAAATTTAACAAATTGTAGTAGCTTGATGTGCTGGCGTCTGTACATAATCACGAAAATAATGGATGGATCTCCATAATAATAATTATATAAGTACGTACTTCAGATCAGGTTTTCATCATTTCTAGGGCCATTTTCAGTTATGATGATACAAATCAGAAAGTGAGTGGCCACGAGGTGGCAAGGAATAAGACATTCCGTGTCATGGCGCGATGCCAAGGAAAACTTAATAAGTGCCTATGGTGATCGCCGGCTGCCTCATCGGATCTACTTGAAAATATTTGCGACTCCGCAGGATTCTGATCATTACCTACTTACGAGTACCTCTATAGCAAATCAAATTGTAACCGAATATGTCAACATACGATGTCACTACATACTTTTCTCCTACAAAACCCCATGTCCCACTATCATCTAATCTTCCCAGGCAAACTAAAACAAAATCAGCTAAAAATAAACAAGAGAAAACGCGAAGAAGAGCTTAACTTATCTAATTAAACATCTGGTCGGAAACAGGCGATGGCCGTTATCTGGGCTCGAATATCGGACATTAACTTGTGAGACAGCGCACTGCAACGGTCAAAGGTAACAAGTGTGTACTGAGACGGGCGGGGCGGTAAGCGGGAGCGGGTAGAGGAACATGTGATATTAAAATGGGTTGGTATGACTTGTTGTTCAATGTTGTTGGATCTGGATATTATTATGTGAGCCAGACCGATATAAATAATTAGGAACTAATCATAATTATCTAAAAACTCTAATTCTTTAAAAAATGTCTATTGCATCTAAGGCAGCCCAATGCTTCTTAAATCATGAGTTGGCATATAAACAAAAGACGTATAGTTAATCTATGTCGTTACCTAACACTCTAATTCCGAACTATCACTACTTGCACCTGTAATAAAATAGTAGATTATTAACCAAGGGGATAAAGCAGTGCCTTCTGTCGCGGGTGACGATTAAAAATCGCGAGCGTAACGAAGGATTCGAGGTTTACTCCCGAGCGTAGCGAGGGTGTTAAAAAAGTTAAATCACGAGCGAAGCGAGGGACTTAAGACGAGTCCTGAGTGTAGCGAGGGATTTAAGTTCACCCAAGACTAAGACAGCTTTATCACCGAGGAAAATACTCTACTTTTCGTACCATTTGCGAAAAAAATAACACAATAATAATATGAGATAAGCATTTATTAAAAATAATGACAATTAAAAATAAATTAAAATAAACTTAACGTTTATGTATTTGAAGAAAACAAAAACGCAGCAAATTCCTAGACTAATATTTTTTTGTCGGAAAAGCAAAGGCATCAAGCTCATACGGCCTCGTCGGTTTTCGTAATTTTATTTAATAATCATAACTGCATAATAAATGCGTATTCCTTTTACAAAAAGATGTATAATGCTTTATATACAAACTCAATGGTGTAAATACAGATGTAGTTCAGTATAAATTTCGGTAAGTATTCCAAATTTAAATCACATTCTCCCCCTAGAGGATGAATGAAATTCAGTACAATTTTCTTTCCCTGTTTTTAACAGATGTTGGAATGACTATTGTTATGTTCGCTTTTTGTAGCATAGAATGTCACTTTTTTGAGCAAGTGGTACGAAAAATATATATTTTAGTTTTAGTTTATTTTTAGGCACTATAATTTGTACGGGAAATTTTCTACTCTTGACTAAATGTGCACCTTTTGTTAACATTTTTATTACATAAATTATTATTATGTTTAAAGAGGACTATCAAAAAACAGAAAAGGCCAAAATCAAATTTCCAGAATGGAATATACTTTTAAGAACTTTCACATTCTAATTTCAGTTCCAATCTGTCATAAAAATACCTCGAATTTTTCTACTTTTTTGACAAGTTTTTGAAATTGATTACCACTGAAATAAGATTGTAACTAGATTTTGAAGTTTTTAAGTAACTTCTGGAATCAATGGTGGCACCGAAGTAGATTGAGAAATATGTCGGATATTAACCATAACTTATAAATCTGACATCTCTCTAAATCTAGCATTAATAGCAACGGTTTTTTCTGGTTTCGGAGAAGAGAACTCACCAAAATCGCTCCCGCTCCTGTCCCCACAAAATCCCAAGCCCACTCACGCCCGCCAAGCTTAACATTAAGATAACACCTTACTTATGGTATGCTTATGGCTGTGATTACCCATCGCTGGGTGCCCGCGGATCTTTATGGGCATAATGCCTAGTTGGCTTTTTGTGTTCAACTTGTAACGATTGTACGGAAAAGAATGGTATTTTGATGGGGTTGGGATTAGCGAAAATGTTAGTTTGTGATGTGTTGTAACTGTATTTTGTGCTATATTATGTATACACATTATTAAGTTGATAATTACTTATGTAATATGCATGTTAGGATTCAGCTGTGGGGTTATGTCAGTTCATAATTCAACCATAGTTCCGATTATATACCTGTACAAGCAAACCCGTACATCAGCTGACATTGACGCGCAGCGAATAAATAAAATATAGGTATACATTTTTATGGAAGCAATCAGTACAGTACCCGGCGATAAATATTGCACATCGACCTTTACCTTTTGTTTGTATTTCATACAAAGAATAAAAATAATTATCAAAAAAAGCAAATCATAATTGTTTTAACAGCTCCTAATAGGTACCGGACTGTTTGTATTTCGTGCGACAGAGATAACGCTCTACGAAGCCGAAATTAGATGATTGTCTCTTTCCAAAGGTCGATGTGCAATATTTATCGCCGGGTACTGTAGTTGCTTAGCATCGTTTGTCGGTTTCGGGTGTTTGTGCTTTCTTCCTTACTTCAATACATGAGTTGAACTCAATTCAGTTTATGATTTAAATGTAACTTACCCGTATACTATCAAAAACAAAAAAAGTACCCATGAATGGATCTACGGTGTAAAAGACATAAACGCGCAAATGGTTACGTTGAATTCAGAAAATGATTAAAAAAACATTAATTTCATATATTTTGACTGTAGGTTGATTTTATGTATGAAACCTCTGTATTTACCCTAGTTATTTTACTATAAGTCATCAAGCCTACACAACAACATCAAAAAAAACTTTCTCGAGCTTACCTACTTGAATTTGTCACCAATGTCTTGTCGACCAACTTTTTCTAATAATTTCGTTTCACTTATCTCCATAAGTAAGCCCAAAGTTCGTTCATCGTCTCATCGATGACTTGATTCATTAGTTATTTTAGAGCGACTCCTAACTGACCTCTAATGAACTCAGGGAAACAAAGTTTTCGCGGCACGGTGTTAAATTCCCAACCGGTGGGCGTCCATTCAAAAGTCTTGTCTTCATTCATTAGAAAAAAAACTGGTTTTATTAATATATGTTTGACGAAATCTATCGTTTTATGAGTGACATGCCGAATAGAATAAACAGCTATAAATATGAATGTCAGTTAGTAGGTACCTGTGTCCATGACGTGTGGGCGGGTACCGCTTTATGTTACAGGTGTCAAGTGTCACCATTAAATATTGTAAGTACTACTTGTGAATAGAGGACAATTATTTAATTAGTTGTAACATGAAAAAAATTAGCTTGATTTGAGAGGCTTTTGGCTAAGTTATAACGGCCGCACGGTTGATCGATCAGGTTAAGCTACGCTTGCCGCGGTTGGTCCGCGGATGGGTGACCATCTTTACATACCAAGAACCCTCCGTGCCTCGGAAAGCACGTTAAGCCGTTGGTCCCGGCTGTCATTCGTGGATCTTTGATAGTCGTCACGGGTCGTCAGAAGCCAGAAAGTCTGACAACCAGTCTTACCAAGGGTTATCGTGTTACCCAGTAACTGGGTTGTGGAGGTGAGACAGGCAGTCGCGCCATGTAGAATACTGGTACTCAGCTGCATCCGGTTAGACTGGAAGCCGATCTCAACATTTTTGAGAAAAGCCAGACAGATGATGATGATAAAAACAATTTAGCATCAAGCCTATTAGGGTGTTTCTATTTTTTTTTTTGCTGCCGGTAATTTTTAAATAATAGCCTACACTGTCACACGGCTGAGCAAAGGTCTCCCCCAAATCCTTCCAGGCATCCTTTTCTAGAGTCACCTCGATCCAACCTTTGCGGTGCGCGTGTAAGTCGTCTCGCCGGCCTGCCTCGGCCTCTAAATAAAAAGTATTTAATTTATCCATTCGTTGATAATATTTTTTACCTTTTACTCTCGTATACATGCCACTCGAGTAAAAAATAAATGCGATAGCTTATATAACAATCTAATACATTATTTACTTTTTCATTTCTTTCATTTTTTTGATTTTGTCAATCAATCAACTCAACCTATTGTCCACTGCTGGACATAAGCCTCTCGCAGGCTGCACCACGACACCCTATCCTCCGCCTCCCGCATCCAGTCCGTTCCAGCCACTTTCATTAGGTCATCCGTGTATCTAGCTAAGGGTTCCTTACACATAAGACCCTTTGAATACTTTCTTCATAATCTGTCTTTTTCTTCACAATCAAACACTGTCAAGTATACAATCATACAATTCGTATTTCACAAAAAAAATATTTCACTGGTCTTTGATTCAATTTGTTCAAAATCAAAATCTTTTATTTGCATACAATGTGGTAGGTACAAAAGATGCTATAATTATAAAATTGTAGTGCAAAGACGACGATGGCATGGAAATATTTAATACATGAAATAGGTATGTAGTAACAATATGCTAATAACGTAGTCACTAAATCATCAAAGGAACATATTTTTTTTTTTAAATATTAAAATGCATTTCTGAAGTAGTAGGACTGAAAAAACGTTTTGTTCAGAAATTCACCGACAGAATAAAAATTATGCGACAATTTTTCAAAACAACACTTAATTTTTTGTAAGGTAGTTCTGTTATCTAGATATGTAATGAGTTATACACACGCAGCTGCACCTGAATAATTCCATCCTAGGTGTAGGGATTTTCAATAAATACTGTGTGACTTCTCGTTTGTTAAAATTATTTTTAGTTTCAAAGAGTTTAGAATTAAGTTGTGTTAACATCTTACTTAATGTTTAAGTAAGCTGTAAGCTCATCAAAACTCAAACATGTTACGTCCAACTAACATGCATGTTACCTTCATTCAACAACGCCATTCACTCATAAAGAATTTGTCGCACGCCTGTGAAATACGACGTCACTAACATCAAAATTCTCTTAATTAATTCAGCTCCTTTATACCTCTAGCGTTTATATTTATATGCTTTTTTATCACCTTTGAGCACGAGTCGATAAAATACCTGTTAGTTTGTGGTGTGAGTTATGAGCGGAGAGATTTTAGGAAGAAGCCTTCTTTTATTACTGCGATTTGACGTCCAGTGTAAGGTTTTCTCTACCCAGTTGGTTTGAAAAATATTTAGGTAGGCTAAATATTAGAAACTACGATGATTTCTTCAGGGTTTTAATCTATGTATATTTTTTTCTGCAGTTGTGTTTGCGCCAAATGGATTGATTGATATAGTCACTAAAACAAGATGATTGAGAATATTTTCTCTTTAACAATATTATAGGTATCAAATAAAGTTAGTTATGGACAGCAAGTTAGTGATATTCGTATTTCAAATTACCTTCTTTCAAGTGAACAAAAATATCGTGATTAGAATTGTAACACCAAAATTATTTACAAAAATCGCTGCCTTCTCCTAACTTAATCCTACTTTCAGATTTCGTAACCATCACTTATGGTGGTCATTTTTTATTGTTAGAAACGTTTCGTGCCGTATTGTGGAGATTTAGTGGCAGGGTGAAGCTTGGTGATATATTTATTGGGCCTTATCACCGCGTATGGAATGCCATGTGCACTAAAACTTAATAGGTGTGGCGGGGTCGGTGACACTTTGACGTTTCGGAGATTTCTTAATGAATTTGATGATGGTCATGGAAATCTATTAAGATAATCTATTTGGGTATAAATAAGGTTTGTTTTTGGTTTTCTATGTTGGACAGTGAGTCACCCTGATTTTTCGTCGCACATGAAGACATCTTTCTACCTTTGAATGCTTTGGGACATTTAGGGTATACTAGCAGTAGTAACCCTGTGGTAATGGTCCTGATTTATGAGTTGTGGGTAATGGGTTCAAACCCAGAGAGGCACTTTAATTTATGTGAATAATTTCATCACCACTGCTCTCAAAACGGTGAAGGAAAACATAGTGAGGAAACCAAAATGTCCAAAACAACCAAAAATTTGAAGACACATGGCATCCACCAACCCGGACTGGGTCGCGTTGTAGATTACAGCCCACATTGAGAAGGCTTAAAGAGAGGAGGCCTGTGCCTCGGCAGTTGGAACAGTGTAGGCTGATTATGTAGGGTAATACTGCCCATAGATAGAGTTGTCGAAAGCAGATGACAGTTGCTCGTTTATATTCCTTACCTTTAGTAGTTAGACCACAAAATAGTTGGAAAATGGTTAGCTACGAATAAGTAGTTTATCCAGGAAAATCTCAATTTAGAAATAAATTGCTAATAGAGAGTAAAATTATAAATAATAAACCTTTAACATTTTTTCCAACTGCTATATGTGATGCCCAGACATATCCAAATCATAATCTGAAATCAATTTATAAAAATTCTGAAATTCATGCTTTAAACTAGAAGAAAGCATGATTGATAACCGAAATCCACAGACAAATAATAAGAAAGTCTAGACTAAATAAACTAAAAACTCAGAAATGAATTATAAACAGTTATGATTGAATCGCGATGTAGGTTTTATACATAATTTATATTTTATTGGCTCTGCATTAGACTTAGAATCGAGTTCTGCCATTTATAATATTATAAATATGTCAATGTTTCTGTCGGTTCGTTGAATTTTAATTAAATCTAATTTCTGTGCAGTATTTGAATGAGAACTGCGGTAAATTAGAATTGTGAACTCAGGGTCAGGAGTTCGATTTCCGTGTAGGAGCAAATTCTTGTATGGCTTACAGATGCTGGTGGTAATAAATTAATCATGTTCATAAATCGTGATATAAACTAATGATCTGTGTTTAGGTTTCATTCAAGATGAAGAATATGAATTTATGTTCTGAATGGTATGCAAAATGTTTTTTTTGTTGCTTAAATAGGGTCGAATAAAATTTGCTGGCGAAACTCTGCGGACGTGATGGAAATCGATATCTGAAAAGGTAAAACAAAATATATATATACAGTATGTTAACTAACAGAGGGCGTTCCCGTTAACCCGCAATAGTATAGCATCCATACATGCTAAAAGAAATATTACCATTCGAAAATAAAATGTTTTTATATTTTTTTTATATTAAAATATTCACTAAAAATCGTAAATTGATACGTTAAAGAAACACTCTGTACACGCGTACTTGAAGGACTGCAATGTCGGAATTTATTTAATTAAATAAATTAGAATTAATTAAATAAATAGAGTATCAATTTACGGTTTTTAGTGAATATTTTAATATAAAAAAAAATAAAAACATTTTATTTTCGAATGGTAATATATTTTTTTTAGCATGTATGGATGCTATACTATTGCGGGTTAACGGGAACGCCCTCTGTTAGTTAACATACTGTATATATATAATTATATATCACGTCTGTGGAGTTTTGCTAGATAATTTAATTTGACCCTGTTTAAATCATCTGTGTCTGAAATAAAGATATTTTATATCTAGTTCAGACACAGTCGTTCAAATTCTGTTTATAGTATACAAGTGTCATAAAGAGTATCACCATACGATTAAATTGTTGTATATTTTTGAACAAATAAATTATGCTTATCATTATGTTTAATCTGTTAAATGGGTTTGTACCGGGCCTACTATGCCTTTATAGACACAATATTTTATATTTGTGTTTACCTGTGCATAGACGCCAGCACATCAAGCTACTACTACATCTATCAAATTTCTTTATTAGATTTTCAACTTTATCGCTAAAGCGTAAGGTTCATAGTTGATTGGGAAAATTTGACAGTTTCGGGTAGCGTCAAGTGCTGGCGTCTATACTTTTTGCTCTCTATTTACATTATATACGAATTAGTTACCAAACACAGAAAGTATTTTTTTTCTATTCAGTCAGCCAAAACCAAGTGGCAAAACTAGAATGAAAATATTTTAATTAAAGCTTATTTTAGGACATTTGTTTTTATTGTTGAAATCAAATAAGTATACCTATCATAAGTTGTCTACTATCTTTTATAATAATAAAATCTTAATTTCGAAACCTGACCTGTCGTAAATCTTTAAGTGCTTGGCCAGACTGGCAGCGCGGGACGGGGAGCGGCGCGAGTGTGAGGACGCGCGCGATCCGCCTGTCCTTACTCGAGCGCAGCTGCGCTCTGCGTATTGTCGTGTCCAGTGCTTGTCAAAATATAATATGGATGAAGAAGACTTATTTTTACTAGAAAAAAGCTCGAACAAGTTTGAGAAATCCGGTCCCCGCGCGGGCCGCCCGCACACCCACTGCGGCCACTTGTATGAACAAGCTATGGCGTGAGTTTCCCGCACGCTGCCCGCGCCTAGCAGCCCGCGCCGCTCACCACGCCCGTGTGCCCACTATGGACACTCAAATGAAGTTCTTATGTTTGAGTACGCCGCGCCGCGCCTGCGCCGCGCCTGCGCCGCGCCCGCACCGCGCCCGCGCAGCCAGTCTGGCCAAGCACTTAGATGACGCATCGGTCCATTATTATCTAGTTTTAATATTTTACAGTTTTGTATAGCTGAATATAAAAGGTAGGTATAGTTTATATATCGCATACATAAATAAACTCACGCCGTCTCGTCTCTCATGTTTGTAGGCAGAAACTACGAGGGGCAATTCTCGTAATTTTAAGAACATTCACAGTCTGATCTCAGTCTCAATCTGTCAAAAATATCTCCAATTTCCCTAAATTTTTGACAAGTTTTTGACATTGATTGTCGCTGAGATGGGATTGCGACTAAATTGTGAACGTTTTGAATTACGGAAATTGGCCTTTTGGTCATAAACGCACGCCGGTTAGTAGTATAGAGGTATAAGAAACAGGGTGTAAACTTCACTCATACTCTATAGAAAAGGGAGGATCCTCCGACCAGACGGGTGTTGTGTCTGGCGGGCAACTGCCCGATGATTCGTGTCGGGCCGTTGTATCTATGCTAGTTGCGCGGTAAACACTGCTTGCGAGATGCAGGATTTTGCGTGACGTCAGTATGACGCGTTGTTTACATGTGGCGTTGTAGACACAGCTGCAGCCTACTGTAGAGGTATATACAGCGCCACATGCGAAATACGAATACGATTACAACGTATTGCGTAATACGTAGTTATTTATACTACGAACATTTGTAATCATAAAGTATTTTGTAATACAAAATGATTCATATTGACGAGGATATCTATATAATATACCTTTTCTCCACTTTACCTACATTCCGATCACTTAACCGCAAAATTAGCACTTTAAATGAACCCATTTACAATTACTCACCACCAATTAATAGAAACAACATTTCAAGGAAAGACTATAAATCTAATCTGAACACATCACGATACGATGATGTGTTGAGGAAAAACGATGATAAAACAGATACTTTGCATCCACAGGTTTTTACTAAATGTAGATCATGTTGTTCTAAGTTAAATGAGTCAGGTTTTAGAAATAGAATCTAACTTTTAAGAATAATTTTTCCTTGATTGATGATGCAATATTTGCTATGTTGGATCACGATTATTTAGGTATGCGTTTTTCTGAACAAATTTTGCGGTCATTATGTGTGTGCTGTTTTGTGTTTGAGTATTTGAATATGCTTGCTAACTAACTCCAATTTTCTGACTAACTGACCGACTATTTAATTTTGACAATTCAAAAGTACCTGTACATGGTTTAATGAAATAAATGCTTTGAGTTTGAGTTTTGAGTTAGTTAAGTCCATGAAGGAAACTGAAAGAGACATTAAAGAAGTTTTATATTTATTTTATTATTTATGTAAACACAGTAAAATTCATGGGGATATGACATAATTATAATTTGAGTACAAAGATACTATAAAGTTATAGTTATTATATCTGGTGGCGTTTAGTGTCCCATAAAGTATTACAGGTCTAATATTGATCCTTAAAATTCAACAAGAAGGTCATGAATATTCATTGCTTCATCTTCTTTTCGTGTCAATCTTCTTTTTTGTTTTTATATTGTTTGACCACATTGATTGTAGCATCTGTGGCATTATTTAGGTCATCCGAGGTGCAGGAGAACAGGCACTTAGGACACTGGACAGTTAACACTTCTGCATTCTTCATCATTATCATTTCGGCGGAGACGTCCACTGCTTTTTTGGTTCTGTGCTTCTCGCATCCAGTGGATTCTTACGGCCTTTTCAAAGTCATCGGTCTACCTTGTGGCAGGCCGCAGAAATCTGCTGGCTATCTGAATTGCTCTTTAATCTATTATCTCAGTACATTGTTGCATTTCATTGTTCTTGCTCTGTACATCAAATTCTATCTGATACCTGAAATAGATATTATTTTATTTCAGTAACGTTTGCTTTTCTTAATTAGTCATTAAGGATACATAGAGTCATACAAGTCATTTTTTAGATCATTTGAGATATTTCCAATAATGGTTTAGATAATATTTGGATGATTTCATTTTGACCGTCATTTGCGTAATTAAAACTTAAAATTTAGCAGGATTTATGAAGCACTGTCCATCGTCTATGACACATTCTGTCGGATCTACTTTCTTTTTAAGATTTCATCAATGCTTTTCAAATATCCGTCGTTTCGAAATAATACGTAGTATGTGAGCTAGTTTCTATATAGTTTTTATATTTTCTCGGAAATGGAAAGTGTGTCGTGCTTGCGAAGGTTGGGTGACGAATTTCATAAGAATAGTCTTATTAGGCATGTATTTATAAGAAAAAAAAACGTGTTTTGATTATAAATTGATTAAATAGATCGTTATACAAAACGACGCATTTGTTATTGTGGTGTTATGCAGAATTCAAATGTATGTTAAGTGAGCACAAATCAAGATTGATTTGTCCCTTTAGGTAATAAATTGTGATCAACATGACATCACACCTTGTTTTCCCAAAGAGATGAGCAAAGGTGTACCTAAAGTAAATCCACGCCAGTTAATATGTTTAAGTGTCATATAATTAGGGGACAACCCAGCAATCGGGGACAAATTCAGATTCCCGGTTGCTACTGAGAAATTCCAGATAGAAAGACCCCCTACTTTAATGACCTGGGAACCGAACCCAGGACCTCGAGCTCAGCAGTAGCGCTTGCGACCACTAGGCCATTCATTCATTTTGGTCAACTCTATGTATATTTTGCATTACCCGGGTTTTTGTACTACTGCTGTGAAAGTGCATGTTTTTGATGTAAGGAGCACATTCTTATTAGTCTGATAACACCTGCTCGAAAGTTTTCTTTAATTTTATCTTCCAGTACTTACCTAATTTAATTTATTTAAATTTCAAAAATAAAAATCATTTTACTTTCTACTTCTTCTTAATATAATCAACAATGTATAAATTAGTGTCTTCGTACATATTAAATTAAATTAATTTATCTAATCTCCAAACTATGCGCGTGACATTTCACATAATTACTAACTGTCAGCTGTGCGTAACAATCGGCCATTAGTGTTAAATAAACAAACATATAAATACATATACAAAACAGCCTCTTCCAAAATGGAATTTTCGTAAAGGTTGCAGTCAATTTTAGGATTACTATCAACACTCTAATTGCTAAACATACTTTTTATCACAATTAGAGGGTATTTTGGCTAAGTAATAACAGCCGCATGGGTCGATCGATCAGGTTAAGCTACGCTTGCCGCGGTTGGTCTGTGGATGGGTGACCATTTACTGTGACTTGATCGTGAAGGAAATCTCAAAAACGTAAATAACGCTATAAATATTGACCAAATTTCAAAATTAATAGCATTGGGATTGTGAGTACATTACGCAACCACCCCGCGATTACATCTATGAAGAATAAAACCTTAAGATCAGAAAAGCTCGTAAACTTCAATTATTGAATCCATGTTCTAAACAGTAGATAATCACCGGCGTTGCTAAAATTATTATCGTTAGTTATACCACAAAAGGACGATGATTCTCAACCTAAAATCAGGTTAAAAAAGAAAATATCAAAAGTGCCCAGTAATCATAAAAATTTCGATCTCAGTAGCACCTACACTTATAAAAAACGACACAAACATTTATGTTTGTGTGTATGTTCATCTTATCATTGACTTTTTATCACCTAAAGCCCAAACATTACTTACACGCCATCCATACCTTACATCACCTGATTTGCATAGACGCAGGTCGACTATGTAGGCGCGGGTCACAGAAAAAATCTTTCCAAAGTCCACGATACACATTTCGTTGCGCGTGGGCAACAAAAAACCTTTCAGATTGTTTATATACCAATATATTATTTAGAATGTGTGAATATTTCTTTCCGATAACTATTTTAAGTGATTGAATCATGATCGAACTTGCGATAAGCGAATCAATTTGTGTGATGGGGAAAGCTGACGTTAAATTAGAATAATGCAAGTTTATTGTTATTTTTATGGGGCGACTATGTCTTTATATTTTATTATGCTGATGTAAGAATGAGTGATGATGTACTTGATAGCCAGATGTTTGAGCAGGTTAGGGATATAAGATTGCTTCATGTATTATTAGATCATTTTGTGAAGTAGGTCTTCCGTAGAAATACTACCGGTTCGAACTGTATAATGTCTCTCTAAACTCAATTTAAACGCAGCCTGAATCATTTTTTATAGACAAATGCCTACAATATCTACCATTGACGAATTTCTTGTGACTGATCCTGTATTTATGATATATATATAATTTAATATTCCTATCAAAAGACTTTAAATTTTTTAGAATTGCATCGTACTTATGTAATGTTTTATTTACTTTTTAATATTTTTAAATTCATTTTTGAGTTTCTATAAAATATTTGTAATGCCTCTTATATCACCATAATACTTTGACTTTAACTTTGTATTAGAGCAGTGGTGGCCCATTGGTATAAGCCCCAACTTTCGAGAGGTCGTGAGTTCGAACTCAGGCAGGTACTTTACTCTGTGTGTTTGATTGCATCACTAATGCTCTCAAAAGGGTAAAGGAAAACATCGTGAGGAAACCGGCATGTTTCAGAACCAAAAATTCGAAGACATGTGACATCCACCAATTCGCAATGGGCCCGCGTGGTGGATTATGGCCCACTCCTTCTGACAGCGAGGAGACCTGTGTCCCACCGCTGGGAACAGTATAGGCTAATTATGATGGTGATGGTGTAGTTAAAGGTACAGACGCGGCACATCAAGCTACTACAATCTGTCAAATTTCTTTAATAGATTTTCAACTTTATCGCTAAAGCAAAAGGTTCAAAGTTGATTGGGAAAATTTGACAGTTTCGGGTAGCCTGATATGCTGGCGTCTGTACACGAGACATTTCAGCTTTGTTTGTCGTATCGCAGATGTCTATAGCCACGATGCTAAATTAAAATATTCAAATAGCATCATTTTACGTAACTTTCTACATTTTACTGTGTCTGCCACTGATACCTATCACAGTCTGCCCATGACAGCGTGGTTGCAGTACTAATGATATTTTTTTTTGTATTTGTTTTGTACAAACACTTTTATTCGTATTTTTTTGTTAAATTAGATGAGGTCGGTGTTGTTACTTCTCTGTATCGACTCAGCTGCAGGTCTCTCCGTTAAAAGAATGATTTGTATATCCATAATAGTTGCACAATTACAAAATTTGTTTTATCGAGTTGCATGTCGCCGGCAAAAGTGAAAAAGTATGGCTGACGACGTGTTTCCGGCGTGTTCGGAAATTAAAAAATGTTATTGTAGTGCAAAAGGGCTTAGTGATTGAACAGTGGGTGTTTCCTGTCTGACTACTACGAAGAGAAAAACTGGAACAAATTCAGAGGTCATAGTCTCATTGTCTTGGTCAAATATTAGACTAAGATAAATATTACTTAGACTTAGACAAATTCTCTATGAAAAGTATTGATTCTGTATCTTCTCTTTTTGCATTTTCCTTGTCCCCTTAATCTCATATCTGTAACCCAACATCCAAACCAAGTTTCACGTCATAGACGTTCCCAATTATAAATTATCTCACATTATAACCAACTCAAGTTACAGAATATAACTTAAAAATATATAAATTCCATATCTTTATGCGTATCTTTAAGTTATGTAAGTGTGTAATAAGTTTTGCTGGTAATCGCGGACAGAAATCGCGGGCTATACGTCAGGACGCTCCTTGGTTGCGCAACCCGACACTCTGAGGTCGCTGAGAATCGCCCAGGGGCGTATATTATAAATAATTGTTTAATATGTTGAGTTAGTTTATATTATTTGGGGTGATTTTTGCAATAATTTGTGTTTTTTTTTTTGTTTTTGTTTGTTATTTTTTTGTGTGTGTTTTGTGTGTGTGTTGTGTGTTTGTGTGTGAATTAAGTTCGGTGGCAGCGGAGGATGCAAAAAAACCGATTTTATTTTATACAATTTTAATAAAGTACCAAAATTACAATTATATTTAAATCTAATTAATTATGTATTATCTAGTCGACGATTGAACAAAGAATGTTCCCATGAATATTGGAATCGGGCTGCTGGCGTCAACGGTGTCGGCTTCGCGCGACACGAGGCAGGTTTGCAGCGTCAGCTCCTAGGAGCTGACGCTGCCACTGCCGCTGCCACTGCCGCTGTTCCACATGACAACAAGAACGCAATACCTAGGTATTGCGTTCTTGTTGTCATGTGGAATCAGGACGATGCATACTATAGCGATTTGCCTCGGCTATGCTTGCGTAACATGTGTGTGTTGTGTGTTTGTGTGTGTGTGTTTTGTGTGTGTTTTGGGTGTGTTTGTGTATTATGATGAAATAAAAGATAGAGACGCAAGCATTAGGTACAGGATCATCAAGAACAATGTAAAGACGTAGGTGCTTCTGTGTTATTCTTCAATATCTAAGTAAACAATAACAAACTATGAGTCTTGCACCTGCTTTATTGATAGATATTTTTTTTACAATTTAGTGTTGCGATACCAGCGCAGTTCTGTAAGGAATATTTACCATAGCATAATCAGCATATAATTTTCCCACGACTGGGACACAGGCCTCCCCTCTGTGAGAGGAAGTGGGCCGTAATTCACCATGTCGGCCCAATGCGGGTCGGTGGATCCAGAACGGAATATTTAGACACTGAAAATTATACGTGCGTATTTTTGCAGTAATGATGATGATTTTTAGTTCAAAATGATAGACGAGTAACACCAATTTACGTATCCAAAACAGCAGCTCGCTGAAAACCACTGTTTTATAACCCTAAACAAAAAAGAACGTCAATTCTAATAACCGAAAACCTCGTACCAATTTCAATACAAAGTAGAGACAATAATTACATAATCCATGTAATTTGTGCTGTATATAGGTCGCGGCGATCAGTGATGCGCCGTCGCTACCAAATGCACGCACCGCCCGCGGCCAAGATCGCTAGTTTTGTGAGCTGAGGTGTAGTGATAAGCGGTAGCGGGAGCGGGTATCCTTGGTAACAGAGTTAGTGCTTGTGATATAAAGCTGTGGTCTGTGACTGTTATAAGATTAGAGAGAACACAGAATTCTATTCATCATCATCATTTCAGACGAAAGACGTCCACTGCTGGACATAAGCCTCTCCACAAGCACCTACATTACGACCGGTTCTGTGCTTCCCGCATCCAGATGATTAGAGACAGGGAGATGATAAGTAAGATTAATGACAATAGGAATACAAAATGATTTATAGTTGCTTAATTATCAACATTTCATCAAGTACGATATGTAACCTATCGCCACTTCCCGCTTCCCGCTCAACACGTCAACCGCGGCCCCCGGTCCCACCGACCGTCATTATGCCGTGAGAACACAAGTGACCATGGCACTTGCCACCGATCAGCCATTATCGATCGTGAACTATTGTTTGAAACCGTTCAAACGCCCGAGATACCACCACTCAAAATGTAGGTACATCCGAGATTTATGACTAGAGTCCGACCGGAGATTATTATTTTTTTGGCCGAATGCGAAAACGAAATTCGGTCTGATTTGCAATTCCGGCCGAAACACTTAAACGAAAATAATGATTTTTTGGTTTGTCGATGATTTTTTCTTCGGTAAGAGTATAATGCCGTGTCAATCTTTTAATCATTATATTTAGTAATTTAAACATAAATCACACGAAACTTTATACTTTTTTTTTAAGTCATAACTAGTATTAAAAAACCATTTCTTTCCACATTTTCTGAGTTATAGTGCTTTTAGTTGTCGTAACTTTTCATTTAATTAAAAGTATTGATTTAGCGGCACAACATTTTTCGGCAACGGCAAAAACTAAAATAGCTGAAAATGGATATTTCGGCAGAATTTTACCGAAAACCGAAAACAAAATTCGGTGGACTCTATTATTTTATTTATGACTAACACCATTTTTGTACCGCAAATTGATAAGAACGATTTCTAGGTCAGACAGTGTGTTGAAATTTAAAGCCAGATGTTTCTTGTCATTAATAATGTTTGATAAAAAATAAGGTGAGTCCGGATTTGGGTTGTAACTGATTTTGGAGACAATGAACTGGTTTTTGATGACGAACAATGGTCTAGAATGGTTCCAATATTTATTCGGTCTAGACTAGTGTTTGAGATTTGTTCACAAATCGCTGTAAAGCTGTTTCGGTGACAAACTTGTTTTTGCTTCTTTCTTTTTTGCATTATGCATTTTGGTCCCTGCGTTCTTGTTTAAGCGTATATCAATCTATAAATACATATTTCTTATTTAGGTTTGAATAAGCCTTAAATTTAAAATTTCACTTTCTTGTAAAAATACATGCTTTCCTGTTCTTTATTTACAGGGAAATTTCACGTTAAACACGTAACACCACATCCTTAAAATCAAGATGGCACTATTTTTCCGCCGCACCCAAGTCACAATTGCAGTAACATCAACCAAAAACCCCAATTTGTCAGTAACAAATATGTTAACATTATTACATTTACACAGAACCGCTAGGGCAAAGTACATGAATCACATTTAAAACCACAGGGTTACACCATTTTTGGGTCAAAACTCGTCATTTTGTAACACAATACCCACTGAGACCGCATATGCTTTGTAGGGGTAAGTGTACAAAATATGTTCGTTGAACGTAATATTGTGGTGAATGTTATGGACATTTGGAACATGTCTTGTGTTTACAAGATGCGCAGAAGTTTCCAATTGGAAAGCACTTTAATTTATGCGCATCTCTGCGCTTTTGTCACAATTATGACATACTTGCCTAAAGAATTATTACAAGAATGGTTATATGAATTTTCTTAGAATTAATACTATGACAATACGACAAATTTGCTGCATTTGGTTCAACTGGAAGCCGACCCTAACTTAGTTGAGAAAAGGCTCGTCAGATGGGATAATGAAACAAATGATGCACAAAATGTTTTTGTTTACACTGTTGAACCTACAATCAAAATAATTTCGAAGGGTGATAGAGCACTGGTCATTATGACTAATATTATGATAACGATCTCATCATATACTATAGCTCCTCGTAAAATATAAAAGAAGAACTTTAAAACAAAACACCTGTCTACCTAACAACAAAATAGGTAATAGGCATATAAAAAAAAACTCCAAATATTAAACACCAATTTCAATGATTAACGGCACTCCGTAACGGCGGCAGATATCAGAATAAATCTTAAAAATATTATAATTCTTCTATCTATAAATCGAATGTAATCTTAATAAAATGGCTGCGACTCAACGAAACATTGTCGTTGTATGAAAGTGGTCGGATATATTCATAGGCCGTGGGAATCTGGGGACCCACCCACGCAAGAATCAAAATTCTTCGTACATTTGTCATCTAAGATTTGCATGGTGATATATTAGGGTTTTTGTCCTATTCCGTTCTTGGGTAGGTACTTTTATTTTACTGCTACGTTAATTCTTGTTATGGGTTCGTACAGTTACGGGTTATATGGCGGAAATTAGGCGAAGCTTTTATCTAGTTGTGATAGGCTGGTTGATAGAACAATTTATAGACAAAAGCCAATAGATTTACTAATCTCCAAAACCATGAAACACAACCTGTCTGCGGGTCAGTTTGAAAGTCAAGGCTATAAAACAGAATTTATTTGAAACTATCTGCCTAATAACCTATTTAGAACTTATTTGAAGGTGGTGACAGGCCGTATGTATTCTTAATACAGCAATTAGACTTCACTGATAACCTTTTTTCCTTCACAATTAAAACTACTCGCGGTCCCGCAAAGGCTAATTATCGTAAAAATACGTTAAGATTTTCATCTCACATCATTAATGTGAAAGCGTTGCTCGTTTCAACAATATTATAATCGTTGCGCGAATAATTAATTTGTTAGAGCCAGTAAGCCATACACCTCATCGATTAGACCAGATATGGTTCAAATACACTATCGTAAATAAGGGGCTAACTAGGATCTTATTAAATTTTCACATGAAAGGAAACTCAGAAGTCCCACCCCACTTAGACGTAACTTTAGATAAAGCATTTACACTCACTACACACACACTCACTGCACTATACAGAAAATGGGAGTGGTGGCCCAGTGGTAACGGCTGTGACTTGCGAGTTGTAGGTCGTAGGTTCGGACCCAGATAAGCGCTTTACTTTGTGTAAATTATTTCATCACCACAGCTCTCAAAACGGTGAAGGAAATCCTAGGAAGTCAAGTCAAGAAGGAAGTCCTAGAACCAAAAAAATTGAAGACATGTGACATGTACCAACCCGCACTGTGCTCGCGTGGTGAATTACGGCTATTCCCTATTACCGAGAGGAGGCTTGTGTCCCAGCAGTGGGAAAATTTTAGGCTGATTATGCAGAAAATGGCAAAATAGACTCTCTGGTCGATGAGAACTGTGTTGATTTCGTTTGATTTCCTGCAAAATTAAACATTTTGAAGTGGTTTGTTAAGCCGACTGTGACGAAACCGTTTTGAGATTGACATGGTGTTGTGGTTTTAAGTGAGACCAAGCCACTATCCAACCATGTGTGAGAAGCAATAAAAAATAATGCACTCGTGTGGTAATTCTGTGGTCCCCCTTTACTCAGCTTAATCACTTCAAGTTTGTCTATTGAAGTACATTTTTAATTAGACTGCACAAGTGTTTATCGGTAAGCATCCGATACGTTTTAATGGTGTCCATACGGTAATTTTTTATGATAGCAGTAACAAGATGTTTACAACCAATCTACTTTAAGAAAAGGAACATTATCCTTTTTTAGTTTCTCTATAATTTTTTATTTGAAGTAGGTGATGGGAAGCATTATGGAGGTCAGATAGGCGACTGCCTATCTGACCTCCATAATGCAGTATTTTACATGGAGCGACTGCTCCATGTAAAATACTGGTATTTAGCTGCATCTGGTTAGACTGGAAGTTTTTATTTTTCAATTTTTAGTTGTACCTACCTACACCAAACATATTCATATAACACTACTTGCTATGTGAATATCAGTGACAGGAAGTTATTGAACACATCTGTCTACCCCTTTAAAGGGTACAGGCGTGATGTTATGTTATGTGATTGCGTAAAAAATGCATAGCATGTATGCATAGCAGCAATCGTGGTTGATTTGCTGGCATTTATTGAAGAGTTCCGTTGTCTGTCTCCGAAACTCTTGATCAGATCTTTACGACATTTAAATGGGACCATTTCGGAATAAACCTCTTTCGAACAAAGACAAAATTGTAAATCCGTCTATATATGACGGAGTTATGCCCAAACATACATAAAAAAAAAATATATATATAAACATCCGAATTGAGAACCTCCTCCTTTTTTGAAGTCGGTTAAAAACCGAGCATATTCATTAGACTCGATACAAATTTTGAACTGCTAGTAATCGCAGTAAATCATAAAGATTACTCAATTTGGTGATCTTACAACTTATTTGCATACCGGACGGTTAATCTGTGCATTTTGACGAGTGTGTGGCCGGCCGTAAATTATGCGCGGGCGACTTTAATGTCAAAGTTATTGTTGTTTGATGTCGCGTTCTTGGAATTTGTCCTAGTTAACTCATGGGTGCATGTTTTAATGCAACGTCTTTAGATTGTGATTTTGTGTCACTCTAGGAGACTGTGTGTCTGGTTTTAGAAGCGTATTGAGCAAGTCTGCATAAAGGCTCATTCAAACAGGCGCGACACGACACGCGACACAAAGGCACTGCAAGTCGCGCAACGAGCGGTGCCTTTGCGTCGCGCGCGATTCGCGTCGCGCGTCGCGCCTGTTTGTAGGAGCCTTAAGGCGGTTTTTTTAACTTTGCTCCACACTAGTATGTGTGTGTGTGTATTTTGAGCAAAAATACGGGAGTGCATCAAGAATCATAGGATGGATTTTGTTTGGTTCAGGTTTTTTTTGGGAAGCCAAAGATTTTTATTATAATCATCCTTCTCATCAATAATCATCATTCCTCTTGGCTAAATGTACACCTTTTGGAAACGTTTTTATTTAATAAATTATTTGTTTTTATTTTACATACCTCTAGACCATGGGGTCCCGGTCCTTTGGAAGGCGTACGAGGGGCCGAAGCCAACTCGCAGAGGTCTCTTAGGCAATTTCAATGAAATTATTATTATGATTTCTAGCGTCTCGAACTACTTCAGTCTAATCAAATTCATGAATTATTTATACTTCCTATACTACAACATCATTCTCATGCCTTCTCCCAATTAATTTGGGGTCAGAGCAATATGTCTTTTTCCATAATCATATTCATAATCATACTACTCATCTAAGCACCATCACCACCATCACCACCACCGCACCATCTCATGTCATCTCTCATCTCTCTCTCTCATCTCTTATCTCATCTATGTATATCATACTTGTATATTAGTCATCTCGGTAGTGACCCTCTTTCTAACCATATCATCATTCACACACTCCATCCATCGTTTCTTTGGTCTTCCCCTACTCTTATAGCCATCGACATTCATACTTTCTATGCTATTATTCCATTATATTCTCCCTTTTTCAAATAATAAACTAAAAAACGGCACAAATAAATCTTAACACTCATATTACCTTAGGGGCACAGCTGCCTCCAAGTGGTACAAATCGATTACGAATCGATGACATTGCTTTACGATATTATGTAAATCGCTCTAGTAGCTCATGACTAATGTAACAGATGGCGCCACTGGGGAACTTACGATCTTTTGGAGTTTATAATGAGTGTGTGGGCTCTGAAATGTTTTCTGGCGCCATTTCGATGTGTTCTTGAACCTTACTCGTATGTAACAGATTAATACTGCATCTTATAGTCATGCTTATGAATGTTACAGCTTTTTGACACCTTAATAATATTCTAACTGCGATGAGGTAAACATTACAAATATATAATAATAGCTCCCGCCCGCCGCTTCGCCCGCGAGGTATGTCGATAAAAACTATTCTATGTCCTTCCCCGGGATGCAATCTATCTCTCTGTTCAATTTTATCGAAATCCGTTCAGTGGTTTAGGCGTGAAAAGGTAACATACAGACAGACAGCGTTACTTTCGAATTTATAATATTAGTATAGATGTTGATCCCTAATTGAAAAATTCACAAAAATTTTCTTATTCTATTTTATAAGGTTGTAACTTTTAAAAAAGCAGTGGTGGCCTAGTAGTATCAGCCCCGACTTTCGAGTCGTGAGTTCGAACCCAGGCAGGCGCATTACTTTGTGAAATTTATTTCATCACCACTACTCTAAAAAACGGTGAAGGAAAACATCGTGAGGAAACCGGCCGAAAACACGAAGACATGTTACATCATCTACAAACCTCTACAGGGCCCGCATGGTGGATTACAGCCCTCTCCCTCGCACCGAGGGGAGGCCTGTGTCCCAGCAGTGAGAACCTATAATGGTTGAATAGAAACTTTCAAAACATTTACGAACTAAAACTTTGTTTGAACCATAAACAAAAACTTTACAAAAAAGGATACTAACTTTATTTCAACATAAACTCCAATTATTTTGTGAAAAATGGACAATGCCCATTATTACAAGATTATTTCGCATAATAACTAAAGAGAATCACATCACGTAGTGCGCAACGAGCCTCAATTAGAGAGCACTATCTGTAACGCGGCTCGCCCATAAGGAAGACGAACTTATCTGAAATTTCTAATCTAGTGACTCACTTACATGCGTTCGCGAAATTACCTCAATTTACCCGCTTTACTCCCGACCAAGTCAAAAAGGGCACAGTGCACGACCGTGACTAACAATGCTACTGCTAGTTACTTTGTTTTGGCATAGGTGGAATACGTGTCTACCCAAATTTTTTGTACGAATTATCTCTAGAATACCGGTTTCGCTAGCCATAAATGTTTTATCTCTGGGTGTCGAAAATGTCTCGTTACAGTTTCTATGATATCTTGATTATTGTAATTTGTTGCGACCTTGCCTCCTATTATATCAGATACACACATTTATAATGCTTCCTTATGACTCGGGTCAGTTCGTGTAAAATTATTTTTACAGAGCAAATATCTTCCGCTGGTTTTAATTAAAACCCATAATTTTTCGCTGAGCCTAATTAGAAAAATAAATTTTTATAATAAAATTCAAATTCTCACAAGCGAGTATAATGCAAACAATATGCGTACCAATAATCGCATATTGCATTCCAAAATATTGTTATAATCCAAAATAATGAGGCATATCGTTATTTACTGCTGAAAGTGTACCGACCACGCGGCGGCGCAGAGTGAAACTGTAGCACAATCACATATTTTACGCTTTTGTATGAGTTTAATTGAGTAAGAAGAGACCTGAGACCGCTCGCAGCGGGGTAACTTCCAAATTTATTTACAAAAAATTCGCAAAAGACCCCCATTACTTATGTCGCGAGACGCAACATACCCGTAGCGATGCTCACTTCTGTAATATTAAGTGTGAGATACGACCTTATTCGTGTTGACCCAGATTTTAATACGCCTCGCACTGCTCTTTATGATGACTTTTTGAAAAATGTAATTTTTAATTCCGTGCAGGGACGGACCGAATTGAATGGGCCCACGGATGATTCGTTTTAACTGTATCGCTTATAAATTGTTGTTTCTTATGCGATGCCGACGGAAGTCTGTCGATATTTTAAACTAAATTAATGCGGCCGTGTACGCCAAAATTGGCGTTGTCGTTTTCTCGAGAAAATCGAATGCTCTTTTTTAATTTCCATTTTTGCATATATATCATATTCTCTTATGTCACAATCAATATGATCTTAACGAGCTTGGTTAATTAAAATTATGCTTTCTTTTGTTGCAGTCGTTCTTCGGGCGGACATACAACAACCTGTCCTCGATATCGGAGTGCAAGAACAACGGGGAGTGTGTGATCAACAAGAAGAATAGAACGGCTTGCAAAGCCTGCAGGCTACGGAAATGTCTCCTGGTCGGCATGTCGAAGTCGGGCTCACGATACGGGAGAAGATCGAACTGGTTCAAGATACACTGCTTGCTCCAGGAGCAGCAACAGCAACATATACAGCATATGCAAACCAGTAAATCTCCGCCTACTTTTAACTCATCTATGAATCCGTCCTATCTACCGACGAACCTACTTCCAGCGGCAGCATTAGCAGAATATTACAAGAACTCAGAAAAGAGCCCTTTCACGGAAGAAGTGACGCGGCAAAGCGTGTCACCGTCAGATTCAGGAGCATCATCAGCAGATCCTGAGGACGATAATAGTTCTAGAAGCACAAGCGGCCTCAGTATCTTCAGACCAGCGTCGTCTCCCTGTAGCGACAAAGACGTACGGTTACAAGCAATTAGGAATCAAAGCAAAGACAGAAGACGGAAACCTACAATGCCCCCATCGCCTTTCGGAACAGTGTCTGCGCCCCCAAGCTTCTCGCCAAGAAGTGCTCCATACTTACCAACTCAACTACAATCTATGAGAGCGGCACCGCCAGGGCTTGCAACCTGGCAGAACCGAAACGGTGGAGACTTGCTCCTCCATTCCCCAGCAGTAGCAGGAGTAGCCATAGACCAAGAACAACCTATAGACCTATCCATAAAGTCTACAGCCATGATATTTAGAAGTCCTAAAAACGACGAAGTTAGTGATTCAGAACCAGAATTGTCAATTGATCTGAGCGAAGAAAACAGTAAAGAAATGATGAAGAATCCTTTAGATCTGTCACTTGTCCCGAAACGGACGGAAGAGGTGCCAATGACTGGTTGATTTTTTAGTATTTTTTGTACAATTTGGTACAGCCACGGTTTTCTATTTATGTGTAAATAATAGTTTAGTATTCTTGTTAATACTCTTTCACGCCATACAGTATTTAGCTGATTACATTCCTTTCTTCTTGATTACCTGATCTTATTTACCATAATTAGCGTTTATTTAGTTTTTAGTTCAAGTCATGGACTTATAGTTATAAGTAGTAAAGCAAAGTGCAGTAGAAAAAATATGAGGAATGACATTGTTACTGTATCAGAGGGGCAATTCTCGTAACCTTAAGAACGTTCAGAGTCTGATCTCAGTCTCAATCTGTCAAAAATACCTCTAATTTCCCCCATTTTCCATACATTTCATTTTTTTCCCTACATTTTTGATAAGTTGTGGACATTGACTGTCGCTGAGAGTTGTGGACATTGACTGTCGCTGAGATGAGATTGCGACTAGATTTTGAACGTTTTTAATCATGGTAATTGGCCTTCTGTGTGTAGGTAGGATTTAATCAATGTTGTTTCTTAATTGTGTTGTAGACATAGCTCAGATTAAGCAACATTTAGATTTTTTTGGGGCCCGTAGCTAAATAATAAACAAGTCGATCGATCAGGTTAAGCTACGCTTGCCGCGGTTGGTCTGTGGATGGGTGACTATCTTTACATACCGAGACCCCTCCGTGCCTCGTAAAGCACGTAAGGCCGAAGATCCACCAATGACAGCCAGGACCAATCCCGGCTGTCATTCGTGGGTCTTTGACAGTCGGTCTGACAACCAGTCTTACCAAGGGGTATCGTATTACCCAGTAACTGGGTTGTGGAGGTCAGATAGGCAGTCGCTCCCTGTAAAATACTGGTATTCAGTTGCATCCGGTTAGACTGGTAGCCAACCCCAACATAGTTGGGAAAAGGCTAGGCAGATGATGATAATTTTTTTTGGATTAAGGATCTTTAAAAATACTATTTAATTAAATATGTCAGTGGCAGGGCAAAATTTTTGTTAAAAAAGTTTACTTTATTTTAAGAAACTCACATGTATGAAAGTTACGACTATTGTTATGCTTAAGAAAAAAAGTGGTAACTTTAAATGATGATTATTTTAAAAAGTGGTATCTTCAAAGAGCTATGTCTAAACATATTCAATTATAGAATGTGCCAGTGTATGTTTTACCATTTTTAGTTAATGTGTTATGGGATTTAAGGCCAGTTAAAACGAAGCTCAAAATTGTAATGTACAAACTTAAGAGTCTTGTAAAAATGTAGTTTTTGTTTTATGTACTTAATAATTAAGTATTTATTTCCTTAGTTTTTAGGCCAGTTTGTATTGAGTCATTTTTTTTAATTTTCGTAAGTACTTATTAAGGTTTTAGTTTTTAATTTTAGCGTAATTTTGATTTTGATATGCTTGTGTTATTATTTTGTTATTTTGTTGAAGATTTTTTTAAGACACATTCCAATGCTCATTTCATTCCAGTACTTATTTAGTTTTTTTTTTCTGGTGCCAGTATTTGCTCTTTTTAAGCGTTTTCTGCTATTTTCTCTAAGAACAATAAAATTTTATATCGTGTTTACAATGTAAAATAAATAACTTTTATTGAAGTTTGAATACTCAATACGTAATATTTAAAAAAAAAAATTGTAACTATGAGATACATATCAAAATGAAAGAAATTTTCTTATTACAAAAAACGGTGCCATGAAAGTACATTTGCACAACGAGCATAAGTAATTATAACTATCGTAGTCCTGAAAACGTCACAATTTTTGTAAATAAATAAATAGAAAAATTAATGATATTTTAATTTCTTTGGCCAAAATAGTTAATAGTACATAAACGTTGTTAGCAACAGGCTTATTTAAGACACTTTTTTCTAATTCAGTTGAATATTAGATACGGACCAATTAGAATATTATTATTTTGAAGAAGAAATATAACTACTTTAAAAATTAAAACTCACTCTTGAATTCGTCTTTTTTTTCATTTTCATTTGAATATGGTACCTACCGTTCGTGTATTACTGAGTAAGCCTGCAGTACTGACTAAGTTATCAATTTTGAGATACAATTGTTGTTATCAGTGTGATACGATATTTTTTTATTCTGTGTTTACATTTTTTTTTACGTTTTTAAGTAAATTTTAATATATTTGAGAGAAAAAATAATAAAAAGCGAGTGCCTTTATATTTTTTTGAAGTTTTATTTGTATTACCCTACCTAGATGTGTACCTCACAACTGAGATACGTTTATGGCCAGATGTACCTATGAACGTAAACGCAGCAAATCCTTTTGCTGCGTTTACGTTCATAGGTACATCTGGCCATAACGCCACTTTCTACAATCCTTCTATATTCCTATATAGAAGGATTGTAGAAAGTAGCGTTCTGGAGTTTCTACTTACCCCCACGTGAAGAAGGCGTAATTTTATATAATGTATGTATAGCTGCAATGGCAATGCAATAAAAATACACAAGTTTCATAAACTTCTGCATCACCTAGTACAATTCTGGAACATCATACAAAATCAACAGTGTGAAAACTAAGAACATTAAGTTTCTTATATCAATATAAACTTATCTAAATCTAAAATCACTTCAACTGGTATAACACTGCATTTTCACATCTACATAAATGCTTATCGTGACATTTACTACAACATGTTATAAGATAAAAGTAACATTTAACACAATTTTGAACACAAAAGCATCCATTCCACAAACATGGTCGTGATACATTTGGAATAAACAAAACACTCACCTGCGCCAAGGAAATAAAAAGTCAAAAATATTCAAAACACAACAAGTCAAACAGACAAACAGTGTTTACAAGCAAACAGTCACACTAAATATTCATGAACAACTACTCCGAGTATTTCTAGAAATTTTTATTTCCCATGAATTTTTTTCCATAATTATTCATGAGTGGGACTCACTGGGCTGATTTCGTTTCGAGATTATTCAATCTTGAACTTAATCCTTCTGAAAATATGGCCCATTTTATGTTGATTGTTGATGGTGAGTGTGAATATTCAGATGTGTATTAGTGTGGCTACTGTGAACTACTGTTTTCTTTGTGATTAGTCAAATGAGTTCACATCTTCTTAGAAAATGCTCCTTTGATTACACTTGTTGTTTGAAGAAGCACTGTTTAATTTGTTTGTAATTATGTATATGTAAGTATGGTAAGTAGAGCCTTATTCCGTCCGTTAAAAAAGTAACACAGTTGTAAGTATACAAAGAAAGTTGATACAAAGTTGAAGTCACTCCCTTTTATTTATAAACTTTTCATAATATTAAGAGACTGTTTAACCATATATTTTTGACGTTTAAACGTCTAACTTGAAGCAATGCTTATAAATAAACCGTTTATTAATTTTATGCAAACACACTTTTTCTCTTGAAACTACTTTTGTAATTGAACAACATTTTCTTACTCATAATATTGAAAAGATCTAGTTTTTTAACAACTGTATATCGCTAGAAATCAAAAGCAGAAAACGTGATTGGTAATTTAACGAAATCAATTATTTGATTAATAATTATGAAGGCGTTGACACATGAAACGATTCCAATTGACACTTGCAAACAATTAAACACACACATTATAATAATGAGCTCTTTAAACCATAATCCAGTATCCAGAAACACTAAAGGGAACGTTAATTTGTTAACGTAACAGTACAGCCACTCAGAATGGTTCACCAGAATAAAGCCTTAACTGATTTAATTGATCTTATTAAGTCTTTCCGTTCTTATTGTCACACCAACCTTATACACCTCACAAAAATAATTATCAACCTTATGGGCTTTACAATAAGGAGGAATTTCACTTTTGGAGGTGCTCAAAAATAATCTCAACATGATTTTTGTCACTCAATTTAATTGAAGTCATGTCGGCCGGAGTAACAAATCAAATTTTTTCGCAACGGTCGCCATTTCCCGATATAGTCGGGTGTTTACGTGGCACGAAATAAATGTGCCTCGTTAGTTGGATAATGACAGTTTTGTGTTATTGAAATGTACTGGTGAGGACAGAGGTGATTAATTTTGATGGGCTGTGACAGACTGGATCGGATGTCAAACGTAGGTGATGTGTTCAGATTTTGATTTCGTTCGAATGAAGTGTACTGGAATTACTAACAGAAGGTTCAGTTATTGTTGACAAGTTATAGTTGTTGTATTGTTGTTGGTAGTATGTTCTTATACCAGAAAGCTCCACTACACAACAAAATCATAGTGTTTATTTCTCCAATTTGAGTGAAGCTATTGTCAAACGTATAAAATCAGACTTACACTGCGATAAATTATGCAAAATGCCATATTTTGCCACAATCGTAGAATCAGATATAATATAACTTGAGGTAGTAAACAAAAAAAATAATTACTTTAAATAATTCAATTCAAAAACCGTACACCCACAAATTAAACATACTTATTCAATCCTCAATTTACAAGCGTTATCCGACCAGAATCACACAAAAATGCGCAAAACGGCAACAGAAAACACCCTTAAGACATTCCGTGTAAAAAAATTCACACACAAATCAACTACAAACTGGCGAACAACTGTATTCACCTGTACTACCAGTCGGTCGCCGATTTTAACGAGGAAACACATCGCACTAATTGAGATTGCACCACGGTGTGTCTCAAAAAATCACGTCATTATAGCCAAAGAAGGTGGTGATTTATTTGCACGTCAGTGGAATAGACGTCGCGAAATGAGAGCAGTGAATACTTTTTTCATTGATTGTACTGCCGAATCTTCGCGGGTTCAGGCTGATTGGTTGGTTGTTTTTTTTTTAAATCACAAGTATCTCGAGTAATTACAGTGCATTTGTTTGCAAGATATTGGAGGGAATTCAATTCAAATGGGCTCGTTAACTGTTTTTTTTAATATTTATTTAATGATATCAAAAATACAGAGGTGTAACTTAATTCTAAACTCGCCAAACTTTTACGTTTGATGGCGAGAGGCGCTCTTTTACATAACAGTACACCACCTTATTACATACCTACTACTTATATGGAATATATAATGAAAGCTATGAAAGCTATATATAATGAAAGCTGAAAAAAATAAATTTGTGACGTTTTTCAATATCAGATGCTATTATTTTCACCGTATTTATTTAATACAACTGGACCGTATTGATGGAAAACTTCGTGATGGAACCGGCATGTCCTAGAACCAAACATTCGTAGACATGTGACATCTACAAACCCGCACTGGACCTGCGTGGTGAATTATGGCCCTCTCACAGGGAGAGGAGGCCTGTGTCTCAGCAGTGGTAACATTACAAGCTGATTGTCTGTATTGATTTGAATGTGAATAACTAAGATATTTTTCATTAAACTGCGTTAAGTCTCTGAAATCAAATTCACCATAATAACAGCGGTGCTATTCTGTAAAAATCTCACCGTGAAAACTTAGGTGAAGTGAGCTGTCAATAGTATCAATTCCTAGCAAAAACAAACTCACTTCACCTAAGTTTTCACGGTGAGACTTTTACAGAATCGACCGGCAGATGCAACTTAAATGCAACATTTTATGATTTTAATAATATTCAAGATTACAATTTTCTAGACTTCTTCACTATTCACTAAAATAATATTACTTCATTAAAATAAAATCATTTTTATCACACCTGCTCTGAAAATACATACTAATTATACCAATTAGAGGGAAGAAACGCCTTTATCCCGCCCTTCAAATCCTTTCATCCCAAGGTATGGAAGTTTGTATGAAAATCCTTCCGACCCAAGGGTGGGAAATATGTATGAAATTCCATTACATACCCGGTTTTTCTTTTTTTTTTTAATTTGTCAGCAGTCATACTGCCAAGAAACTTTAACTGTCTACTAATTAAATTTCAAGTAAATTGTTACTGGCCACATACAGTTTTTTTTTTTACCAGTTACCAACCTCCTTGGTGCATACCAGCTTCATCATCGCTTCAGCCTCAGCCGAGTACAAGCGCGACACTAATGCCCTTACCAGTGATTCCTCGTAGCTCATCACCGCAGCCTTCTTCAAGCCTTCAACTAACTCAAGATGTAAACATGTCTCAAAATATCAAAATACCCGGACAAAATGTAACATCTTATAATAGCTGCACTTTTAATAATTGTACTTTTAACTAAATATAAACATTTCTATGCATTTATGTCCATAATTTTCCTCGTAGGTGTAATAAAAAGCACTATACATCCCTCAGGATAAAGTACAGTTCCATACCTCAAATGGTTTGCGCCCCTCGCAAGCTCGTGGCGCAAATGCCATAATCTCGGTATGGAACTGTCACTTTCTTCCCTCTGAAGTAATGTACTATTAATGAGATGTATCGGTTAAATAAGGGTTACAGTTTGTTATTTTACGTAACAGTTGATATTAAACTGAAAACTTGAAACAAATGCATGATCTGTTTGTATCTGTATTAAGTAATTGTTATTAATTCAGACTAGCTTCCGCTCGCGGCTTCGGCCGCGTGGTATGTCGATAAAAACTATGCCTTTTTCCTTCAAAGTATGACCATAATAAAATTTCATTAAAATCCGTCCAGCCGTTTCGGAGAATAACCGGAACGAACAGACAGAAAGACTTTTTTTTTAATGTTTTGTGCACCGTATTATTTTCATATACATTTAGTAAGAAGCTGTTAGTTTGACATTACAAACAGACACAACAATTTTATTCATTTGTGTAGTTTAACCAGCAAAAAACCCTTCTCCGGGCTTTTTTGATGAATTTGCATACATAACACACAGTATCCAAATACTTTGTAAAATTAGAAAGCAAGCTGTCCCTCGCACCAAAGAAACTGTTGCAAAAAACCTTTTTTTTTTTCAAATAAACCTTATAACATTATTGGAAATCACAATAAAAAATCAAAATTATAATTCCCAACGACATTTCACGCCCACAGCACTGCAGCGGCGGCGATTTCACAATAATATTATTTACATTTGTCCACAATAATTACTGTTTGTCACACTGTGCAGTTAATGTCTTATAAAATGTTTAACACACAACATTGGCTCTCGTATTGATATGAAGTTAAATATTCGCGTTACTTCGCTGATTATTATTTTCGAGAGTCCCTTTAATCATTATTAAATGAGTGAGCTTGACGTTAAGCAATAATAATGGATTCGGCGTTTTATTGTTATTATAATTTTGTTTTTCTTCCATTTTGTTCTCAATACTTATGAAGGTTTTGGTTTATTTTTTTTTCGGAAATTAAGTTGAACATTATAGACTGATAATACCCTTGGGGTTTCCACACACGGTCTATAATGTTCCCACTGCTGGGAAAAGCTGTCTGTGTGGGAGTGGGCCATAATTCACTACGCGGGCCCAATGTAGGTTAGTGGATGTCACAATATGTCTTCGAAATTTCGGTTCTAGGACATGCCGGTTTCTCACGGTGTTTTCCTTTACCGTTTTGAAAGCAGTGGTCATGAAATTACAACTCTTAAATCAGCATCATAATTGCGTAACACACTATTGCAGTACCCGGCGATAAATATTACACATCGACCTTTACCTTTTTTTGTATTTTATACAAAGAATAAAAATAATTATCAAAAGAAGCAAATCATAATTGTTTTAACAGCTCCTAATAGATACCGGACTGTTTGTATTTCGTGCGACGGAGATAACGCTCTACGAAGCCGAAATTAGCCGATTTTCTCTTTCCAAATGTCGATGTGCAATATTTATCGCCGGGTACTGTAAATTGTTTTACATGTCTCTTGCTCTGTAAGTACACCCTTACACCCCTGAATGCCGGGGTGTATGACTATCATTACAGCATAGGTTTTGGAATTTGAAAAAAGAACTGTCATACTCATACTGCACGAAGAATATTTTTAAAAAGTTATTTTTTTTTCTCGGTATCGATTAATTACTCGAATCGGAATCTAGACAATTTATTTTATAAAGATTTTATTTTGAATATGGAACTATTTGTTTCCACATCGTATGTTAGATGGAATCGATTTAAAAATCAAACTGGCCAGCAAGATTTGACGCGCTTGCGTGCGTGAAAAAAAAAAGGCAGTCTACTAGTAGGCGCGAAAGCATCGCGAAAATAATTAATTTTCTTGTTTGAATTCTTTTTCAAAAGTTTTAAACATGTCTAGTGACGAAGACATAGATCTAACGCCCGATTTTATTAAAGAAAGGGCAAAAACAGTTGTCGAAAATATATTACCGCCGAACTCGAAAGAAAGATATGTAAAGGCATACGACGAATTTATGAAATGGCGGTCAGAAAAAAAAGTGAAATCTCTTTCTGAAAGTGTTTTTATATCATATTTTGATGAATTATCTAAGAGGCTACAACCTTCCAGTTTATGGTGCTTTTATTCCATGCTAAAATCTACAATGATGACAAAACATGACGTGAATTTGAAAGATTTTTCTAAACTTACTGCTTTCTTGAAAAGGCAGTCTGACGGCTTTAAAAGCAAGAAATCGAAGGTATTTACTGCAGAAGAAGTACAGAAATTCTTAAATGAAGCTCCGGATGAAATTTATTTAGCAATAAAGGTACCTACGTATTTACTTGCCCTTTTTAATAAGTTACCAAAATATTTCACAAAAATACTATGCGAATTTGGTGCCTTTAATACAACTTATGTCTTTTTTACAGGTTGTTCTAATTTTTGGGATATCGGGAGCCTGCAGAACCGTGGAATTGACAAACTTGACAATAGAAAATGTAGAAAAACATAACAAATTACTACTCATAAAACTGCCTAACACGAAAACTAAAATTGACCGGTCATTTGTTGTGCATGAAGAATTTGCAAATTATGTTGAAAAATATCAAGCTCTTCGTCCTGAAAACGTGGATACAAATCGTTTTTTTCTTAATTACAGTAAAGGAAAATGCCACAGACAAGTAATAGGAAAAAACAAATTTACAGGCATGCCAAAGCAAATAGCCACATATTTAAAACTGAGTAACGTAGAGTTATACACCGGGCATTGCTTTCGCAGAACATCAGCGACTCTATTGGCTGATTCGGGAGCCAACCTCACTCTGTTAAAAAGGCACGGCGGCTGGAAGTCCAGCAAAGTGGCCGAAGGTTATATCGAAGATTCGATGGCAAACAAAAGCAAAATTACTTCTAAAATAACAGAAAATATAAACTTAAAATCACCACGTCAAAGCACATCATCTGAGCCATTTTTTATTGAAGAAAATAGTACCAGTCAACTGCCGCCATTTACGATGCAAGAACCTCAAGTCACTCAAACTCAAGTCTTATCATCACAAACTCATATTCAAACTATAAATATACCTAAAAAGAACGTGACCATATCTCTTACAAATTGTAATAATTTTACTATTAATTTTAATTAAATACACATTTTTTTATTCTTAATAAATGTTCATTGAAACCTGCTGTCTTGTTGTTTACTTACCTCACAATCGATATGTAAAGCAGAGTATTTATCTCGGGCGTAAGCATCAATTGCATACTCGGGTTAATTAGCCAAAAACCTCGTATGCAATTGATGTCATACAGCCCTTGTTTAATAATCTACTATTATCGTGTATCTGTTTTGATGACTGATCTGAAAAAACAAATTGGAATTAGATTCGATACTGTTACTGTTAGCCTGCATCATCCCACTGTTGAAAAAACACCCATGACTTCCAGCTCTATTGATCCAGGGCTAAAGTGGACCACTGGTCGTTTGTTTTGTCCAGCTCATCCCGCCATCTTCTACGGGATCTGCCGCGACGCTTTCTGGCTGTTTCATGGCTCCATGTGGTGGTTATTTTGGTCCACAGCTCATTGGGCATACGGCACACGTGGCCAGCTCAGTTCCACTTCAGTTTAGCGGCTTTTTGAGCAACGCCATCAGTAATCTGTGTTTTTGAGCGCAGTGTGGTGTTGCGAATATGGTCTGTCAATTTGACGCCTAGAATATTGCGCTCGATTGCACGTTGGCAAACCTTGAGTTTATACTTTTGATTTCGATACAAAAAGATACTAAGATTGAGCTGCTCTATAATACCAGTTATAATATTTAAAAACCTGAAACAACTAGATAAATCAATAGTGTAGTTTTATATAATTATTACTAGCTGAGCTCGCGACTTTGTTCGCGTGTATATTGGATTTCATGGATTTTATTTTTGCGCGGAATCCTAATTCTTTTTCTTAAATAAAAGCGCCTATTACTCCGTACAAAATCAGCTATCTGCCAGTGAAAGTCCCGTCCAAAACAGTCCAGCCGTTTCGGAGATTAGCCGGAACAAACAGACAGACAAAAGTTTTATAAATAGTTTTTTTGTAGTAGAACCGTATATACTTTCATATGGATTTAGTAAAAAGCTGTAATTTTGACATAACAAACATACACTTCAATTTTATTTATTTGTTTAGATGTAGAGATAATATTGTGGATCAAAGATATTATAAAAATTCCATAAATGGTAATAATGGATCTAAATTATGTTTATTATATACAAGATTTTATTTTTGCAAACAGCTAAGTAAATATGAAACGAATTTTGAGACACCTAAGATTATAATCATATTTATTTATTTTGTAAAGTATTGTAAAATACCATATTTTATTGCCTTTTAATAGCCAGTTTTTCTACAAAAAAAAAGCTTATGTTTCATTCTCTTTTATCTGAAGCGGCACCTATAAAAAGTAAACACACATTGAGTCATTCTGCCCGATTTGAGGACAAAATTTTTATTGCACATTATAATCGATACAACTCAAAGTTCAATCGATGCATAAAATACGAAAACCGGACAATCATAATATTCAATGTGCATAATTTTAGCATAATTTAACTAAATATGTCATAATATTGTCTACGGGGGGTGTCTGTTAATCTATAAACAAATCGCTTTATACACTAGACAAATTACATACTGCCAATAAAGTTATTAGGGATTATAAAGATGGACGAATGTACATATGTAGGTTGATCGCATATCAAATAGATTAAAGTCAAAAGTGTTAGTAAAGACTTTTCTCAGAGTACATTTCTGAGAGACTCCTAATCCCAGATAACGCATACTTAATCCTAGGTGTTTTTGCAAATTACAAACAATTAATGAATGCTTATGATTTTATTTCGCTGGTTTAGTTTTATTATTTTAGTCAAAACAATTGAATTATTTTGATATTTTCTTTTAAATATATTTTTATTAATCCGATTTTCGGCCGAATGCCGAAGTTCGTTTCAAACCGCCAAAGTTCGGCTAAACCGAATGTGAAACGAATTTTGGCCTATTCCTAAAATGTCACCCATTACTTCAAAGGCCAACAAAATACTAAAACAATTAATAAATTCACGGATTTTGTACGTTGTAAATTAACGAATTTATATTACACCCATGGTTTCGATTGAAATCTGACCAAAGGCATTTTATGTTATATTCTAATTTTGAGAAGCTGCTTTTAATTTTTGAACCGTTAAGTGTGAATTAATTTTATATGTATCGATATTTAATTTGTGAATAATATAAGTGACGGAGTTTCCAATAATTGCCTTCCATGTGGCGACGCTGCTGTGATAGGCGATAATTTTTTAATCGATTTAAGAAATTAGTTTTTTATTACAGTTCGTATTTTATTTTGTCTACGTAAATTTCGTAAAAGCATCACTGGGTGTCTCATAAAAACTTTGTTCTTAATTTTCCTAGGCGTTTTATTATTTGCCGCTTATGCTGTTAGAAAGATAAGGCAGTTACAGACGTAGAAACCGCGCGTTTGGTCTATTTTAGTTACTTCCACAGTATTATGTCGTATGGCATTTTACTATGGGGTCGGGCAGCTGGTATTGAATACATTTTTATTTTACAAGAGAGAGCTGTTAGAGCCATTTATAATCTACGTCGCCTCAAATCTCTTAGGGAACGGTTAATATCATGACGGTACCTTGCCAATTTATTTATGAAAATATTATGTATGTAAGAAAAAATCAACATCTTTTTAATAAAATAAGTGAGTGTAAATTAGATCAACCTTTTTTCAGATTATCTAAAGACATACATCTTTTATGGGGTACTGTGTTAAATGATACAACAAAATACCTTGTGACATTTTGCAATTAAATGAAATAAAATTTAAAACTCATATTAAAAGTACACTATGTAAACAAGGATATTACAAATTAGAGGATTATATCCAAGATAAGAATGCTTGGAAACATGCTGGTCCTGCTCCATAGGAAAATCTAGAGTCTATTAAAAATCAAACTGGTTCCTAATTTAATTTATATTTTTTGAAATTTTATGACTTTGATTTTTACAACCTGTGACTACGTAATTCACAGACTTGTTAAAATTCTAGGAAATTCATCTACTTTTACAATATTTGTAAATAATTTGTAAATATGTCAGCACCATGTTTCTATCACATAATTGATTTACCTGTAATTGCTTAATTTTTTTAAATTATTTTTACTTTTTGTGGTAGACTAATTTTATTCTAGGTGCATCGTCTTCACATATAATTATATTATGTATACAAAACCTTGTAAAACATTTTAAAAGAGTAACGGTGGAGTTTCTTCCCAATTCTTCTCCATATGATCACTACTTTTTGGAAGGGGCGACTAGATACAATTCAATTTTACTTTAAGTTTTGTCGTTCAAAAGTGCCTTTAATGTGCCTATTTGAAATACTTTTGTTTGATCTTTTGACCAATAGTAATAAATATACTTTTATACTCATTTGCAACAGCAAACTAAAATCAACAATAAAACACAGGTTTTCCAAAAAAAAAGTTATGATAAATTCATTGATTCCAGACAAATACCACCTACTGATTATTCATGACCGATAATAATGAACCTAAACAAAACGTTCTGGTGGATGGATACATAATTAAGGGCATCGTTTGTACAGACGCCAGCACATCAAGCTACTACAATCTGTCAAATTTCTTAAATATAATTTAAACTTTATCGCTATAGCATAAGGTTCAAAGTTGATTGGGAAAATTTGACAGTTTCAGGTAGCTTGATGTGCTGGCGTCTGTACATACAGGGTGGTAAGGATATCTACGCGCAACCTGTTACCATGAATGGTTATTAAAAAAAAATGCAGTTCCATACATTTTGACCGTGCAGGAAACACTTTTGTAGGAAACAAGTAGGTTAAAATTGGGGTTTCCAGATCAGATAAGATCTGGAAACCCGCAATTTTCACCATTCATTCATTCATGAGTGTTGTATTCAGAATCCTCTATTCAAAATGAGTGTTGTATTCAGAATCCTCTATTCAAATGAATGTTGTATTCAGAATCCTCTATTCAAAGTGAAGGTTGCATTCAGAATCCTCTATTCAAATGAGTGTTGTTTTCAGAATCCTCTATTCAAAATGAGTGTAGTATTCAGAATCCTTTATTGAAAGTGAATGTTGTATTCAAGTTATTGAAATGAGACTTGTATTCGTTTTATTTTAAAATCTTTTTTTCTTTAATAAATTGAGGTCTTGATCTATCAAAATATTTGTTATTTGACATAAACCTAAATGGACACTTACGAAACGTCAGAAGCTAGGTGCACTGTTCCAATTGGTCGTTTCCTATGGAAAAAAGCCGGCAAGAAACTCCATGGTTACTCTTGGTTTCCAGACCAGATAAGCCCTGGAAACCCACAATTTTCACTCATTCAATCAGCACATTAGAAAGATCTGGAAACCCGCAATTTTTTCACATTCATCATTTCATCCATTCAGCACATTAAAATTCTGATAGTTGATTGCGCTCACACATTCTCCGATGTCGTCTTACATCGGATTTCTGATATACGTCACTGCGTCGCTGTCTCAGTTATGTAGATGAAGTATTGATACCTATGTGTATTAGAGAGTGCATACCTATATCAACTAAGTTTTATACGTGTTTTATAATGTAGGTAGAGTTCTTTAATCTCACGAAGCGACGTGAATTATTCGACTTTCAACCTTACCCTCAAAGATTTAAAAGTCACATGATGTCGCTTCGTGACGTAAAATAACTATTCAATGTGGGTGCTTATGTGAAAGGTTAAAATAAAAATACTTTATCATTGAATAAGGATTATGATTTATTTTACGACATATTATTTGATACTTTTACAGCAATTTCTTTAACCGATTTATAAATATCATCCATGAATATGTTTTTAACTACATGCTGCACGCACAATTCGGCATCACAATTACATAGCGAACTTATGGTATCAGGAAAATTTTCTACATCATAAACTTCGATCCTGATCACTTTAGCACCACGCGTAAGTTTTTTTAAAGAGGTGAATGCAGCTGTTGAACTTCTCTTGAGCTGTTTGCTGCTGGGGCCCTCCAGATTCAGTTGGTTTTCGTATTTCTGTCCTACCACAGTATTCATAGGAACGAAGTTGAAGAGGTCGTTTTCGGAGTCCTTAAAATAAAAATACAGAATGCAATTAAATTCGTGTTGTATCAGGAATAGAAAACTCTGATATCGAGGACTTATTATGTATGTTTGACCCGTTTACAATAATCAATCAATTAATACATTTTATTTGTAGATAAAAATAATGTAATATTTTAATTGTTGGATAATATATTGTTAAAGTTAAAGAAAATATTAACACTCACCGACATTACGCAAAGGTACCGTTTTTACTCAGTCAGGACTCAGGACTCAGCAGGAGCAGAAATTGAATGATCGACTTTAAAATGATTTATCAATTTATATATGTTAATTTTAATGTATAGAGTTCAAAGTCTTACATTTTTTTTGTTAGATGTTGATATTCCGGACAAAAATGGTGTGGTAAATTGAAACCTCAGGACACATTTTATTTGTTTACTAGAAATATATGTTGATAAAATATACACTACTGTACGTTTGTTCACTGTACTTTTTTCATACATTATTATTGAGAAGATTCGCCAAGCAAAACTATCGCATGTAAGTAGTATGTCTAATTTGCAATGTAAGTTCTAATTTTATTTATGGAGATGGATTGAAATTGAAACCTCAAGACATCACGGCACCAAACATTTTATTGCTTACTATAAATATATATTGATAAAATAAACACTACTGTACGTTTGTTCACTGTAATTTTTTTTATACATTTTTCTTAAGAAGATGCGGCTAGCAAAACCGTTGCATGTAAGTAGTATGTCTAATTTGCAATATAAGTCCTAATTTTATAAGGAGATGGATGAAAACAAAATAGCAATATCGACATACTATTGTTACGCCTAGTTTTGCCTTCTATTATTATCTTATTCTTCAAACTAATACTTTTTAAATCACCAAAAGAACTTTACTTAATGTTCACGGGTAATGTCACCGTCTTTTGCTTGACACAGTCGGGTAATTCTCTTACTGTATTATATTAGTATAGAATAAATTAATAGTAATAATGTTAATGTTGTAATAAAATAAAATAAATATTATATGTATAAACGAAGTCGCGGTGTTTAACTAGTATGTAAGACTTGGACTGTAGTTACTATACCTAGTCAAATATTAATATACACTTTAGATATCATAATTTAAGGTTGAGATTTGTAGATTTGGTTATGATTGCAAAGCATTTGTCTCGTGAAGAAGTCCTGAGTCAGGATTTTAGGATCACGCGTGCATTACATATATGGAAAAACTTCACGTGGATCCCGGCTATTTAAATATTGGAGAGTGAATTAGGAGCATCACTTCAGCTACCAGGTGCTCCAGATCAACATCAAGTACTTATCAAGAATCAACGTGCAATAAGGAAAATGTAAGTAGCTTTTTAATAAAATATATATTAACTTATTTTTACTATCGCAGTTTAGTAGCAATGTATCGAATATAGTTGCAACAACAGCTATGGGCCAAGGGGTTCGACCCCCCCTAATCTAGCGCGGTATTGTGGTTTAATAGAGTATTATTTCTGTGATGGTTATGTTTCAGTATTCTAAAAAGATGTATTTCAATATTAGGTGTAGATAGATAGACAATAATAAAATAATAATAATTAATTAGATTAGTGTACCTACCTGACATGTCAAAGTGGGATATTATTTATTATTATACATATATTCAGATAACAGAGACCCGTAACAATAGTCTTAACCTATGTTAGTACTCAACTAATAACACCGACAATGTACAGCCGGCCGATTCTATAAAAATCTCACCGTGAAAACTTAGGTGATGTGAGTTTGTTTTTTGCTAGGAATTGACACTATTGACAGCTTACTCCACGCTCACTTCACCTAAGTTTTCACGGTGAGATGGTTACAGAATCGCACTGCAGGTGACAAGTGACCTCACCAACGATATGTGCATGAATCATTATTTGATTGTATTAATATTTATTTATTTGTTTCACTCCATTTCAGGTCGTACGAAAACGCCGAGACCCTTTTTCCCTCCGACGTCGACGAGGAACCTCAGGTTCGAAAAAAGAAGCATGACGGGCGTAAAAGGAAGCAAGCATCAACTCGAACGACGGAGCCGGCACGAGGTTCGTGGTCGTCACCATCGAGAGCAAGTCCGGTGCCAGGGCCGTCCACTTCCGCGACACCTGCCGTGTCGTCCCATCCATCAGCTTCAAAGAAGCCGTTTATCAAACCCATCCCACCGAGAAAGTCCACGGTGTACGATCTGTTTGGAACCGATAGCGAGGACGACGAGAAAGCGGTCCCTGCAGTTACTGGTAAAACACCGTTAACTTCATATATAACACGACGCCTTGCAAACGGTCATTCGCGCCAAACCCACGAAAACAAGCCGGGAACGCACTATATTGATTTGAAAATATACCGGTGCGATGAAATAGAGAAAGTTCCGCCAATGAATAGGTGGCGCCAAGCAATTGTCACGCTTAAAAATCAAACCTTTGAGAATACAGATGCTTGGCAACATTTGTCTAATTTTATTATAGCTACACGAAAAGAGTATGTTAAGTGCCCAGCAACATTTGTAAGTAACTATTATTGAAATAGTACTTAATTACAAAAGTAGGCACTTATCCCAATATAACACATGCCTATTCACTTATACACTTTTTTGTATTACTGTCTTCTAGTGATTAAGATATTATCTTAGTATTTCAAGAATAGTAATATTATGTAACAAATAATAGGCAGATTGCGATTACATTATTATAGAAGACACTATTGCTATACTTAGATAAATGAATAAGAATAAATAGATCTAAGGTGTAAATCTATTATAATGCAATTGCAACCTTAGCCGGTACTTACTTATGCATATAAATAAATCATGTAATCGGTTATAGAAATTAAGTATTAATAGGAATTCATATTATATCAAATTTTATTTAATATTCATGGTTTTTTTTTTCTTTCTTACAGTTACACCTAGACCCGGAATCAGAACAAATAACAATGATATAATAATATGTCAAAAATGTCACATTGAAATACCTAAAATTGAATATCAGTATCATTTGAGAACGAATTTGCATAAATCTAATTGCATACTAAAAACTGAAATTGAAAATATCGATATAATAGCCACGGCTTTTAAAAAGAGAATAATAAGTTACAAACTGAATCCATCAATGGAATACCTAGCACCTGAGGAATTCCTAATGGATAATCGGCATAAGGTCATAAGACTAATTAACGATTGTTTGATAAAACATAGTTGTGTTAAATTAAACTTTGAGCTTTTTGCTTATTTCATACTTCCAAAATCTGACGAGCAACAGCTTAAATCATTTAACACAAAATATGAAATTGTATATAATAATACAGATATAAATGAATTATATTTGAAAACAATAAATACATTTGACAGAAAGCTCTCAGAGTTCCAACATCGTGAATCCGGTTGGTCTTGTTTATTTATAAGTCATCTAGAAATTAACCTTAACAAATACTCTCCTTTGAAAGGTGGCACATATATAGATTTGCCGCAAGTAATAAAAAAAACTAGAAGTTGTTTAAATATTAAAAACAGCGATAACAACTGCTTTTTATGGAGTATTGTCGCAGCGTTATATCCCACCCAAATGAATGTTTGCAGAACAAGTTCATATCCACATTTTTCAAAAGTTTTAAATATAGATGGTCTATCATTCCCCCCATCATGCAAAGATATTAAAATATTAGAAAATTTAAATCCACACATAAGTATTAATATATATGGATTAGATAATAAAAACATGGTCACTGGTCCTTTATATGTGACAAGTTTAAGAAAAAACCAGCATGTCAATTTATTGTACTTTGAACAGAAAGGTAAAGGTCATTATTGCTTAATAAAAAATCTATTGAGATTGATCAAACGTCAAATAAGTAAACATAAAGGTAAAATGTACCTATGTGAGACATGCTTACAAGTTTTCACGAGTGAAATGAGATATAGTGCCCATAATAAGTGTCCTAAGATTTTGACAATATTACCTGAAAAAAATAGTATTCTTCAATTTAAGAACTTCGAAAGAAAACAAAAAATTAATTTCGTTATATACGCAGATTTTGAAAGTCTTTTACTAAACTGCAACATAAATGTAACTGAAAATACTCGTACCTATAAGGTTCACGAACCTTCATGTTTTGGTTACTATATTTGTTGTTCACACAATACGGATCTGAATAAGTATGTTACTTATAGAGGACCTGATTGTGTAGAAGTATTCATAAAATATTTAATAAGAGATTTGGAGTACATTCACAGTATCTTATTAAATAAAATACCGATGGCACCTTTAACCAAGGCCCAAGAAAAGGATTACAAAAATGCCACTACATGTCATATCTGTAATTATGTGCTCTTTGACGATAAAGTAATAGATCATGATCACATTACATCACAATACCGAGGCGCAGCACACTCTCATTGTAATTTAATGTTAAGAGTTTGCCCTTTCGTGCCTGTTATTTTTCATAACCTATCCGGCTATGACTCTCACCTATTTATAAAAGAATTAGCGAAGTATGAAGGTGCTTTTAAAATTATACCAAAATCCAAAGAAACGTATATGTCATTCACAAAAGTACTCCATACTAAGAATACATTAAAATCAAGGCCAATTCAAGTTAAGTTCATAGATTCTTATCAATTTCTTAATTCAAGTTTAAGCACATTAGTAAATAATTTGAATGAAACCGACTTTGTTAATTTACCAAAAGAATTTCCAGATATTAGTTATAATCAGTTAACATTGTTACGACAAAAAGGAACTTATCCCTATGATTATATGAATGCATATTCAAAATATAACGAGACTCAACTTCCATCGAAAGTTTGTTTCTATAACAGTTTGAATTGTCAACATATTAGCGATGATGAATACGTACACGCACAATCTATTTGGCAGTCATTTAATATTAAATCACTTGGAGAATATACAGATTTATATTTAAAGACCGATGTATTACTTCTTTCTGACGTATTCGAAAAATTTAGACAGACTTGTCTCGATCATTATCAACTTGATCCAACGTATTACATTACTGCACCTAGTTTAAGCTGGGATGCAATGCTACTGTACACAGGTGTTAAATTAGAATTAATTCATAGTTTAGAAATGTATGAATTTTTGGAAAAGGGAATACGAGGAGGCTTAGCACAATGTTCTCTTCGCCATGCCCGAGCTAATAATAAATATTTACCAAATTATGATGCTTCTCAAAAATCAACTTATTTGATTTATCTTGATTGTAACAATTTATATGGTTACGCAATGACGAAGAAAATGCCTATTTCAGATTTCCGTTTTTTGACAAACGATGAGATTAAAACAATAAATGTGTTATCAATATCAGATGATTCTGAATATGGATATATTTTAGAAGTTGATTTAATATATCCTGAGAGTTTACATAATACGCATAGTGATTTACCTTTTGCCCCCGAGAGGTTCACACCTTCTGGAGGCAAAACACCTAAATTAATTGCTAGTTTATATGACAAATTCAACTATATAATACATTATGTTCATTTGAAGGCATGTTTATTGAATGGACTAATTTTGAAAAAAATTCATCGTATTTTAACTTTTAGACAAGAAAATTATTTACAAAAATATATTGACTTGAATACTACATTACGTCAAGCTTCAACAACCGTATTTGAGAAAGACTTTTTCAAACTCCTTAATAATGCTATATTTGGGAAAACTATTGAAAATAGACGCAAACAGGTTAATGTCAAATTAGTTACCATGTGGGATGATTACAATAATAAAACTAACAAGTACCAAGGTGCCGAAAAATTAATTGCAAAACCAAATCTGAAAAGTATTGCGATCTTTTCTGAAAATTTTGTTGCTATTCAATTAACTCCTGAAAAAATTGTATTAGATCGTCCTATCTACATTGGGTTTACAGTTCTAGAATTCGCAAAGGAACATTTGTATAAATTTCACTACAACTTTATTAAAAATAAATATAAAACTCGTGCAAGACTGTGTTATACAGACACAGACAGCCTTCTTTATTTTGTAAATACAGAGGATTTTTATGAAGACATAAAAAATTATATTGCAAAATTTGATACAAGTAATTTCCAGCCTGATAATTGTTACAGCATGCCAAGAGTAAATACTAAAATTCCAGGACTATTTAAAGATGAACTCGGGGGTGACATAATAAGCGAATTTGTAGGACTGAGAGCTAAACTATATAGTATAATTACTTCAAAAACTCGCATCACAAAAGCAAAAGGAATAACTAAAGCTGTTACTAATCGATTAAAATTATCTCACTACAGTAAAGCTTTAACAAATAATGTCAATATTAAATGTAAAATGAATGTAATTAAATCACTCAAGCATGTACTGTACTCTCAAGAAATTCATAAAGTAGTATTAAATAGAAATGATGATAAGAGACAAATACTCACTAACCTAGTTGAAACTTTACCTTGGGGTCACTGTGAAACTTTATTTTGAGAACTAATTTCTAAATACAAATAATTATGTTTATATCAATAAATTATAATGTTATTATAATCTTTGTTTATAATATTGGTATAAGTATAGCATACATTATTAATTTAGTGAGTGGTAGTGTTGAATTTCGTATTTAAATAATTATGTAATATCTGAATAAAACATTTATAACTGATGCATGACTTTCTATTCTTATTATCGCCTTGCAGTGTTCTTCATTTTATTAATATTTAGTATCACTACTACAAATATAAATACCATACTAACTTATTGATTATTTTACAGCAAGTATAAAAATGAAATGGATAAGCACTATAAGTAGGTATACCAAAAAATTACGCTCGTTTTACATTTGACAACTTTAAACTAATCTCAATCATTTGTTTTTTATCATACTTAATTACTTATGCTTTATATATCTATGTATTGGTAAGATTGAATTAATAATCAAAATGAAGTTGATCAAACAACACACATCACTTAATGTTAATCATATAAATCTTGGTGACTCTGATAACCACATTAGGCATAGCATTTTGTTACCAAATACGATTCGTTGTATTATATGTGGTCCTTCAAATTGTGGAAAAACAAACGTAGTGCTTAGTTTATTGTTACATGAGAATGGTCTAAAATTTCAAAATCTTTATTTGTACTCGAAAACTAACTTTCAACCAAAATACAGGTTCCTACGAGAAGTTATAAAGAGAGTGCATCAAGTTAAGTTTCATGAATTCAATAATAATAATGAAGTCATAGCCCCGCATGAAGCACTAACAAATTCTGTGTTTATTTTCGATGATGTGGCATGTGAAAATCAAATAAACATTCGTAATTACTTCTCTATGGGTAGACATAAACAAATCGATTGCTTTTATTTATGTCAAACATATTCTAAAATTCCGAAACAGTTGCTACGTGATAATGCAAACTTTCTTATAATATTTAAACAAGACGATGTAAACTTGAAACATATTTATGAAGAGCATGTTAGTTCTGATATGTCCTGGAATCAATTCAAGAATATTTGTAATACAGTTTGGAGAGAGCCATATAACTTTGTTAGTATTTGCAAAGACTCCTCATTAAACAAGGGAAGATACAGACAGAATTTAGATAGTTTTTTTAAATTTTGAGCGAAAATCTGTAATTATATAAATCAATAATATATAAATCTAACTTAGTATTATATCTTCTTTGGCTGAGCACACTTGTTATAATACAACATGGAAAAGAATATTAAAATAGAATTAATGAAGTCTGTAGACTCCATAAAGAATAAAATAAAACAAATGAAGAACCGTGAACACTCTATGAACTTGTCACTTGATAAAATGCTGAAAACCGTCACAGATCCCCTTAAAGCACTAGTCGATTCGAATATATCAAAGGAAAAAATAAAGCCTTTACAAAATACATCACCCCTAAATTCTGACGACATTGAATTGGATGACATTAATACTAGCTCATCTACAAAGTTTGAAGACTGCTACGATCCAAAACTGAATTCTGCACAAGTGCTTAAAAAGTCTCCTACAAATGAAATACCGGATGATTTAGAAATTTCGTTAGAGGGCCGTGATATCCATGATATTTATGATGGTGTAAATATACCGTTTGGAATAAGAAGTTTAAACAAAACATTGCTAATGGGTAATGCAGTAGTCTCATTTTCTAAAATCGATAGTTTGAATGACGACAGTGTCATTTTAATTAAAGTCGGTGACAAATCCTATAATTTATCTCCTGGTTTGAAAGAACTTTTACTTCGAAGAAAACCTGATTTAAAATTAATATCGAGCAAAGATAGACTTGTCTATAAGGACATGCTGCATTATACAAATGCTCATAAGAGAGATTTTAATCCTGATGGGCAAATAAGAGGCGATAAGGGAATAAAATATCGTGAAGTAATCAAACCATTATTTTCCGAATCGTTAAATGAAAATTTTCACACTGGAGGAAGCTTACCAACCCTAAAAAAATACAAAAATAACACTGATTTGGTATATTGGGATGACCCTAACGAATTGGTTGAGAGATTGAAATTATTAGTTGCTTCTAGAGATGCTGGCAACACAAACCATGATAATGAAATTTTATCGATAGTTGAAGAATTGAAAGAAGCTGGCATTATTAAAGAATAAATACTCACTATGATAACATTTTCATTCAGTATTGTATACGGATTCAAAACAAATGTACTGAATTGTGAACATGAGCAAAACCGACGTGGTAAACGAAATTCATAAAAATGCGAGGGTCAACTTTCCACGAAGATGTGTTATTATGAAAGATATAGATGACCTATGGCAAGCAGACTTAATCGATATGCAATCAATTTCAAAGCAAAATAAAAATTACACATTTATTCTTGCTATTATCGACACATTCTCGAAATATGCTTGGATTTTTCCTCTAAAAAGTAAAACCAAAGATGATGTATGTAGCTCTTTTAAAAAATTATTGGATAAAGGGCGTGTTCCTAAAAATCTGCAAACGGATAATGGAACAGAATTTTACAATAATCAATTTCAGAAGCTTATGAAAACTTATCACATTAATCATTATTCAACCTTCTCAACAAAAAAGGCTTCAATAGTTGAGCGATTTATCAGGACATTGAAATCGAAACTCTATAAGGAATTTAGTTTAAGAGGCAGCTACAATTGGATAGATAGCACTCTCAATGATGTTATTCACAAATACAATCACACTTATCATCGAACAATTGATGAAGTTCCCGCTAATGTGGATAACATTAATAAAAAATATATATTAGAAAGGTATTCAAGGTTAGTAAAAAATAATATTATTAAAAGCAAATATAAAATTGGTGATTATGTGCGTATCAGTAAGTACAAAGGAACATTTGAAAAAGGTTACACTCCCAACTGGTCTACGGAAATATTTAAAATTCGAATGATACAAAATACAACTCCTATCACCTACTTAATAGAAGATACAATCAGAGGTCAGCCTATTTTAGGTGCATTTTATGCACAAGAGCTTCAAAAAGCAAAACATTCAAATGTGTATCTAGTGGAGAAAGTTCTTAGAAGAAAAGGTAACAGAGTTTTAGTAAAATGGCTAGGTTTGTCTTCAGCTGAAAATAGTTGGATTGATAAATCAAATATATTATCATAAATATTAAAACATTAACTAACTACAATTCAAATTATAAGTATTTAATAAAGTGCTCAATCTAGATTCATCAGTCTTATAATGTGTATTGGAGAGAGTAGTCTTCTCAATTGGATTATAAATCACTTACCTTTTGAATTACACTTACCAGGATACAGTTATTGTGGTCCTGGTACAAAATTAATTAAAAGGCTTATACAAGGAGATAACGGAATTAATAAATTAGACGAATATTGCAAAGATCACGACATTGCCTATCACAAATCATCAAACTTAAAGGATCGACACGAAGCTGATTTAATTTTGTTAAATATGGCGAAAGAACGAGCAGTTGCTTCGGATGCGAGTGTAGGTGAAAAATTTGCAGCACGCTTAGTAAGCAGGGCTATGTCGACAAAAATTAAAACTGGTTCTGGTCTGAAAAGTAGTAGTAGTAGTACAAAGTGCTGTCAAAAAGTTACATCTGGAAAAGGGTTAAAAAGTAAATTAAAAAACGTTATTTCTAAAACCAAGAGACACATGAAAAAATTAAAACCAAAAAGTAAAAAGATGGCTATAGAATTGGCTATCGCCGCTGCTAGAGAATTAGCTAATGATTCATCTATTAAACTTCCTCGTGTTATTCCTATACCAAAAACTGGTGGAATATTGCCGTTAATTCCTATTTTTGCGGGATTATCAGCGGCAGGGGCTTTAGCAGGTGGTGCAGCTGGTATTGCTAAAACCATTAACGAATTCAAGATGGCTAAAAAATTGTTGGATGAATCGAAGAGACACAATGAAAAAATGGAAGCGCTTTGCATTGGGAAAGGATTACACCTTAAACCGCATAGAGATGGGCTTGGAATTTTTGTATCGAAAGAAAAAAACTAAAATATCGGTTACCCAAACGAGCCTTAACTAACTTTGACATTTTGAAATATGGAAATAGTATTCCTTATTTTAGAGGTGTCTTTATGAGAGATGAGCTCCCTAAATGCCCTTTTGTAAAAGAATGTGGAGTTATTAATTTAGATAGTTCTAAAAACCCTGGTTCTCATTGGGTAGCCTATGCAAAATATAATGATTATATTGAGTATTTCGACAGTTATGGTAATCTGAAACCTCCCAAGGAATTTATAAAATACGTAGGGCCTAAAGTCCAATATAATTATGAAAATATACAACGTGATCACCCCTTTAATTGTGGACATCTATGTTTGAAGTTCTTAAAGAATTTTTGGTGTAGTCAATGAATAAAATGAACAGGATCTTCTTTAAGACTTCAGTATGAAAGCATGTCTACTACGGTTACCATCTCTGGAAATAAATCTGAATTGGTTTCGTATTTTCAACCACCTCTATATTTATCCGATCAATACGAGTGCGGTTTGCTATACTTTTCAGTATTAAATTCTAGACCAAATGTGACCATCAATAATAACAATCTATCAGTAATCAGAATCGAATGTGATCTTGTTCACGGTTCATACTGCAACGGATTACCAACTCATTTTATTCACGAATTTGTATCTAATACCGCTCCAGGTCACCGGTACATAGAAATACCGCAAAACGTTGTTTACTTTCCAGTAAACAAAAATCTAATTTCATCTATATCTGTTAAGATTGTTGATCAACTTGGTAACTGTATTGACTTTGGTGAAGAAATTCAATTACGCCTTCATTTAAGAAAAACAAAATGATAGTATATTATAAAAACACTTCAGTGAAAATCAAACGTCTTATTCCATCTACGACCATTAAGGTGCATAGACGTAAGAAAAAAGTGAAGAAATTGAGTGAAGCAAATAAAGATTTTCTTAAAGCTCTAGGTTTTAAAGTATGAATATACTACAAATTACTGAATTACCCCACTTCGATAGTTCGATTGAAAGCTATGAAGTCCACTCATACAATCCCTACACTAACAGCTTTAGAGAAAACGATGAAATCAGAATTCCCATACACCAACAAGACATATACGTGTTACCGTCAGCCAGTTCAATTTACGTCGAGGGCCAAGCAAAGTTCTTCGACAAAGATGGAAAACCGATTAAGAAAAATGTTACGTTCAGTAGCAACCCTGTTATGTTTTTGTTTCAAGATATCAGATACGAAATAAATGGTATTGAAATAGATCGTATTAAAAATTCTGGAATAACGTCCACAATAAAGTCATACGTTTCAATGAATGATGGAGAAAATAAAGTTGCTGCCTTGTGGGGTTGGAACATAAATGGAGTAAACAATGATGGTAATTTTAGTGCTATTGTACCTCTTAATAAGATATTAGGATTCGCGGAAGATTACAATAAAATTATGATAAATTGTAAACATGAACTTATTCTGAATAGAAGTAACTCTAACTTAAACAGTATCATAGCGACTGATGATATTGCGCATTTTCAAATAGATATACAAAGATTGCAATGGCGTGTACCACATATAAAAGTATCAGACCGCGAACGACTGACACTACTAAAACACTTGGAAAAAGATAAACCTATTCAGATAGCGTTTCGAAATTGGGATTTATACGAGTATCCTTTGCTCCCTAAAACTACAAAACATTCTTGGTCAGTTAAGACTGCATCGCAATTAGAGAAACCTCGATATGTAATTTTTTGCTTGCAAACCAACAGAAAAAATAATAAAACCAAAGACAGTTCTCTGTTTGATCACTGTGAAGTTACCAACGTAACACTATTTTTGAATTCACAGTATTATCCTTACGAGCCTCTAAGCTTAAATTTTTCCGAGAACAAATACAATATATTATATGAAATGTATGTGAAATTTCGTCAGTCGTATTACAACTATCCTGCAGACCCGTTGCTTGATTTGGTCGGTTTCAAGGACAAGGCTCCTCTCTTTATCATAGACTGTTCAAGACAAAACGATAGTTTGAAAACAGGCCCTGTAGATGTGCGGCTGGAGATTGAATGTTCACTGCCAATACCAGATAACACAACTGGATATTGTTTAATTATTAACGATCGACTGGTGGAATATAAACCTCTGAGTAACATAGTGCGCAGGTTATCATGACTGCCATTGTAGATGTTCAAGGTTTTAAAACAGAAACAAATGAATTTATCATTAAAGAAATTGCTGTATTATGCAATAAAAAAATTCAAGTGTTTTTAATTAAGCCACCATTTCCATTTTACGATTTGACGAAACCAGAAAAACGGCAAGTCAGTTGGATTGAACGTAATAGAAAGATATACTGGAGAGACGGATTTGTGCCTTACTCAAATCATCAGAATTTGATTGCAGATATTTTAAGAGATAAAAAAGTGTACACCAAAGGTTTAGAAAAAGTGTTGTGGTTAAAAAATATTTCGAATAATAATATTATAAATAATTTAGAAGATGAAGGTTGTCCTAATTTATTAAGCTTGTACAATAAATTTGAACATTCTCATGATGTGTATAGTTGTATTTATCATGATAAAATTTGTGCTTTAAAAAATGTAATATGTTTATATAAATGGTGTATAGATAATAAATTTTTTAAGTAAATATTTTTTGTTTAATTTTTCACAATTGGGTAATAGGTAACAGTTTCCTATCCCTACCAATCCCGTCCAATGTTAATCGTTATAAGTTGATGGTAACAGCTGTGCGATGTCATTATACATTTATAATTATCTGTATCAAGAACATGTCTCAAAATAAATACAATCCTCGATATGACCTGTTTAATACATATAAAATGCGTGAATTTTCATTTCGTTCCTATTGGGCAACGGCTGATTCAAGGAGAAGATTGGTAATGGAAATGGCTGACGCGGGATTTTTTTATTGTGGAAATGGTGTAAATGATAAAGCAGCATGTTTCTCATGTGGAGGTGTTATAGAAGATTGGGAGATTTACGATGATCCTTGGATGCAACATACCATACAATTTCCTCAATGTTGTTATTTGAACGCTGTGAAAGGAACGGATTATGTTGACAAATCAAAACATCTATTTTTAAAAGAAAGATAAAATATAAAATTATTCTAAAGTGGAGCAGCATAGATTGATTGTTTGCTGAATAAGCTACTAAATGCTATTAGAAATGGAGTCTAAGTAACTATAAATTATGTACAGTCATTTTATGTGTCATTCAATTCCTACAATTGTAGTTTAAATGCGTTTCAAATTCGAAAATCGCCGAAATTCGCGGAAGGCCGCGAAACCGCAGAAAAGGATTCTGAATACAACACTCATTTTGAATAGAGGATTCTGAATGCAACCTTCACTTTGAATAGAGGATTCTGAATACAACATTCATTTGAATAGAGGATTCTGAATACAACACTCATTTTGAATAGAGGATTCTGAATACAACACTCATGAATGAATGAATGGTGAAAATTGCGGGTTTCCAGATCTTATCTGATCTGGAAACCCCAATTTTAACCTACTGAAACAGTTGTTTTTGTTTTAAATAACCGACGAAACATTTCAATGCAGAGGTAAAGAATCTATGGTAACAGTTTTTGGGTCCCCACTGTATAGGTAGCATCCTGATTACAAGTAATTAATAAAAAAACGTAGGTATAAACTTTCTCATTATTCAAAAACTGTAACATTTTCCTCACTCTTTCCTCTTCTATCAAAATTCTAACAATACACCTTCACTTAATTCCAACCATCTTAGTAATGCACGAGAATGTCCCAACAAAACTATCAGAGATTTGATCTAAGGCAGCGCAGGAGTGGTATTTCGGGAATCCTATGGTCCACCACAAATATATGGGATCTGACACTGGCTGTATAGATAGGGGAACAATGCCGTATCGAACCTAGCATTTTAAATAAGAAATACTTTAGTTAGAGTGTTCAGGTATGAAGGAAGTATGGGAATATTGGAATGGTGGCTGATAAGAAATGAAAATGTGCACGGATATCATTTAGTTGATCGTAGGTGGTGCGGAAATCTATATCTCTATATAGTATTATCTACAGACTTTTATTGCCATAAAACTCATTCCATTTCAAGTCGCTTGTCCCTAAAGGTTCATTAGAAAACTAGCGTCAGATAGCATGTACAGACACATAAACCTACTACAATCTGTCAAATTTATTTAATAATTTAACTTTATTGCTAAAGCATAAGGTTCAAAATTGATTGGGGAAATTCGGGAGGTTTCGGGTCGAAACTGTCAAATTTTCCCAATCAACTTTGAACCTTATAATTTAGCGATAAAGTTATAAATCTATTAAAGAAATTTTACATATTGCAGTAATTTGATGTGCCTTCGTCTGTACCTTCATTAATGCTGAAAATATGAAATTTTTGGTGCAGCCGTGAGAGGCACAAAGTATTTGTAGTTTAACATTGTTTTACACTTTTTATTTTGTCATTTGTATTTTGTTTCACGAATTGTGTCTAAATAAACGGTACTCCTTTCTCTATTATTAAAAAAAAAGTTAAATATTAATTAAAGATCCGTCAGCCGCATGCACAGTGACCGCTGGACAACAGTCTCCACGCGGTGGATGTCTGAAGATGGACGGCGCCACCGAGGTCAGCCCAGGAAGAGGTAGCGAGATGGATCGCAAGAGATGGATCGAGGTGGCTGTAGAAAAGGTTGCCTGGTAGGATTGATGGGAGGCCTTTGCTCAACAGTGGGTCAGTGTAGGCTCACATAAAAAAAATACCAGATCGGTAGAATTTGACGTTCTTGCCCTACTGCGACAATTTTTTTTTTCGTTCTGATAACGTGTTGTAATTTATAGGAAAAAATAGGGCTTATAGCTGTGAAAAATTTATTTGATAGATGACAAGACAGAACATCGAATATCAAAAAAGACATTTTAAACTTAGGTATAGGTATATTCTTTTTTTTTTCCTAGAGAGTTTTAATTGAGGGCGGATGTTGTACATGTATACTATTTGATACCAATTACAACCTCATTGATAAGCTAAAAAAAGAATATATAAGGTTAAAATGTGTTTTTTGATATTCGATGTTCTGTCTTGTCATCTATCAAATAAATTTTTCTCAGCTATAAGCCGTATTTTTCCTATAAATTACAACACAATCATAGGGGGCATGTGCAGAATATTTAGGTGTAGGAAAGTGGTTCACCCCAGCACTTGCTCTAATCCAGGCTTTCACTAGGTAAGAGGACAAAAGAATTTCATGAAAATTCTTTGATTCCAGCCCTGATAAAACAAGAAAGAAAGTACGTTTATTTGCGGTAAACATGACGCAATAAAGAACATAAACACAAAAAAATAAGTAAGGGATGGGGAAACATGCATCACATGCACGCAAAACGGATATCGCTCAGCATTATGCTGCGACCCTATACAAGACAGAGCCCCAGCGCTGATTTTCAGTGACAGCCGGCGCTGACGTAATTTAAATGACGTCGTCCGGTGCAGCAAACACAAGGAGGAACGGATTCAACAATATGTTGTCGTGAAGGTAAGGCTCGTTTGCTCAATCTGCATAATAATAATAAGTTAACTAGCGGTCGCCCGCGGCTCCGCTCGCGTGGTCCCGCTTTTCTGTTGAAATTTTTCCTGAATTTTCTTTGCTATAAACCTCACGGAGCCCGAGACCTTTCCAACGAATGCAAAACCGTGGAAATCGGTTCGTGCGTTCTGGAGTTATAGCGTCAGGAAGGAAAACCCGACTTATTTTTATTATATAGTAGATTAATTTTTTCTCACAAGGGTTTTGTAGCACTTAACGTTTTAAACTTTACAAATTCACATTGTGAGAGCTGGCGCCTGAAGTAGGTTTAAAAAAAACCTATGTTACAGGTCACCAGGCTCCATTTAGTGGCATGGTGCTAACTCTAACCCTTTTTTTTTTCAGGATGGGAAATCATCAAATGACCCGCTCTGGGTGGAGCGGAAGGGAGTGTCAGACTCTTACTGACTAAAACCCACCCGTGTTCCTTCCTTAGCCCTTTATGTTCCGGGCCAGCGGTAACCCTTTCGGACAATCCCGCTGACCCGGCAACTCTCACCCTAACTCTAACCCTTGGGGGAAAAAACGGCGTGTTGTTATTTGTGTGTTTGTTATGATCTACACCAATTTTGAATACACACACACATTTTCGCCTTCATAATCAGCCTATATTATTCCCACTGCTGGGACACAGGCCTCCTCTCTTCGAGAGGGAGTGGGCTATAATCTACCACGCGAGTCCGGTGCGGGTTGGTAGATGTCACATGTCGTCGAATTTTTGGTTCTAGGACATGCCGGTTTCCTCACGATGTTTTCCTTCACCGTTTAGAGAGCAGGGGTGATGAAATAATTTAAACAAAGCGCCTGTCTGGGTTTGAACCTACGACCTACAACTCGTAAATCGCGGCCGTTACCACTGGGCCACCGCCGCTCTCCTCTCATTTTCACCATACAAAATTATTTAAATATTCTCAATCCATGTATAAATAATCTACACCCACGCTATATTTCCATAGCTAACCAGCCTATAAAGAGCAATCGCCCAACGCCGATCAGATAGCGGTGCGATGCGCGCGCGCTCCTAAACACGCCTATCGCGATCCTAGCGCCACCTAGCGCAGAGTTATCGCTAAGATTTATTCGGCGCACACGCTTAGGTGTTTTGTTGCGTCTAATTTTGGTTCTGTAGATTTAAAGATGTCCTTTTATTTTATAGGTTTTAGATAACATTACCTACCATATAGAGATAAAAAATACCAGCCTATAACTGTTACAATGCAAGAAAAAGGCCACACATGCTCGCATTGAACATCACGGTTGCTCAAGGTGGATTGGCGATTCCAGATTTGTATTAATATCAGACCAGGTTTCCTCACAATATTTTCCTTCACCATTACGCCCAATTTGAAAATAACTAATGTATTTAGGGTACTAGTACAGTTTGGTTGTAGATTGTAAAGAGACATGCTCAATACTTAAATCACAAACATTTTCTGCTAAAAATCACCTGCGTGACCTCTACAACTGACATCCGGACAAAGATGATGCCAAAATGGAACCCTAGCAGATAAATTGTATCGCTGTTCTGGATTTAATACCGGAATTGGGCGGTTTTGAGCACCTGGTTTTTCTTTTTAAAGGACTGTAGCAGCACAGATTTTTTTTTGTCAAAGTAAGAAAATTAGCTTACCCCTGACGTCCCAAGCATGTACAGATATGGAATACAGATTCCATGTTGATATAAGCTGGACACCTATATGGTTATGGTCTTAACTCCAAAGCACATGGCTAACAGCTTGCTCGATCGTGTGAATCAATGTTTATATTTCTCAAACAATACCAATCTTGCCAACCAGATCACTATTGCGACATGCTGTATAATGTCATGCCTTCAACAAAAAAACAAACGAACGCAATTCCCTTCTAACTCAAATATCAGATCCTCCTGATATATCTGACCTTTGTCATCGAGGTACATCCGTAATGATATCTTGGGCATCCGTGAAGGATTCTTTTGTTTATGTTTGGTCTAATTTTAGCATTAGAATATTGGATGCATATACCTACCAATATCTATCGATACTATACGATACTAGCTAAAAGCTGCGGCTATAAACTGCTCGACTTTACTAAAATTGTTTTATCTGAGCTGGTCCACATCTACCACATGGGATAAATGGATATAGGCATTTCAGATTGAGAGTCGAATCATTATGAAAAACAAAGTCAAAGCATTTATTTCAAATCCATACTAATAGGTACTATAAATGCGAAAGTGTGTCTGTCTGTCTGTTACCTCTCAACGCTTAAACCGCTGAACTGACTGACTTAACCATCAAACAAATTAAAATTTGCATGCTTTAATGATTTTTAGGGTTCCGTAGACAAAGGGTAAAATGGGACCCTATTACTAAGACCCCACTATCAGTCTACCTGTCTGTCTGTCACCAGGCTATATCTCATGAACCGTTATAGTTAGATAGTTGAAATTTTCACAGATGATGTATTTCTTTTGCCGCTATAACAACAAATAATAAAAATAAAATAAAGTTAAAATTTAAAGGGGTATAAAAGAAACGTTTTTTTCGGCGTTGTATGCCTTGTGGTATAGAACCCTTCGTGTGCAAGTCCGATTCGCACTTGACCGGTTTTTTCTTTGCTAAAACTTTTGTTTTACTAAAAAAAAATGTTTGCATAACTTAAATTATTGTAGTTTGTGAGTTTTAGTTTAGAAATTGTGAGTTTTAGTTTAGATAAATAGCATGGTTTGTAAAGATTATTTTTATGCGCACTCCGTGTAAAATTTTGTTGGTTACACATTTGGCCGTATCATTTTTGTATTCTTTTCTGCAAAATGTGTCTGAATGATTTCCCTAATAAATAAAAAAAAAAATTCGTTCCAATTTCAACTTACACCAAGACTACACATTCCTCCAGATCTAAATTCAAAAGCCCTTTACATATTAATTAAGTCGAACCGAACATAAAATAGATCACGTGAAACAGATCGGAATCGAAATGTTAAGGACACAGTGATGCTAGATAAGACGTTCTTAATGAAATCCTTATATAGAAGAATGAGTTTGTTTGTTGAATATGCATGTGTTTATCGGGACTTTGTGAAACAATCAGTTTGTTCCTTTTCTATTAGAACTGTGAGGGGAATTTGTTTTGGTTTAGAATTTTGTAGTGTTTTTTTGAAAGTCAATGATCGAGTTTAATATGACAAAGTCCAAAGCTATCAATGTTTTCTTATTGTATTAAGACTTAGTTCAAAATAAACAATTGCTAACATACTCATCATCATTTCAGCCGAAAGACGTCCACTTTTTTTTAATTCTATCCGTGCGCATAATAATAATGGAGGAGAAGCGCTGAGTATGACTCGTCGGGGATATCAACCAAGTGTCGATGGTATGCTGCAGTACAATGCGTGCCACGTAAGGCTCTAGACAGACGGACTGCATTTCAACTGCAATCCAACTGCAAATTTGCAGTTCGGATGCAGTTTGAATGCAGTTGACACGACTGCAACAGAACTGCAAACCAACCGTGCAGTCCGATTTCAGTCGGTGTGCAGTTCATGACTGCACGCCGCCACGGTTGGTTTGCAGTTCTGTTGCAGTCGTGTCAACTGCATTCAAACTGCATCCGAACTGCCAGTTGAAATGCAGTCCGTCTGTCTAGAGCCTTAGAAGAGATTTGACCCCGCCTCCCCCGCTCTTTCCGCCGCCTCTATGACGTCCGGTTCCGTCCCGCACTCAGACCTCATATCGCTAAAGATACCTAAAATCGTGTTCTGCGCATGTCAGACCACGTTGTGTGTCAAGTCTCTTCTTACGTGGCACGCATTGCACGTCTGGTTGTCCGGATGGTAAAAGAGCGATAGTGGGATCAGATCTTAGAGCTCCTGCGCACACTCTCCGAAATACAGTCTGCAGAAGACCGACAGGCAAGCAACATTACGCACCATGTGGGAAACGTTACACACTAGGTATAATTAAAATGAAAAGCTCAACACAACCATAGAAAGCTATGATAAAGAGAATGGCAATTCTCAGAAGTGTCAATAACAACAAGTAATATATCACAACTCACAATACAAGACATACCTACATACCGATCGATGAAAGTGTAAAACAAATATCACAACAATAAATCACTCATCCACATACCATCAAAGATATTTTGCTTATTTCATCAATACAACTAAATCCCTTTTAACAAATAGCGACACGATTATTAAACAAAGTTGTCCAAACAAGAGGTGTGCACCGGCTTTTTTTGCCGACAAAGTACTTAAAATATGTAAGTACTTACCTTTATTATTAATATCGAACATTATAAATTAGTTTTTTTCTTATGCGAAAACAAATTGCCTTTATTAGAAAACGGTCAGAGATTTGAGTTATTTAGGCTCGCTTTAAAAGGCTCTGTAGACTAACTTTCTATGTTTGTGACTTAGGTACATCAAAATAGTTCATCATCAACATTTCAGCTGAAAGACGTCCACTACTGGACATTAAGTCTTGCCCAAGCATCGCTACTTCAACCGGTTCTGTGCTTCTCGTATTCAACGGGTTCATGCGGCCTTCACAAGAATCATAATAAGTTTAATAGAACATAAAAAAAAACAACAACACAGTAGATAGCATATGGAAACAGTGGGTTGTACAGACGCCAGCACGTCAAGCTTCCCGAAACTGTCAAATTTTCCCAATCAACTTTGAACCTTATGCTATAGCGATAAAGTTGAAATTCTATTAAAGAAATTTGACAGATTGTAGTAACTTGATGTGCTGGCGTCTGTACTACCAAGTTTAAAATTCTTGTCAGCTTTCCGGGCTCCTAAATTAGAGACGCAGACCTGTATCTTAGAAGTCGGAGATTTTGCGGCTTCAATTTATACAACCGTGACTTTTCTGTTAGCTTACAGTGGTTGTTTACGCAGCAAATTGAGTGAATGATTGTGGTTGCGGATCTAGGGGTATGTGAGTGTAGTTTGTGTGTATGGAGGTGTGTGTGCACTTGATAGATTATACTAATTATAGATATTGTTATTATTATCATAAGTATTCCCAACGGATATCCACCTTCAATGTCGTTGATATTTTAAATGACGGTAGATGGAAACGTCAAAGTTATTTGTTCACGACTATAAAAGGGGGAGCTCTGAGTGGCAGGGAGGATTCTTGTTCGAGACGTTGACCATAACGGAGCTCCGGCCTCTATTAGTATTAGTGACGTTATTATGTGGAATAGATCGACCAGATGTCACGTAAGTTAATTGATATTATTATATAGATTATTGCTGATAACTATGGTGTTCTGTATATGTTATAATATGGCCAATATTGCTAATATTAGAAATGTGTGGCAATATAAGGAATTGTTGATAGAATACTTTAATATTGTTTCCGTGGAGTTTCTTGTCCTTCTTCTCCACGAGGACCTAGATTTGGAACGGACGACTAGCTTTCTGATTACTTACTGACAAGCCTTGATTGAATAAATGTTTGGTCTTGTCTTTCTGTGCTTTATTTATAGAATCCTTTCCCTAAATACCATATTCATAGGTATTACACATATTAAATTACTATTGGGGTAATATATACATATACTTAAAGATAGATTATACTTTATTCCGCTAACATCAGAAGTGGGATTGTTCTCTAGCCTTTTAAAACAGCTTGCTAATACATTTTATTTTTCTATTTTCATGATCGATATTGGAGCTTTTGACGATCTTCTGGAAGCCGTTGGTCGACGGGTCGCAATTCACTGTCACCATAATCATAATATCGCTCCGCCGCCTCTGAAATCGGAGCTGCGGAACTGCTAATTACTGTATGAGCTTTGAAACTACGGAACCTTAACCTGATGTAAGAACTTAAAGAAGCTTTCCAGGCAATAAGAAGTTGCTGGAGTCGGTAAGTCTCTTAGAGGCTCTTTTAGATCAAAACGAAATTCCATTAGATACGATGATTAAATTGATAGGTTACGTATTGAAATACTTCTAGATATTATTATGTAACATTTTGTTCACACTTGACTTTTAAAAGACGATAATTAGGATGTTTTGACTATGTTAACTACGTGATAATCATTGAACCAATGGGGATTGGCCAAAATTTCTAACCATTAGATTTTATATTTTGAAAATTTAGAGCAATTGAGAATTTGAATATTTTGATGATTGGCACAATAGTTATTTAAAAAAAAAAATATTCCAATCCTATCTTAGCGTATTTATTTACAAATGGTTTTTTTGAGTAAGTGTCCTCCAAGGACTATATACTACTCTCTGTCGTCACTAGAACAATCGACGCGGTGACTTAGAAATAGAATGATGATAACACACGCGGCGACATTATTACTATTATTGCTGCAAGTTGGAACAAAGCACTTCCTGTATTCCATGACTCTTCCATTATATTAAATATTGGCGAGTGGTGAAATAATGTATGTAAAGAGATGTAAACAAAAAAGTTTACATTTTTGACATTTATAATAATTTGACATTTGATAGATCGTAGACAATACTTGCCCCTTACTTTTTATTTTCTGAGGTAACTATACAAAACTGTACGGCCAAAGCCGACGTAATTTGAAGGACAAAGAAGGTCAATCGTATTTTATCAAAAAACATCAACATAATATGAATATTTTTCATAATTAATTAGTCCGTAATGATCAGTAATGCTATTCCTCGAAATGGTTTTTCAATTATAACATTTAAAAAAAAATGAACAAAGCACATTGCTTTAAAATAATATTTAAGAATACAATAATAGCAAAGAGTAGTATAATGCACAAAAATGAAACTTAGTGATTCCAGATGACGTAGTGTAGGTTAACCTCGTTTTTCGTTTCGTCCTCGTTGGTCGTGAAATGAACCAAGTTAAGTAGAAATAATACGTTAAAGGAAAAATTTAACTGATGGCAATAAAAATAATACTGCTGGTCGGTCACTGGCCTGGTGTCGGTCTAGATCTCACGTGCGGCAGGTGAGAGGACTTAGCCAAGTTGGTCTTAATGATGTTTGTGTATCTAATGTGCAGCCCTAAGGTAGACTGGTAGAAAATGCCCAAGGAATTAAAGTCCGCCTTTGCACAGTTTTTTACTTGTGCATAAAGTTTAATAAATAAGAGGGCAGACATGCCTAGATCGGAGACTAATATATAAACATTTCTTTTTGTTGTCTTGAGACTTCTATTTGGAGAGCTAAGTACGTTCAGAATACCCATGATGGATTTTTTTTTTCAAATATATTACTATGATCATTTTGGTTCAGTTTAACAGAAAGTTCAAACGATAAATTGACATAGATTCGATATGGTATTTTAGATAATAATTCTATGTTATAACGTATTGTGAATTTTAAATGTAATAATATATAAAAGTTGTGATTAATTTATAGTACTTATCAGGAGTGTGTAATAGGCAGAGAAATGAAAGTCAAGTCTGCTAATAGTACTCAGTTATATTGAGCAATACACACAGAAAACAGTAAGAAGGAGAATAGTTGGAATGATAATAGGCACACACAGTCACAATAGTCACAGCATAATAAATAATAACAGTTATTCGGATAGATTACATGTAAAATACTGGTATTCAGCTGCATCCAGTTAGACTGGAAGCCGACCCTAACATAATTGGGAAAAGGCTAGGCAGATGATGATGACAATGGCGTGGTTTTTTTTAACTGTCAAAATACACGTTGTTCGTACGGTTGACATTTCGATTATAATAAATAATGATAAATGATTTAATTTTTTTAAAATAAGTTTGTACACACTTTAACACATCAATGATGTTATGTCGTGTAAGTTTAAAATATAAATAAATATATACTAAATGATATGGTATGTACCCTCCAAATTACTTGATAACACAGATCAAAATGGTATATACTTTTAGTCAATATCGGGTTGACAACTCCAGTTATTATACATCATATATGTATATTTATAGTTTTCAATAATATTGTCAGGTTGACCGAGCGATGAGAAAATCGAATTATTTTCGTGTTCACTGGTTATTACTTAGATACAAAAGCTGTTGAATATGAATAGTTTACCAAATCATTGCTATCCCAATTTTATATCGGTAACTGTAAATTATACCGATAAGCAATTTATTATTTGATAAATTGTTTATGTACCTACCCAGCGTTTTTCTATTACAGTAGCAGAAGTTGCAAAGATATTTAGATATATTAGTAAATATAAAAAAGAGGTTATTATTGGCTCTGAGCACCTAAAATAAGAAACGATGTATAACATTCAGTTGAATTGGTCAGAGACTGTCGTTTCTATAAGACTGTAGATTCATAGGTACTTCAAGAACGAAGTACTTTTAAGTCTTGCCGTGATAGATAATTTATTTTGATACAATTATAATATCAGAATATCGTTTGTTGGCTAATGGCTGTTACATTTACGAAGCTTGGTTTCAATGTAGAAGTACGTACCTAATTTGACTAAGATATTTTGTTTACAAAAAAAAAAAAAAAGAAAAACAAAAGTCATAACTTGTCAAAATCATTTAGATGCTATGACTATATTAAAGACATAAGAATTACGAAACTGGTTTCACTACATAAGATTTGTTTATAAATGCAATGAAAAAAAAAAGTGGTAAAAATCCGCTGGGCGGTCGTTTACTTGGTGCTTGTCTATCTTTCACCAGCAGCGGGTGAATGGGACTTGCATGACGAGGTAACCGATATGATTTGTTTGCGCTGGTCGGTCATTTGCTTGGTGTAAGTCTATCCCACTAGCAGCGGGTGGAGGGGACTTGACACGTCTAATTGGCAAAACAAGTGAATTACAATTCTAGAAAAAGGGTACCTAATGTACTTCGAGAGCGAAGTACTTGTCAGTATGGCCGTGATAGATTATACTAATTATAGATATTGTTATTATTATCATAAGTATTCCCAACGGATATCCACCTTCAATGTCGTTGATATTTTAAATGACGGTAGATGGAAACGTCAAAGTTATTTGTTCACGACTATAAAAGGGGGAGCTCTGAGTGGCAGGGAGGATTCTTGTTCGAGACGTTGACCATAACGGAGCTCCGGCCTCTATTAGTATTAGTGACGTTATTATGTGGAATAGATCGACCAGATGTCACGTAAGTTAATTGATATTATTATATAGATTATTGCTGATAACTATGGTGTTCTGTATATGTTATAATATGGCCAATATTGCTAATATTAGAAATGTGTGGCAATATAAGGAATTGTTGATAGAATACTTTAATATTGTTTCCGTGGAGTTTCTTGTCCTTCTTCTCCACGAGGACCTAGATTTGGAACGGACGACTAGCTTTCTGATTACTTACTGACAAGCCTTGATTGAATAAATGTTTGGTCTTGTCTTTCTGTGCTTTATTTATAGAATCCTTTCCCTAAATACCATATTCATAGGTATTACACATATTAAATTACTATTGGGGTAATATATACATATACTTAAAGATAGATTATACTTTATTCCGCTAACACACTCATCGTTCCAACTCGTAGGAGGCCTTCTAACTCTACGTCCAGGGGGCCTAAAAAAGCCACTTTGGCAAAGTCATAAAAGGATAACATTATGGTCTTATCGTTAAAAGTGGTCTTTTAAACAAAAAAACAAAAGACAAACAAATTGGTGATGACGACCCTTATTGATAACAAAAAAGTAGAACACTATTGCGATAATCTAATAAAATCTGAAATCCCGTACCAAACTATTAAAAAAAATACAATAATTATCGTCTAGTTTTCATCATGTCGTCACAAAACTGACGTCTATTACAGAACCCTAAAAATCTCTCAGAATATAGACGTAAGTCTGTGTTCTGTCATTCATTTAAGTATCTCTAATCAATAATGTTGATTATTATGTATGTATGTTATTTAAGTATGCATGTGTAGTTCATTATGCATGTATATGTTTAGGTAATGCTCTGTCTAATGGTTTGGTTGTGCGAGAAGGTTGGTTGTAGTAGAGAAGAAACAGAGAATCAATTTGGCGCGGTCATTAGAAACAATTACATTACAAGCACATTAAAATATTGGCAATTTAATCTACGCACTCTGTTCAGCCAAAAACGCAATATCAAATCCGCCGCTAAGACGACCCACTGCACTGACCTCATTTTCAAACACTATAACGTTCAAGCTCAGGCGTTCCTTAGCTAATTATTATAGTTTTCTACAGACAGTTTCTTATCAATTGGTTGTTAAATAGGAAGTAAAAAACTAATAAAATTTTAGCTGTACCAAAGTAGTGAAATATGTCAATTTTATTCGTACTTCATCATTTAATCGTTCAACACAATCATATATAGCACATGATCCCTCAGCACAGTTTTACACTTAATATTATGAACGTTTTGACGGTTGAAACACCAATGCCGTCCGTAATTTCATTCATAAGATTATGACGTTTAGTCAATTATCTAATCTAAAAATCTAATCTAACTGATATCAAACTAGCTACCATTTAATATTAATAAACGAAATCATAAAAGAATAAAATTGAATAAGTAAATATTGTTTTATAGGAGATTTTTTACATGCATTCTTTTCAAATTCCATTTGTGTTTACGATACTGAACATAATAGTAATACGTTTTGGCTTCAAATGACATTGAAATCCATTTACACTGACCAGAAATCTTACCAACATGATCTTATATCCCAAACATAATACACTTATCCTACTGCACAATCTCCACTACACAAGTTCACCAAGAAACCAGTTCGATCGCGGAAGAGAGCTTTCAAAGATTAATTACTCTAATCAAAGATTAGTTAGGTCATATGCTAAGATCGAATAATGGTAGTGATGACCGTGTCACAGATCTAAATATCGGTGTATTTAAATAAAATGGCGACAAGACATTAATAAAGGCAAGTTTAGTCTTTTTTTAAGTCAGTTTGATATGGTTTTGTAAAGATGTAGGTACATAGAATTTTTTAGAAAGGTGAGGAATTTTTAAGCTGATTATTTTTTGCTATTATACAAGTGTAATTGATGTTTGATGATGGAGATATTTTTTTTAATGAATCATTGGTTAGGTGGTCTGTGGAGGAATGAGTAAGTCGACCGAGTTTTTACATTGGTAGATCTACTTATTTTTTTTATTTGAAATGGGTTTGCTCTTGACTCTAGTCTAGGTCAGAGGTGACAGAGACAAAATCTTTGATGGAGTTATTATTAGAGCTTACTTATTTTTTCTCTGGTGTTGGCGCCAGGTATAAAAGGTGGCAGGGACATTAACGCGCAAACTGTAACCTGCACATGATTCTAAACACACTAAAGTAAGAATTTTTTGCAAAAAAAAATTGCTGTTCCATACATTTTGACCACTTTTCTATGAAACAGCAGATTCTTTTTTTGATAACCGACGACAAAGAGAAGCCCGAAAGTCTGACAACCAGACTTAACAAGGGGTATTACGATACCCCTTGTTAAGTCTGGTTGTCAGACTGGACCTGGACTCACCCAGTAACTGGGTTGTGGATGTCAGATAGGCAGTCGATCCATTTAAAATACTGGTATTCAGCTGCATCTGGTTAGACTGGAAGCCGACCCTACTATAATTGGAAAAAGGTCTGGCAGATGATGATGATGATATTGATCCCATAAAACGAAAAAGAAAAATTTATCAACTGTCTCATACAAAACTTCACTACCCACTCGACCCAAATGTATGGGCCTGCTGATTTTTTCTTGGCGATTACGATATTAATCCCATAGAGAAAGTTGTTCAGGCTGATGGTCTGTACCACACCCTTTTCGCCCACACCTTTCTGTTACACTTTGTATATGCATTATCAATGTATCTACATTACAGACTAAAGATTTGATAGATACACAAAATAACCATTTCTAAAGCGTTCTATTACACTCAATTAAGAATAGCCACTATATTTACCAAGATCGTAACATCTCAACTGCTGAGGTCATAGCTTCATGTTGTTTGTTTGACCTCTGTGTCGTAATATCACGGTTTTCCTAAGGTAGCTACAACTTTATCTCAGGCATTTAGTAAAATCTGTGTACATTATGAGCACACCTGTGGAAGATGAAGGTACAGTTAGCGACAAAATTAGCACTGCAGTTTTTGAGTTCTTTATTATTGAGCTAATTATTAATTAAAACACTGAACAGGATTCTGTATAAATCTTGACGTGAAAACTAAGGTGAAGTGAGCTGTTATTCCACATAATGCTAGGTATTGTCAGTATTAAAAGCTCACTTACCTTCAGAGTTACTTTCCAATTTATAATATTAGTATGGATGTGTGCTTGTGTAGCCAAGTAAGTACGTTTCAAACGTAATTTTATTATTTTAATCAAGTTTAATCATCAATTTAACAATAACCAAAACAATGACGTGTATCTTTGTTAAATTTAGGGTAGATTTTTCAACGCAAAATCGCAAATCACGCAAAATCTGTCCAATTTTTTTAACGCAAAATCGCAAATCACGCAAAATCTGTCAGATTGACCTCTTTCTCGAAGTTGGACCTACCTTATTTTATGTGCGTCTGGTACGCTTTTACGCTAAAACTCTTGATCGGCTTTTGATTTAGTTTAGCACATGGATAGACCATGGCCTGGATAAGAACACAGGATACTTTTTATCCTGATAATCCCACGGGATCGAGTCTTATGCGGGGCGCAGCTAGTAAATAATAGAAAGTGGAAGGAAGTTCATTCTAACGACTTTTTAGGCTTCCGTACGTCAAAAGGAAAAAAAATGGAACCCTTATAGGATCACTTTGTTGTCTGTCTGTCTCTCTTTCTGTCAAGACCCGTTATCTCGGGAACGCGTGGAGGTATCTAGTTGAAATTAAAACCATATACTCAGGTCTACAGTCACTTGAAGCTGTGAAAAAATAAAACTTCTAAGTTAACGTAAAAAAAGATACGGCCATTTATACCGCAAAAAACGTATATTTCAACACTCATAAGGGAATCAAAATTTATAGGGTACTTTACGTTGACCTAGAATCATGAAATTTGGCAAGAAGAAATGTCATGTAGCACAAGTAAAGGTAAAAAATCCATAAATCATAAATTTGTATTTACTTACCTGCAAATTTGTACAGAACCCTCGGTGCGCGAGACAAACTCGCACTTGACCGATTATAATTAATAGAATTGGTTTTGATGTGTGAATTTTAAAAGGTTCTATATCTCTGTCATCTCCACTCGCTGAAAAAACATGTCACTCTTTCCCAGGCCCTCTATTCAAGTTTTTGCCACGACTTATAAAGTTTTTATTTATTAATAATTACATAACAGCATTGCATTGATGATAAAAACAATAAACAACAAGTAAAAACACAGGTTGTGTGGAGTCAAGTCGTGCTCGCTCCGTGCCCTTTGTTGATCGCCGCTCCTGTGCTACGAACGCAGGGGTTTACAACGTTTTTTATGAGAGGAATATCGTCACGTACGGAGGAGAGCTAGGTACCCACTAGCGCAATTACTATTACACAATAAACTTGAAATATTGGTGTTATTTACTATAAGCGTAACAAGATTATATATCAGACGTCACATTGCCGAAAGAAATGTTTTGTCATTGTCAACAAACTGTTCAGAAGCTTGACAAATACTGATTACTGTTGTACTCTGTAATGTTTGCGAAACAAACAACAAATTTAGATCATAATAAAGTAATAAAAACTAGTCAATAATCTAGTTATTTTTAAACAGCATAATCAAATCAAGCACTAACTAATTTGACAAGTTAACTGCAATACGAATTATGGGTAATTCAAAGTTAATTTCAAACAAACGTCTTCAGTACAATACTTGAAATATAGAAGTTGTTAAGGGGGCCTGGTGACCTGACTCACAGGTCATTAGTTTAGGCGCCTGTCTTCCACAAATTAAGTATAAAAATGTATCTTAAGACTAGTTTAACTTTAAGCTGTAATTTGTGGTAAGAAAATAAATCTATCCTATTCTATTCTATTCTTGGGTAAGTAGGATGATACTTAAGTCACACGTATTTTAATTGCAAAAAAACACCGACAAAAGATCAAAAAAAGACATGGCCATCCTTCTTGAATATTTATTTTAATTTCTTTCGCTTACAAACGTAAAAATGTTGCTAACCCCCGCTGCGCCTGCGCACGCTCGCTGCCGACTTAATTTTCGCCGGCACTGAGCAACCGATATTGATGCAAGCACGCAATGCTACAACACCATGCTTCTTTCTATCTTTAGCTTAAAGCTTGGCAAGCCTGTTTATTTGTTTAGGTAGAAACATTGGGCATAATAGGTATCATTTCGAAGATGGCTTCTGTCATAACTTATATTATTTATTAATTTATAAGCAACTTATTCAAGTTTACACCACGCATACAACTTACCAGTGAATTCATGTAAACAAAAACTAAAAATAAAGGTGTTATAAATCTATACAAAATTGGATAAAAAAAATATGATGAAATTAGACAATACTATTATAAGAACAATTGTTTTTCAGTAGGTTCATGAATGCTTTAGCAAATCTTTAGGTCTTTGTTTAAATGAAACGAGTTAATTTTGCCACTTGTAGAGTAGAAGTTATCTACGTGAGATATTTTTTTATTTATGAAAACATTGGTCACCAAGGATCTTGGACAGAGCAGAGTGTTGCTGAAAAAATGTATTACTGAAAAAGTGGCCTTTCTATTAATCCATAATTATCTGTTCGTGGGACTTCCTGCGGGGTAATTGTATGACGTGTATGGCTTTCATTTTGAGAGTTCAATAACATTTATTGCGTTATTTACGTTGTTAACGAAACAAACTATTCGAAGATATGAAGGAATATATCCTTCAAAATGATTCAGATTGTGATATGAAACACACTATCTGTTTCGCAATTGTGATGCGGGATTGACGTACCAATAGATCAGTAGGTGATTTCTTGTTAGTCAAACCGTCAAGCTTACAATTTATGTACCCATTCTAGAAAATTAAATAAATATATTGAATTTCTAATTTACAGAAAATTTAACCAAATCTTCACCAGAATCAAATTCACATTTTTGCTCATACATCCGTACTCCCGTTTCTAAGCCTCACCCAGTGACGTCACCGGTCATATCACACGTTCTCATCGGCTACTGCTTGTTAGCGCTATCTGATGGGGGAAGCTCATCAATTTCGTTCATGATTTGCAACCGAAAAATGACGGTAAACGTACTGTCGCGGACGGGCGCCCTTTTTGAAGATATTCTTTTTTGGGTGGGATTTTGGTTTGGCTAGGGTATATTTGGAGGTTTCTGATCTCCGGTCATGGTATAGACAATTTAATTTTTTTTTTCATAGTATGTCTTACAATAGGCTGTGCAATTTGCTAAGTAATGTGTATTTATTTTATTTCTTATTGTGTTATTTATATCTCGTTGTATACTGCACCCGTTTGACGTCATCACGTCAACCCCGGCTGTCACTGAAAACTAGCGCTGGGGCTCTGTTTCGCATAGGGTCGTAGCATTATGCTGAGCGATGGCCGTTTTGTATGGACGCATCTTTTCCCCCTACTTGTTATTTTTTGTATTTGTAAATATCTTGGTCATGTTTGCCGCAGATAAACGTATTTTCTTTCTTTTCCATTTCGTTTCAATTTTTCTGTCAACCCAGAGCTTTTCCTGTCACTTTCTAAAATGCCCTAACACGCCTCATGAACCCTAATGGAATTTTCCGTTAAGGTTCATGAGGCGTCCTTTCTTCAGAGTATCTATTAGTAAGCAACTATTATGTGCTATTGTGCATCGCAGGGGGATTAAAGAAGTTAGAAACTCAAGTTGGTAGGGCACCCGTACATACATGATACATTTCCTGATGATACATTTCCTTCCTGAGAACTGCTATTTCGCTCCATGGTAGTTCTCCGGAAACTCGAAGGAAACGTCTTTTCCAGAAAGAATGTATATTCAACCTGTTTTGCACACCAATTTTTTCAATAAGTTTATTAAAAAAAAACGCTATTACACCCACTGTCATCGGCAGTACAGGAGATGACTGATTGCAATCAATACAGGACCCCGACGATATTTGGGCGCAGGGCAGATCAATGATAAAATACTTTTATGATTCGGCAGATTTTCTCAACTTACTGATTAAGGCTGCCTCGGATGCCAAAATGATTATCATCGTTGTTGCAGTTTTAAAATCGATTGACTGTAGGTACTTAAATATGTCTTTTGTGGTAGGTAGGTACCTACTCTGCAGTGAAGATAAAATATTAAAACGGTAAACGGCAACGCTTGCCTGCTAAACACGCATCATCTGTTATCTGTCTAGCATTTTCCCAACTATTTTTGGGGTCGGCTTCCAGACTAACCGCATGCAGCTAAATACTAGTTTACGAGTTATAACAATAGATATACTCCTTGGTAAGGCTTTATGCCCGAGTTTCGGGCTTCTAAAGACCCGTAACGACTGTCAAAGATCAACGAATGGCAACCGGGACTAACAACTTAACGTGCTTTCCTAGAAGCGGAGGGATCTCTGTATATAAAGATGGTCACCCATCCACGGACCGACCGTATCAGGCGTAGCTTAACCTGATTGATGGACCCGTGTGGCTGTTATTACTTAGCCACGAGCCCCTTCTAGCCCACCAGCTTATCACTGCTGCTCCGTAAATGCAACCTATTCACAGAACGGTTTTCTACATTAGGGCATTTTTTCAATATTTCTTTGTTAGTACAGATGTTCTATGTCACGAAGTCCGTTTGGCTATGAATGTTGTCAAGCGTGCACATGCACATTGTGATCAACAGAGACTCAACAATGGGTGAAGTGATACGGTACACATTCGCGGAAATAGCCTCATGTGACGGCAGCAAGGGGCAGCCGCTGTGGGAGCGCGCTTGTCGGAATACGTCACTACTACAATCAAAGCCGAACGGACTTCGTGAAATAGAATATCTGTAGCAAAGATCCATTTCTCCTTGCCTTCCTACTTACCTACCTACTCAGTACGACTTGAATGATCCATTGTTTATTCAGCTCTATAAATATCACATAAACCAAAAAGGTCTATTTCTACATAAAAAACGCAACGTCTGTCTAGCTAACTTTATTATGCCAGCATCAACATAGACTCCGAAAAAGAAAAAAAACCTTCCCACTCCTCTTTATTAAATAAAACCTATGTGTGAAAATCTTCAAACTTACTCAGGTCATATTGCAGGTATATTATCTAATCTTTGTCTAAACTGTAACTTTATTAATGCTCATTACACAACTAATTCCTGCACGTACCGCTTCTTAAACTCCTAGAGAATACACTTTATTTTTCTAAACTTTTATGTCTACCCGTGGACGGTTCTGGGATATATTATTCTAAAATTGTTTTTGTTAAATTAGTTGTAAGATCTTACAATGTGACTGTTTGCTGTTCTTTTAAATATTTTTCAAAGTTCATTTTTAAACACAGCACAGATTCGCGCCACATCACATTCAAAACGTTCCATTTCGCCACTACACATTACAGAAATAAGTTCAAAACCTTACGTCACTTAACATAAAACGGTCGCGAAGGCATTTCCCTCACAAAACAAGTTCTTAGTCACGTACAAATTAATCTTATAAGGAGTAAAGCGGCCGGGCGATCCAGATTCGTACAAATTGACATAAACGGTACAAAAAGCAAATCATATGCCAATTAGCAGATTAATTGTTTAATTAATTGTGTCCGGCGGCATTGTCCGGTTTGTTTTTTGGACGAGAGCAAAATTTTCTTTTTATTACGTGTTGAGTTTGCACTGGTTTTTGAGAGCGAGGTGCAGAGTATTGTAATTGTTTAAAATCTTTGGTCTTATGTAATATTTTTTGGTGCTAATTTTGTTCACTCGGTTTTTAAACACTTATGTATGTACCTTCTTCGACATATCTTCACGCCTATATTCCCCGAGGGTCAGACAGAGGTGTTCCTATTTAGTTCACCCACATTTTGCCATTTATCTTTAAGTTCCATCATAGACTCAAATGCAGACGCCGAGCTGCTACTGAGATATTTCTGATGGAAAAACCGATGAAACGAACCGAAACGATCGAATGATTACGACCATCAGATTTTTATTAAAATTTTAAGTTAGGTCCTGACAAAAGACTTCGTAACTTTCATTAAAAAAACTTATTGACCTGTAAAATGGTAATTTCTTTTAAAGACCAAGAAAAAGTTAATGTCAGTCAAATCATCTTATGCTCATCCTATGAGATGTCCCATCAGTACCTGAAACGTCTCCGGACACAAGTGGAAAGACGTAACTCCAACCTGGTAACGTACCTCCGGAATGGCACTGGGGTGTGGATGTGGAGCTACATCGCAAACCATGCTCTACCTCCTATCCTGCCCTCTGTATCAAAAAACATGGAGTCCAAGTGTCCTCTGTTCTGCTCTGTGTTTTGGCCCAACAAGATCTAAACTACAGTTGTGCCGAAGAAGAACATAAAAAAAAATAATACATAACGCAAATATGCACCCAATTTTTTCTCCAACATGAATATCAAACAAGTTTTCCAATACTTACATTCTCCCAAGACCGATTGGCTGAGGGCAAAATACAGTAATAAAATACTATGAAATACTACAACAATAAGTCAACTTGGGTTACGCGCAACACATAAATACAAGGTTTACTGACAAACTTCCTACATTTTCTAGGATTATTCAACTTTATATTATAAATCTGGACCGAACTGAATTATCGTGAGAGCAGGTCTTATAATCTGTGCGAGTATAGATTATTTCGTATTAAGAGATGTATTATGTGACAAATAAATTGTGATGTACTAGCCCATAATACAAACACAGACGTGAACAGGGCGCGTACTATGCTCATCTGTGGTTATACTACGAAAATCACCCTTATCGCTACGACATAAAGACGCTGTCAATTTCAAATGAATACCACATTAATGTGTTGACTGTACTTTAATGAAGCGTCCAATAAGTAGGTTGATTTTTAGGCGTTGTAATATTTAATGGTAAATTCTAGTAATCATAAGATTCCTACATCTCGATGACAGTAGCAGATGACAGAAAATTAAATTCATTTTTGCGCTTTTTTGCGATGAACAAGATTTTTTTGCGTCTTGTTTCCTAGTTTCGTTATCTACAAAAAATAACTTTATTTGAGGATTCTGAAAGTATACCATTTTTTTTCATTACACAAAGCATATGGTGAAGTCAAGTACCTCTTTAAAAAATCCCCATACCCAAACCAAATGATGCCGCAAAATTTAACTTTTACTCCAAATACATTCACGGAACCCGCGACAAACTAGTTATTCTCTTATAATAAAGTCCGCCAAAAATATCCAATTAAAACAAGACAAATTGCTGTCGCGAAAAAATACCTTAAAACCAAAAACGTTGAACCGATGGTTTCTGTTGAAATGCTTATTAATTTTCATGAGGTTCCGTGCTCCAATTTTTTTGTCTGGACGAAACAGGCAGCCCACTGTGCAGTTCAATCCTCGTAAACTTTTATGATGCAGTCAGTCAGCGCTAAACGTGCGCGGGAGGGATAAGTTATGATAGGTATTCGCACAGTGTTCCGCTTGCTTTATAGTTATGGCTAAAAATTGGGGTAGTGAAAATAATATGTTGCAAAAATTTTCTGTAAAAGGTTTAGCAATTTATAACGTCATGTTTACCTAATTGCAGTGATGTGATTGATTTCAAAACACAATACTAAATATATTGAGTTTAACATTGAGAGTCTTAATAAAACAACAAAACGGTTTAAAACAAAATTAAACGTACACAAAATAAAACTCCCAATACTTTAACTGCACAAAATAATACCGGCTGAACCATAATACTACGCGGCATCACACGATCTCATAACCAGAACCGGACCAAGTACAAATTCAACCAACATAAAACAAAAAAATGAATTATCAATTATAACAAAATACCGTTACGAAGCGACAAGCGGGACGCGTTAAAAAACCTCGTCGATTTCAATTTCTCATCTTCAGTTCCAAATTTAAAAAAAAACCAACCATTTTTCCCGAAATTAAGGTGAAACACGAAAACCAGAAGAGAGCCGTCGCCATTTTCGGCAGCCGTTCGGGCGGTCGGTATAAATGATTCGAAATTGTTTCCGTAAGCACGGTAGAGGGCAAAAACCACGTGTCGGAGCAATAAATCATTCGATGGCGACTCGAGTTTACTCGAATAAATGAACGATTCGATTGCCGATGCGACGATTACATGTTGTGTTTATAGAGAGAGTTGTAAGGAAGAATGTCGTCGGCGACTTTTTGTGTTAAATCGCTTTTGAAAGCTTAATTTTTTTTTGTTGTTAAATAAAGGGCTTGCCGCGTTTTGTGAAAAATTTAACGGAGTTTTAAACTATTGGGGTGGGCTTGGGAAATGGATCATGGATTTAATACTCATTTAGGATTCTTAGTTTATTGGATCCTGTAGATTTTTGAGGTGACCCAATTTATTTGACTCCCAGCTACTTTTGTAGGTGTATGCTAGACACTTAACACTTTGCGGTACACTGAACGCCCCTCAACTTAATAACAATAAACACCTTTGTGCCTCGTTCAGTGTCCTTCAATGACACATGGAAATTATTTTACAAGACTAGGATGTAAAATTATTTTTGAAAGCTTTGGAAAATTTTGTAAAACCTTTTGGACTGCTATACTGATGCGTGGCACAAATAGGAGTTAGTTTTCATTTAGACAATTGTAGTTTAATACTTAGTAAAAAAGTTGTTACTTATTTCTTAGGCATGTTAAGTAATAGGGTTGTGGAGGTCAGATAGGCAGTTGCTCCATGTAAAATACTAGTATTCAGCTGCAGAGGGGCCCGTGGCTAAATAATAATAGCCGCACAAGTCAATCGATCAGGTTAAGCTACGCTTGCTGCGGTTGGTCTGTGGATGGGTGATCTTTACATACCGTGACCCCTCCGTGCCTCGGAAAGTACGTTAAGCCGTTGGTCCTGGCTGTCATTCGTGGATCTTTGATAGTCGTTACGGGTAGTCAGAAGCCCGAAAGTCTGACAACCAGTCTTACCAAGTGGTATCGTATTACCTAGCTGTCGCTGAAAACCAGCGCTGGGGCAGTCTCGTATAGGGTGTCAGCATTATGCTGAGCGATGGCCGTTTTGCGTAGATGTGATGCATACTTTCTCCCAAATTGTTATTTTGTTTGTTTATTTTTATTTTTATGCGTCATGTTTGCCGCAAATAAACGTATTTTCTTTCTTTCTTTCTTAGTAACTGGGTTGTGGAGGTCAGATAGGCAGTCGCTCCATGTAAAATACTGGTATTCAGCTGCATCCGGTTAGACTGGAAGCCGACCCCAACATAGTTGGGAAAAGGCTAAGCAGATGGAATTATGTTAAGTAATAACACTCAATGTGTTTATCGTATTTCTATTGATAAGTATTGATTATTAACTCGTGTCAGTCGTGAATATAATATAACTAATTATGAATCAGGTGGAACCCAGTCAACCTTTGTTAATATATCCCATAAATATTTACCACAATTACCATAATATGAGATATTTATGGTAACCATAATGTATGGTAATTATGTATTTGTATATATTTTATATGTCTACATATAAATAATTCCCGTGTCATCGATTTTAAGCTGTTTTTTTGTAGTTTTTATAACAATAAGCAAACTTTCCTATAAACATGTTTTTTTTTTAGGCTAAGTCTTATTTATTAAGCACCTTTTGAGTAGTAATAAAAATAGTGTGTTTCGTAAATTTTTTACAATGGCGGCCTTTTTGTCTAGACGATAGAAAATATTTGCACAAATATGTCCTTTATATCAATAGATAGCATAGAGCTTAACATTTTTCATTCAAAGACACCTCTTCTATTGTTGAGAAAAAACTGTCATGTCGAAATATTTCGCAATAAATAATACAAAGTAGGTGCCTATATAAAATGATACGAAATGTTGCTTTTATTAAGTTTAATTTATTCCGCACAATTTATTCATAAACAACTATCGCATTTTATTCAGAATGTGTCCAATATTATCACTTGCTAAACCAATTGAGATAAACCAAACAAAAAGGGATCATGCCAAAAAAAAAACGAAAAAAGAAGTATCGGCCAACATATCACATATCGGACAGTACGAACCGTTCTCCTTACTATAAATGGTGACATCCCAAAAAGTACAGCTCGTAAATAACAAATGTATTCGCATAAACGGTCCAAGATGCACCGGTTGCGCTAAAAAAAGTGCGTCAGTAATTAAAGTGGTAGTCCCACGGAACACTGCTTCATACTTCGAATGTTTCGGCCCCCGACAACCGAAATTCGCCGCATTGTACTCTTAACAAAATTGAGCCATAAATATTCTACACGTAATTTTCGATTGTGAAATTTTGGCCAGAATATCTGCATATCGAAACACTGCACACTGGGATGTCAGGTTAAAGGTTTGTAGTTTGGACAGTGTGTCACCGAGTGCATTGTGTGCGTACTGCAAGTGGGTTGGCAGAATGCAATATTTTGCTAACACATTTTATCTGTTTTGAGTGCAAAGTCAATATTGTTTTGAGAGTAAAACAATTAAGTGCTCATTTTTGCAATGAGTCAATAAATATGACCTGCATCGTCACTATGCATCGTTGCATCGCTCATCGCATTGGTGCATGAGATCAGTCATGGTATCCCAAAGGTAACGGGCTACCATTGCTCTCGTGGGTTGTTGTAGGTAGTGGGTTCGAACCCATGCAGGCGCTTTCCTTTAGTAAATCGTTTCATCACCACGAACTCAAAATGGTGAAGGAAAACATCGTGAGGAAACCGCATCGATTCAAATTTTTGGTTCTAGGTCATGCACATAGAACCAAAAATTCATAGAAATGTGACATCGACCAACCCACACTGGGCCTGCGTGTTGATTTAAGGCCCATTCACTCTCACAGAGAGGAGTCCTGTATCTGGGGCACAGGCCTCCTCTCCAGCACAAGTAGCCTATAATGTGAACTGCTGGGAGCAGTGGGAATATTATAGGTGATTATGCTTATGCCTTACATGGGCGGAGAGTAATGGGTAGCTCACCATCCGATCAGGACCAGGCCCGTGCCGAACGGCGCGTACGTGTTCCACGCGCGCCTCAAAGAGAGGTCAGCATCAATTGAAGGGGCCCGTCAGGGCCGAAGCCTGCCGGGTCAGCGGGATTTTCCGAAAGGATTACCGCTGGCCCGGAACATAAAGGGCTAAGGAAGGAACACGGGTGGGTTTTAGTCAGTAAGAGTCTGACACTCCCTTCCGCTCCACCCAGAGCGGGAGGGGTCATTTGATGATTTCCCATCCTGAAAAAAAAAAGTGGAATTGAAATTTGCATTCCATGGTAGGTTATTAGTTTTAGACTATTGGTTTGTCAAATAAATAAACATAATTCGATTCGACTACTTGGCACTATTCCATCTTTGCTTTTGGCACAGGTCCAAACCAAACTATTTTTCTCAAACGAGCTTGAAATTCGAGCATTATTTTGACTACCTTCTTCGAGATCAATCGAGAATGCTGTACTAGTCAAAAACATGCGAGCAGCAGCCGGCAATGTTAGTATGACAATCCATATCTGTCGTGTTTACCGGCCGAATAAACTACTATGTTTTATAGGTTATGTACCTACTGATAAATGCGCGCACTGACTGGACAGATCCACTCAATCTGTGTAGTTCTTTCCTCAAAAAACCATTTCAGACACCAATCTACATGGTCTTCACCTGATCTGACCAAGTGTTTGTACAAACCTACTTACATAAATTATTTATTATTTTATGAAAACTAAAAAATCTGGAATCTTGTAATTTAAAAATGGAACGAACTTTTTACTTCGCAATATGGTAACCAAGGAGGTAACTTATAAAAGATTTTATTTAAATTTCGAACTGAATTGCAAATAGAGCTGTTTAAAGTAAAAAAGAAACAAATGAACATAAATTGGCGCGTATCATATAAAATTGTTGTTGTTCATCATTGATGCTGGAATTTATAATATTACTAGCAGCGCCCCGCGGTTTCACCCACGTAAGTTTCGATCCAGTGGGAATATCGAGATAAAAAGTAACCTATATGGTAATTCAGGAAATGTTCTATCTATGTGCCAATTTTCATCCAAATCTGTTCGACGGTTTACGCATGATTGTGTAACAAACGTCCAAACATCTTTACAAACTTTCACATTTATGATATTAGTAGGATGGATTTACTTAGATTGAATTTCTGCGCATTATTTGGAAAAAGTAATATACAAACCTTAGCCGTAACCAGGTATAGATGGACTCACGTATGTGTGCCTCGGCTTCGACTTGGCCCACATTTTCATGTTCGTCCATCAATGCCTCTTTTGCAGGCCGTTGCCCACAATCAGCCTATAATGTTCCCACTGCTGGGACACAGGCCTCCTCCCTTCAAACTCAAACTAAAAGCATTTATTTCAATTAGAAGAAAAGAAAGAAAGAAAAATTGTTTAACCCACCACAAAACCATTACACCACCACCAGCACCACCACCACCACCACCACAACCACCACCACCAACACCACCACCACAACCACCACCACCACCACCACCATCATTAAACCATTTACAGGCACTTTTGAATTGTCAAGAAGTCGGTCAGTCAGAAAATATGAAGCTAGTTGCCCATTCCAAAGTGTAGGTACCTATGGAGAAGAACGGGCAAGAAACTCCATGGACACTCTTTTAAATTATATTTTTACAATTTTACCTTCGAGAGGTAGTCGGCTGTAATCTAGCACGCGGGTCCAATGCGGGTTGGTAGAAGTAACAGGTCTTCGAAGTTTTGGTTCTTGGTCTTTTAAGAGGAACCGGGACCATTCCTATGTGCTGGTTTTAGTGACGTCCCACACTACCCGACCTCCCACCCCGGAGGTCGGGTGCCATTTGAAAATTTAACCCAGGCAAAAAAAAAAGTACTTGCCGGTTTCAACTTTTCTAATTTACAAAAAGTAAAGTGCCTGCCTGGATTCAAACCCACGACCTACATACACCTCGACAGTCAACGCCATTATCTCTGCACCACCAATGCTCGTCAGGCCGCTGCAGTAATCGACTATTCCTGCCTTTAACTTTTATAAACCCAACTATTAACATTAGAAGATAACTAATAACTTTGAAATATTACTACAATCATGTCCAACTCATACAATAAACATTAAAAATTAACTAATTTGTCTAACTTAGAAACGATTAGCGGTTCCTTTAAAGCAAACTGGTCAAACATCATTGTAACACATTATGTATGAAATAATTGAGCAGATAATAAATTGGTAGGTGCTAACATACAAAAGTAAGTTTTATTTCCATGTATCGTGTATTTGTATTTTTTTACACAGATGATGAATTATATTATTGTTACCAAAACGTACTTGTTTTATTTTCTCTTTTTTAATATTCTATGTTCTTTTTATTTAGGGTTCCGTACCCAAAGGGTAAAAACGGGACCCTATTACTAAGACCACTGTCCGTTTGCCTGTCTGTCTGTCTGTCACCAGGCTGTATCTCATGAACCGTGATAGCTAGACAGTTGAAATTTACACAGATGATCTATTTCTGTTGCCGTTATAACAACAAATACTAAAAATAGAATAAAATAAATATTTAAGAGGGGTTCTCTTACAACAAACGTGCTTTTTTCGGCGTTTTTGCCTTGTGGTACGGAACCCTTCGTGTGCGAATCCGACTCGCACTTGGCCCGTTTTTTTGTTTGTCTTTAAGGCGCCGAGAAAAGGTTTTATTTTCTAAAATATTTATTCCTTTTAAATTAGCTATGAAAATCACAAAAAACCCACCTTTATAAAAAAATCTGTCGATAGCATCTAGCAATCTTTATCAGTCTATCTAAAAATCTAGGTCACTCTCTCCTCAATTCTTCCAAACTACAGTAATTAAAGAACACAAAAGCCTTAAACGACCAGTATTAGTATGTAAATATCTCAATTTGAAGCTATCAATTAGTTAGGAGGCGTGCGCTGGCGCAGCCCGGGGGCGCTAACATCGCGCCGTGACTACTGTTCTTGTTAATACCCCGTCGTGGGAACCGGAGTAGAGCAGTAGCTGCTCTGTGAAAGTTTAGCGATAAATTGTTTGTTAGGAAATTGTAGCAGAGCTGGCTAGTTGATAGTAAGAAAAATACCTTATACATTTTACATTGTAGAGGTAAAAATATCAAGAATCAACTTAATTTTGTAATTGATTTTAGTTTAATTAATATTTTTGAGATAATATAATTACGATAAATAAAGCCCTTGGTCACGTGATATTGAATGCAAATCAGAGGTTCACAGTCTAGAGGCCAATTCCCTTAATTAAAAACCTTCAAAATCTAGTCGCCACCTCATCTCAGCGACAGTCAATGTCAAAAACTTGTCAAAAATGTAGGGAAAATAAAGGTACTTTTGACAGATTGAGACAGATTAGCGGTGCTAATATTCTGTTAAAATCTCACCGTGAAAACTTAGGTGAAGTGAGCGTGGAGTGAGCTGTCAATAGTGTCAAAACAACAATTCCTAGCAAAAACAAACTCACTTCACCTAAGTTTTCACGGTGAAATTTTTACAGAATCGACCAGCTACTGTGAACTTTCTTGAAATTACGAGAATAGCCCCTCTGATCTCAGCTGATTTTTATATAATATGACGTGTAATCCGATATCTTGTTTACAGAATAAACAATTTCATTTCATTTCAGTATAATCTTATTAGAACTTACAGTATTTGTACACACATGCTATGTGAACCTGGTCTAATACAAAATGACCCATCGGACCATAGCGTGTCTAGGGGCAATTGCGATGGCAACAGGAATAGCTATCAGCTTCCACTTAATGGGATATATGTGGGAATTCGTTTGGGTAGTCGAGAGGAATTATGTCGCCTGTGTAAGTTCTAATTTAGTGAGTAAAAGTCTTCGCTTTTTAAGCTGCTTGGGAGAATTTGGTGTGAGAGATAAGGATGCCAATTGTATGTTCTTTTTGTCATATCGTCTGCCTCAAAAAGGTGTATGAATTCATTTGAATGTAGTAAGACTCGTGGTTAAATGAAAATAGCAGCATGGGTTGATCGAAAGCTGCGCTTGCCGTGGTCGATTCATGGTTGGGTGACTATCCATTACACATCGAGACCACTGAGAATTTAAGCCATGTTCGGGTAGTAAGAGTAACGGTGACGCAATGGTATCGGCCCCAACAGTGGGTCGTGGATTCGAGACCCAAGCAGGCGCTTTACTTTGTGTGAATTATGTCATCACCACTGCTCTCCAGACGGTGAAGGAAAACATTGTGAGGAAACCGGCATTTTCTAGAACCAACATTTTGAAGACATGTGGACATCCACCACATATATTTGCATATCTTACCTACTCTTTGGGTAAAAAATAACCTACACACACACAATCACAATATAGGTACAATATTCTGTCCTTTGCATAAAGAACATTGATCATGAACAACATTGCGTATTTGAATTTAAGCCAGTTTTAAGTAACCAGTGATCTTTCATCCTAACTCACAGTTATTCAATTATATATTTTTGTTTACGTTATCTTCCATGTTACAAGTGCATATTTGTATAACTTACTATGTGGGTAAAAAAAAAACCCACACAAAGTCACAATATTATTTCCACTGCGTAAAAAATCCTACAATGCATCGATACCTACTCAATAAACCTGATAACATAATAAAATAATAAGAATTGACAATCTCCGTCCATGGCGGTGTAAATGTCAAAAAAGTAAGAATAAAAATGAAATTATGAACATTCAGCGTATAATTTTGGATGAGTTTACGACTTTTTGAGTGTTAATAAAGATAAGGTAATAATGCGACTGTAAAACTAAACGTTTATGATGGATATTGTTTTAAGTACGGCGCGGTTTTTTATTAAGGGCAAGGTGAGATGTGTTTTGACTGAGTCATCCACTGCGATTGTAGATTTTTCAGAATCACTTAAAGAAACACATTCGGTTTTTGTTAAATTACTTTGATCTTATTTATTTATTTTATAATCATTATTTATTATTATTTTTTATTTTATTTTATTATTTATTATTTTATATTATTATTTTGTTTTTTATTATTTTTTTTTTATTTTTATCTTGTTGACAATTGAATTTTTTTATAAATATGTCATCATCATCATCAGTCTACAGCAGTCCACTGCTGGACATAGGCCTATCATATTAATTGTTAGCCATTCAATTCGATTTTCGGCAGCTTTCATCACATCAACTGTAAATACATATGTCAATTTTACTGTAATTCAAACGATTTTACATTCTTTTACATTTTGCATTATTCCTAATTTATACTTAGTTAAAATTATAATTTACTTTAGAGATTTACATACTCATATGACGGTAGAGCATGGAGAACTTTTATAACAAAAGCTTCTAAGTAATTACCAATGTTTGTAAACTAATAGATGATTTGATTTGTTTATTGCCGAGTAAGTGATCAAAGACATCAGACATTCTATTATCCAGCAGAAATTAGTGGCATAAAATAACAGCTACAGTAATGCAAGGTAAGACGATAATCGTTCTGTATAAAAGGAGAAAACGCAGATACAATATTATGTCAGCATCGTAATTAAGTACGTGGAATCTGTTTGATCATCCTTTCCCTACAGAAATCGTAGCTATGCTTTTCCCCTTCTTTTGATTGAAAATCGACGAATTATATTTACAAGGAATATTATTTATGAGTGTCCATTAGGGTTTTCTGCCCGTTTTTCCTAAACTAACGTAACCTACTAGGCTTTGGAATGGGCAACTACCTTCATCTTTCTGACTGACCGACCCCTCGACAATTTAGTGTCTGTAATAAAGTATACAAGAATAATATTTTTAATTTTTTTCACCTACCTACCCTTAAGTAAAGCGCAGTGTTTACGAGCACACGATGGTTTTCAGTAAGTCCGCGATGGTAATCACTTAATTCGCATTTTTTTACGATGCCACATCAAAATGTTCAGTGCTCACGTGACCTTTGACAAATAGCGGCTTTTTCACCAAAATAAACTGCTATCGGTTCGGCTTGTTCTTTTCAATGGGGTTATTATGCACAGTTTACGAGTTTTTGAGATGTCAACAAGGAGTTAAGGATGGATGTTACTTTTCATGAGTTTTTATGTGATTTATACATTTTTGGATTTATTTGATAAAGATTTAGTGCTCAAGTGGCGCTAAAAATGATTTGGCGCATGAAACAGATGTTAAGTATAATTTAATTGCACGAAATAGGTACATGTCTATAAAAATCAAGTTTATTTAGCTTTGTATTTTTTCTTATAAAATACGCCCTTAGATACAGAGTTGAAGGTAAAGAAAACACAAGTATAAAACATTATGACAGCGATAAGTATATTAATAAAGGAAGTACGATTACCTAACTAAGTAAACTACATACATTAATTGCTAATGAGTGCAACATACAATATTTTTTCCCGCAATCATTATAAGGCTTGTTTCGAATAGTTTATATAAAGTAGATCAAAGCCAGCAAATACTGACAAGAAAAAACATGTACACAATTACCCTACATAGAATAAATTAATGAATAATTCACACAGACTGTATTCACGCCTGTAGTTTGTCATTGACAACGCATCAAGTAATTGTTGGGCATAAAAAACTCAATTACCCATACTTAGCAAAAACCACTTATAAACGGACGAACCATCAATCTGTGTCTTATTTAAATAAATAACATCGTGTTATAAATGCAAATGTGAGTAACGTATGTGGCACTTACGACATTTTTCCTCGGCGTTTGAGATGGTTAGGTGACTGGTGTATTAGATTAGTGGCGTTTAAGCGAAGTCTTCATCATTCCATTGGTAATATCCGATGTTGGATAATGGATATTGCCAGATGAATGATGAACCCTCAGAGAACGATTGTTGCAATGTAGTCTGTAACACAACATCACAACTACAATCCGCGAAATGTTAGACAGAAGTGTTGATACCATAGTACACCAACATTTCGGCAGTTATGTTTAAGTCTCATGTAATCCGGAGTGAACCTAATGCCATTAACTGGGCATAAATCTAGACTCCGGGCTGCTAATGAGAATTTCCAGATGGAAAAACCCAAACACTTTGCCAGACCCGGGAATTGAACACAGAACTAGCAGCAGCGCTTGAGTCATGATGTTACATTGTGTTGTAAATGTAGATGTGAGTAACGTATGTGGCACTTATGACATTTTTCCTTAGCGTTTGAAATGGTTAGTTGACGTGTATTAAATTATTGCCGTTAAAGCGAAGTCTTCATCGTTCGCCTGGTAATAACCAATGTAGGATATTGAACTCTCAGAGAATTTTTGTTCGAAAGTAGGTATTGTTTTAATTATTCAGCTTACAAAACGGATTTGTTGGCCAGACTATAACATCAAAAGTGTATTGAAACTAGGGTGGAAATCAGCTGCATTACATATTTTACATGGAGCGACTGCCTATCTGACATCCACAACTCGTCTGGTTAATACGATACTACAAGAAAAATCAATACCTAACTTAAACAAAACAACAACAATTAATCAATGGGATAATAATGACACTAAAAAGGACGTTGCATAATCAGCTTATAATGTGTCCACTGCCGAGGCCCTCATCTCTTCGAAAGGGAGTTTGCTGTAATCTACCACGCGAGCCCAGTTCGGGTTGGTATATATGTCACACATGTTCTCGAATTTTTCGTTCTAGGACCTAGGATGTTTTTCTTCACCGTTTTGAGAGCAGTGGTACAAACCCACGACCAAAACAAAGCAAAGCACTTGTCTGGGTCCAAACCCATGACCAACAACTCGTAAGTCGTCGCCGTTACCTCTAAGCCACCACTGCTCAAACAGGGCCCCAATTCTGTATGGTATTTGTTATTCCCCACGTAATCTTACCACGTGCAAACCACGTACGGTTGTCAAGCGTCGTATTTTGACAGTTCAAACCAGGCCAACTTCGCGTTTTTTCGCGCTGTTTCGTTCATTGCGTCATAGAGAATACGTTAACTACAGATGTCGTGATTAGGTAAGGAATTGAGGTGGTTTCGAATTAAAGAATGATTAAGTGGTCAAGTGGTAGTGAATAAGGGCCCATGACGTCACAAGTGTAATATTATCCAACATCCTTCTTTAGACCACATTCCATTCCATCCAATCCATATCCATTTTCAATTTTTTTTTCTTTTTTTTTTCATTTTTAAAAGTTAATAACGTCGAATTACGAACACCTTTCAGTCTGTATATTTAAATGTGCCACGCCTAAGCAAAGGTATACGATATATGTTTCAATTACGCGTATGCTTATGGATAAAGTATGATATAAATGCGAACCATTGCGCCTTAACAGGCTCGCGTATTAGCTTGGCTTAAAAAATACGAGTTAGACCGGGGGATTGGTGGATTCTGCTTGAGACTGGACGAATAGATCCACTCTATAGTGCTCATTCTCACGAGCGACACCCGTCGACGACCGAACCGAACGACCGTCATATGAAATGGCTATTACACTGTAAATTAACGTAGTGTGTCAATTTGCTTAACAATTAATTTCATTGACTGTACTGTTTTGTGTTGTGTGTATGTGTTCTTTACTGTGAGTTGGTAAAAAATGCAATTAGCATTGGAATTCTTAACATCCGATATTGTCATAGGTTGCCAAGCAGTTTTTATTTTAACTCTGAGTGAAACTGGATTGGACTTATTATTTTTCTGCGATTTCTTCAGAGGAACATTTGTGACGTTTTCACGAATAATTTATAAGTCTTATTCTGCCTGATTTGCAGGATCCTTTGACGCATGGCCAAAATCGGAAGTAACGCCGCCATCTTGTTTTTTCAATATTTCCGTCACAATTTCACAAATGTTTACCATTAACGTCTCATGATGATGTTTATCAACATTTAGGCAAAAAAAAAATTACAAAGTTTTTACAGACCACAGCCGATCGATTCTGTAAAAATCTCACCGTGAAAACTTAGGTGAAGTGAGTTTGTTTATGCTAGGTATTGACACTATTGACAGCTCACTCCACGCTCACTTCACCTAAGTTTTCACGGTGAGATTTTTACAGAATAGCACCGCAGTATCCAATAACAAAACTCTTCAAGAAAACAAAAGAAATCGCGATAAGAAACACAAAAAAGGGTGCCTTACATAATTTAATCTGAAAGAATCCACTTTCAGTATGCTGTCATCGCACCTAGTCATAATTCATATCGGCCACATCGCATCACCATGTACAGCCGACACTTTCGCGTGACCGACCTTATTTTAAATTAAAACCCTGCCAAACGTCGACCAATATATCATATTAATAACAAGCCGATATTAAAGGTAACTAGGCTTTGCCGCTGAATTTAATATGTATGAGACAGCAGAGTTCTTTTTAATTCAAAGAATATTGCCGATAAAATTCGGTCTGCTGTGCTATGTAATTTATTATCATAACTAATATTATAAATGCGAAAGTAAGTTTGTTTGTTTTTCCTTTTCACGCCTAAACCACGATCATCCTGAAATTTTTCATATCAATTTTTCATTTCATAAGTTATTGCAAAATATGAAGCAATTATTTAAGTATAAAAAATCTATTGTTTGAACTAAAAAATTATATCACTAGTGTTTTAGTATGTTGCTTGTAAAATAATCTGACAAAAAATCAGAATGATTGTATGTATATTAGTATAGTTATTATTGTAACAATAAATTTTTTAGAGGTATCTTCATGATTGTTTTCTATCGTATCAAATTAGTTGTATTATGTTTTCAACACACTATCTACCTAGCATAAATATCCTGAAGAATATCATATATTTTTTTCAGATTTTGTTTACTGTAGTCGATCATATACTTTTATTGTTTCTAAAACTTGCAGTTTTTGCGTTTACGTCCTGTAATCCCCTTAAGGGTGTGGTACAGACGCCAGCATATTAAGCTACTACAATCTGTCAAATTACTTTATTTGATTTTCTACTTTATTGCTAAAGCATAAGGTTCAAAGTTGATTGGGAAAATTTGACAGTTTCGGGTAGCTTGATGTGCTGGCGTCTGTACAAACCATCCAACTGATCAAATTTCTCCATGGAACCAACAAATATCGTAATAGCGAATAAAAATTCAGCCATCCCATACGTTTAGGTCGAGTAGGTTTTGAAGTTTTCTATGGGACAGTTGTTAAATTTTTCGCAATTACGATGTTGGTCCCATTGATAAAAATGTTCAGTTTAATGGTCTGTACCACACCCTTAAATTTGGCTGGTCTTTGAAAATAAACTAAATTATATCGCCATTTTGACAAAGTTGTACAGTATTTTGACCAGGATTTAGTATCAACAATTTATTAGTTCTATTTTTGAATCTGTTTTAAAAAATGTGTTGATACCAAATCTGGTTTCTTTATTACAAAACATATTACCCTACTTTCCGCTCGTCGCGTAGGTGTAACAATCAAGCTATTTTATTTGACAACCTTTTCCCAATAAAAGAAATCCAAAACATTGAGTGTTCAGTTTTTGCGTAACCTAAGGCTATACTTACACGATGGCACCTTTTACATCGACACGAAGCCAATGACATAAATACCGAAATGTTTTCCACACTTAAATTATTATTCCCACTGATTCATTTGTATGTATCTCGAACATTTTAAAACAATAGAATAAAAAAAACATTAAAATATAACACTTCTGTTGCAGATGTAGGTAATTTGATTCTTATTACAATAAATTCGTATAGCCATTTTCTAATAGTCCTTTTCGTAATGCATACAAAAAATGCTATAAACAAATGTCTTAAATAATACTTCAGTAACTAAAATGTAATACTTTATTATATAATCACTTAAGGAGTACCAAAAACAGCACTCAATTACTTAACCAAATGTTAAGCTTCACGCAAAATTCTTCAGAAAATAATTCACATTCCTGTCATCCGTGAAAGCTGACGTCATTAACAAAGCGTTCGAAAATTTTCTTGACGTCACCAAGTTAAGGCGCCGTAAGAAGCAAATTTTTAGGTAATTGACAAAAGCGCATCGTGGTAACAAATGAGATTCAAAATGATGCGTTTGATGTTAGTTGAGTCGATTGACTACCAAAATAAAAGTAATTTTGCAGTTTCAATTAAGTTATAAAATAAATGCACGGCTCAGTGAAATCATTTCTAGGTATTTCTTTAGTTGATTGAATTCCCTTTATTGGGTAATATTATATAAAATATAATAGTTTACGCTCAACATTTTGAGAATTATGCGACGGAAAATATTTGAGAATGAACTCTGTTTTACGATTGTTTTGTCATGACACTATTTTATTTTTATTAAATATTTTTGAACAAGTCTTTTCTTTGAACATTTGACAATACACTCAACATTTTCTAACTACGAGTAATAATCAATACGCTTGTCATGTCATGTCTTAGAACCAAAAATTCGAAGACATGTGACATCTACCAACCCGCTCTGGACCCGCGTAGTGGATTACGGCCCGCATCCTCTCACTGAGAGGAGGCCTGTGTCCCAGCAGTGACATTATAGACAAATTATGCAACGCCTAACAAAAAACTGAGCGTTTCACAGTGTCTTACGTTTGGGCAGCGCCTTAATTCTACCAAGTAACTTTTAACTCCTGTGTATGTAACCTAAGGTTATACTTAACGAGACTCATAACTTTGCTAGCCTTCGATTCTTCCGTATATTTTAAGGGCTTGCTATGCTGAGGTCAAGGCTTCACTCTTCCGGCAAAGTAATTCAGAGGTTCAAGGAGTTGCTTCGTCGAAATGGCCTATTTTGGTATTTTGTGAGTCGGTTCCGTGTTTGAGAAATTATTGGGTGGTTGGACTAATTGTTAGTAAAAGTTCAACGTGATCTGAAACAGATTGTTTATTTAATTTAAACAGATTGACTTGATTTATCATTTTCACCGAGTCTTGACCAAAGCTTTTATCAACATACTAGGGAGAATAGAATAGGATACTCCTTAAGGGGCCGGCGGAGCATGCGTAGTTCATACAAACGTAATACCAAAATAATTTGTAAATGAAACATTCTTAATGTAGTGTGTATTTATTCTGATTGGATTACAAAATATCTAGGTTCCCAAATATATATTTTGAATGGACATTGATTTAAAGACGAGTTATGAAAAAAATACGTTTTCTATAGAAATTTGAAATTCCTCCATATCTCGTCTTTTATCACCTTACCTCACCTTAAACTTTGCAGGTACAGGAAAATGGTCTTAGAACACTGTCCTTATGTTTTTGAGAAATTATTATCCCCATTCACATATTTTGAAGAAAAAAAAAATAGAGAAACAACAAAATATAAAGCCTTTAATCAATCACTTGGATCAAGTAAGAACCCACCAGTGCTACTAATATCAAATCAATTCCACGCATCCAGATCACTTGATGGCAATAAATCAGCACGTGCCAAATAAAGTGCAGGCCTTATAGGGAATAGTGTAACACCAATGATAGCTTGATGTAATGTGCCAGAAAAAGTATCTATACAAATATTATAATAGCTAATTTTTCATCGACGAAGGAACGATAGCCGTAGAACTAGACGTGTCTTGAAGGCGCGCTACACACTTGTACGGGACGGATAATTTGGCTCAGTCTAGGCTCAGGCGTTCGGCAAAATTTTAATATATGTACTTATAAGGATAAGTATTTGACTTTGTTTTTTTTTAAGACGTTTCCTGGCTGTAGATCCTTGAGAAGAAATGCAGAAAAAAAGTCAGAGGGCATGGCCTCTTTTAAATATTTTAAGTGAGTCTAACAATGCAGGGCCAATACCCGAACAGAATCACTTGTTCGGATTCGGCAGGCGGCAAAGTCGAATGGCAACCCTGAGCAACCCTGAGTGAAGACCACTAGCTGGAAAAACCGATGTTATTTGAAAACCATATTATACTCAAAATCAAAAGAAATTTAATCAAACTAGGCTGAGAATCACCACTTTTTGAACGTCAAAATTGCATGAGACAGTCCCTAAAAGCTCGCACTTCATCACTTCCTAGTGATTTAGCTGTGAAGAATAAGCGGCGTAACAAACTCCACAGCAGCACAGCTGTTTGTTCAGTTGTATGAACTTGATTCTATTTATTAGTACTACTAGAGATTTTTATAGGATAGATCCGGAGATTGGTAAAGGTAGCATTAGATGCTCGATTAGAAATACAGACGAACTGAAAGTTCCAAAATGAACGTGAGTAAAACATCGTTGCTCCATGTTGAGTCCTTTTTGCATTTCTGTAGATATATCACAAATACTATACAATCCAGAATTACCTTCTAACTAGTCGTAAAATGCATAGCGTACTTTGCCTAGATAAGAAAATACCAGAAAATAGTAAACAAAATCCATAAACTATAATAATTACCCTTTAACACAACCTCTTTATACTCCGCATTATTAAAAAACAATTTTTATTGTCTCTCGAGACACAAGTCATCCTAAATTAAGTAAAAATGAGTCTTATAGCAAATTAAGTACAATTGATTATTACAAAAAGATTCGCATATGACTGTAGTGAGAAGGTCAATTATTTTTTTTTGTAAGTTTATTGTGGAAATGTTTCAATTTTAACAATATGTTGAATAAATATTTGTAATGAGTATTGAGAGGATACATTTCGAATTTTATTGGAGGGAAGTGAGAAAATAACCATTCAACCCGGATTCTTGTAAATGTTAAAAATGATCCTACGTTTTATTTAGTTTACTCTGGTGCGGTAGTCGATTAAAATTGACATTCGATGTTATTGTGGCGGCATCTATATCGCCATAGGCGAACTACGCTTCACACTGACGTCATGCAAATCCTGCATCGCGCAAGCAGAATTTACGGCGCGACTAGCATAAGCAGAGTTATTGGTAAAATACTAACAACCTCCAAGGACTATATTACTACGAGTTTGGACGTCTAGATGTTAGTCAAAAACCAAGTTTGTGCACCATAGGTTAAGACGGGAAGAATACACATGTCCATGTGCCTGTGTTTCCCTCCCAAAAAAAACGTAATTTTACATTCTAAAACTACAACTAACGTAGTAGTGCAGACAACCAGTCATCCTGTATATACCCAAGTCAGCATGTAATGCCATTGGAATGTGGAAATAGGTAGGAAGGTTGGATAAACCAATTTTCTATCTAGTCGATATCAGTGAGCTTTATTGACTTGCAACTCTATTGTAGTTTAGTCAGTAGCGTTAGCAGAGAATGGTGAAATATTTTTACAAAATATCATGGAAATGAACCTGTCTAGCCTTTTTTCACAACTATGCTGGGGTCGGCTTCCAGTCTAACCGAATGCAACTGAATACCAGTATTTTACATGGAACCACTTATGCCACTTTATGCCACTGACTTCTACAACCTAGTTACTGGGTAAAACGATAGGTACTCTGTGGTAAGACTAGTTGTCAGACTCTTGAGCTTCTGAGTACTTCTGTAACGACTGTCAAATATCTATGAATGACAGCCAGGACCAACGGTTTAACGACAAATAAAAAACTTTTAAAAGAACAAATTAATTGCAAAGTGGTGCGGGTTTTCATATCAATCCAGAGGAAAAAAAACCCAGCATAAACATAACATATAATGTTCCCACTGCTTGGACATGGGCCTCCTCTCTATGAGAGGGAATGGGCCGTAATCCACCACGCGGGCCCAGTGCAGGTTGGTAGATGTCACATGTCTTCGAATTTTTAGTTCTAGGACATGCCGGTTTCCTCATGTTTTCCTACAACGTTTTGAGAGTATAATAAAATAATTAACACAAAGTAAAGCGCCTGTCTGGGTTCGAATCTACGACCTACAACTCGTAAGTCACGGCCGATACCACTGGGCCACCACTGCTCTGGAGAAAACTCATCTTGCACAAAATGTCATCTTATAATTACCCTCGCTTCCCTATAACACGAAACAAATACATCTCGGACAAAAGGACCAAGTTTATTCAAATATTGAAATACTAGCAACGCCCCGCGATTTTACCCGCATAAGTGTCGATCCCGTTCGAAAGACACGTGGCGCCATCTATTATCATAATAACGTTATTGTTGATTTCCTCTGTAACAGCACTTTTTTTAGGGATGAAAGGTACCTGACAACGTGTATTTATGCAAAATTTCAGGATGATCGGTTCAGTGTTTAGACGTGAAGGTAACAAACAAACGTACTTTCGCATTTATAATATTATTATATAGTTATGGTAAGCCGCTAAAATATTCAGCCTCTTTGCTGACCGTACTTACACTAAGATTCAAAAGCAGTGCGAGCCCGAACAATGAAGCAGTATTTACGAGCGGTATGGTCAGCAGTGCAACTGGTACGGACCCAGGTTTATTACAGGAACACATTAATAAAAGCCGGTGCATGTTTTATCTTTAAGAACTGTAATAACACCCTTGGGAAAATATCATTCGCTACTACCTAGAACCTTTCTATCTTTATGTGATGTTTGAAGCTACATGGGTAACTTGAGGATGGGTAGGCGAGTTCTCCTTGTCTGTAACATCGTATAAAAATGGCTGCCAGCGGGCCTAGTTACCAGTTGTTTCAACATTGATTTTTGTCTTGGCTTTTTTTGTGCCAATAACTATTTTTGATGTTCTGTGATATCCTTCTATATTATAATTATAAATTATAATATGTACTAATATTATAAATGTGGAATTTTGTATATTTGGATATTAGTTACTCAATCACGCAGAAACGGCTGAAAGGATTTCGATAAAATTTGGCATACAGATAGTGTACAACCTATATTACCATTATAAGATATTTTTATCCCGATATTTTCGTGGCATTGAGACTCAGGCGGGTGGAATCGCGGGACACTGCTAGTGTATTATGAATACCAAATTTAGAAAAAAAAATACATTTTAGTGCATTATTTTTCTTGTGTAAAAAGCCTTTTAAAACTGCAATACCTATATTTAAATCCACCTGATATCCTTAACTTTTTACATCATTCGCCGAGTAACATGCAATAAACAATATAAATAAAAATGAAGACATCATTAATATTAAACTTAAGTTCACCCCTCAATAATATCGTGTACACAAGTACATAACAACAATCAATGTCTTGATCACGTCATAAAAACATAATTAATAAGTAAAATTCGCATAATTTAACCCAAAAACGGATCAGGCCACACAAACGGGCGGCCAAGCGAATATTACGTAAATCTTTTACCATGCGTACCGAAGGACTCACCGATTGCCTTTTAATTTGAGAAAATGAACCGTATTAATATTGTAATCAATCATACATGTTTAAAATGCGACGATTAATTGTTTAAGGGGAATTCGTTGTGTGTTTAAGTATTAAAAATTGTTCGCATCTGTAAGAGATTGTTGTGGAAAGTTGATTTATTTGGGTGTAGGCTGAGTGGCTGACCTCATCTAGTTTATAAAATTTGATTGACGTGTAAAAGTGCTTTATAGATATCATTTATCATTTGGTACCTACGTCATTACTGTATCAAACTGATTTCCTGATCGAATAATTTTATCATTGTTTCAGTGCGTCTACTCAAAGAGATATTTTTTGATCCTGCAGCTGTTTTTAATATAATGTTGTCTATGATCCGTTTTGAGGTTTTTTATTGTATATATTCCATAGATCGCAGCTTATATATTAATTAGTAAAGTAGCCAAGTGCAAAGAACGCCGAAAAAAGACGTTTCTTGTAACTATACAAAATATCGTAAAGGAACTCAGTATGTGAGGACCAGTAAACAACCGAACAGGATTGATCATACAAATAATTCAGTAACCGCCTCCTTCGATACCAGCGTAACACACTTTGAATAACAATTCATAAGATTTTGTAGGAAATTGCTGATGCGAATAATTTTATCATTGTTTCAGTGCGTCTACTCAAAGAGATATTTTTTGAACCTGCAGCTGTTTTTAATATAATGTTGTCTATGATCCGTTTTGAGGTTTTTTATTGTATATATTCCATAGATCGCAGCTTATATATTAATTAGTAAAGTAGCCAAGTGCAAAGAACGCCGAAAAAAGACGTTTCTTGTAACTATACAAAATATCGTAAAGGAACTCAGTATGTGAGGACCAGTAAACAACCGAACAGGATTGATCATGGGTAAAGACCAAAATTTTGACACATTTGCCCAATCAAAAAATTCCCAACCATTTTTCTTGAAAACTATGTCTGATAGAATTTTACGACAATTAATATTAAATTAAATGGTTATTTGTCCAGCATGCCAAATACCCAATGTTATAGAATAATACTCAATAGCAGAGTAAATAAAATAATTTCACTACTAACGCGACCAAATTATGTACAAAATGGCATAATAATTTTGGAGGGTGAACTTTGAAGATATTTTTGAACAAGTTCTATATAACTTATAGGCTGAATGTTGAATTCTACAGCAATAGCGTATAATCAGCAACCCTTTTCACGTAGGCTATAAGGAACAAACCGAAATATTATGCTTATTTACTGTTTTTTGTTATTTATGTGCGATTTTAAACAATTGTGCTACTTATTTTGTGCAACCGTTTTCATTGGCAGTTTCTTATAGATTTTAAACAAGGTAGGATTTCGTTTTGGAGGACTGGCAACACTGCGCGTAATTGTCTATGACAGCTAGAGCATAACGGCCATATTGAATCATTCGCAGTGTCAAACTCAAAGTGATCCAGTGTGGTCAGAAATTTTTCGGCAGGTTTTTCAACGATTCTTACGGTAAGTCTTGTGTTTTAATTATAATTCAATAGTGCTCTAGGTAAAAAAAAGCATGGGTGTTTGCGTAATATTCATTTTAATACGATTCACAGTGTAGTTTCAGAGTAATCAATATTTACTTACTGTGCTACCTCACAATTGTGACACTTTTGTATTACTTTTGTAACACCAGTTGCACAATTTCTGTGTCACCACAATTGTGCTACCATAATAAGGTTGGGATACACTTAGTACTAGGTATATTTGTTTAGCATTTGAGAAAGCTATCAATAATTGAGTATTGGGATCGTTTTTATTAAGAACTAGCGGTCGCCCGCGGCTCCGCCCGCGTGGATGTCGGTTTTCGCCACAAAAAGTAGCCTATGTATTATTCTGATTTATATAACCTATAGCGGTCCCCTGCGGCTCCGCCTGCGTCGATGTCGATTACCGCTACAAAAAGCCTAAGTTTGATCCCATGTGTTCAACTACCCAAACCAAAAGTAAATTCAGCATTTTAGCCGAGAAACAGGCAGATAAACAAACAGACTTTCTTTCGCATTTATTTTATTAGCAGAGTAAGATAACTCCATGTGTTAAATATTGTTTTAAACTATCCTTCCGCATCCGCATCCCCGCCCCCGCCTTGGTGACGCCTACCTGTGCGCCTACTTCGCCTGTCGCCACGGGCCGTGGAGCGCAGAAATAATAATAATTATATTGGTTTCGCGTTCGCCATAACTTTCAAACCAAACGTCCAATTTCAATGAATTTCAGACTAAACATTATCTACATCAACAGAACTTTGTGACAAAATAGTTTATTTTTATAAGGATTAATGTAGGATTATAGATATGTGTAAAATAAATGCGTTTAAATGAAGTCCTAAAAAAAATCAAGATTTTTAAATAAAAAAATGTTTGTTGTGCTTAACTCGAAATAGATAGGTATAGTGTGTCGCGGACTTTTTTGCAGATATTTTTAAGGTCTTTAATAAATTAGAACATTTTATAAACATTTATTCTATCTTTTATAGTTTAGGCAGCGTACGCCAAATATAGAACATTTTAGATGATTTTTTACACCTTGGGTCCGAAAACCCCAAATATCTTACGGACCCCTGTTTTTTCTAAAATAAAGTATAGCCTATGTTACTTGCAGATAATGTAGCTTTCTAATGGTGAAAGAATTTTTAAAATCGGTCCAGTAGTTTTTGAGTTTATTCATTACAAACAAACAAACAAAAATACAAAGTATTCCTCTTTATAATATTAGTGTAGATAATAATCCTATTGCATGATTCAGTATTCACACGCGATGGCTTATTATTAGCGTATTTCATGTATAACTTTGGTGTTTCTATACCGATTTATGATTCTTTTTTATGGAATATTTAATAATGTTAACTTTTTTAATTAGGGATGACTGAGAATGTTATAAACGTAAGAGTAGACAAATATAATCAGAAAGCTTCGAACTGCTAAGCAATCGGGAGTTACACGTGTTATTGTGAGTCAACCATAAAAGATAGACATATGGTGTCGTGGGATATTTTTTATATAATTTTAAGGAGAACATTTCCGTCATACATGATTTCTGTGTAGCTTTAACCCTTAAGGTTGCACACGCGACGGAAGCTTGAAAAATGGAGTAACTTCTCCCGTTTTCCCAACATTTCCCTTCACTGCTCTGCTCCTATTGGTTGTAGCGTGATGAAAAGTATACTATAACCAGCCCAGGAGTATGAAAAATAATTGTACCAAGTTTCGTTAAAATCCGTCAAGTAGTTTTTGTTTCTATAACGGTTATACAGACAGACAGACAGACAGACAGACGGACAGACAGACAGACAAAAATTTTACTGATTGTATTTTTGGCATCAGTATCGATCCCTAATCACCCCCTAATAGTTATTTTGGAAATATATTTCATGTACAGAATTGACCTCTCTACAGATTTATTATAAGTATAGATATGCCCGTCGCACGCCGAATAGCAGACACAATAGATTTACGTTTTGAAGGTTAAGAGCATTTACGAGGCATTTCATACAAACAAGTCCTTATTTTTCGAAACGATTTGATGAAACTTCATATGCATAAGCAAGATACGTAACTCTAAAAAGTTACTGAAGAACATTTTCGAAAAATAGTGTTACAGTTAAATTAGACCGATTTTAAGTTTTCCATAGAAACAGAAATTTCCAATTTAAATCTTTTTTTTAAAACATTTCGTTAATTTCTAAAGAATCACGGCGAGATCCATACATTGATTTGTACAAAAAAAATAATGATGTTTAGAGTTAATATTAATTATAGGAATAGTTTGAAATATTTGGAATTCGGGAAATATTTTAATTTTTTTGTCAAGTAAAAATTCTGCCAAAATACTTTGTCTATAGTGGCAAATTTAGACTGTTGGACAAGCCGACTAATAGGCATGAAATAAGACATTTTTTCTTTTTAACTTTCAGATGCCACTTACTTCGGCAGAAAAGTCCAAAAGATATAGAGAACGATTAAAAAAAGATAATCCTGAAAAATTTGAAGCATTAAAAAAAAAGAATTTAGAAAGGACAAAACAATTGTACAAGACCAAAACAGCTGTTTTGACAGAAGAACAGAAAGAAGAACGAAGGAAAAAATGGAGACAATTTAATGAATTAAGAGATAGACCAAGAGCAACAAACACAGAACAGACTATTCGAAGTAACGCTTCACAAGATGAAATATCCCAAAATACAACCTGGAATGAATCCATTGCCCGAAATATTCAAAGACGAATTGAACGAAAATTGCGGAAAGAAAATACAGAGCTTCGTAATAGCGTACTCACTTTGAAAAAAGGTTATCACAGACTTTTCAATCAATTAAGAGTACAACAGCAACGTATGGCAAAAATGGAAGAAGATTATGAAGACCTGAAAAAAAAGTTACAAATAGCACCTAGCAGTGAATATGGAAACATGATTTCCGATAGCCACGTCGAAGCAATTACTCCACTAAAAAAAACTGACCACTTCATAAATGAAAATATGCTTGGTGTTGAAACACCAAAGAAAAACTGCGTGAAAAAGGTTATACTAGGCCATAATGTCCTAACGGAGGCACTGATAAAAGAATACAAGACTTCATCTAATAATAATGATAAAACTAAACTCAAAAATATGGTATGTAGTGGTTTAGTAAAAAAATATAAAATGCAAACTCATTTGTCACGCGTTTTGGGATTTAAGACTGGTATTAAAAAATGTAAGAAAATACCCAAAAATAACATTCTTCGAAATAAAATAAATGCATTTTACCAACAAGACGATGTCAGCCGTGCCAGTGCCGGCAAAAAAGAATGTAAAACATTTAAAAAGTGTAAAAAACAAAAACGTTACTTGCTAGAGTCATTAAGTAACTTGCACAAAAAGTACATAAGCGAAAATGGTCCAGTAAGTTTGACCACTTTTAAAAGGTACAGACCCTTTTATGTAGTTTCACCTCGGATAAAAGACTTGGAAACTTGCGCTTGCTCAAAGCACGCCAACATGCAATTCATGGCTAATGTGCTTAAATCTTGTGGCGTTATAAACACAAATGATCTCAATGAAATCATCTCAAAAAACGTTTGTGATATACAGTTCAAAGATTGTATGTACGGCACGTGTGACAATTGCTCAGATAAATCCATAAAGGAACAGGCTGAAAATGACGGACTAATTAGTTGGATGATGTACATTCTCAAAGACCATGAATATACTGATAATAGTGGAAATATAAAGAAGACTAGAAAGATGGTGAAAGAAAAGAAAAACGGCACAGTGAAAGAGTTGATACAATTATTCAATTTTGAGATGAAAAAATTTAAGACACATACATTTAACGTTGTCCATCAGTACCAGCAGTACAAAACATGCATAAAAAACCTAGAATCAAATGAAATTGTCATGCACGTAGATTTTTCAGAAAACTGGGTATGCAAACATAATAAAGAAGTACAAGCAATGCATTTTGGATCCTCAAAAAATCAAATTACCTTGCACACAGGAGTTTTTTATCTCAAAGATACCCAAAAACCAGTCTCATTCTGCTCAATTTCACCAGACAACTCACATAATCCAGAAGCTATTTGGGCACACCTCGACCCGATAATAAAGTATATTAAGCTTCGTTATCTAGGAGTAGATACCATTCATTTTTTCTCCGACGGCCCAACGTCACAGTATCGACAGAAAAAGAACTTCTATTTATTAAGTAATAATATCTTCGAGTATGGATTCAACAATGCCACTTGGTCGTTCTTTGAGGCATCACACGGAAAAGGGGCCGCCGATGGCATCGGAGGGGCAGTGAAAAGAACGTTGGACTTCAAAGTTGCCCACGGAATGGATATTCCGGATGCAGAGACAGCATACGATGTCCTAAAAAACACAGAAACAGTAGTCAAAATATTTTATGTTGGCGCTGAAAATATAAGACTCCTAGACTCCAATATCGTAACTAAGCTCACTCCACTGCAGGAAACTATGAAAGTACATCAAGTAGTACTGATGGATAAACATTTATTGATCTATAGATTCTTATCTTGCTTTTGCAAGAATTCTAAAGGAAAGTGCGAATGCTATAACCCAAAAACGCACAAATTTGATATCAAAGCAAAACCTGAAAGCGAAAGCGAAGAGACAGATTATGAGTTACAATTGAATGAAGAAACCGGAGTTATACGGAAAGTAAAAAAACAGATTGACAAAACTGAAGAAAATGAGCGAATAGATCTAGAAGACGAAGATATGTTACTAAATTTTATCGACAAGGAAGAAGTTTACAACAATGTGGAACTTAATGATTCGTTGGTTGAATTCGCGGAAAAAAAACTACAAAGACTTTGTGGTAATACTAATGACGAAAAATACCTAAAAAGAAAACATAACGGACATGTTATTGAATTAAAAAGAACCAAAAAGAACCAATGCTACAAACGAGACAGCTCTGACGAGAGCTGTGACGATTATTCCATTCATGATAGTTCCTCTGATTTAGAGAATTTTGAAGACGAAAGAATGGAAACGGATTATTTAAACCCCGACATTGAAATGTGTTCTGAGAATGATAGCAATAATGCCGGAATGGAAATCATCAAAGATTCACATGTAGTTGTTAGATTCGAATTGGAGAAGAGGAATAAATATTTCCTTGGCCAAGTCCTACAGTTGGTTGGAGATGTCACTTTTCAGGTGAAATTTTTGAGGCATAAAGGGAATGGGAGGTTTGCCTGGCCGGTCCTTGATGACGTGTCGTTCATAGATAAAACAGAGATTGTGCAAGTTTTACCAAATCCGACCTCAGATCGACGCGGTATTAAAACATTTGATATGTCAACGTTGACATTCAAAATAGAATAAATTAGACATTACTAAGAGCCGGTTTTTAGATCCGTGAATTTTGGCTAAATGTGTTTGCCAAAATGCAATGGTGTTTTGGAAAACACATTTAGCCAAAATTCAGGCTCAAAATTCAAACATTAGCTACTATGTTTAACCATTGGTTAAGTTAACTACGGATCAAAAACCGACCCTTAATCTAAGTTTAATGTATGTCATCGGTAATATTGATTAATTTTTTTGTTAAAGTATATAAGTACATTTGCATGGTCATATTATATGTATACAGGGTGGCAGGGACATTGAAGCAAAACCTGTTACCATGGATTCAGTGCATGAGTTTGAACCCCCTGCGATGAAATTATTAAGAAAAAAAAGCGCTGCTCCATACATTTTGACCGCGTAGGTATTGCACTTTTATAGGAAACTGCAGATTTTTTTAAAAACCGATGAAAAATTTAAACGCAGGGAGGTCCAGAATCATGTACAGAATCCATCATGGTAACAGGTTGTGCGTCGATGTCCCTACCACCTTGTATACCTATAATGAAAAGGTCCTATAGTGAAAATGTTGAATTTTCTATAATTTTGTGTTGCTGTAAATTCCATTTTTTATTACGTTACATTTAAGAGCACTTAGTAACACTTGCTCACATAATTATAAATTGTTATGATTATAATTTTGTTTTGCTAACGTCTCAATGGCGTGACTGATTTTGCTATAAAAGTTCGTAATTGTTGTCTATTTTTAAAAACTGATTTTATTTTCGTTAAAAAATTAAAATGTTCATTACAAGTATTGAATTTTCAATTATTTTTTTGTTGTTTTTTATGTTAAAACCTAGTACTTACCTACTTTAAATTTTGGAGACTTAATAAACCTTGCTCAAGATTATAATTTTGTTTTAATTTCGTCTGAAAATAATTTAGATATTGATGTCTATTTTTCTATTTTTAAAAACTATAGGTTTGTAAAACTCCTAATGTAACCTCAACTTTATAGTTTTTTGCTACCATTTTGTGCCACTATTGTGTTACTGTAGTGTAAATTTCTGTGCGACTTTTGTGTCACTATCGCACAACATTTTGTGTCACTATTGTGTCAATTACGTCAATATTTTGGACTTCACCCTCATACAAATAATTCAGTAACCGCCTCCTTCGATACCAGCGTAACACACTTTGAATAACAATTCATAAGATTTTGTAGGAAATTGCTGATGTATTTTTTTTTTCTCAGGATGGGAAAAAAAATACATCAGTAATTTCCTTCAAAAAATTGTTTCATATTTTATGTTTGAAAAATTCGTCTGCTCAACAACGTAAATAACGCAATGAATGTTGATGCACTGTCAAAATGAAAGCTATTGCCATTGTAATGTGTTACGCAATTACCCCGCAGGTCGTCTTCTTTCTTTGTCTCCTAGCAACCGTTATCCAATGAGAAAGGACCAGTTGGTTGAGTTCCGTTCGCACAGTGAGTGAGCAGTGTATACGTGAGGTACAGGGTGCTGTCTTATGGTATGATTTGTAACGCTCCCTGTTTGGTACGTGATCACGTGTGTCGGGTAAGGATATAGTGTTGAGAGTAGCGGGAAGCGAAAACAAACTTTAATTGGTATTTTGTGCTAATACAGTACTGCAAGGTAAGTTGATAAAATTGTTGAAGAAAGGATTACTCAGGAAGAGGAAATTGTTAATTAGATAAGTCTGCAAGTAGATAGTTAGCAAATCCTAGCCTTCTTTACATGACATTAGAATGGTCTTGTCTAATCTGTGGTCACCGTCATATAGCCAACTCTTTCTTAACGTGCTATCTCACTCTACCATTTTGCACGTTGGCCATTGCATAGTTCGAATGTGTCACTATTTTATTTTGAATGTTATTTAATATAAAACTGTAATTTATCAAAATTCTCGTTTAATTTAAGAATAGTGAAACTGTCTGTCGTTATATTAAAGTACTTATTTATGATTTTCAGATTTTTGTAATGCAGAATTTCATCATAACCAACATCATCAGTCTAGCCTTTTCGACGGTCGACTTCCAATCCAACCTGCTGCTGACTGCTGAAATCGGAGAAATACTGCTTCTACGAAAACCAATGGTGTTTTTAATGCACTATTAATATTATTTATTCATTGCTGGACTATATCCCCAAGCTTCGGCACGCTGACCAATCATGTGCTTCTCACATCCAGTGGATTCTCTCATCCAGTGGATTCTCTCATCAGGATATCGATCCACCAACGCTGCGCCTTTATTTATTATTTTTAAAACTAAATCGCTCCGCTCATCACAAAGCGACACAGTACTAAGGGCGGCGGCAGATGTGTCTTCGGGTCGCGTACGTGCGCGTTTGTATCGCGTCGACGGCGTGTGTCGCGCGCTTTAGCCCAGGTGATATACTACTCGTGGTTGCAGATTGTTATTGTTAATACTGAGGGACTGGTTTTAAGGTAAATACTTAAAGTTAAATACAGATACAATAATTTATAGAAAAAGTAAATATTCTCGGATTACCTTAGCAGCTAACCCTTGTTAGAAACAAAGATAAAAGTTAAAGAAGAATATGTTGTGTAGTCTCTGAGAACCTCTGTCTCGAGTGTTACTGTAAAGATAGCCTATATGGTGCTTACATGCAACCTCCGCGAGTCCTTTAAAAGTTATTGGCAAGAATTACGAGACAATCATTAAATTATATAAAGAATAGCAGATATTAATAATATTTTGCAACAATATAATTTAAAAGAGTGTCCATGGAATTTCTTGTTCGTTCTTCTCCATAGGTACCTACTACGCATCAAATGCTCCCGCTCTGGGTGGAGCGGAAGGGAGTGTCAGACTCTTACTGACTAAAACCCACCCGTGTTCCTTCCTTCGCCCTTTATGTTCCGGGCCAGCGGTAACCCTTTCGGACAATCCCGCTGAGCCGTTACCTACTACACTTAGAAATGGGCAACTAGCTTCATATTTTCTGACTGACTGACTCCTTGACAATTCAAAAGTGCCTGTAAATGGATTAATTAAAATAAATGCTTTGAGTTGAATTTAGTTGATGAAAAATATAAAAATGTATTGTACGAGTACTCTATCGAGCTTCGTATGGCGATAGCTCTGAATGTCGTAATAAATTTATAAGCCAGTTACTAGCCTCAATAATCGAAGTTATGTGACAAACCGTCGTTTGATGTGCACAGTACCTATGTATGTCCTAGTTATACCAGTAAATAATTCCATAAACTGACGACGAGCATCAGCTCCAGTTTCGTCTGTTAAATAAACTTTTTTGCAACCGGCGCGGCGCCGAAACACACATTTTAGCAAATTCCGCTAGGGCTTGGAATCCCGCTAACAATTGAACCACAAATATGTTAATAAATTATCTCCGTGCGCCCGTAACTTATTTCAACCGATGTTCTTATTTAAAAGCACGTTTTTGGGCTGCGCGCGCGCTTTCTGAGACATGGCAACTCCCGCGCATAAATTTTAAACGGAAATCTTTCTTTTTTTTCGTTCAAGATTTAAATGGAATCGGTTTACATAAAATGAAAATAATATTTTTGGATTTATTTGTGTATTGTAATTGTAAAGTGTTGTATGACATGGTATTGATTTATTGCTATAAGAGTTCTGTAAATCTTTTACTATTTCTTATATAGTAATCAAAATAAATTAATTTTGAACATTGCTTAGAGATGGGATTCTGAGATTGAATAAGTATTCGGCTTCTCGTAATATTTTAAGAGAAACATTTGAAGGTAGTAAAGAAGCAATAGCAACAATTTTTTTTAAACTGGTCTCTCAGGTCTGATTTTAGATATTTTTTTTTAATCTAATATTTCCGAAGTGAATGTTTTAGAACAAAATTTCGATTTATTTAAAAAATATAAACAGGGACCACAGGATCTCCTAGCTGCTAAAGATACAAGTGACGTCATTGGAAAAAGTCGGTCAAATAGGGCTCGCGTATACGTACAGTCACGAGCATTTGTATGTCACTTGGCTTTATTCAAAGACGATTTTCTCATTTAGTTTTAAATGAAATTTTATGTTATTACGAACAACGTATTTTCGAAACCATAGGTTTGTGTAAAGTGTCTTATTTCAACGTTACATTCGTTATTTCAAAAAAATCGCAATTGAAAGTTGCCAAGTGTTGACTTATTAGTGCTCGTGATTGTACGCATAGAAGGTTCCGTACCACCTGTTAAATTTTCTATTGCATCATGTGAATAGTGTACTTCACAAACGTGTTAAAAAAACCTCTACTTTCCCAACATTTTTGACAAGTTTTTGACTTTGATTGTCGCTGAGATGAGATTGAGAATAAATTTTGCACGTTTTTAATTACGGGAACTGGTCTTTTAATCTATCTGCGCAAGAAATCGTTTAGATATGATTATTGGGCAAAATGTTGAACTCATGAATCAAAGGGCTTAGACCATTTATTTTGTACGCAAAATACGCGCATTGACGTGGAGTTGCGGACACCAGCCCGTTTTACCTATTACCTAGACGATCCTATGAGCGATAACGAATGGAAAAGTCAAAAATGTATTGGATCGACGTAAGCTACCGAAAACTTGTGGCAATTCTTTTTTTTTGTGTTTTAGTGTGCCTTTTAGTGTTCTGTATTTCGAGTAAAGAATAAACTAGCTCCACCGGCCCCTACTCCTTAGTGCTAACCCTATTAGTGTAGATATTTTATTATAGCATCAACTAATCAGTATTCTATCACCGACGAAAACAAAAACAGTTGTATGAGCTGTTTGAGTCACTGCACCAGTTCTAAACACAGAGCAATATGTTAGAAAATAGTGGACAAAAACTAGATTCTACTCACTATGAAATTTATAATCCCGACACTTTACAACCATTTGTAATGTAATTATGGTATCCTGCCGATGGGATGTGAAAAAATGGAGCGATCGTGTTTTCTTTTAATTTCATGCCGTGAGAAAAAGTGTCAGTACTTTTTCTTTTGCACCACGCTAGGTAGTAGATATTAGTTGATGTGTTTAGACATAAATTATTGGAATCAGGTCTGCAAATATCCGTTGTGGGAATTAAAAACGTGATCCGCACAGAATGTAGATAGATAGATAAACCATTTGTTTAGTGCACACAAAAGCATAATTTAATGCTAACAAAATTGGCCAATACTTGCCGAAAAACGGTCAGACAATTGTTCGGACTCAACTTACTGTTTAAAGAAGTTATTCTATGGGCTATTCTCAGCTTCAGACCTCACAGAAAGCCCACCTAACACCCCATAAAATAGGTAAGTAGCCATAAAACAATGATAGTCTTCTAAACCTTTTAATGTTCCATTAATTTGCACTATTACAAACGTTGGATCCGAATGAATGTTGGTCCTCATCATTTGTTTGGTTATTTCTTTTATTTTAGAATGAAAATGCAGAAAATAAGCACGCAAAGTTGTGCTCCACAAGATTATACGTTAATATTTTATTATAAACGGTAGTTTTACATTGTTTAGTTTTATTATAATCACTAAAATGGATAATAGTGGCCACTTTTATCCGAATTAATATTAACGTATAATCTTGTGGAGCACAACTTAACGTGCTTATGTTCTGCATTTTCATTTTAAAATAAAAGAAATAACCAAACAAATTACCTTTGCACCTAGCAAATCACTAGTTGAAGAAAATTTTTTTTTATAGCCGAATGGGCCCCGCCCTTGACCTCGATCACGCCTGATGGAAAGCGATGGATGAGGTCTATGATGAAACGAGCGTGCCCAGAAGATGCCTAAGACACTGGAACTCCCACGCATCGACGAAACACAGCAGGCTGCTTGACGCCGGACTCCGGTGGGAAAGTGGTCGCAAACCAGGCGGGCGTTAGGCCTACCACCGCAAGGGAAGAATTGGCCAGTCAAATAAGGTGTTGGGTGTGACTGTCCAAGATACGCCGAGCGCTCGGTTCAGTTGAGTAACTGGCGGAACAAACTGCGCTACACGAGGATGCTTCTTCATGCATCCCAAAATATATACATATTTAAATCCTATCAAGCATGTAATGTGAATAAAACACAACAATTTCAAGTATTTACTATCACAGGAACTAGTAGTTGAATGCCCAATTCAATCAATCACTGATGGATACGTCGGAGCGACGTAGGGAATGAAAACGACAAAAATGCCTCTAGCTCCCGATATGAGGCGATCGACATCATTATAAAGCGGGCATAAGTGTCGCGGTGCACGGATAGGTTTGCACATAAAAGTTGTGCAAAAATATAAGAAATGGGAAAATAACCTGCGTGCGTGAATGACTTGTGAGGTAATTGCGTAACACATTTTGACAGTTCGACAATATTCATTGCATCAATTACGTTGTCAAGCAGACAATTTTTTCCAACATATGACGAAATGGATTAGCCATATCCATAAAAATGATTCAGATTGAGATTGATAGTATGGTACGCAATCAGGGTTTAGATGTATGAAATTAAACGAAGCAAAAAGAGTACGTCAGTAGTGTTGCTGGCTTTGTACACACGCCATGCGCATCAAGCTACCCGAAACTGTCAAATTTTCCCAATCAACTATGAACCTTATGCTTTAGCGATAAAGTTGAAAATCTATTAAAGACATTTGACGTACTGTAGTAGCTTGATGTGCTGGCGTCTGTACATAGGTAGGGTAGTTGTAGTTTCTGCCTATCCCCATGGGAATAAGGCGTAACTTTATGTATGTAAGTATAACTTAAATTACGATTTTAAAATCGTAACAACAGAGTAAGTCTGCAGTCTACCTGTACCACAGAATAACTAATTGTACTTGGTCCTGCGGTGCTGTAAAAATCTCACCGTGAAAACTTAGGTGAAGTGAGCGTGGAGTGAGCTGTCAATGAAGAAGAATTTAAAGCTAGAAAACAAATAAAATCAGCTAGCTACGACAACCCATTTCCTTAAAATTTTCTATTTTTTCTCTAACATTTTGCACATAATCTATCTGCAACAAATAGTTGCACCGTCTACCCGCACCCTTACAGCCGCACCACTAATCGACACCCGTCGTGTGTGGTCTGCTCCAACAAAAACTGTCGTAAGCACGACAAGACCATCGTGTAAACATAAATTAAATTCCTACCGGCTGTTTGTTTAATTTTTTAGACCATCTATAGAACTTCTTAAGTAGCTGCCGTATTAATATTGATTAGATCACAGTTTGGGTTAGTAGTTAGTAGGGATGTGTTGTTTTTGATGTTGGTTCATGGTAATGGGGGCATAATTTCGTGTTCGGAATTGTGAAGTGTTTTGGACAATGGTGCGGTTAGTAGGCTTATGAATGATGGAGCTTGCTCCCAGAAAATGGTTGGAGATAATGAATTTTCGAAAATGGAACTGATTTAACTTTAGCTGACAACGTTATTTTTTAACAGTAATTTCAACATTCTAGTTTTTGAATGATTTTTTAAAAACCTTAAGTGAATTATATATTTTGTTTTCGAATGAATGTATCATATCGTATCAAGTCGTAATATTTTGATATTTTGTCTGTTGTTTTCTATGGTTATTCTTTTTTCTTATTTATTTTTTTTTCTTGTTAGTATTCATTTGTTATGTAATTCACTTTGTTTCCATTGTATGATTTCCATTCTATTTTATTGATTTATTTTAATAATTTAATAAAAACAAGTCAAGTGTAATTTTGGTGAATCACATCATTGACATTTCTATTAAAATGAAGAGTTAGCTTTTAGAATAAACAGACAAATTACATTAGCTACATAGGTTACATGTGAACCAAATAAACACACCTAAACTAAAACCTCGCTAAAAATAATTCCCACAGCATTTACAAATAAAGAAAAAAAAAACGCCATTTTAAAACCATTGAATAGACGTTTTTCGAAACGTTTCGAACAATCCGTCGGTTTGTCTGTCCGACAGACGGTCAGACATCGGGACATATCCCTAATTAATGATCTAGCAAACGAAGCCGCGCCTGTGCAAACTGATCGAATGAAAACCGACGTAAAAACTAGTATAAATACATCTATAATGTTAGCGCATCCATTGAAATCGTTTACTTGTGTAAAATTTAAAGGCTCCATTCCACCACGTTATTCACATTTAATAAATGCATTCTGAGCTTTATTTTTGTTGATAGAAATTACAAATAATGGCCCTGATCTATACATTTTTATTTTCAATTAATTTACCTATTTGTTCGTCGTTCTTTTGGTTATGTGCGTCAGACAACCAGTCTTACCAAGGGGTATCGTATTACCCAGTAACTGGGTTGTGGAGATCAGATCGGCAGTCGCTCTTGTAAAATACTGGTATTCAGCTGCATCCGGTTAGACTGGAAGCCGACCCCAACATACTTGGGAAAAGGCTAAGCAGATGTTGATTTTGGCAATCAACAGGTGTCAAAGGTTTCATACTATTTACACAGAAGGAATTGAGAACATTTAGGCAACCACACATTTTTTTAGGAAAACAAAACACTATCCAGTAAAGCCACAGAGCGTGAAGACGCCTCGGCGACGGCCGTTGCTAGAGGTTTTTCTACGCTTTCCATACAAACCAAGCATGTCGGTAGGTATCACCCTTTACTCACACAACGACACAAATGACTACACGTCATTTTATGGTTTGTTAAAGGTACTGTTGTATAAACAGACGGCTTTGAGTGCCAGGCCGTGACAGGACCAATGTGCTTAACGCACTTTCAGAGTTTCAGCGTCACGAATTATGAGGATAGCGCTATAAGGTTCTTTTGATGCGTGGCCAAAATCTGAACTAATACCCCATCTTGTTTTTTATTCATTTCACGTCGTGACATTTGCACAAAACAATTGCTTATATGTTTACAAGCAGTGCCGCCTGTTAACGTCATTCGAGCGCTTTAAGATCCATGTAGCAGTGCACTGCAGACTTTGTGTAGTAAGCCATCTCTATGGCTGCAAGGCTATACCGCAACACCGGCTTACGCTATCACAAAGCGCCGACCGGCGGCAAATAGGAGACAAATTAAACGTGTGTCCTTCGTAAAAAGAACTCGAAACCGCCACAGAATGACGCATGCAAGTCACGAGGCGATCTTTATGTCGTCCGCCCGATGACAGGCCAGTGGGCCCAATGTGTGTTGTTTTGGATTAAAAATAGTTCCAGTGTTAAATGTGGTCGGTGCGAACAAAGTAATGGGGAGTTTTATGAGGCAGGTAATATGATATTGTGACGGCGTGAAAATGGGAGCGCTTTTGATATAAAGCTAACGGATTTACTATCTTGCATCGCAGTGTATACGAAACTTAGCTAAGAGAAAACTGTCATTTATACATATAATACTACCGGCCCGCCCAGCTTCACAAGGGTGCAATTTTCGTATTCGAATTTCCGAAATTTTCTTTCACACAAACCTTGTCCTGGCAATATCGAACACAACAAAAAAAGAATTATCCAATTTGATGCAGACATTCGGAAGTTATGTGCGTACAGATAATTCGGCGACTTTGTTCCTACTCGTCATCTGCCTAGCCTCTTCCCAACTATGTTGGGGTCAGCTTCCAGTCTAACCGGATGTAAGTATATAAATACCACACCATCGCATTAGGTTAATCCTGTTATGATAGTTGTAAAGGTAATGATAAATAAATAAATAAATAATTTTCAAAAATTAAATTTGTACATCTCCGTTATTATACGATAAGTGGTGAAATATGATGGAAATAAAAGAACCAAGGTAATTCAAAGAATTCTTAGGTCTGTATTATATTTTTAGTAGTATATTATCGAACAGGAGGGTAAATATACCTGTCTTTTAGTTTCCCACTCTCAATATTTTTTTTATTTTCACCTTTGTTAGGTACCTATATATCCAATAAACAGGTTTAGCAGGTTGAAATTTCCAAGCGAAACTTCAATGTATGATAAACCAATGAAGAAGGACAAATTACATAAACTTTCTCCAAAACGCGGAAGATTCCACAAAGGCCTACAAGGTTCAGTTAAAAGTAATCCAATTATCTATGTCGGTACTTAAATAGACTCTTAAGTAGACAGAAACTAATTTAGACGGATAATTAAAGCTTAGAACACAAGGCATGAACTTTCGCACGAGAAACTCACTTGCGACGTAAATAAACCGTTTACGTGGAGCCATGACACACGCGGAATGAAGTGACAAAGGTGAAATAATAGGTCACTGGAATTCTTTGCTTACCTTGTTGTAATTATTTTTTATGTAGTTTTTGGCCTATCCTGGATTTCATGAAAAGCATCCACTTTTATAAAAATACTATCTTCTGCTCGCGACTTCAATTATACTTATTTAATTATATTATTATTCTCTGTATTTTTATTTTGAAATCTTTTTATTGTATTTCTTTCGACTCAATTTGTACACCAGCCATGGTCAAACATGTTGAGCCAAAAAAAATACCTTGTAACACCTATAATAAGCATCATACCATGTATATTATCTGCACATATTTTGGCAAATAAATTAATCTGAATCTGAATCTTTGTCCGCGTGAAATTTCTTGTTCCCCCGACCGACCCACCGAACACATCGAACATCGAATTGCACGCAACGCCTGTCCGCGCTATTACTACGTTTTTGCTTAGCGTTCTTTCTGACTATTTTTCGTTTTGCTCGGCTCCTAAGGGTCCTAGCGTGATGTTTAATAGCCTATAGCCTTCCTCAAGAATTGCGCTTTGAAATGCAAACAATATTTTTTCCAATCCGACTGGTAAATCCAGAGATTAGCGCGTTCAAACAAACAAACAAACTCTTTAGCTTTATTATTCGTCTATAGAATAAAGTGTTACAAAACTTTAAAATTAAAGTGTCACAATAACAAAACTAAGCAAAAAGCTGTTATAAGAATATTTAATTGAGAAGAAGAATTCTTCCTTTGATAACGCGTGTGATGAAGTGTTAGTAATGTTTTTTTAAGTATCTTTTCTAGGACAGTAATAGCGAGCAATAACTATAATAACTTACAAAGCAAACTTGTAAAAACTTGCGAACCACTACGAGCTTTAGATAAAACCGTATAACGACAGATACAAAAAGCTATCACTTAATGTCGGTTTGTTAACGAGTCCCCTTAAGACAAGCCGACCTTGTATTTGACCAAAGAGCAACAATAAAGAAATAAATTAAATTAAAATAAATAAATAAATTAGGTTAATATAAGAAGAAAAGTATTATAAAATAAAGCGCTCCAATGTTCAAAAGTTCCGTAATGCCAAATATCAACGCACCGACAAAGATGACATGGTCAATATTCAACAAGTAAAAATGTCAAGTAGTATGCATTACTAGGGTTACGTAGAACAAGGAACCCTTCTAGTTCTTGATAATAACATCATTCGGACGGACGTCTAACATAAAATGGCAAACATCTCTCTGTAGCTACTGAAATGTATATTCAAAACACTGAAAAAATAATAGGTTTTGCAGACATTTCGCTACCCACTTATTTATAAACGTTGATTAAAGTTAAGTAATGAATTGTGTCTGTTTAACCCTACATTTTTGGCGTTTAGACGTCTCTTAACTTTAAGCAACTTTTTTAAATATGATGGCAGATATGTTAACATTTAGCAAAAGTCTGATACAAAGAATAAAACTGTCAGTTTGTTACAAAAAAAAACCGGGCAAACTGAAAGCTAAATCACTGGACAAATAATTGAAAAAAAAAACTCTGTATCTAAATATTCTTAAAACATTAAAATAATAAAGACTAGCTGACCTAATAAATACGAACTTCGTACCGACTCACATTTTTTTGTTATTTTTTACCATGTTTTAATAATTATTCTGCTATCCGGGGCAAAGACAAATCCAACAAATAAAAGATCATACAAATCGGTCCAGCCGGTCTTGAGTTATAAATGGTGTAATTAACCCGACTCTGTTTTATATTTATATACATATTATTATATATTTATATACATAGATTACTACGGAACTCAAAAGCGTGGTCACAAATGCACTTGTCAAGTTTTTTTCTACCAATAATAATTTAGTTATCGCATGGAAAACACGTCCAAATGAGTAAATATCACGTTTTTAGCTCGCCAGTTAATTAAAGAGGTCTCTATTTAGTTTAAATTGTCTACAAAGACGGATGGTGTATTGACAGGTGAATTTCTTTAAGTTGCTTTTTATGAAAAATATTTTATGGCTCTATAGACACCCTTCCGTACCAGTCCGCAAACATCCAAAGACAGCAGACCTGCGGGTCGATTCTGTAAAAATCTCACCGTGAAAACTTAGGTGAAGTGAGTTTGTTTTTGCTAGGAATTGACACTATTGACAGCTCACTCCACGTTCACTTCACCTAAGTTTTCACGGTGAGATGGTTACAAAATCGCACTGCTGTTTCCGTAATTAAAAGCGTTTCAAATCTAGTCACAATTTCATCTCAGGCACAGTGAAACCTTGTCAATAATATAGGTAAATTATAGGTACGTATATTTGACAGATTGAGACAGAGATTAGAATGCGAAAGCTCTTAAAACTATGGAAACTGGAAATATATAAATAAATAAAAAAAAACGTTTTTGATTCTTTTTCAAATGTTTGTTTTCAATTTACCCATACCAAACCTTTAATTATTGATAAACAGAAGTAGGTACGATCATGCACTGTTTAATAAATGTCTGTTTCTTATAACGTTATAACATTATACGTTTATTTGCGGCAAATCATGACGCAAAAAAAACACAAAACAGACAAGTTATGGACGGTCTTTTAAACTAAAACTCATTGCATTTATTTAAATTAAACCATTAACAGGCACTTTTAAATTGTTAAAAAGTCGGTCAGTTAGAAATTCAGAATATATGAAGCTAGTTGCCCATTCCAAAGCGTAGTAGGTACCTATGGAGAAGAACGGCAAGAAACTCCATGGAAACTCTTTTTAAATTATATTTTACAAAAATATTAGTTACATCATTACTTTTGAATTTATAATTATATAATGTGAGAACGATGTAAAAAAAAAGACGTACGCGTTAAAAGCGTATAGTGCTTAAAATTATAAAGTATTTAGTCAAATATTAGTGATTATGTACGTAATAATATGAGTGGTCAAGGAATCTAAAAAGAAGATTGTCCTGCCAAAATACAGTGAATTATCCAGTGCCAAGGACTGTGCAATTCAATCCCCATTTAAATAATTGAGCCTCTTTTTAACTTTCTGCATTTTTTTTACAGTTGGTCGCATTAACTAAGCTAGGACCGGCCCGACCAAACGGATTAGGTTAATTAGTATTTTTAAAACCACAAAATTGGAATTATTCAAGAAAAACAAAAAGACACAAGTTCAATAATATTTTTAGGAGCGCGAAATGGGAATATTAAGAGGTTCGATTATATACATCACTAGCAGAGCAAGCAAGAGCATTGGTCGCCCATTGGTTACGGCCGCGACTTACGAACTGTAGGACGTAGGTTGGAACCCAAGCAGACACTTTACTTTGTGTAAATTATTCATCACCATTGCTCTGAGAACATCGTGAGAAAACCGGCATGTCCTAGGAACAAAAATTCGAACACATGTGACATCTACCAACCCGTACTGGGCCCGCGTGGTAGATTACGGCCCACTCTCTCTCACAGAGAGGAGGCCTGTGTCCCAGCTGTGGGAACGTTATAGGGGTTATATAATTAAATACATCCCGCTTAATTCCATCAGAACACTGCTATATTAGAGGCCCCACAGCTAAGCTCATTACACTAAAATGGAGCCTAATTAAGATCGGGCCAGTCTCTTTATATGGGGTGATGAACCGCAACTACGGGTTAACCATACGCTACATAGTCTAAAGATTTAAGTTCATTACCGACGTCGACGACGGGGGGTTGTGTTATTGAGATGGGACATCGCGTGATTAGTACAAAAAATGTTTTAATAATAATCATGATTTTCAGATAACAGACGGTTAATAAAAGATTAAAAAAAGAGATAAAAAAAGAAAAAGATAAAGATTCGTTTCTGTTCCGATTCTTGCTCGTTCTTCTCCATAGATACTCGTATCTTTGGAATGGGCAACTAGTTTCATATTTTCTGACTGACCAACTTCTTGACAATTCAAAAGTGCCTGTAAATTGTTTAATTGAAATAAATGCTTTGAGTTTGAGTTCGAATCGATTGGATTTATTTGAGAATAGTGGTCGCCCAGTAGTAACGGCCGCAACTTACGTCTAGTAGGTCGCGGGTTCGAACCCAAGTAAGCACTTTGCTTTGTGTAAATTATTTGAAACTCAAACTCAAAGCATTTATTTCAATTAAACCATTTATAGGCACTTTTGAATTGTCAAGAAGTCGGTCAGTCAGAAAATATGAAGCTAGTTGCCCGCTTGATCAGGTTAAGTTACGCTTGCCGCGGTAGGTCCGTGAATGGGTGACCATCTTCAATTAGTCGTTAATCCCGGCTGTCATTCGTGGATCATTGACAGTCGTTACGGGTCGTCAGAAGCCCGAAAGACTGACAACCAGTCATACCAAAAGATATCGTATTACTGGGTAATACGATATCTTTTGGTATGACTGGTAACTGGGTTCTGGAGATCAGATAAGCGGTCGCTCCTTGCAAAATACTGCCAATCGCAATGAATTTCATTTAGACAGTTCAGCTACGTTCATTGCGTTATTTACGTTGTTGAGTAGACAATTTTTTTAAATATATGAAACAATGGATTAGGAATTTCGTTCTAAACCCTCGACTTGTGTTTAATAGTTGTGTTACGCAATTATGGTGCTGGCTGGGAATACATCTACAAGGAGATGTTAGAGCTTATTTAAGTCATATGTTTTTTTTTTATGTATAGAGAAACTGCTTGCACAAAATACATAAGTAAAGATGCGCATTTTTCCTTAAAAACGGTAGTAATTGCTGCACTTCAGGTACATCGACACAGTGATACGACTCCACCTTACATATGGCCAAAAATATGATCGATCTTATCAATTAATAATCAATTAACTTTCTTACCTTTAAACGGTCGATACCAACACCTTTGGACAGTGAAAAATCCCGATGACACCTTGGACACAGTTTACCTAAAATTAACTTAATATCAAGGATGGAACATAATTGAAATACACCTTAAAAAACTGAACCGGTGTTGCATCGCATCGCATATGCGCATTTTGATGAGGCGAAAAAATTCTTAAATGAGTTTTAATTTAAAATTACAATTTTTGCGATGTCGCTTTAAGCAAAAAAATAAACGAAATATTTTTGGGTTTTAAATAAAATAGTTTGAAGATGAACGGGAAGTGTGTTGGGTACTTTTTTCTTATTTTTAGAGGACGGTAGGGTATGAGTCAGTACCCAAAGTCTCTTGGTAGTTCTCTAGATCTGGGAGGTTCTGTAACTTTTCTTCTACGTGTCGCTGGCAAAACAGTTCAAATTTTGTTATCCCAAAACATTGCCACGGCGTTATCGGTGGCAGTGCAGAGGTCGCTTAAGCTGCATGTTTTGGTGGACAGAGGGCAGGATAGAAGGTGGAGCATTGTTTGTGACAAAGCTCCCACATCCACACCGTACTGCCGTTCCATCCGTAGGTAACTATTGTGGATCATCGATCTTCATACGCTGTTAATTGAAATACAAAATAATTACAATTTTCTTTGTGTACACAATATAAGATTTGAGGGGCCCGTGGCTAAATAATAACAGCCGCACATGTCGATCGATCAGGTTAAGCTACGCTTGCCGCGGTTGGCCTGCGGATGGGTGACCATCTTTAAATACTGAGACCCCTCCGTGCCTCGGATAGTACGTTATACCGTTGGTCCCGGTTATCATTCGTGGATGTTTGACAGTCGTTACGGGTAGTCAGAAGCCCGACAGTCCAACAACCAGTCTTACCAAGGAGTATCGTATTACAAAGTCACTGGGTTGTGGAGGTCAGATGCCTATCTGACCTCCACATTTTCACATGGAGAAACTGCCTAGTTTCTCTTTGTAAAATACTGGTATTCAGCTTCATCCGGTTAGACTGGAAGCCAATCCCAACGTAGTTAGAAAAAGGCTAGGCAGAAGATGATACAATATAACATTTTATTTTCAGGTTTCTAAAGCCCATAGCGTGTTAGTACCTACCTATTACAACCAGAGCAAAATTTCATCAAAATCTTTTATCGTCTAGAACCTACTTACCCTCTTGCGACCTCATTTTCCATCATTCACTATAAAAAATGATCGCAAAAACGATTAATTTTAATCAGAACACGTTCTCTTATCGTTAACATGTCAACGAGATGGTTTTTTTGTTTGCAAAATTCGATGTAAAAGGCAAGAAGATGAATGGTGTCGTGTGAGCGAAAGTTTTCTTCAAATTAATTGATATTTTTAGGGTTCAGTATGCAAAGGGTGCCAACGGAACTCTATTACTAAAGCTTCGCTGTGTGTCTGTCACAAGCCTGTATCTTTTAAACAGAAATAGGTAGACCCTTGAAAATTTCACAGAGTGTGTATTACTATGGCCGCTGTAACAACAAATAGGATAGATGGAATAATGTTTATTATTTACAAAATAAAAAATACAGATATAAAATAAATGTAGAAAAAAGGAAAATAAAGTAAAGTTCATAATTGAAGGTGCCATACAAGACACGTGCGGTTTCGGTGTGTTTAGCAAATATTGTTAAATATTGAACGGTGGTACGGAACCCTTCGTGTGCGAGTCTGACTCGCATTTGGCCGCTTTTTAGTTCATTGTACCGGCCATATCGTAAAAATATAGTGTCAATAAAGCGGCTATGTTCAAACAGTAGATTTGCGCACAGTGAGTAAAATGTCTCCTTTTGCAGACAAAATTATTGCTTATGACGTGTCCATTATGGTGATCACCTTTTAGGGATGAGCAGTGCTTTAAGCTGTTAATGAGTTAACATCAATCACTGATTGATAAGGTAGGTAATTAGCAACTTTTAGCACACGTTCCACGGACCCTTGGCGTTGAGCCAAGTGTTGAGAATCAGACAGAGTACGTACCAGCTCGTGAAAAAACATGATGTTGAATTTTCAACTCTCGGCGCTAAGCAGTGATTCGAAAATCCAGTGCGCGAATAAAATCACCGCGGCAAAAACCATCCGGACCCTGGGCTTACTGTTTCATTAAGGGGCCTACATGACCTAAAGCGCGGTCACTGTCGGACTGCATAGAAAGAGAAGCGCGATGACACAACGATGGTAATTTATTGCAAAATATGAAGCAATTATCTATTTACAAAATTGTGCCTGTAAACTCTAGGTGCGTAACCTTTTCCTATGTTATATGATAAAGGTTTTTATTTTTGTAAGTAGGTTCGTAGGTTGGCACAAACATTTTTACACGTCAAACATATTTTAAAAACTAGATGTGGTCGGCGTTTCCTATCTGACTGCTCTGAGAATAAAGGCCGAAACAAACTCAGTGGTTACAGTCAGTGTCTGTTAGGGTCGGCTTCCAGTCTTTCCGGATGCATTTCAATCCAGTATTTTACATGGAGTGGCTGGTAACATGAGACCCCCTGGGTAAGACTGGTTGTCAGATTTTTGGGCTTCTGTCTACCCGTAACGACTAGGTGAAAATTTTCAATGGTAAATATATAATCTATAAAGCTGGAAAGTTTGTTTGTTTGAACGTGACAATCTCTGGAACTACCAGTTGGATTATGTTAGCATTTGATAACCCAATTCGTGACGACTATTATGAGCTGAGCAAAAAGAAAAAGTCAGGAAGAACGCTCAGTGAAAACGAAGTCGTGCTAAACGAGCAGGTTTTATTTTACGCGGACGAAGTCGCGGGCTCAAGCTAGTATATTGATAAAAATCTTCTCAATAGTGACTAGTGACTATATACCTACGACAATTTTATGAAGATTTAATAAAGTAACTGACATTTACCGTGTAGATAGAGGGTGATAAAGATCGGTGAGTTATGTTTTTATACTTTTTATGTGCGTCGCCGTTGAGTTGGGATTGAAGATGATTAATTTGCCTTAATATAGCGTCAGTCACTACTGATGTGCAAGAAATCGATTGTATTTATATTTACAATTGTTTATTGGAATGAGGATGTTTGGGAATCAATGGAAAGCCGACATGTCTTTATTAATTTAGGCTTTACAAAACAAATTAAAGCCTTAATATAGGCTTTAACTTGTAATATAATATATAATAAATAAATAATTTATATAGGCATAAGCATAAGTTACAGTAAAAATGTCACACCCTGACACAAGAGCTGGTTTAGAGTACCTGTATTTCAGGAGCCAGTCAGTTTTTCCAGCTAGGTTACAATTAAACAAGTTTCATGGGGCAAAGGTATAAAATTATATTACTTAATAAGTTAATAAAGACATGGGCAGGGACGGAACATGAAGATCAAGCTTGAGTTTTATTTTTAAATTATTACTCGCTACCTTCTGCCCGCGACCCCACCCGCGTTGAAGCCAACTATGCCACATATATCATATATATGTCTCTCGACAATAGTCTTTCCCCTTTACTAATAAACGTATTAGATCAGATGAATAGTTACACACCGATTTTTCTCTTTCAGTCGTCAGTAATTTGACTTTCGAAAAAAGAAGACAAAGCGTTGTGTAACTATACAGACGCTATACAACGTTTATTAGTAAGGGAGTAAGTTTCTATCAGTAAAATAATTGTTGAAATCGGATGAGAAGTGTCGGCGATTACCTTCTACTTACAAAATTTATGTCTTTATAATATTAGTGTAGATTGGTGTCGTCTGCCTGTTATTATGAATAAAACAGTAAAAGTGATTGTCCATTCATTTCAGAGCCTTGGAGCGATAGGCCTCCATGATTTTACCCATATAAGAAACTCCAAATTGGCCTCTAATATACCTCAAAACTTATCTTTCTACTACTGCATTAGGATGGAATTGGGATACATAAAGAAACCTCCTCGTGTAGCGCAGTTTGTTCCTCCAAAACTGAACGCTCGCGCTCAGCGCATCCTGGACAGTCACACCCAACACCTTATTTGACTGGCCAATTCTTCCCTTGCGGTAGTAGGGCTAACGCCCGCCTGGTTTGCGACCACCCTCTCACCGGAGTCCGGCGTCAAGCAGTAAAGAAATAAAAAAACTGGATAACATGTTTTTTATATAGAAAAACTTATTTTTACACACTGCACTCACAGAGGTACTTTTGTTTTCAGTAATAGGTACTGCATATCTATCCTACACTTTACCGGTCCGTTAAAAAAATACAAAAATATATCATACTTCTAAAAATATCACCTCGCCAAGTCACAGTTGACTCAAAACCCTATACAAATTGACAAAGCATAAATAAAACGTAAACAAAAAGTCGCACTACCAAATCAGCCGACAAAATTAACGAGACCGAATTTTGGCCACGATGCCAAAGAAAAGCACACTGTGCGACGATAAAATTTCGGCCATACTTCACTCGGTGTATCGAAAACCAGGAATGTACAGCAAACATATTTATTTAGCTCGAACTTTCTCTTGAGTTTAAAAGGTTGGTATTTTTGGTATATATTTTTGCTCGGGCGCATTGTATTTAAATTGCAAATGTACCGTAAGTTTAGTGAAATGTCTTCAATAGTTCAAGTCAAGATGTTTTTGGAAAATTTCTCTGCTTTTTTGCTTGGAGACTTAACGCTGCATGTCTTTTTTATATGCAATTTGTATTTGTGCAATATTAACTGAAATCTGTCAAGTAAGCTAGACAGATAGGTATTTGATGCACATAGTACTTCTGTGTGTGATAGTTCATACGAATGTGAAAAAAAAAACAACTTCAAGAATGAGTCACTTTAGAAATGAATTAACACACACCACCAAACACCCCAATTTGAAGATTATGTTATAATCATAATACATACACTGAATTTTTACTTTATGTGTAAATCATTTTATTCAATTCGTAATACTTATTCTGGATATATAAGGGTCTAAAGTAGATGGTACTTCATTAATTTTGTTTTGACTGTATACCGGAAATGTAATTTACATTTAATTTAATTTCATTCTTAATTTACGTAGTTTTCATTTATTTTTGGGATTAAAAATCACATATACTCAAAATGACAGAAATCGATTCAGTAAACAATTCTGAACAAACTACTTTCATAATGTTCATTAATTCAGTTACACATTGTATATGTTTCTTCAAAAAACAATAGCCTGTTCCCCAAATATGTTGGGGTCAGCTTCCAGTCTAACCGGGTGCAGCTGAATACCAGTATTTTACATGGAGCGACTGCCTATCTGACCTCCGCAACACAACCCAGTTACCGGGTAATATGATACCCCTTGGTAAGACTGGTTGTCAGATTTTCGGGCTTCTGACTACCAACGTAATGACTGCCAAAGATGCAAGAATGTCAGCCGGGACCAGCGGCTTAACGAAAACAATGTCAGCTATTCAAAAATATCGACATAAATCACATCTTCAACCTAAATCATTATCAAAATTCTTAGGCCCATAACTTATTTAAATAAGAGATTTAATTCGACTTTACATGCACACTGCCTGCATAGTAAAATCGAATTAAAACTCTTATTTAAATAAATTAAAGGGCTAAAACATTTTTATAATAATTTAGATTGAAGGTAACTCTTTTTCAAAATGTATTTTAATTTCAATACAAAAAAAAAACTAAACAGTCTTTCCTCCAGTATATCACAAGACTGCTTATAAAATAAACAAACATCAGAAAACAGTAAATCAATCACAGATAATTAATATAAACGTCAGAGCTGTCACACATAAATAAACAAAGTTTTATTAGCGCCTATACAGTAATTAAGATAACACAGACACCACTATAAAGTTAATTATGATGTTGCGAAACTATAATGGTTTTCTATAATCAACGTAACATAACATCAAAGTATAGAAAAAAGACACTCGCGCACCGAAGTGATATCATCATCTGCCGGCCTTTTCCCAACTATGTTGGGGTATGTTCCAGTCTAACCGGATGTAGCTGAATACTAAACTGCCCAGGTCCTCCACATCCTAGTTACCGGGTAATACGATACCCCTTGGTAAGACTGGTTGACAGACTTTAGGGCTTCTGACGACCCGTAACGACTGTCAAAGATCCACAAATGACAGCCGGGACCTGTGGTTGACCACTTTGATGTCTGGAGTTTGGTTAGAAATTCCAATTTTCAAATTTAGACTTGTGTGTTTGTGTTTCGAATTGAGTGATTCGTTTATTTTCGCCCCATTTGATTTTTCTTTGAGAACGTTTTATTATGGCCGCGAATACATTTTTACACTTATAATATCATTGGCCGCGAATGATATTTTGATCAACATAATTATAAGCTGATACTAAGCTGCAAATTGCAAAAAACGTAACAAAAACGAATTTTGCGGGCTATCCTGGCGGTTTCCTCTAAACTTATTGTTAAAACTCCCGTAAAACAGTAGCTTTAACAAAATATTTCCATTTTTGTAAGTCAACGTTAAATAAACTATACGGAATAATATTTGTGCATCTCACATCGGGGCTATGCATACACACGCGACTTTTGGTACAATACTTTCAAAATAAATATTTGTTAAACTCGACGAACACGAACAGACGTGGGTTGTTTGGACAATATGAATTTATTTGTGTTTTATTTTTAGGAACGAACGTGATCTTATGATTTTTTTCGCCAGGATTTCGGCAATGCGTGTAAAGTACTTGACTTTATAAACACTCACACTCGGTTTCCGAAAACGAAAGTCAACGCAATCACAGTTTGTACTTTTGTCAATTTGCTAGCAATTTTTTTGAGTTGATTTTCATTCCAGAAGCAGCAGAGTAATTGCGTAATACACTAACAGTAGGAATGGTTTTCATTTTGATAATTGAACAACATTAATTGCGTTTTGACGTTGTTGAGCAGACATTGTTTTCTAATATATGAAGCAATGGTTTAGCAATATCCTACGAAGTGATTCAGATTCCGATTGATAGCGTGTTACGCATTTAGGATGCTGCGCGTAAATAATAATAATAATAATATTTTATTTCATCAAGTTTAGTAACACATGACTCATTCGTGTTAGTAACAATATTCCTTACCGCTATGTTAGTATTCCTATCCTAATTATGTAGTCTAAAATCATGAATATACGTGAATCACTGCCACACGCCTATCACCGAGGTGGAGAGCTTGCAGCAGCGACTCACGTACAGACAATCGAGTCTGCTCGCCACACAGCGCAGGATAAGGTTGGGGCTGGCCCGCACGCGGTGCACCAGGGAAGCGCATAGTTTTCTTATCGTTGTATAAAAGCAGTCGACTCGAGCTTAAAGCTACGGTTTCCTAAAGAGCTGTGACTGCCACATACTGGCCGCAATGATAGTCTTCATGAAAATGACAGCAGTTTGAGTTTACGGTGTCAATAAACGCTCTCTAAGGAAACAGACCAACTTACTTTCATAAATGATGTTAAATGACGTCATTCGACGGTGGATTGCGGACGCTATATGGCGTTCACCGTAGTTCTAGGAAAACCTGGCATCGCTGTTGTATAAGCTGGTTAGTCAAAACTGTTCAAAATATCTGATCAGTCATTTCCATTGGAACTGTAACTAAGGGATTTTTTTTTGTAGTTTCAGGATGGGAAATCATCAAATGACCCCTCCTGCTCTGGGTGGAGCGGAAGGGAGTATCAGACTCTTACTGACTAAAACCCACCCGTATTCCTTCCTTAGCCCTTTATGTTCCGAGCCAGCGGTAACCCTTTCGGACAATCCCGCTGAGTAACTAAGAGATTACTTCAAGAGGATAGACCATAGCGTTTATCTTTCTGTTTATCATAACCATCATCATCATCTGCCTAACCTTTTCCCAACTATGTTTTGGTCGGCTTCCAGTCTAACCGGATGCAGCTGAATACCAGTATTTTACATGGAGCGACTGCCTGTCTGACCTCCACATCCCAGTTACTGTTACTTGATAAGACTGGTTGTCAGACTATCGTGCTTTTGACGACCCGTAACGACTGTCAAAGATCCAAGAATGACAGCCGGGACCAACGGCGTAATGTGCTTTCTGAGGCACGGTTGGTCGCGGTATGTAAAGATGGTCAGCCATCCACGGACCAACCGCGGCAAGCGTAGCTTAACCTGATCGATCGATCTGTGCGGCTGTTATTATTTAACCACGGATCCCATCCTCATAACCAATCATAACTAATGCTCATAAAACCATTCCTAGCCATACATATTTTGTCGTCAAGTAGTGTTGCCGCGTTTCACTGTGAAGAGAGATGGACACACGTGACATGAGACTTTCAAGGCTACCGGCTGGTTAGTCTCCCATCATTTGGTAGCCTGTATCATACCACTGCTGGGCAAAGGAGGAGAGCCTCATGACTTCCAGCTCTTTCAATCCAGGGTTAAAGTGGACCTCTGGGGGCCTAAAAAGGCCACTTTCGCAGAATCATAAAAGGATAACATTATGAATATTGGATGGCAGGTGCCATCCAATCTCTTCACTACCCTTGGTTGACTGGTAGAGAATGCCTAAGGCATTAAGTCCGCCATTGTACCTTTTTGTGCGAAAAGTTTAAATAAATAAAGAAACATTGTATGACTCAAAGTTATGTCAAATACGAACGTGAGTGGTTATTCTAAGAATTATCTTTTGCGTATCTTTATTTTGTAATTACCCAAATATATTTATTTTGTACAGTCAGTTTCAGAGAAATAGTACCCCTCCAAGACTCAAAGATTATCGCCCGAGCACGCTCGGGCCCGCGTGTCACGTGAGCCTTGAGCAGCTCCCTCCCCCGGGCCCCGCCGCCGCACCCATCTCGTGCACCCACCGATCCACCTCAAATATTATTTGCAATGTTTTTAATAATTTATATGGTATTTTATCGGCTTCCTTCTGGCCGAACCGTATAGATACCAAGAATAACTTACAAAAAGACACTGCGTGCGACTAAGATACGAACCCACATCGCGAGATCATCTAGACCGCGCCTTATACCACTAGGCTATTGGCTCAGTTAGCAATCTTAACGAAAATTCGAATAGCATTACTCCTTTTATCGAACAAGGTTATTAACGGTCTAATCTTCTAGATATTAAGGTTTAAATTTCAACTTCCGTCTTATATTAATTTAATACTAGCACCTTACCGACTTGTTTTACAAAATGCAATACGCAACTCCTCTATTAACTAAAACATAAGGTTGAAATTAGCATAGATTTCTTGTTTGGTTGAATAGAATGTGTTGATTCCGATTGTTGCACTACCCTCATTTTACTTCAGAAACTTAACTGCTGTATGAACTGCGAGTTAAGGTTGAATTTAGTATACTATTCTTCGCCTTATTTACTAAACTGTGATTGAGGGTATTTTTACTTTTCAAATGGTTTCATTTTCGTGCCGATTCGCTTGTGTGTAATTATCTTCATCGTAATATTATCCAATTTATTAAGTTTTTGACCAGTTGATTCTATTAATCGATGGTATGGTTCGATTAACAACTTTATTAAAGGCTAAAATTGTAGTTCTGTGGGAAAAGGAACAAAACATAAAGAAAATAGCACGAGATATAAGCATAACGGTAAGATTTACGTTATTCTTACACATACCTATTTATTGTTGCAATCATGTTGCATTATTACTTACGAGTTGGATTTTTTTTATGTATTTCTAATATTATTATTTTCATTACAGAGAAAAACAGTTCGTAGATGGATACAAAGGTATCAAGCGACGGGTGATATGAAATGTGATCACCAAGGCCCTCGCCCGATTGCTTACACTAATGAATCGAAGCGACAACGTAATATGTATTGTGAAAGTTCACTCAGTGGCACCCTTCAAAACTACGCGTTCAAATGCTGACTTCAAGAAGTGTTAGACAGTGACGGCCATCCTATCCGTTATGAATAGGCAACTCAGCAGATTGACTGTGTAACTTATTTGATAAAAATGCATTGGAACATTTATATGAGCAAGTGTCAAGTGTTAATCATTCCCAATATCATTCCATTATCAGTGGGATAATTATCTCGTAGTCAATCAAAAATAAACAACCTTTATTATTATCAATCCAGTTCTTGTTTACAAGTAGTCTTGTAATGTGTTAACGATGCACCATCTGACCTCACATATTTTTCTAATGTTGTGTTAAATAAGGGTTATCAGAAAATGTGATAAAAGAGAAAGATGTATATTGCTATACTGTTATAGTTTAGCATGTTGGTTTTTCCTCTGTAATTCACAGTTTCTAGAAATATCTATAAACGAACCGTTATCTAAACCAAACTAGGGTATCTATTTTGTGTTTAGTTAATATTCTAAGTATAATAACCCCAATTTAACACAGATAGAAATCTGTATATTCAACCAGGAAGTGGATTCCATGAAGTCCTAGAAATGTAATTAAAGAAATAAATGAATATTGTTTATGCAAAATGCTAAGCTTTTATTACAAACCTCCATTTGATTTTTTAATAATAATTAACGAAAAAAACAAAACTAACTACTAAAGAAACTAAAAAATAATAATAAAGGTAAATTAATAAAATAAAAAAAATCTTCTCAACCGCGGATTGAACTCGAGACCATCGTATTGTTAAGCCGCAGTGTTAACCACTAGACCAACATGCCACTTACGATACATTTCAAAAAACTTAAATAGGTTCGATGTCATTACCAAGGGGTAACGGTTTCTATGAAGCGTGCTGTACAATCTATTTCATCACCTGCTCTCAAAACGATGAAGGAAAACACCTTGAGGACACTAACATGCCCTAGACTCAAATTCCAAGACATGTGACATCCAGCAACCCGCACTAGGCCGCGTGGTGGATTACAGCCCATTATCTCCCAGAGAAGTGGCATGAGTCTCGGTAGTGGGAACAATAAAGACGGACAATGCTATCACGATGATAATTAAATCATACATCCAATTAAACCAACTCTTCTTCATCAAAGGAACTTCCTAATAATAACTAATTAAACGTAACCACGTACGCTTATTAGCTAGGCCTCATTAAAGAGAAATCAATTTATTTAACGTTAATAATGGACATAGTAATTAATGGGGTGCTGTGGCTGGCGCGGCTCAGGCGATTTACTTCGATAGCCTAGTTAGCTTAGATGAGGCCTGTCTCACACTGTCCGCGGTGAAAAAACGCGACGTTTCGTGGTCTTGCATCGTCAGCAGACGGCATATTTATGTCACACGATCAATTGTATGCTACTTGTTTTCGTGAGACTTATCTCTATTTTATGCTTAATTTTTGTGGTGTATTGTGTACGAATTTTGTCGTAAAATGTAATTTCGTATTTGTGCCCAAGTGACAAGGCTAGGAAGAAATCGCCAGCCAGATAAATTGCGTAACTTCTGACACTGAGTGTTTTATTTTGTAATTTCGTATTTTCGCATATTTTCAATCGTTCTGAATGCAGTCATGGTTTTAGTTTCTTGTTGTTTTCTCCTGTTTTACCCGCACGTGTCATTTAGCCGCGCGTCTAAACACCCGCACATGTGAGTTGACCGTCTTCATCGCGTGCGCTACTAACTGCTCCGAACAGTTACAATTAAATTGGATACCCTTTATAAGGACGCCATTGGATGCCGACTAGCTTTGCGTTCATTGTTTGTGCCGATAATATCTGCTGGTTACAAATTAATTTAGAAATATAACGATTTCGGCTCGTAAGTTAAAGCGTGTTTGAGGTAATTGAATGTTTGTTGAAGTTATGTATTTGCTTAGAACATATTCCTTTAGTTATCAGGTAATCCTCCGTTGCTTTGTTAGTTACTGGTTTTATGTGTAATATGTTTATGTTCCTACGGTGTAAGGGTGAGCTTGGGTTTTCATAAATCCAAGTCGAGTAGGCACACTTGTACTTTGTAGTCACGTGCTGTGAGGACCGCAAACCTTATGACCATAGCGCGTCCCAGGGCGTCTTTAATCTTCCCTAGGATTATAAAAATATAATATCTGATGTACACGTAGTGAAGGCTGCGCCTCAAAATTCGAGGGTATAGCGACCTCCATCAAGCATTGCGCTGTCTAAAAATATTCCCAATTCACTGAAAGTTATACATATACGATAAAACTGTCGAAAGTTTTTCCTTTGAATACAAAAGTTTTACAAGTCATAATTTCGATCATATTTGTGGTAAACCCAATCCATACTATTATTATAAATTCGAAAGTAACTGTCTGTCTATATGTTACCTTTCACACCTAATCCTAATGGATTTCGATAAAATTTGGCAAAGAGACAGATGGCTTCTTAAGGTCATGGTCTTCTTTTTGTCTCAAAAATAATCTCTATACTAATATTATACATTCAAAAGCAACTCTGTCTCTCTGTCTGTATGTTACCTTTTCACGCCTAAACTATTGAACAGATTTTGATCAAATTTGGTAAAGAGACAGAGGGCATCCTGAGGAAGGACGCAGGCTACGCTACGTTTCAGAAATAATTCTACAAGGGATGATAATTAGGGGATGGAAGTTTATATGGGAAACCCAGCATATTTTCAGGGTTTTTTTAATTTTTTACTAGCTATCAATGTCCCACTGCTGGGAAAAGGTCTCCCTACTCTCTTTCCACCTCTCTAATAAAACGCAGCTAAGTTTTTTCAACAACCAATGAACTAACATTTATTTTGACACACAGATTAAACATAAACTTATTTCAATGCACAGATAAAACATAACACCACCACTCATTGAAATAAAATTAGCCTTAGCCTTTATTATAATACATATCTATTCAAGGCTCAACTAAACCCAGTAACAAAAGAAATTTATAATGCCTAACACTTGACAAACTTTTTGTAAGAATATCAGCAGGCATATTTTCTGTATTTAAATAAACAATTTTTACTAATCTATTATAGACAGTTTCTCTAATGAAATGGAATCTAACATCTATATGCTTAGATCTTTTGTGGTACATACAATTTTCTGCTAATTTTTTCGCACTTTGATTATCATTATACAGAATTACAGGTCCTATATCCTTTCCAGTAAGTTCTAACAACAGATTTTTTAGAAATATTGCCTCTTTACTAGCTTCACACATCGCCATGTACTCGGCTTCAGTACTTGATAGTGCTACTGTTTGTTGCTTCTTACATTCATGTGAAACTACTCCTCCTGAGAGTTTGAAGCAGAAACCAGTGTAAGACCGTCTGTCAACTGTGTTGGAAGCCCAATCAGCATCAACAAAACCCACCAAATCTGAATTATCCTTAGTATAAGTTAGGCGATAAGACTTAGTTGCTTTTAAATATTTTAAAACTCTCTTAGCATGCTGCCAGTGTGTTTTACCATAATTATTGTTAAATTGACTTAAGTAGCTTACACAATAGGATATATCTGGCCTAGTGAGTACCGACAGATACATAAGGCTGCCTATTAACTGCTGGTAAGGATATTTGACATCACAATCAACCTTATCACATTTATCTAATTTTAAATTAGTTTCCATAGGAGTGTTTGACACATTTTTGCAATTTTCCAATCCAAATTTTATCAATAAATTATCAATGAACCTTTCTTGATCAATATACAATTTATTTTTACACATTTCAACTCGCATACCTAGGCACTGTTTTATTTGACCTAAATCTTTTAATTTAAATCTGGCACTCAATTGACTTTTGTAACGTTACAGTTACCTGGGTAGAGTCCAAGAAACTGTAGTCACATTGTGAGCACTCACCTACCTAACTTTCAGTTTGGAGGGGAGCACTGTTAAAAGAAATAAGAGGACGAGTTATAAGAGTTTATTATTAACTAGCCTAGGGGGTGAATAAAAATGAGAACAAAATAGAACTGGAGAAAAGTGGGCTTCTGGTCTGTTAGTGGCCGAGGGACTTCAGCTTCAGGCTGTAGAGGGCCGAAGGAGGACCTCGGTCTTCAGGTCGTAGAGCAGGGCCGAGGAACGTCACTCCTCAGGCCGTAGAGGGCCGAGGGACGTCAACCCTCAAGCCGTAGAGGAGGGCCGAGGGACGTCAACCCTCAAGCCGTAGAGGAGGGCCGAGGGACGTCAACCCTCAAGCCGTAGAGGAGGGCCGAGGGACGTCTACCCTCAAGCCGTAGAGGAGGGCCGAGGGACGTCTACCCTCAAGCCGTAGAGGAGGGCCGAGGGACGTCTACCCTCAAGCCGTAGAGGAGGGCCGACGGACGTCAACCCTCAAGCCGTGCAACCCGAAGAGCCCGGTGCGGAGTCGCCTTGCTACGGCGTCTTCATAGTCGCTTCGGCTGTAGGAGGGAAACTGCCCTCCAAGAACACTCCTACTTTTCCCGAGCTTGTGGCCGAGCTGAGCTCCCAACGTAGACTGACCAAATTCACCACCAGGCTCCTGTCATCGACTTTTTAACATTTGAAAATAGATTCTAGAACAAAACATTTGAAAAGAAATTCTAGAACATAATAAAAAGTAAAAAATAATGAGGTCGATGTGATTTACCTATACGACCTACAACTAGCTCCACAATAAATTAAAAATAAAACTAGGCCTGTCACTAACTGAAATTACAAAGGTAAACAAAGATTCAAGAGATAAAAATCTACAGAAAAACTTAAATAACATGAATTACAGGTAAAAGATATGATAAGCCTCCAGGAAATGAGCATGAAGCTACCTAGGGAGGACTAATGCTTAAAATTTACAGGTTAATATTGTCATAAAAAAGCATGTAAAAACATACACATTACATTACCCCAAAAACCCCGGAAAATTTTTGAATACTATGAAAAAATTTTCTTATTTAGCATTAAGAGAGTATTAAACAGCAAAAAATTAAGCTAAATGAGTATTTACAGTGATACAGTAAATTATAAAAAATTTAAACTAAGATTCCCCATAACCCCAGAAAAATTATTAACTAGAAAAATTTCGAGGTTGAAAATAAGACCTTGCTCTTTCATACATCTTTCATCAACTTAACCTACACCCTTCCTCAATCATACATCACCAGCATACTTAGGGGATATGGTTCACATTCAATGACGCATACTCCACAAGGAATTATTTTTAAGGTTTACGAAGGCTTATTTATTTAATTTAGGTGTCGTAATCCGCACCTGTTCTAAAACCCGTTAAAATTAAAAGAAATTATTTACAAGTTTTCAAGTTTTTCTGCTTAAAAGAAGCAGCCAAGGTTTAAGAGCATAAAGCGCTTAAGAGAAGCCTTCAAGCTTTCAAGTTATTTCTGCTTACACGAAGCAGCCAAGGTTTAAGAGCATAAAGCGCTTAAGAGAAGCCTTCAAGCTTTAAGTCAACGTTCAAGTAGGGTCAAGGATAAAAAAATATCTATGTTAAAAAAAAGTACACTACGGCCGAATACTGAAAGGCCACTCAAATCTCACAGTCACCTAAAAGCTACTTAAATATAAGCATCCCTCAAATTTAAATGGTATACACAAACGCCACTCAAGCAATTTGAAACCATGATTAGCCAAGCAGTCCTCAAATGTTTACATCATGGCAACATCCTGCTAAAAAGTTGATCTCAGCACGTTCCCAGTTACAAAATAATTTAGTTTACGTCTCATATTCGTTTTACGCAGTCTTCTTTGAACAAATATTTTCTATAATTATATAATTAGTTGAAATATAACAGCGCGATATGTTTGGTTTGAATTACAATTGAAATTAAATTAGTATTTATATACATAAAAATCAGATGAATATCAAAAGAAGACGTCATAAGAAAATAAAATTTCTCGAGATAATTGTCGAGATTGGAACGTCACACTTGTCATTTCGCGCGTATTATCAAGTTTAGGTAAAGTTATTAAATTGATTCACCATGGAGGATAAGAAGAAACGTGGATGCAATTATACACCTGCCGAGAAAGATATGCTTTTGGAATTGATAAAGAAGTAAGTACATAAATGTTGAAGGTATATCACCTCCATGTACTTTGTAACACTGGCTAGGTGAAAAACTGTACGTTTGAGTTGACATAAGTTTTTCACTAGACTCTATTTTTCAAATTGTTCCTTGATAAACCTTTATACCTTTCCAATAATTGTGGTGGTTTTTCCGCAAAAGCCATTAAACGAAGAGAAGAAGAAGAAAGCTTTATAGTATTTCATGTGTATTTCGCTCTGTAAACCTCCCCAACAATAAATAAACAATGATTTATGTCTAAGTACAATTACTTTTTTATTACTACAAGTATAAACTCCTGAACATTTCACAGATCCTAAGTTTAATTTCTAACTGTTTCATGTTGTAAATAATTTGTTAAATATTTCAGATATCAAAATATAATAGAAAACAAAGAAACTAATGCTAGCATAATTTTGAAGAAGAGAGATGCTTGGGATACAGTGTGCCAACAGTACAATGCTGTCGCTGTGAGTGGCTTCAGGACATGGCAGCAACTCCGGCACCTCTATGAAAACCTCAAACAGAGGTCTAAAAAGAACATAGCCAAAGCAAATGTAGACTTGATTTTTCTTATGTAGACTTGATTTTTCTTCTATTTTATCATAATATTTCTTTATTTACTTATTTCTTCAAATATTTTTTTAGCGGCTTCAGTTTTACGAGACCACTAGAGAGGTACAAAAGAAGGCGTCAATAGATAAGGTTTGTATAAATTTAATATATCTGGAAAAGTAACATAGACCTTACAGAATATCTTGTGATTGTAATTTTTATTTTCATAGAAAGAAATCAATCGCACTGGTGGTGGAACATACAAAAGCATTCTATCTGAACAAGGTGCTCAGATTTTAGCCATGGCTGCTCCTCAAATTCAACCATTGCCTAATTGCTATGATGATGCTGCAATATATTTTGGTTTGTGTAATATTAAAATGTATATATTTATACTTTAACATCACAAAATAATAATTATCATGTTCTTGTTTAATTTATAGGTGATACAGAACTAGAAGTTACAGAGAGTTTTAGAAAAGAACCAGTTAGTGAAGTTATATCTTCATCATCATCTGCCATAATCCAGACCATTGGTAAATTTACTTTATCTTTTTTAATTATTTCCATAATTTATATTATGTATACTTTATGTGGATATTTTTTAGGTCACCAAGACACAACTATGGCCTACATGGGTATAGCAGACAATAGCAAACCTTGTACAGTTACATCAATAAATATAGCTGGTAAACATTTTCATTATTGTAGTAGTTTATATGGTAGACTAATTTGGCATTTTTTGCTATAGTCATTTCTTTTACTTAATAGATGACCAGCCAGCTGCAATGGTCATCAAACCCCAAGAAAAAAACAAGCCCCTAAGATCATCCTCTGCTGGTAATTATCTAATTATTTTTATTTGTGCTAATGGTATGAAGTTTTCATTAATATTAAACTAATACTATTTTTCAGGACAAATGAAACCTACACATAACACAATTAAACAGCAATATTTTCGCACTAAACTAAGAAATGGCAAATTAGAAACCAAATACCTCATAAACAAAAACAAAATGGAAATGAATAAATACAAAATAGAAATGCAAATTTTGAAATTGAGACGAAATTGAGACTACATAAACTGAAACCTAAATTGCATTGAAATAAAACTAATTTTAAGTGGAAAAATGTGTATTTATTAAATTAGTCCTTATAATAAAGTTTTGATTGGTCCCAAGTCCTATGGGTTGTTCTGTGGAGTCCTCCTCAACATAGAGTAAAGAAACATCCTCCTCTGACAGTTCATCAGAACGCGACAGGGCAATATTATGAAGCACTGCACATGCTACAATGACCGGTGGTATGTTTTTTATATTTAGGCCCATCCCATTCTGTAGACAAGGAAATCTTCTTTTAAGGACCCCGAAAAGTCTTTCTATGGGATTCCTGGTACTTATTTGTGAACGGTTATAAGCTTCTTCAGCAGCCGTCCTTGTATTTAGTAATGGAGTAAGCAGATAAGGCCGACATGGATATCCACTGTCCCCAAGAATAATACCTGTGCCAAAGTCCCCACGCTCTAATTGAGCACACAGTGGTGAGTCATTAAATATGGTACTATCATGTACAGAACCTGGCCATCTTGCAATAACATTCCTTATTCGTAGTCTTGCATCGCATACCATTTGCACATTTAGTGAAAAATAGCCTTTCCTGTTCCGATAGACTTCAGATTGGGCACCACCTAAAAATAAATTCTAGTTATATTGTGGGACAACAAACTTTACTAAAGTACCTACTAACATATTTTTGTAGAAACAATTCTACAAGTAAGGTTCTAATTGTTAATGTAACACAAGACTTATTAATTGTTGTTTGTTGCACTGTGTAAGCAAAATCGACATTTTAGGGCACATGATTACAATGAAGTTGGTAAGTACATACCTGGAGAATTTATTTTAATATGAGTGCAGTCCACAGCTCCCACAACTCTTGGAAATCCTGCTATTGCAAAGAACTCATTTGCCACAACTGGAAATTCTTCTGGTGTTGGCATATTTATGTATGTTGACTTCAAGCTGGCTATCTTAGCTGTTACTTTATGCACTATTCGGTGCACCGTGGGTTGTTCAACCTCAAAAATATCGCCTATTACGCGTTGGTAGCTGCCTGTCGCATAGTACCGGAGAGCTATAAGTATTTGGTCCACTGGCTGTATGGCTCGGTTTCTTTTTGTTAGGGGTTTAATACTGCTACCAAATACAGAGTCCAAATATAATACAGTTTCTTTCGAGATGCGGAACCGTGAAACAAACTCCCTGTCGTTGTACTTTTCAAAAGCGTTCAACATTTCTTCATTTCTGCGGCTCACAGTTGGCCTTTCGTGATCCGAAAGTGAAGACAAGGACGATAAAGACATTTTTATCACTATTTTATTTGGTTTCAATAGATTTAATTTGATTTGAGGGACCTCGCGACCACTCTCAGATTTAGGGGCTGCTCAAATCAGTTTGACAGTTCATTTGACAGATAAATAACGTTGAGTTGCGTTCCTGTATACGACTTTTAAACTGAGTGGTGTTTGAGCACCATTTAATTTAAGAAGCACTTATATTTAACAGATGCTCAAAATAGACGTTTGTGTATACGAAATTAAAGTTTAGGAGCTGCTCAAACGTTTAAGCAGCCCTTAAATATTTGAGTGGCGTTTCAGTATTCGGCCGTAAGGCTTATTTTACGAGTTGGTGAGACCGCTCGACACAACGGCTTATTTAAAGAGTTGTGCACCGCTCTACACAATGGCTTATTTAAAGAGTTGTGCACCGCTCTACACAATGGCTTATTTAAAGAGTTGTGCACCGCTCTACAAAAATAAATAAAGGGATTTAACTAAGCCAAAAGTTTTAGGGAAGGTAAACCTTGTGGAGTATTCACAAAACTTAAAATCTAAATGGTTTTTACAAGGAATAAGGTGAATTTTTAAGTAATAAGTTCTAAGACTTGGTAATAACACCGAGCAGGTATCTACACTTTAAAATCTTTAACGTGCCATTTCCCTCTAACACCGCTCTGATCCTCCAAAATGAAAACAAGTGGTGACAGTTTTTCCAAAACAGTGCTTTTTATATATTTAGGAGCTAATTTAGCAGTAAAATAACTTCCAGCATTACTAAGAACGTAATTTTTACGCCAGACAGTATCACCGACATTAAATTGCTTAAAACTGTGCCTTGTGTTATAATGAGAGGCGTTTTTTGTATGAGCCATGAATAGTATACGAAAATAGCAAAAGTACAAATATAGGGATAGCAAACGAGTGTAAAAGAGTATAAACATGGACTCTACTGGATCTCAGTTCTAAAAAAAAAGATTCTAAAATGAAGTACTCGGATTAGAGTGTTAAGAGTTGAAGAGGGAAAGAGGGGTTAGGTCCGAACCACAACACCGCAGACAGAAAACGCCAGGGCAGCTCCCGTAAAACAGTAGACGGTACGCTCCGAGTAAAACGTCAAGGGCAGCAGTAAGTAAGCTCCGAGTAAACGTCAGGGCAGCTCCCGCAATACAGTAATCGGTAAGCTCCGAGTAAAACGTCTAGAGTGAGTGTTGGACACGGTCCAAAAGTGTATATAAAATTTAAGAGAGTAAAGAAATTTTGGTATGATTCCCAGATATAAGTAAAGTGTTTTTGTGATAGGAGTAACGTAGATGTATAGGTTTGTAAAAACGTCCACAGGATATTGTCCTGTTTCTGTCGTGAAGTGTCCCAACAACCAACTTGGGAGTGTCCACGGATGGATTAGCACATCAAGCGGCCATTGGGTACGAATACCAGAGGGTAAACGTAGTGGTGTGCAAGTCTGTGGGGTGCAGTATAGCGATGTTTTGGTAGAGAGTAAAGTATAATATGAGAAACGACCACGGGATATTGTCCAATAGCCGTTGTAGAGTAACCAATCTCCAACCTTGGTAGTGCCCACAAGTGGGTTATCACATCCAAGAGGCCGAAAGGGTGCCAATTATCTTTCGATAACGGTATGTGTGTGAGGTGAAGAATACCTAGATGATGTTTAGTTGTAGAAGAGTTGAGTAAGAGATGAGACGGGTGAATGATAAAAATAATAAAATGCTTACCAAATAATTATACTCACTTGAGGAAGTGTAATTTTGAATTTTGAGAATGGTAGAATGCCTAGAAATAAAAGGGGTGGATTAGTATGAAGTTGGGCGCCAGTCTGTAACGTTACAGTTACCTGGGTAGAGTCCAAGAAACTGTAGTCACACTGTGAGCACTCACCTACCTAACTTTCAGTTTGGAGGGGAGCACTGTTAAAAGAAATAAGAGGACGAGTTATAAGAGTTTATTATTAACTAGCCTAGGGGGTGAATAAAAATGAGAACAAAATAGAACTGGAGAAAAGCGGGCTTCTGGTCTGTTAGTGGCCGAGGGACATCAGCTTCAGGCTGTAGAGGGCCGAAGGAGGACCTCGGTCTTCAGGTCGTAGAGCAGGGCCGAGGAACGTCACTCCTCAGGCCGTAGAGAGGGCCGAGGGACGTCAACCCTCAAGCCGTAGAGGAGGGCCGAGGGACGTCAACCCTCAAGCCGTAGAGGAGGGCCGAGGGACGTCAACCCTCAAGCCGTAGAGGAGGGCCGAGGGACGTCTACCCTCAAGCCGTAGAGGAGGGCCGAGGGACGTCTACCCTCAAGCCGTAGAGGAGGGCCGACGGACGTCAACCCTCAAGCCGTGCAACCCGAAGAGCCCGGTGCGGAGTCGCCTTGCTACGGCGTCTTCATAGTCGCTTCGGCTGTAGGAGGGAAACTGCCCTCCAAGAACACTCCTACTTTTCCCGAGCTTGTGGCCGAGCTGAGCTCCCAACGTAGACTGACCAAATTCACCACCAGGCTCCTGACATCGACTTTTTAACATTTGAAAATAGATTCTAGAACAAAACATTTGAAAAGAAATTCTAGAACATAATAAAAAGTAAAAAATAATGAGGTCGATGTGATTTACCTATACGACCTACAACTACATAGCTCCACAATAAATTAAAAATAAAACTAGGCCTGTCACTAACTGAAATTACAAAGGTAAACAAAGATTCAAGAGATAAAAATCTACAGAAAAACTTAAATAACATGAATTACAGGTAAAAGATATGATAAGCCTCCAGGAAATGAGCATGAAGCTACCTAGGGAGGACTAATGCTTAAAATTTACAGGTTAATATTGTCATAAAAAAAGCATGTAAAAACATACACATTACACTTTTTACTTTTTCAACTTCAGTAGCATTATTTGAAAATACAAAGAAGTCATCCACAAATAAAGCTATATAGGTCTTTTGACCTCCAGATGATTTAACAAACAAACAGGGCTCATATTGCGATTTTTTATAGCCAAATTGCTGTAAACATTCATCCACCTTTTTATACCAAGCTCGGGCAGATTGCTTAAGGCCATATATTGCCTTTTTTAATTTTAAAACTTTATTTTTATATGTAAAATTCTGAGGTGGTTGCATGTATACAGTCTCATCTAAGTCACCATTAAGGAAAGCAGTTGTTACATCAAAATGAGTGATATTCATATCCAATTTAACACTCAATGCAAATAGTAGCTTTAAAGTAGAATATCTAAGTACAGGTGAAAATGTCTCTTTAAAATCGATACCTTCTTTTTGCGTGAATCCCTTCGCCACCAAACGCGCACGATACCGCACTTCATTATCACTATTTACCTTCTTTTTGTAAACCCATTTACACTGCACTATTGTTCCACTTTCTGGTTTGTCCACCACTTCCCATGCATCGCACTCACGAAATGACTGCAACTCTTCCTCCATTGCTTTACACCATTTTTCACGTTCTGTCCCATTCATGACATCATCATAAGTTAAATTCTCATCACCAACACTTTCTACGCAGATGGTATTAAATCCAAATCTATCTGGTTTCTTTCTCTGACGTTTACCTGAAACAGTAGGTACTTCAGATGTGGATGCTAATTCTGTTTCACTGACAGTATTATAGAATTCGTCAGACATTGAAGAACTGCTACTTTCAGTTTCACTTGGTATGTATGTCTCATCCGAAGAGTTGATCACAGTTTCTTCTTCCTCTGTGATATTAACACTCTGTTCATCCATAATTTCAGCTTGGATCACATCTGGATTGTTATGAGTATCTTCCATTATAATGACATCTCGGCTGGTGATGATTTTATTTGTCTTGGGATTATATAATCTGTAACCTTTTACATTATTCTCATAACCCACAAAAATATGAGTTTGTGCCTTCTTATCCCACTTTGCTGTTTTTATTTTTGGAATGTGAACCATGGCAGTGCTTCCAAAAACCCGAAGGTGGCTAACGTCTGGCTTCTTGCCAGTCCAGAGTTCATATGGTGTTTTTGTTACACCAGTTGCTAAAGTCCTGTTTCGCAGATATACAGCAGTATTCACAGCTTCTGCCCAGAAACGTTTTTCAAGTTTAGCATCAAACAGCAAACACCTAGCTCTTTCCACCACTGTTCGGTTTAAGCGTTCACACATCCCGTTTTGCTCTGGGGTGTAAGGGTTAGTTTTCTGGTGAATTATTCCAGCCCTTTTCAAAAAACTTTCAACCTCAGAAGAGCAAAATTCTCCTCCGTTATCCGTCCTCAATACCTTTAAACTTTTGCCAGTTTGTTTTTCGACTGAAGCTTTAAACTCCTTCAGGTAATTAAAGACCTCACTTTTGGCCTTGAGGAAATAAACGAAAGCCATTCGACTAAAATCATCAACAAAGAGCAAAAAATAACGCGATGATCCAATTGAGACTTGCTCCATGGGTCCACAGACGTCTGCATGAACCACTTCAAGCACATTTTCACACCTAGTACCTTTGTGTGAAAAAGGCAGTCTCACTTGCTTTCCTTCACAACATGTGATGCACTTGGATTTATCAATCACTGCTCTATCGGAGAAATCAATGCCATTAACCACACCATTTCTCATAGTGTTAAGGTCTTTACTGTTTATGTGTCCCAACCTACGATGCCACATCTCACTAGTCGCAGCTGTCGCTGAGCCTGCAAACAACTCTGACTTGGGGTTTAATCTATAAACCCCATTTACTAGTTCTGCTTTTCCCACCAGTTCATTATGTCGGTTCTGAATATAGCAAACATCTTTTTCAAAATTGACTTTATTGCCATTCCGAAGAAGCTGACTAACTGAAAGCAGATTGGTGGTTAGATTGGGTATACACAAAACATCCTTCACTGTTATATCGAATTCTGTGTTGTCGACCACTGTCGTTATTCTAGTATTTCCTGCGCACAACACGGGTACTGTCTGTTTGTTGGCGACTACGATACTCTTTACCTTGTGGCTGAGTGAAACATTTTCCAAACATCTTTTGTCAACAACCATATGAGAACTTGCTCCCGAGTCAATATACCAATCCGATTCTTGAAATCGATTTTCAGGATTCAAGAAAGTAGCGCTGAATGCGTTATCTGATGTATTTTGACTATTCTGGGGACATTTATTCATATAGTGTCCAAGTTGTTTACATTTATAACAACGAACTGTCTTTGTTGACTTTGGATTTGAAGCTGTCAGTTTTGACTTAGACTCTTCCGTCATGTTTGTGTTCCTTTTGTTGGTACTTCCTTTTTTTCGTTGATGCCAACTTTTAGATAAAAGTGCTCCTTCAGTGTTACCAACATCCGATTGCATATCCAATAATTTTGCTTTAATGGCGTCCGTACTTATCGCCATGCCGGAATGTTCTATGGCCATAATCATCGGCGCAAATTTTTCCGTTAATCCCGCCAACAACAATGAACCAATCCACTCATCCGTGATTTGGAAACCTGTTCCTTTCAGTTTTTGTGCTGTATCTACCATCTGGGTTACATACGCCGTCATCGATTCACTGTCTTCTAGTCTGATAGAAATAAGCTGACGCAATAAACTAATACGCCGTGTGAATCCAGAATCGTCAAAGAGTGTTTGCAGGCGCTTCCATATATCTCGAGCCGTTTTTTCATTCTTAATGTGAACATACAACGATGAATCGATGGTCATTATTAGCTTTGCTTTTGCCTTTTTTTCTTCCGCTGAAGTAGCTTCCTCCGCTGTTAACTCTTTGGATATGTCGACGCCATCAAGAATGAGAAAATTTTCTGCCGCAAACGCCCACTGATCGTAGTTTTCTCTGCCTTTTAGTTTAGGTACATTCACAATGTAACTACCGGCCATTTTTTAAATCTCAGTCACAGTACAAGTAAAACTGCAAAATTATTGGAGATCACTTTTTGGTTGTCTTTCTTTGAACACAATGACAAAACACAGATAGTCCACAATAAGGTAATGATATTTAGGAAAAACTAACGATTTGCGCGAATTATTTAAGGGACTGGGCCCATAACCTAATAAAACGCAGCTAAGTTTTTTCAACAACCAATGAACTAACATTTATTTTGACACACAGATTAAACATAAACTTATTTCAATGCACAGATAAAACATAACACTCTCTCTGTCCAGAACTGCCAAGGACTAATCTTTATTAAAGGAGTCCAGCTCATCAAGTTAGGGATATGAAAAAGTAGATACATTAATGCTTTTGGAAAGGAATAAAAATTACGTGTGTCAGCGTCTTTCTAAAATTATTCCCCAAGGGGTTAACCCACCCAGAGTGGTGGTGGGGAGCTCCACCCAGAGCGGGAGGAGTCATTTGATGATTTCCCATCCTCATAAAAAATGGAGTGATTTTAAAATTCACATTGTAATATTGACATTTTTGTGTACCTCTTTATAAATCATTTAAGGGATTGCAAATATAGTTTGTCTGTTACTTTTCCCGCCTTAACGGCTGAACGGAATTGAATGAAAGACATACGGATAGGACATGACCTGGGTAAACACATAGGATACTTTTTATCCCGGTAGTAAATTCCCGTGGGATAAATCCCGATAGCCACGCAGGCGAATCCGCGAGCAAAAGCTCGTTAGTATAGCATTGGTTTCTGCCCATCCCTTCAGGAAACACAAGGCGTGATGTGCATTTGTTTATTTATCGTTTACTTAACAGTATTACGTGCATATTTACACTCGATTATCAAAGTGCAAGACAGGCGTGTTTTATGTGAGCATAAAGATTTTTCGTATCACTTTCAGGTCGTTTTAAGACTGTTAAGGCGATGTTAAATCAATGCTTTTAAAATATGCTGCCAGTCTTTTGGGTACTTTTCCTGTTGGCAGTGACGCGGACGAATTTTTTGATGCCCTATGATTGTTTTCCCTACCCTTTTTTATGTACGTGTAAGTATTGTTATTATTATTTTTAAGTCTGTTAGCGTATACCTAATATAATAAGTAAATGTAATCTTGTTTGAATATAAATTTTAAATTATTGGGAAAAGTCATAAAGGATAGTTCAGGATATTTTTATATTATTTCATTGTTGCTCCATTATTTCAGGTTTCAGTTGAAATCGTGAACTAAAATTATATTCAAATGAGTACTTAATTTATGAATAAGTGGGGCTGACCATCATTACATACACACGCACATACTTAGAGATATCTCCGTGCCTCGGAAAGCACGTGGTCCCGGCTGTCATACGTGGATCTTTGACAGTCGTTACGAGTAGCGGAAAGAAGCCAGAAAGTCTGACACAATCAGTCTTACCCAGAGGTATCGTGTTACCCAGTAACTAGGTTGTGGAGGTAAAACAGTAGTATTTTAGCTGCATTCGGTAAGACTGGATGCTGACCCCAACATAGTAGGGAAATGGCTAGGCAGATGATGGCGTAATATATGAATCTATTCTCAAGAACTAGTTTCTCTACTAGAACGCCGAAAGGTAAATACGTATTGTTTTAATAAAATATATTTAACATTTGAATGATGTATTTTTACCTAGAATGTTTATTGCGCCGTGCTATCTTCATCTAATTTGTCACAAGTGACACTTTCTGGAAAACAAAACAAAATTCAAATATGCACATAATTTAAATCAGCCTTGCCTTTAAGTTCATGCAAATTATATCTTGCCCAAAGTTTATTGCTTAAACTTTACGAGTTTCAAACGGAGTGTTAACATTAAGATAGTGGGCTTAAATGTCGCTTAAAATGTTCCTTTTAAATACATTCAATGTTTGGACGAAATTAATTAAACATGATGTTTGTATCATGAGGCGTTAACAGTGACACTTTAACTTTTTATGTGACTTTAATCTGGGTTTTTGCACTCGTCTCTGAGGGTAGGCAGTCATATCATGTCATCGAATATAACACAACACACATCATCATCTACCTAGCCTTTTCCCGACTAAGTTGGAGTCGGCTTCCAGTCTAACCAGATGCAGCTGAGTACCAGTATTTTACATGGAGTGACTGCCTATCTGACCCACACAACCCAGTTACTGGATAAATAAACATAAATCTATATCTATATCTTCTTATAAAACAAAGTCTGGTTAATTACACCATTTATAACTCAAGATCGGCTGGACCGATTTTTATGATCTTTGATTTGTTGCATTTGTCTCCGCCCCGAATAGCAGAATAACTATTAAAACATGGAAAAATTCACAAAAGAAATAATAATAAATATAACTCATTTTCTCATTAATTCGTTTTCAGGGTTCCGTACCCAAAGGGTAAAAACGGTGTAAGGAAGTGTCAGACTCTTACTGACTAAAACCCACCCGTGTTCCTTCCTTAGCCTTTTATGTTCCGGGCCAGCGGTAACCCTTTCGGACAATCCCGCTGACCCGGCAGGCTTCGGCCCTAACGGGCCCCTTCCCTTGATGCTGACATCTCTTTGAGGCGCGCGTGGAACACGTACGCGCCGTCCGGCACGGGCCTGGTCCTGATCGGACGGTGAGTTACCCATTACTCTCCGCCCGCAGGCCCGCGCCTACGGTGGCCGGGAGTCGTCGCGCGTGGCCGGGAGTCGTCGCGCGTAGCTAGACAGTTGACATTTTCACAGATAATGTATTTCTGTTGCCGCTATAACAACAAATATTAAATAATAATAATACAATTTATTCAAAAATATAAAGACTAACTTTAAATACAGGTTTTCTTAAATCTATATCGAGTTCACCCATCATTTGTGCCTGAACTACGTAATCCTGTGTTTATGCTATTAAAAATAAATTAAAAGGGTATAAAAGATACGTTTTTTTCGGCGTTTTATGCCTTGTGGTACGGAACCCTTCGTGTGCGAGTCCGACTCGCACTTTGCCGGGTTTTTATTATTGATTTGTAGGCGGTACGAATTTCGCCGAGTCAACTAGTAAACACATAAACGGTAAAATGTGGGAGTACTATCAGAAGGCATGTATGTGTGTGATGTTATGTATGTGTGTGTTGTATCATCGATAAAGTATCTTTTTTTAATCAATGAAACTAATTACCTAACCCTAAACCTAACTAGATCACAATAGATTGTCACTCGCTTCTTGATAGTTTGAATATTCAAGGTATCAGTAAAATCTCGTTTGGAAATTCATTTTCCTTACTGGATATGTTTACCTACTCCACAAATGATTTAACATCAGCGGGGCAATTGCCATATATTTAAGAACATTTGCATTCTAATCGGTCTCATCACACTGTCAAAAAGTGCTCTAATTTTCATAATTTTTTGTTAAAATTTGGACATTGGTTGTCTCTGAGATAACGTTATGACTAGATTTGAACATACCACTCGATCCCGGTGTGGCACGATATCGGCCCATTACAATAGAAAATCAATTGTGTCTCATTAGCGGTAATTAAGCGGTTAATTACGAATTCCCGTGATTAATAATGTTCAGAATGATGCGCGTGAGCAAGTTAAAACTTTACTAACACTCACGTATTTTCTTAAATACAGAGTGGCGGGCGGCAGGCACATCGAGGCGTAACATGTTACTCATGTTAGATTCATTACATGATTCTGAACCTCCCTGCAGAATAACCTACGAAAATTAATGAAAAAGGAAAAAAAATTATTAAAGAAAAAAAAAAAAAACTCATACGGGCACTTTACTTTGTGTAAATTATTTCATCACCATTGCTCTCAAAAAACGGTGAAGGAAAACATCGTGAGGAAACCGGCATGTCCGAGAACCATAAAATCGAAGACATGTGACATCGACCAACCCGCACCGGGCCCGCGTGGTGGATTACGGCCCACTCCCTCTCACAGAGAGGAGGCCTGTGTCCCAGCAGTGGGAACATTACAGGCTGAGTATGATAATGTTTTGACCGTGTAAGTATTACACTTTTCTATGAAACAGCCTTTGAAACATTTATATCCTCTCTAGGATACAAATTTTTAAACGGTTGCAAAAAAAAATTAACTATCTAGTTCTCAGAATCATGTGCTCGTAGTGGTTACATTTTGCGTATTTTCCGATGTCCCGCCACCATGTATAGAAGCACAGTTTCAATAGATTTGCATCAATTAGGTTTTCCTAACATCAATGTCACAATAACCAAAAATTTTCTTTTCTCTTTTCAAAATTAGTTAGTAAAAACAACCGCGCAGTTGTTTAATTTACTAACTAATTTTGAAAAGAGAAAAGAAAATCTCTCTCAGTTACAAGAAACTTTATTGCAACCAAGCTCTTCAAAATATTGCTTTTTCGCTCACCAACAATTACAGTTCCAGGCAGGTTAATCACCGTAACCGTAACCGTCTAGTGTCACAATAAAGAACCTGGTACATTCGACCTGAGTGTCAACTTTCTTCGCTGCACCATCAATGAATACGGTCAAAGAGACCGCGCCCACCTATTGATTTATAAGTGCCCTCGCATGTGAGGTCCTGCGATATGTCTTGAGATATGAGATTTGTGATGAAAAGAATTAAAAGCCACTTCTGGGGATTGTCGCTTTTAACGTGATCGTCTTTCTTAATTTTTTACATCGTTCGCACATTATATAATTTTAAAATCAAAAGTAATGATGTTGGTAACTAATATTTTTGTAAAATATTATTTAAAAAGAGTGTCCATGGAGTTTCTTGCCCGTTCTTCTCCATAGTTACCTACGCTTTGGAATGGGCAACTAGCTTCATATTTTCTGACTGACCGACTTCTTGACAATTCAAAAGTACCTGTAAATGGTTTAATTGAAATAAATGCTTTGAGTTTGAGTTTCGACTTTTGTCTTGAGAGGCGCGAGTTTGATTCCTGTATTTGTTTTTGTAAACTGATTATGTAGGTTTTAAAACTTATTTTTGTAGCGTGCATATCAAACTTTTGGCTTTCTAACGTCATTGACTTAGGTGCCTACTAAATATTGAATAGGTCATCCATTACGTATGTCAGTAGTCTATCGAAGATAGCTAATCTATAAAGACCTTTGAACTTACAATATCATACAGTAGTGGCTGACCATTAAATTTTATAGCCAGCATTATTTTTTCAAAGATAACACAAGCACCTAAATGCCACCACACCGCGAAACCAGAATACATTAAAGTAGCGATAAAAACAGTAAAAATTGAGTTATTTTTTACTTATTGACGATAATGGTTAAAGCACGGAAGTTTTATGCACTTTGAATGAACTTTACACATAATCTAGATGAAAAAATGTATTCATTCATTCATCCTGGGACGGGTTTATCGCGACGTTCCAATCTCGTGTGCCTTATTCATTGAAATAAGACAACACATCTCGCCCTTTGCGAAGCGATGTTTTAAGAAATATTTTCGAAATAATCTTTTATGGAGTATTTCAATTCGCATTTCTGTATAATATGTTACGATTTCAGTATAAATGTGCCTACAGCTTAATGTCATTTTATCAAAGTTTGTATATATTTGAAATTCAGTCTGATTGGCATGAAGTAGGTTTTTTTTCGATTTATTACCACCGTTCCGGGTTGAGACGGTTACCCAGATCACTCTGGCCACAAAAATTGTATGATTTAAAAGAGTGTCCGTGGAGTTTCTTGCCCATTCTTCTCCATAGATACCTACTACGCTTAGGAATGGGCAACTAGCTTCATCTTTCTGACTGACCGACCCCTTGACAATTCGAAAGTGCCTGTAATTGGTTTATTTGAAATTAATGCTTTGAGTTTGAGTTTATGAAATTCCGAAATCATACAAAATTTCTGAGGAAGTCCCTATCGAGTTAACATTGCCTAGACGCTTTTCATATGTACCTATTTATAGTCTTCGTAAGCATAGAGAGAATGAAAAGTAAAATATAACGGTAAAATCAATAATCAGTATTTTCAACATTCATTTTGTGTTAGAAAGAAAACATTTGAATAAAAATAATCAATATGTAGTAATTAGTTCTTAGTTAATTTCAAAATACTGTAAAAACTCCAAAAATACATTTCCAAAAACTCCAAAAAAATCACCACCTAATTATCTTTAACCACTCTTTCTGGGTACTGCAAACATTAACCGGCCAATATCAATAAAATATTCTGACCAAATCGTTAGTCTTACCAATCTGACCAATCTCTTGTGGAACACATTCTCCTTATAAGGCGCAGGCGCACTGAAGATGCGTTGCTATTGGTATTGGTATGCGCTCGAAAGTACTAATTGTGTACCCGATGCCTTTTTTGTACGTCGTTTTATAGGGTCCAATGTTCCGGATTGCGTTAATAATATGTAGCGGTTTGTCGGTGATAAAGTGGTGGTGGAACGATGGCATACCATTAAATGACTTTGGTAATTATTGAAAATAGTGGCGTGTTTTTTATTTGCATGGCTGTTTGTGACAGAAACTTTCCAAAAAGATGGCGTTCTTAACAATCAGGAAGATAAAATTTTAAACAAAATAAGAAACCAGAAACGGAAAGAGGGTATCACAATGAGAGGGAACAATCAGAAAAACAAGTTTCAATAAAAAAACTATTTAAGGGGACTACATGACCTAAAGCGCGGTCACTGTCGGACTGCATAGAAAAGAAAGAAAAGCGCGAGGACACAACGGTGGTAATTTATTGCAAAATATGAAGCAATTATCTATTTACAAAAAATCTATTGTTTGGACTAAAAAATTAAAACACTAGTGCTTTAGTAGGTATGTTGCTCTTAGAATAATCTGCCAAAAAATCAGAATGATTGTATGTATGGTTTATATTGTGAAAATAAAGTTTTTAGAGGTATCTTCATGATTTTTTTCTGTCATATAAAATTAAATGTATCATATTTTCAACACACTATCTAACTAGCATATATGCTAAAAAATATCATATATTTTTCTGATTTTGTTTACAGTAATAGATCTTAAACTTTTAGACATTATAAAACTTGCTTCTTTGCGTTTAGGTCCTGTAGTCCCCTTAAAGAGGTAACGCAAGTGGAACCATGTATCGGTCTTCTGAGCACGTTTCCGGATGACAACGAAGCGGATAAGTACTTCGACGCCTAAATATCCTTTTATTTTGTATTTATTTGTATAGTTAGTTATTTAGTCATTTAATTTAGTATCTAGTGTAAATAGTTAGTTGTGTTAAATATTGTAAGCTAGCAGAGCCCCGCAGTATCACCCGCATAAGTGTCGATGCCGCGGGAACATCCGGATAAAAAGTATCACAATACGTGTTATTCTGATGCACATGTCAGCTGTAATACTGTAAAGTCTCATCAAAATCCGATCAGTAGTTTTTGCTTTAAGGGTAACAAACATCCATCCATCCATCCACACAAACTTTCGCGTTAATAATATAAGTAGGAAGACATGTGTAAAATATTGTTAACTAAGAATGTACCAAAGCCATTCTAGAATTTACAAACGTCGGGATCAAACCTCAACCGCCATCGAAAGTCTATTAATTTACACCTTAACATCACGCATCACAAAAAACTTACACCATAATTTTTAATGATTTACGGCGCAAGCGCAGCTCCCGAAACAGCGGCCATTTTACATGATCGTTCATTAACATGCTCTTTACAAAAAATATGATGGCACATAACAACTCGGCTCACGTAAGAGCTTTTTGAAGGAAAACCTATTAAATTTTATGAGTCTTTTCCATACTTGCCCTGCTCCAATTTTTTGTGTGTCCGTATGTTTGAAGGATAGAGATGCTGGATGTGGCATAAGGTTTATATTGGGCGAGAAGTATTTGGATCAGGTGGAAAAATGCTTAAAATTTACCTTGAGTCGAAATGAGTTTCCTCTCCATTGTTATCCTTCACAAGTTTAATTTAGAAAGGAAAGATAATCTGCTTGAAGAAACCAACCAGTAATTCAGTGATCAATTGGTAGTTTTATTGGTGTAACAGTAAAAAAACGCGTAGGTACTCTTTGTTATGTCCAAGAGAACTGCATGTTTTCTTAGGGTTATGTTATCATAACACAAATGGGTTAGTTACTTATTTTCATTTAATCACATGATTATTATTAACTTCCGTCAGAATTACTTGCTAGTGGGACACAATAGGTAACTCTCTTAACAGTATTTTACATGAAGGCTATCATTAGTATGCTTTATCCTGTGGTATAGTAATTTTATTTTAGGTGCATCGTGTTCACATATTATTATTATATAATTAATGTATGCAAAATTTTGTAAAATATTTTAAAAAAGTAACGGTGGAGTTTCTTGCCCGTTCTTCTCCATACGAAAACTACCTTTTGGAATGGGCGACTAGAATCAATTCTATTTTTTGTAATTTCTGACGTTCAAAAGTGCCTTTTATGTGCCTATTTAAAATAAATGCTTTGACTTTGACTTTGACTTTGACCTGATACACCTGGCCTGTTCCAGCCACCCCACATCTATGTTTTGCACGGGCGGTTCGGACAGTGCCTCACAGATCTTGATACTCGTAAAATTTTATGTGTCCCAGACAAAAGAGAATTTTGTTAATTAACCGCTCCGCTCGCTCGCTTCGGGGTGCACTTTCTTGTAGTGATAGATAATACGCCCTTTTTTATCAACACCCGAATCTTAACTACCTGTAACATGTACTTGTGTAATTCTGGCGGAGAAATGTTAAGTATTTTTCGTGTATTTCGTATTTTTGTGACAATTTGTTTGTTGGTTGCTAAAGAATTACTGTAACTGTTAGCCTAAGGACTTTTTATGGTATGACAATAAGCTTGACGATAAGTCACCGTAGCCTTTGTTCATTTGCAATATCAAAGGTATCGTTGGTCGGGACATCGACGCGCGGACTGAAACCACAAATTCAGCACATGATTCTGCTACCCCCTAGCATAAATTTTTTTCGTTGGTTATCAAGAATAAACCAGCTGTTTCATACAAAGATGCAATACCTACACGGTCAAAAGGTATGGAATAGCATTTTTTTACCTATGGCATTTCCTAAAACCAAAATATCCAAGACATTTGTGACATTTGCCAACCCGCACTGGTCCCACGTGATGGATTACGGTCCACACCCTCTTACAGATAGGATGCCTGTGTAAGCAGTGGGAATATTATAGACTGATTATGTTTATATGTTTAACCGACGAAAACTTTTACCAATTTTTTTTAATTGAAAACTTCTTTAGGTGCGTTGGGTATTTTTTGAGATGGGAAAAAACCATTGAGCCGTACCGTTACCGTAAGCAACACCGCGCGTGTTTTGCTTATAAGACGATTCAAATAATACCCGCTTCGGATGTATTCGGCTGTCTCCGGGACGTACTCGGTTTTAATGTATATCCGATATGTCAGTGAGTGATGGCAAAAGTATTCTGGTTGTGTTTTGTTTTCACTTCTGTCGGCAGTCCCGGCGTGCCAGTTTTTTTTTTTTCATTAGGTCTGTAGAAGTTAATAAAGCCATGGATGAGTTCTATGATGGAACGAGCATACCCTGAAGATGCCTGATTACTCTTGCTTTGAGGGTAGACGGTTTAAATGTGGTTGTTCATAGTTTATATGCAAATAGCAAAATCTTACGTCGTAAACAGGTAATAAACTATGAAGGTATTATTTTAAATAGGATGAATATTAAATTAGTATATGATATAATTAAAATTGCACTAGGTAATACAAACAAAGTGGTTAGAGCAGCCAATCCGATGTATCGTGACAATCGTGAGGGGTTTTGATTGGCCAATGTTTTTATCATAAAATATTTATTTTAATAATTTATTCAAGAATGTCTGTTTTAATACTTATGGCTGTTTCAAGTACTTATTTATTTATGGTTTTATGTCGTGTAGCTACAAATTATTACAAGAAGTTGCTGGTAAGTCTAAGTTAATTTGAACCATGTGACTAGAATATTTATAAATAGCATGACTAGCTTCGCCCCGCGGTTTCACCCGTATAAGTGTCAATCCCGTGGGAATATCGGGATAAAAAGTAGCCTATATATTAATCTGGGGTGTCAGCTACCTCCACACAAAATTTTATCAAAATTGGTCCAGGCGCTTAAGCGTAAACTCACTTCTAATGTAATATTAGATGTAATATTATATAATGTACAATTGTTTGTTTTCCCTAACGAAATAAATAAATAAATAAGTAAAGAAGTAACAAACATATAAACACACACACACACGAACATTCACAAACTTTCGCCTTTATAATATTAGTGTGAAAGTGAGGTATTTACCTATAGATATCCAGTAAATAACATAATAATACCATTTATAACTTGAAATGTATCTAATTAACAATAACATCTTTAATTATCTCTTTTTATTATTATCATCATTTTATAATATCTAGTATTTCATCATAATTGTATAAAACGGTCGTGGGGTGGTATAAAGTTTTAGAAAAGGCATTAAAAAAAAAATGCACGACCTCAAGATCGTACGATGAACAATTAAAATTTTTAAATCCAGAGACCTACAATCAAGGATGGTGTCAGAAAAAGTGATTTAATTACTTATCCCTGTTTTGGCGACCATTAGCCTAACTAGGCGAATGATTTGCGATAAATATTTTATTTACGACTATATAATATATTATGTTGAATTGTTGACTGTTCGGGCGCTGCACTACATGTGAAGAAAGAAAATGTACCTATTTACTGCGAATCGTACAGAAAGATGATCACAAACTAGACTAACACACTCAGCAGTTTATATCTACCCCGAACAACATCAACTCACTAAATTGAATGTCCCTTATCTAACCAGAGATAATCGCTAACATACTTTACTTTTACATTCCACTAGATTATCAGCAAAGAAATAAAATTCTTCGCAATTCGTACAAAACTATGCAATCTTCATAAATACTAATAGGTGTACTTTACAATAACAACGACAGGTTACGGCCAAAGGTTATCTCCGGTCGAAGATGAGCCTACTTTCACTTGCCAAGCCTTTCTGCTGACCACCTTAATCATACCAAAAACCAAGCAAAAATCTACCTTCTACCAATGAGGCAAGGCTCAAGCAACGTGCAAATGTTCTTGGTAATTAAATAATCTGTTTTGTGCGATACCTGTGCCAATGAATTTTGGACTTTATATCCTTGTGTTAAAGGTCCCCAGTTTCAGTTTAATCAATTTTAAAATCGCGTTGTTGCACTTTTTAGGAAGTCGTATTAATATGAAACTACATATCTCTTTGGCTTATTAGGGTGTGGGCCTGAGGGCACTTTTCATGTGCAGCTGAGCCTTTTAGAGTGTTCAAAATTCGGTGGAAGACGGATAGACCTTTCTTCCCTATTCGCATGAAGGTTTCCTTTAGACCACGATGAGGAAATGCGTCGTGTCCCGTAACATAAAAATGTAAATAATTTGTTCATCTTCATCATCTGCCTAGCCTTTTCCCAACTATGTTGGGGTCGGCTTCCAGTCTAACCGGATGCAGCTTGAAACCAGTATTTTACATGGAGCGACTGCCTATCTGTTACTGGGTAATACGATATCCCTTAGTAAGACTGGTTGTCAGACTTTCGGGCTTCGACTACCCGTAACGACTGTCAAAGATCCACGAATGACAGCCAAGACCAACGGCTCAACGTGCTTTCCGAGGCACGGAGGTCACGGTATGTAAAGATGGTCACCCAACCATAGATCAACCATAGCTTAACCTGATTGATCGACCTGTGTGGCTGTTATTATTTAGCCACGGGCCCCTTCCTCGCGGCTTTAATTACCTTGTTATCTGTTGTAATATTTCTGTTGTAGTATTGTCTGTTAATAATAGAGCCTAGGATTTCGTTTCAAACTAAAAGTTAAATCTAGTCATGTTCTGGGTTCTCTTTCTTCTCGCTTCTACAATCAACTCTGCCTCTTGCAGTCCACTGCTGGACATAGACCCGCCTTCCGCTTCCAGACCGTCCCAGCCACCTTCTCAAGGTCGGCGGTCCATCTAGCTGGGTGGCGTCCCAAACTACGCTTGTCGATACGCGGTCTCCACTCTAGCACTCTTCTGCTCCACCGGCCATCTGTCCTTCAACAGACATGGCCAGCTCACTGCCACTTCAGTTTGCTGACTCTGCAAGCTATGTAGGTTACTCCGGTTCTTTTCCGAATAACTTCCTGATTTTATCCTTAAAAGAAAAGCTTCTTCAATTAAAAAAACGACTTATTTAAGAATTGATTTATCTGTGGTTCATATTTACTGAAAAATATTATTTCTTATCATACTTAAATATTCGATGATGGTTTTTTCGCCCAGCTTCAGGCATTAGGTTAGAAATGTATTTATAACCTACGCGTGAAATTTCTTGTTCCCAGACTCACCCGTCGCATCGCCTGCCCGCACCATTTCTTCGTTTTCGCGTATCGTTCTTTCCGACTCTTCTTTTTTGCTCAGATCCTAATGATCCTAGCGTGATGTTAAATAGCCTTAAGCCTTGATATAAGACAGCTTAAAGCCTTTCTCAAAAATTGGGCTATCAATTGGCAATGCAAAAAGATTTTATGAAATCCGACTGGTAGTTTCAGAGATTAACGCGTTCAAAAAAACAAACAAACTCTTCAGCTTTAGATATTATTAGTATACATGAAACAATGGTTCTTTATTCTTAGATAAAGTCCCATTAGTTGGTGAGCAACATGCAAACAAACAATACAATTGGCAAATATTAACAGGCGAAAGATGCGTGTACTAACCTAAACTTTCGGGTTAACAGGCGTGATGTTACGTGTATTCTTATATCTTCACAACAACTTTAAACCCATTGTACGTTATTGGTCATCAATAGATTGATGACCAGTGACGTCATGGATTTAAAGTTTATTTTCTCACATAAAAACACACCATAAAAAATATAATGATTTATTTATTACCCTATCAGACAATTAATTGCGTCCATTTTCAAATACCACGAATATCAAAGTGAAAAGTGGAAAATATATCAACATAAGTGCGATGGTTACACTTTTAAATTACCCTTGCATATGAAATTGTTACTCAAAATTGCACCTTATTAACTTGAGGTAAGGTTGAGAGTTGGGAGAAGAAAGGGGGTAGTATAAATCAATGTAGGTATGCTGACGCTTACAATTTAGTAATTTAACAGTCAACTTGATCTAGTCTCATTATCGATGTGGTCTAATGTACAGGCGGCAGCGAGAGCGGTTTTGAGCCAATAGAACCTTTAAAGCAACGGAAAAACTTAAAAGGGCGATGTCCGCCACACAGCGTCTGCACACCGGCGAAAGACGTCACTGAAGCGTTATTTTTGAAAGTAAGTTGTTGTGTTTTCCTTGAGAGCGTTTTTGACACCGTAAAGTCAAACCCTGCTGCCATCATTTTCATAAAAGGCCGCGTGTTGAAGCTTTGCAAAATCATTGTTTGTTTGTGCTATCTAAATTAAACAGGGTCTGTCAGTACTTGCACTGCAAAATATACATTAAGATTTAAAACAGGTAGGTACGTTTTACAGTGGAGTTTATAAAAGTAAAGAAATGTCACTAAAATAATGTGGGGTACAAACAATTACGATAAATTAATTATTGAATATTCAGATTCATTTATTCATTAAATATAAGCATACAGTTTACACCAAATCGCTTATACGCTAATTACACTAATATTCAATTACATTACAATGTTAATAAAAAAAACTTAGACTAACAACTTAGACTTACATCAACTTAAGAACTATACAATTACTTTTTCACATTTAGATAAAAATAGACATGTTTTGTGATTGTACTTTGCGAGTCAAAATATATATCTGTATAATAATACATTTAAGGAACTCATTGATAAGTGTAATTGCTCTAGCAGGGGGGCCGTTGCCAGCTCGGGGAGAGCGCCACATAAGCGGGTAGCACAGGAGCCTATGCTGTCGTCTTCCATCGCCACGGATATATTGGTCGGGAAATATGAATACAGATGAAGCTTTTAGGGGCTACCTCGAAAATCTATCCTCGAAAACCTACTAAGCGAGCGAAAGTGATGCAATTACTTTTGAAACGCAAAAGAAGAGTGATGGCTATAGTGTGCGTGCGCTCGGAATAAAACGACGTATGTGCCAAAACGGATTTACTCCTTTTTTAACAAAATAAAATTTAAAACTACTTTGAGTAAACCTTGGTGTATGATAAATCTCTATGTAGGTAATAAAGTAAATTCCATTGAATAACTCTTAAGCGGTACGCCGTGATGTCGAAAAAGTTTAAAAAAATAGATGTAACTTTTTGTATTTTGTATCGAGAAAAATTCATTGAATAGTGTATTCCTTTTACACGATACTAGACCAAAGAGACAAAAAACATATACCAATGATAAACGCTTATTCCACATACTTAACAAGTTACACGAAATAGAAAAACTTCATTTTTTTCTACATATCACCTTAACATTGATTTATTTTGTGTTCTTTCTGTGTCGTCAGCGTTTATTCTAACCCAGCGCGTTTAGGTAAACGCGCTAGTTTAGGTAAACGTTGCAGCGTTTACCTAAACTAGCTCAATAGCTTAGGATGGCACATAGGGTTCTCTACATTTTTGGAATAAATTGTTTTTTGGTTGTTGATACACAATTAATACCAAGAAAAAATCAATTGCGATATTTCATTTTTTATTGCTGAATCGGCCCCGAGCAGAAGCTAGTTATTACCTATATTAACAGTAGTGTAAATCACTAACGCTTATGAGATCGCCTACCTCTCATCACTTACACCTTCCCAACATAAATTATTTACTGGAGCAAAGGAGTAAGTGATTAAAATAACGCTAAGGTCATTACCGATCCATATCCCCAGAGCATTGATTGTCACAATAATGGCGACAGTTCGTGGGGGAATACCCACCTGTCCTTATGTATTAACCTCTATGGTAACCGGGTAAAAAAGGAACCAAGGTGGGTTGTATGAAACTTAATAATATGTTGTATTTTATGTTGGTGAGTAAACCTAGGGATGTCAATGTTCAGTGAAAATTGTGACAATTTGAATAGTTCCAGTAGTTAAAATCTTTTGTAGGTTATGAAATACGTAGGAAGGGTTTTTTTTTTCAGGATGGGAAGTCATCAAATGACACCTCCCGCTCTGGGTGGAGCGGAAGGGACTGTCAGACTCTTACTGACTAAAACCCACCCGTGTTCCTTCCTTAGCCCTTTATGTTCCAGGCCAGCGATAACCCTTTCGGACAATCCCGCTGAGGACAATCCCGCTGATTTCTTCCATACTTCTCTATTAGTGGTAATCTTGCTAGTAAATCCTCATTCTAACCATATCATCATTCACACAGTCCACCCATCGTTTCTTTGGTCTTCCCCTACGCTTATAACCATCGACATTCATACTCAAAACTTTCCTCACGACATTTTCCTCATTCCTCCGTATCACATTAAAAAAAACCGGTCAATGAGAGTCGAACTCGCTCACCGACGGTTGCGTACAAATTATGTCACTGCAAATTTACGGTTTTCGGATGTTTTCCTTTACTTGTGCTACATGACATTGCTTCTTGCCAAATTTCATGATTCGAGGTCAACCGGAAGTACCCTATAAGTTTTGATTCCGGAACATAAACGCCCGTATCTTTTGATTGGGTCGACTTAGAAGTTGGATTTTTTCACTGCTTCAAGGGATTGTAACTTTAAGTATTTGATATTGATTTCAACTTGATGACTTCACACTTTCCTGAGAAAAAGGGTATTGACCGACGGACAACGAAGTGATCTTATAATGGCTCCGTTTTTCCTTTTGTGGTGCGGAACCCTAAAAAATATAGAAAAAATTTAGGAGACAAAAATGATGACTGCATAAAAACTCATCATCGACCTATTCCCATAAATCTCTACCACCATCTTAATACCCCACCTGCCGTTCTGCCGACACCACAAATTGTAACGTCCATACAGAGAGGCATCTTCAATCCTGTTGCTCTTACTTTTATGGTGGAACTGTAGTGATTTACAAGGCTGGCTGGTGACTAGCGGTGACTTGCGGTTTTGCCTGGGAACATACTTTGTTATGTTAGAGAGGCTAAAATATTTTGAGGTGTGTGATCATTATAAGAATAAGAATAATTTATTTATAAAACATATCAAGTAATGATAACATACAAAAGGTAGCAACCCTTGTTTGTAACTTTTGCAATGGCGTACATTTTATTACATCAGAGGGACAGTTCTTGTAATTTTAAGAAAGTTCAAAATCTGATCTCAATTTCAATCTGTCAAAAAATCCTCTAATTTCCCATTTTTGACAAGTTTTTGTCATTTGTTTGTCACCGAGATGAGACTGCATCTAAATTTTTAACGTTTTAAATACGGTAACTTCAGGTACTTTATTAGATACTTGTGGAGGAATACCAGTGAAGCTTGCAGAAGAAGAAGTCTGAAGCGTTGTAGTATGGGAGGGAAATGAGAGCGGCAATAATTCCGAGCCAATTTTGTCATTTTCTGCAATTTCCATTTGAAAGTTTTTCTTCTAAATGAGAAAACGGATCGTTTTTATTTTGGTGTCCTTTTGATTTTAGGAGCAGCTGAAAATCGTTTTACTAAGAATGAATGAACGGTCAATAAATAACTTAATTAATGTAATTCCATTATCATTATATTTGGCGAACAAATAGTTTCGTTGAATTAGAGAGGGATACTGCTACCAAAAACTCACTGCAACAGACGAAGTGACCCATATCTATGATGAATAAATTTTATATAGCTTCCGGAAATAAATCTCGCTCCATAACCCAGTTCATTTGCAATTTAGCTGTCACCTCAGTAGTGATATCCCTTTTTAGCCAAATCATCTATCACACCATCCATCCATTGTTTCTATGGTCTTAACCTAATCTTATAGCCATCCTAAAACCAATCGATATTGAGCACATTCTGACCTCTATAACCTTTTATAGAAACAAACAAACAGACAAAAATTAGCTTTTAACTTTTATCTAGGGATCTCCCGCAGACATTTTGAATTAACAGCTCCGAGGCGATTCAATTCGAATGAGATGTACTATTAATTCTAGTGCTCATTAGGTTTCACGCTTTAGCCGACACCAGTGTGGTCGGTAGGGAGGCTAGGGTAAAGGTATTTGGCAGGACAGAGTACAGTACCCGCGGCGATAAATATTACACATCGACTTTTGGAAAGAGACAATCGGCTAATTTCGGCTTCGTAGAGCGTTATCTCTGTCGCACGAAATACAAACAGTCCGGTATCTATTAGGAGCTTTTAAAACAATTATGATGTGCTTCTTTTGATAATTATTTTTATTCTTTGTATAAAATACAAAAAAAGGTAAAGGTCGATGTGCAATATTTATCGCCGGGTACTGTATTAATTTGTGTACCTATTCCTGTTCCTAGCACGGCGGGCTGTGCTGGCGCCGCTGCTGCGGCTGCTGAGACCCTCAATCGGCGCAAATACTGTAACCCTATGGGTAATTACAGCTTTGAGCCGTTTGGGGTCGACACACTCGGATCATGGGGCCCGAGAGCGCGTCTCCTTTTTAAGGAAATTTTTTCGCCGGCTGACCGACACTTCATGTGACCAGAAGGTTGGGTCGTTATTTGGCCAAAGAATTAGCATTGTCATTCAACGTGGCAATGCTGCCAGTCTTCTGGGCACGTTTCCGGATGACAGCGATGCGGACGAGTACTTCGACGCCTAAGTGTCCTTTGTTTTTGTAATTATTGGTATATTAAGTTAGTCATTTTATTAAATATGTGTAAATAGTTAGTTATCTGTACCTGCCATAAAATGCACGACGATTATTCTAACGGTTCTGATCGTAAACAGGCAACTGCAATTTTGTTTTTTGTTAAAAATTAATAAACAAATCAAAATAATTCGGAATGACAATGTACTGTATTTGCACAATGTCTCACAGAAAGATTTTAACGGTATTTTGAAATGTGCTGTTAAGAATGTGTTGGTGGTTGATTTTGAAGGACTGTAAATCTTTAAAAGAGCTGTCGCATAACGCCGCTACTGATGTTCTGCAAATCAGTAAAAAAAGGACTTAACGACTAATCCGATTACTTATTTGCTTAGCAGCGGAACGATGCAGACTGACTGTAACAATTACTTATTAGTGTCTAAAACAGAATAGGTGTCATCATTACAAAAGACACGGAACAAACTTCGTGAAAGTGTTACCTCCCGTATTTCAAACAACTATGTCATTTGTCTCAGATTTCCCACCTGCAACATGGTGTCTCCACAATTCGCTAGACACTCACTATGGTGTTATTAATTGCTATCGCCAACGCTATGGGGATTGATGGTTATCTCCCAACACCTTCACGGTACGTTTTTATGGGAACCTATAGTTCTGAGGCGAGAAATTTCTTTTAATTCTCCTATAATAACCAATATGGCGGTAATGTGGGAAATACGGCCAGAAAGGTTTTTGCCAAAGAAAGTTATGGAAACAAACATAATACCTACTGACTGACTGTCCACTGACTGATACCTTTCCTGTTTTAAATACGAAGTGAGAAGTGATGGAACTGCTAAAATCTAATTTCATACAAAGATTACGTAGAATTTTTTTTTATAATTTATTTAATGATATTAAAAATACAGAGGTGTTACTTAAATCTAAACTCGCCAAACTTCTACGTTTGATGGCGAGAGGCGCTCTTTTACATAACAATGCATCACCTTATTACATACCTACTTCTTATAATTATTACATACCTACTTCTTATAATTATAATATACTGCTATGGTTTTATCTTATACAATGTAATCTGCATTTGCGATTTATTTGACAAAAATGTAATCAAATATGAGTTTATGGTAAAATAACTTTAAACCCTACAAAGTAAAGATCAGTTTACACTACAACTTCAAACACTTTTATATCTTTTTTAATAGTGCTAGTCACTGGTTTAATTTTATGCAATGTGATCTGCATTCGCTATTTATTTGCCAAAAATGTAAACAAATATGAGTTTATGGAAAAATAACTTTAAACCCTACACAGTAAAGACAAAGCCTTTTTGACAAAGCTTTTTTGATAGACACGCGTAACATAAAATCAGGCTTGTTTCCCTATGTTGAGGTGTGTCTAGAGTGCACCCACATTTCGTTTCAAATGATTAAGGCCCATGTAGAATAGAATAAGTTTCCCAATAAGGAAACGTATTTTATAATTTTCTATATTTTTTTTACTCTTTCATTCATTGGTCTTCAGCTGCATCCAGATAGACTGGAAGCTGACCCTAACATAGGAAAAAGTTAGGCAGATGATGATGTTATCATCATCATCATCTCATCTCTTAACTCGAAGAAAACTATTGTCAACAGATTTTATCCAAATTCTCGCGGACAGAGTAGTGCGTTCTTAAAAACGAGGTACTACTTGGGAAAATTGTTACAAGATCGTAATAACTGAAAAACTGCGCAGAATATTTTTCCACTTTTATACCCACAAATATTAAAACGTGACATTTACTAGAGATCTTCTTCATTATCTACATAACCATAAAAACGTAAGTCTATATATTTTACGATTTCCATAAACAAACACAAATAAAGGCGATCTCATAATAAAACCGAGTACATTTTCATTTCTAGCTGACGCATTCATACAAACATTACCTACACAAGAGAATCTACGAATCACAATAGTGAAGAGCTAACTCCAGTATTCCACAAGTTCATGTGAAATTCCTTAGCCTAAATACATAACGCTGCAGCGTATGCTAGCAGTGCGAAACTATGCGGAGCGCTGCGTCACATCTCGGCAGCCATTCAGTCGTCACTCAACATTCAGCTTAAGTTTTGATAGTCGCCCAGGTTTGGGATAGAAAACCTTTATTATTTTTCTGCAACTTAAAAAACTATTTTTTTATTGTATAAATGTTCAAAATAAATTTTTTTTAGCCTCTCCCACCGCTGGACACAGGCGTCCCCCTCAAGTTCTTCCAGGAACTCTTTTCCCGCGCCACCTCAAGCCAGCCCTCGCAGTACACGTCCAGGTCATCTTGTCACCTCCTTGTCAGCTGACCTCAGCGGCGCCGCCCATCTTCAGGTATCCATTGTTTGTAAACTTTAGCCCAGGGGTCATTGTGCATGCGGCTGATGACCAAAAATCCAAAAACATAATATATTTAAGTATGTATGTATAGGACAAAGGGATATGGGCGACTGGACAACTGAAAATTGGGTACAACTTTGCTAAGTTACAAATGTTAATACACTAGGCTATCTTGTGCGAGTTGTTAACATTTCAATTATATAACTCGACCTATTTACTTAACCATAAAACGAAACTGGAGAGCAGTGGTGGCCCAGTGGCATCGGCCGCGACTTACGAGTTGTAGGTCGTAGGTTCAAACCCAGACAGACGCTTTAGTTTGTATAAATTATTTCATCACCACTGCTCTCGAAACGGTGAAGGAAAACATCGTGAGGAAACCGGCGTGACCTAGAACCAAAAATTCAAAGACATGTGACATCTAGCAACCCGCACTGGGCCCGCGTGGTGGATTACGGCCCACTCTCCCTCACAGAGAGGAGGCCTGTATCCCCCAGCTGTGGGAAAATTATAGGCTAATTATGACGAAAAGCAAACACTACACAAAGCTGTAAATTGTCATAAAATTAGGTCATGATTAAACATTCAAAATTACTTTGTCCGAGTAACATTTTATAGCTCAGTAATGAATCTAAATCCGAAAGCTTGCGTATCGACACTGGGCACGCTTTGAGTACCTACATCCCATCTGCAATGAAACCATTGAAGTCGTCAAACCATCTCTCGTCTCGGCGACTACGTAGCCTATTCAACGGGCGGTCGATAGCTATCTTCAATGGGCTATGTCCCGCAAACGTACGCACCGTCCCATTCGGTGGAGATCGGTATGTCCCGGGGAGGCGGAAGACTGGCTTTGTAGGGCTGCTAGACTGGTTGAGATGGTGTGTCAGGTGCCTGGTTAGGGATTCTTTGATTTTGTCTAAGGTTGTTTGCAAAGTCGAGTAGTTTTTTCCAATAATATTTCTCAGTATCGTCTTTCACAAGGAGCATCAATTCACCCTCGCTCTATTTTGTTTTGATCTTTAGTAAAATGTTGAAGAACTTATTAAAAAAAAAAAACAAGAGAAATCAGCTACCACTTTTCGTCTGTTTTACAGAATTATGTCAAGGTGTGGCCAGTATGGCAGAAGAATAGCCAGCAGGGGGTGGTTCCTGGATGTTTTTTGGTATTAATAAGAACTAAGTTCTCAGTCATTTTGAAATTGTATAAAAGTGTCAATTTGCACTTTTACACAATTTCGTAGCACTTTCTTAGGATCTAATCTTACTAATATTATGAATGTGAAAGTTTGTGAAGATGATTGGATGTTTGTTACTCAATTACACGTAAACCGTTGAACAGATTTGGATGAAAATTGGCACATAGATAGACCATTTCCTGGATTAACACATAAGATACTTTTTAATTAAGTAATTGGATTGTGTAGGTCAGATAGGCAGTCGCTCCATGTAAAATACTGGTATTTAGCTGCATCCAGTTAGACTGGAAGCCAACCCTAACATAGTTCGGAAAAGGCTAGGCAGATGATGATTCACGGGCTTTGTTTTTTTTTTCTAAATGGGAAATCATCAAACGACCCCTCCCGCTCTGGGTGGAGCGGAAGGGAGTGTCAGACTCTTACTGACTAAAACCCACACGTGTTCCTTCCTTAGCCCTTTATGTTCCGGGCCAGCGGTAACCCTTTCGGACAATCCCGTTGACTATGATTCATGGGCTGAAATGATGATAGTGATGATGGTCATAGGATAGCCTATTGATGACTATGAATCATGCTTGTTTCTGTTCCATCCGTTTGCCGGTGGCGAAAATGCGAATCCAACCACACCGACTTCCGAAATTAAAGTTATCTTTCACTTTGTAGTGTCTTTTTTGGAAGTAGGTTGCTTTTTTTTTTAGGAAAAAGTTTTTTAATGTTTTCAGGGTCACGCCCTAGTCTAATTTTTTGTTTAATGTGATGGTCACGATCTTGAATTTAATCTACTGTCTAGCTTATAATTTCTTTCTCTTTAGGGAACGTCTGCCCTTGCCCTGCAACAGTGCCAGCCCTGTCCAGGAGTGACATGTTTATATTTTAGCTGATTGTATTAAAGGACGTGTTCGGATGCTATCGCACTGTGATGTAACTGGGAATTCGCGGTGCGCTTTGACTGTTCCAGAGTTTTAGAGTGGCCAGTATTTTGGGATACGGTACGGTGATCTACGATACTGTTAGTCTAAATTTTCTACTGCTATGATGATAATGATTATAGGACACCCTTTTCCGCACTTAGATTCCCATTCGGTCCGTTGTGCGTAGGGATTCTGGCTAACAGAGCCAGCTTAGCTCCGCCCAAAAGTACAGAAGCTTCCTGGGAGCTTCACAGGCTTCGCCGAGCGACCTCATTGTTCTGAGGATTTTTGCACGTTGAGAAGTCACGGCCTCGCATTCCAGGATGACGTGGGCGGCTGATTCCTTGGCGTTAAGACAGCCCCGGCAAAAGGGGCTGTCTGTGGCACCTACTGCTATGATTTGAACCCATTCCTTTTCTTTAGATTTGCGTAGAGCTATGGTTTCCTAGGGGAGAGGTGGCCACTACGTAAAGGCTGCAGTGACGGCTGTCGTGTAAATGATGACAGCAGGGTTTGACTTTACGGTGTCGAAAAACACATTCTAGGAAAACTCACCAAATTACTTTCTTTAATCTTCTTCTTCTTCTCTTTCTTTCTTTTTCAATGGAAACTTGTAAATGATCTTTGAATGCATATTTTTTAAGAACACTGTGTTAACAGGAACAAAAAACTACAGCAAAAGCCATCTGTTTAACATTAACAAATTGTAAAGTCCATCGTAAATCTCCCCATCGGTTCACAACCAAACGGACAGCTACCTAATAAACTGCGTTTACAACATACAACACAACACACAACATTATCCGTTCCATTCCCAATAAAGACAATACAAAAAAATACAAAACCAATAAAATAAAACAAGGAAATAGACTTCTTTATAACAAAAATAAAATTCCGATCGGATCATAAAGTTCGTCTTAAATTTTAACACTCGACACTTTACATGGGTCGTTTTCGCCAAACGACATGATATTCGCGCCAAAAACAAACGGAATTATATATTAAGGCCAGGACTCTCGGAAATCTCGGAATCGACCTATTTTTGATTCAACATTAAACAATCAAATATTCTTTGTTTTAATCTGAAAAAAATATATGGCATAGTTTAACTAACATTCTTGATTATTCTATGGTTCAAAACACGATATTTACAACTTCACTCGATCATAAAAAATCGCAAACAAATCGAAAACAGCGAATTTTTTAATCGTTTTTCAAGTCGTATTTGAAGTAGACTTAACTTTTACTCGCAAAAAATATATCAAAAAATAGGCAATGATGTATAGTAGAACATTCTACGGTTAATTTTTTTCAAAACTGATTTTTATTGTCTTAACAAAATATAATCTAAAAAGGCGGCCTGCGCGCTTCACTTCAGTAGCCCGCCGGGCGTTACCGAGGTAGGACCTGTGTCGCTTTTGCTGGCTCGCCGCGTTCCCGCTAATCGATCGAAATATACGTTATATTATTGTTAATTTCCGTGTTTGTGTATTAGTTTCAAAAATCAGTCTGTAAATATTGTTTAGGTTCTAGTATTAATAATTAAACTAAATATTAGTTTGTTATAATATAGTTGTAATATATAATGATAAATTAAGCTCAGCGAGTTCATTCGAACTGCGCTTTCGCGGCATTTGCCACGCGAGGACGGAGGTAACGCTAAATGCCTAACTACGCTCGAAGATCCTGGCCTTAAACAGTCAATAACAATAAGTATACAAGAGATGTGGCTGTGAATCGTTTTATAATAAAATACGTAAACATGGGAGCCGAATGTTGTAAAAAAATTACGAATGGGGCTGTAAAATTTTTTGATAGCATCTGCAGATTGGGTACAATGTGTGTTCTCGTGGGAGATGAAAGGTAGAGATGGATCAGTAGCATTTGTGAACTAACTTTGTACAGCTAGTGAATAATAATAATACATACATAAACTCACTGTTCGTTCCCATGGAGGTAGCCAGATACTACAGAACGCCACCTGCTGGAACCAAACTCAAACTCAAAACTCAAAGCATTTATTTCAATTAAACCATTTACAGGCACTTTTGAATTGTCAAGAATTTTGAATTGCCAAACGAAACAAAAGAAGTATGTAAGGATAGTCTTTACATACTTCTTTTGTTTTGTTTAGTTCCATACATCAGAAGGTTAATTCTCGTAATTTAAAACGTTCTAAATCTAGTCGTCATCTCGGCGACAAAAAATGTTAAAAACTTGTCAAAATGTAGGAAAATTAGAGGTGTTTTTGACAGATTGAGACCGAGATCAGACAGAATTGCCCCTCTGGTCATAATACGCACCTGATCTTTCTGTAGACCATCACGAATAAGGAGAAAATATAATAGGAATAATAATTCACAAACATTTCAGAAGTCATTATCAGGCCGTAGTTTATAATGTTAAGTAGCAGTTTCGATCAACAACAGTACTAGATTAAGGACTTGAAACTAGCTTCAACTTTCTGATTAACTGACAGACTATTTAATTTTGACAATTCAAAAGTGCCTATACAAATATCAATTGAAATAAATGCTTTGAGTTTGAGTTTGAGTCTGAAAAAGTGGCCACAATTGATGATTTTAAACCTTAACTTTCTTAATATTATCGTTTTCAATATATTTACTAAGGGCTGACTTTTCCATCGCCAGATAACTTTTATTTGAGGAATAAAATTTACGATTGGCAGTTTTTGTATGAAATAACTGTCAAAATTTAAAAATTATTCCTTGAATAAAGTTACCAGGTGATTGAAAAATCAGCTCTCAATCGATTAAAAGGGGAAACGGATTTTAAAATAAGAACAAAAATATTTATGGCAAAAATAAAACCTAATTTCTAAGCAATAAGGTTGAAAAAGCCGGGTCTGGCTGTTTGTGTATGTGTTTAAATGTTTGTAAACGCACCCACAATACAGGAGAAATTCCTAGTGTGGGGAAAGGTTGAAAAAAAAACTATGTTGCAAAATAGGATTACAACATTGTTTGAGAATTTATTTTTCCGGCCATTTTGATGCACTCATCGAAAATCAAGTACTATTTTCCGACTCATCAGTAATAACAAACAATGTAGGTACCTATTTCATTTACAAAATCTTGCTTGACGGAATGTAAAACCAAGAAATTCCTTACACTAAAACCGTTGCAGCTTCATATAATTTATACATTACCAATGTGTACCAACTAGTTAAAGAAACGTAAACCGTCATGGAAGAAAAGAATATTCGTCGAGTCAAACTAAATTAAACTCTTAGATTTAGAAATGGAAAATCTTTAATATGTGCTATTTTTGATACGTCTATTAATGCATGCTTAATAACCTTACCAAAGTTGAATTATTGTCTTTATTACAAATTCATAATATTAATTACGTTGCTTATTTTTTAACATCTAGTAATAACACGCTATATTTAAAGATAACAACAATACAAACAATTACAATAAATCCAATTTAACGATACACAAACTTGTTCAATATAAAATTACAAAACTCAAACAATGCAATTATCATTTAACACTTAAATGTAGAACATAATTTTGTTAAATTTTTCTCTTAAAACAAACTTTTACACTATTAGCGTCATATGATGTCGTGTATATTATAAAGTCGTGTAATCCTGTCCCACGTTATTAAAAAGAAGGTACAGAAGTTTCACTTCAATTTTGACAAAATATATTCACGATCGTAGACAAATTGAAGTGTCCCAACGTATTTTTCTCATTAATGTATAGGTACGTATAATAAATCTGAAGAGTTTGTTTGTTTTTTTTTTTTTGAACTCTCTAATCTCAGAAATTACCAGACGGATTTGAAATTTGATAGCCGAATTCTTGAGTAATCCTATTTAACATCACGCTAGAGTCGATCAAAAAGAAAAAATCTCAGAAAGAACGCTGGCGATGCGATGAGACGGGATGGGTAGGTCGGGAAACAAGCACGCGGACGAATTCGCGGGCAGAAGCTAGTATAACATAATTCAAATGGTAATTACCGAGACAGCTTCAAATATTGCAAAGTATGCACAGAATTAGAGACGGTTAGAGTGATCATAATCATCTTGATTAGATATTCTCATAACTGATATCCAAATATAATACACGGACTCTTTTCATCATCAGTAACCCTAACATTCTAATGACATCTAATAGCTTTTGAGGCTATTCTGCTTTTCTCAGTGAAAGGTAGGTAGACTCAGAAATATTCTTAGATAATTATAAAACTCTTACATTTATTCGTTCATTGGCTGACTACCCTCAGCCTAAACCCCCTGGGCCTAGAAACATTAAATTTTGCACAGGAGTTGCTTAAATACGAAAATGAGCACTATGGAAAGATTTTTTTAAATTTATCCTCTAAAGGGGTAAAATCATCATCATCATCTGCCTAGCCTTCTCCCAACTATGTTGGGGTTGGATTTCAGTCTCACCGGATGCAGCCGAATACCAATATTTTACATGAAGCGACTGCCTATCTGATCTCTACAACCCAGTTACTGGGTAATACGATACCCCTTGGTGAGACGTAACGGGTAAAATAAAGGATGAAAGAAAGAAACTTAGTCAATTTTGCCGATGGAATTTCGCATTGGGCACACGTCTTGTTCTTCAATAAAGTAGTACTTCTGAAAATTCACATACCGAATTCAAATCAAAAGAATCAGTAATGAGTGTTCGATGTTAACGTCGATTTAAATCATGTTTCGATTATCGTTAAAACAAGGATCCTTGATGAGTCAGTAGCATTTAAAGGGTTGACTATAAATTGGATTGCTCCTTTTGGATTTTCGGGAAGTGTCCGTGATTTGTGGGTTAGTAAATTATTGTTTTTTACACCTGTGCAACATGCAATTAAGTCGTATTTAATTTGTAGGTCTCCTTATTAATATAGGTAGTTACTGCATTTACCTACGTTTATTAAGCGGGAAATTTTGTATGCGTCATCAGATTGTTTAAGATTTTTGTCAGTCAATTAACTCAGCACCACTCTACTTCATCTGTACTATTTTTACAGACTTCTTTTAAAGTAAGTAATTGTTCTACAACAAAAGCGGTTCGAACAAATCGCTTACCTTTCAAATATGCGAAAAATTAGTATAAAAAGGCCGAGCCGACTTGATGGGTCCAACGAAAGTTATTGATATATTACCCATCAAAATATACGCTTCATAACCATCGGTATCAAGATCATTTATATTTAAATCGCTAAAATTTAAATTCGCTCGATTCTCTGCATATTTTATCACGATACCTACATTCAAAATAAATTCTGTACACGATATTTTTTTAAATTATCTTATTTCGGTGTGAAACTCAATTTTGTATATGTCAATTGAATCGATTATAAAATCGATACTAAATGTTCTCGATTTACATTATCTTACGGTTTTTAATTGTATCCGTACATCTAAAAGTGCAGTGGGTACGACTTTTATTTTGTTTCTTTTAAAATTGAGTTGGTTTTATATTGCGATTTTGTAATTTAATTTTAAATTATTTTTGTGTTCAATTTGTTCGGCTTCACGAATATTATTTGTTATTTATAAAGACAATGTGTGCATACAATGTACAGGTTTGATGTTAATTTGTATTCTGTGGCCAAACTTTAAATTCCAAAAATAATTTTACAGGATATAATCACGTAGGTACTCATAGTTAGGTAAGGTAGAACCTAACTTAGATCATTAATTAATAATACCTACTAAAGTACCTAGTTATCACAGACAAGAATTATTTCAATAGCCTAAAGTAAAGGACGATTGACTAACGACTATAGAATCCGTACCCAATTTTTATTAAATTCAAAATGCAATGTAATGTATCATAAGTAAAATAACCAATAAGATTGTAACTTGTTTTTTTTTAATCAAAGTATTTTTTTGTAATACAGTAATTGTACCAACAAATTTCCTTCTTTTCCCTGAAATCCCCATACTTTTGACGGTCGTCACCATTGTTAAGTGACCAGTAAGCCAAGACTTTTTAAATGAGATACGTCTCAAGTCTGTTGACTAAATTTAATTTTGGGGACACTAAATCCCATCGTCCTTTAAAAAGTCCTTATTAAATAAACAATAGCAAATCTTCTTCACCAAATCAGTATTCTTCGAGATGAACCCACCATTACTAGATCCAATTCTCAATACAAAAACACTTAAATATAAAACGCAAAACAAACAAAGTACCGTCCACAAATAGAAACAAATCATTGTCCCCACATTATCTCTGACCATTCATGCCGCACCAAAGGAAACCAGAAAACAATGTTCATTAAACGAATACCAAAGTAAGAGTCCGCTCAAATAATTGCTGCCTACATTTAGACGCGCATATCCAATTCAATAGGAACAATTTGTCGGTCCACCCTTTGGTAGTCTGCTTTAGAAATTCAGACATTTCCAAAGGTCCGCACGGAGAGTTCTGATACCTCGTTAGTTATCTTGCGTTGCCACTAAATAATTGTGGCAGAACAAGTCTAAGATAAACCTACAAATGAACTTAAACTTAATCTTGGAGAGGATAAAATTGGAATTCGAGTGGTAGATGAACACGAATAAGAGTCTGCTTTTAATAAAATTTCTAACTTAGCAGTTGGCGATAGAATTGAAAATGAATCGAGCGGCTTGATTTTTTATAAAATAAATCCTGTGTTCAATATTGAAACTTAAATTGATGACACTAAAGTTCTAAATGAAATAGGTTAAGTAATAGAGATTGTTTTTGATACTCAGCGCGGTACGGAAGCTAGAGTAATTTAACTGTCTACAGTCTTTATTTACTAGTATTGAGTGATATATTTACAGACAAATGTGATGTTTCAAACAGCAGTTATGTTGTGAAAGATATTTCTGAACTATGTATTTTCGCGTTAAATATACTGACAGGTGCCTTGTAAGTTGAATTATCCTTTCGTTCAGATCCTTAGAACGTGGAAAAAGGCAAAAAACAATAAATGATGTTATAACAACATTCTTTAGTAAAGACTCTTTTATCTTAAAATATCTAAAGAAAAATATAGACAGGATGGGTACTTAAAGCATGATTAACATCTTCATTGTCGATGATATTTCCATGCATGATAATAATATGAATATATTTTTAAAAGTTTTTTTTCTGCTCTTCTCATATTAGGTACTTTTCTCCACAAATATACAACATCTCAATTGTTTGTACAATACCTCATTTATGATCAACAAAAAAAAAATCAGGGAGCATTTTAGTCAACAAAATAATCAGCCACCTAAGTTTACTGATTGATATTGATTAACCGATAGAACACATTCATATTCAAGCCGCAAAAGTCGTTCAATCGATTAATGTATTGTGGGAAAAATAAACATGGGAAGGTAAGTTCCCGTTATGATATTTTTTGCTTTCAATTTGGCTCTCATTGCACCAGTTCGTGTGAAATGATCTGGACACGTCTTTAATCGATTTAGAAGACATGACAATCCAATTTTGTGTGTTTGGTAGTCTAATATTAAAACAAAATTCATGTGAGATGAAGGTGGAAATTTTACCATTCTCACATACACGTAAGATGATTTATGCAAAGACTCATGTAACAAGTATTACGTTAATACCTTATTTAAATTAGCCCGTCCAATATTGATCTAGAAAATAAAACAATATTTGTTTTGTTCAAGTTTTATACCAAAAATAATCCTTAAAATTGATTGATTTCGAACACATTTTGATTTTACTTAAAGTATTTAGACAGTCTAAATACTTTTATTGTAATATTCAAGCAAATAGAGCACCTATTTAAAGTAACAGAACGAATAGCAATAGACGTTAAAAACGACGACGGTAATCATTTCAAAGTCCCATTTAGTCTCCCTTACACAACTCCACACGTAGATAGGTACCGACAGTTTTTCTAACAAGCAAGAAGCCGGTACCAACAAATGAACGGATCGGTACATTACAAACACAGAAAAATGGCTCACACACAACAAAAATAAGACTTTAAATCATATTACTAGAAACTTTGAAAGTAATAAATCGTAATCAATACTACAGACGTTAATGACACCAATTAAATAATCGTAAAAAAAAAAACGATACTTATCTGGTATATCCAACGTTTATTTATTACTCGATTGCATGTTCTAGTATCGAGTTATTTATCGATTCCATATTAGCTTCTCAATAAGCATACAAATATATACCCGAAGGGAAATTCAAGATCATTTTTAATGATATTTTGAAAGTCCACGTCAGATTAAAAGGAATTATTGGTGTGTATTTAATGAGATTATTTATCGGATTATTTAAATTAGATACGTAGTTGGTTTAACTTGGATAATAGTGTCGCAATTTGAAATTATGATCGAGTATGGAGTACAAACTATTTTTTTCGAGCCCGTTAAGGGAAATATATGGAAGTCGATTTATAAGACCACCACTATTTTAGCCGTCTACCTTATTTATTGCCTTAGATAGATATCACCTGAATGGACTTAAATTAAAAAAAAAAACATTCCTCCACCCTGATCAAAGAAGTACACTTTACGATCTTAGAAGTAACAGAGCTGGAGAATATAGGCAATGAAGAACTATATAATAAAACCGAAGATTTCTACAACAAAGTTTAACCACGTGCCAATCTCCTAAAACAACTGGTCTTCCAAAACACCATAAGTTTTCCAGAAACCACTTTTCACAATTAATATAAACGTCAAGCAATTGCCACTAAAAACATTTAAGCCTTTAATAAGCACGACATTCTCTTGGCAAGCTTTCTTCAACATTGTTACCAGTTTCTTGAATTTCAAAGAAGACGTGAGATATGAATTAAATGGACAGATATCGGGCGAAGATCTCATCGTAATGGGTCCCTATATCTTTTTAATTGGAAAGCTTTTTTGCCTGGACACACATATCTTGTGGGGAAGCGTGGTGAGAAAAACACATGCCTTTATGTATACCATTCATCTTGGTAAGTGGGGTGTGGGCTAAGGAAAAAGCTTTGGGTGGCATTGAGGCGATAGGCAATGTAGAAAGGGAATCAGATGGGAATATTGGTGGTGCAAATATTTATGAAGAAGATAATAAATAAATGGCAATTAGTATACCTTGCGGCCATAAAATTAAAAACAAAAGATGTAAATAATGCATGTGTAAGTATGTATGCATAATCCTCCTAATATTATAAATGTGAAAGTTTGTGAAGATGTTTAGATATTTCTTATCCAATCACGCTCAAACCATTGAACAGATTTGGATGAAAATTGGCACATAGATAGACCATTTCCTGGATTAACACAAAGGATACTTTTTATCCCGATATTTCAACGAGATCGAAACTTACTCCTACTAACCTTAATCTGTCAGTTGTAATAGAGACATGGGTTGGCTACCTCCAAAGTTGGTAAGGGTGAAATCATACTAACACGCACATATCAACATCTTTCTATATCACAATCTATGCGTCATTATTAAAATTTGATTTTGGCTTCCGTATTCTTTCCATTTTAAAATCGCCCCCCTCATTCTTCTAACTTGACCCGCCCCCATCTGAAGCAGCGTAAGATATTAGTAAGTCCCAAGTGTCGATATTACCGTTTCTATACAAAATGGTGTGAGATTCCTAGGCGGTCGTTCAATATAAACTATTGCGATTTGTTCAGCTATTTGTAAGCTTCGCAGCCACCATATAAATGGTCGCATGTGGCTTCAACTTGTTCGTTATCAACCTGTTTTTATAATGTTTCCTTTTGTTTATGTTTCCGCTGTAGTTTTTGTTGTTAATTGGCGTATTAGCGCTGTATTGTGTTTAATTGATTATGATGAACTATTATGTTGTTAGTTTGACGCTTGCTTTTTGTAACTAATTTAAACTTTAATTTATCTATTTTAGCGTCTTGCCTTTTATAGTTAGTTTGATATGGTTCGATTCTCCTTATCTTGTTCTTTTAATCGTTATAAGCTACCTATTCACACTAAGCAATAATTGCATTCAATAGATACTAAACCAGTAGGTAAGTAGATCCTGTCTTTATCATCTTTGAAAGCAACATCAGACAGTTTTTTTTTTTGCAGAGGATCACTCAATAAACAAACACCATTTGCGTTGCAGCAGAGTTTAATATAACAATAAAGATGAACATAATTTTGTGATCCCGAATAGTAACATTGATAAGTTAGTTAGTCATTCATTTAAAATACATGCCTTATGCCGGAAGCCACTAAAAAAACTTATTTCATTCAGATTTATACCAAATTATTCCAAAAAGTATCGACCTTCTAAATCCGCCTTTTTAACATTGACACAATAATTTACTCCACCACAAAGACATAACTTTAATCAAAAACCAAAGCAATCTCGAAGCCGGTTCTATGGTTCCAATTAAAAGGGAATAAACTGGCACCTCCCATGTTGATATCAATAATATTCAATAAGCAAAGCCGTGAGAGATCCATTTGTATTTGTTCCTACCGCTGCGAATGTGGCAGAGAACAGTTATGGTGTAGAAAGGATATATTTTTGTTTTTATCTTTTCAACCTTTTCTTGCCCTAAGAAATAACAATAAAAATAATTATTTTATTATCAGGCAACTAAGGCCCATAGGTAAAATACACAAAACAATAAACTAATACATATTAAAACACCTTAAAACTGAATGACTATACACGTAACGTTGTTGAAATAGCTATCCTAACTTCTCTATGCCCTTTCCTATCTTCCTTCTTTGGCCAATCCAACATGAGTGCTTTCAAGTCAGTCAATCCCGGTCCCGGAGGATTAATCTGTATTATATATTTATTATGAAATGATAACGGATGTCAGTTTTTCAAATAAATCTGTATGTTGGTCATCTTCCAATATCGTTCAAAATCCGTATTTCTTACACTGGTGCTATGGTTTTTTAATAAAAACGAATATTTGAACTGGCAAATTGATTGCGTTTTGTGATAAAGTTGTTGTGAAAAACTGTTTTGTGTGGCAAAGTTTAAGTAAATGTGAGACTGTTGTAAGCTTTTATACTTAAAGAAAAATGCATCGAAGGAACTTTTTAAGGATGTTTTAATAAAATTATGGTCTTGCTACGTAAACCTTTGAATTAGTCTGAGTAACTTAGCAAAGTGTTCAACGAGTATTGTGTCACATAATAGCCCATAGTGTTGCACTTTATGATAATTGAGAATCATAGTAACGCGTAAATCTTTGCGTGCCATCCTTGGACAAGAAAGGACCCATTTCTTATGGGGAAATGTAAATTAATGGTTGTGTAAAATTAGTACATTAAATTGTTCTTCTTCAAGCATTCTTGCCATTTCAAATTCAGCACATGATTCTTGATCCCTTAGAGTAGAAATTTTCCGTCGTTTAACAAAAAAGAATCTGCTGTTTCATAGAAAAATAGCTACGCAGTCAAAATGTATGGAACAGCTGTTTGTTTTAATAACTGACGAAAAATGTAAACGCAGGGGGTTCCAGAATCATGTACTGATTCCATGGTAACAGAGGTTGCGCGTCGATGTCCTTGCCACCCTGTACAGATGCCAGCACATCAAGCTACTACAATCTGTTAAATTTCTTTAATAGCCTTTCAACTTTATCCCTAAAGCGTAAGGTTCGAAGTTGATTGGGAAAATTTGAAAGATTCGGGTAGCTTGATGTGCTGGCGTCTGAACATATAGAATGGGAATAATTAAATACTTTCTAAAAATGTTAAAATAAATTGCCTCATAATATTTATGGCCTTTCTCACCAACTTCTCAAATATTGCATTCTACATAATTAGTTGCCAAAACAATCCATAAGATTATATTTCAATTTTGGATACTCAAAACAAAACAGGTTGTTAATTCTTTTACAAATATCATGTTATGGATGCTGAAGGTAGCTTTCAGCCTAATCAGGGATCTTCATATTCTATTACTAAATTCTGCCCGCGACTTCATCCGCATATTTTAACATTAACCTATGGCATTTGGCGTAGCTTTCTATCAGTGAAATAATTTTTGATATCGGATGGGTAGTTCCAAAGATATCCCCCTATATACAAACTCACAAATTTTATCTCTTTATACTATTAAGTATAGATTATACCTATTTGCACGTCTGTGTATTTGTTGAAATGATTGCGTATTACTACTGTGGCTGGGAATCAAATATCCAGCGAGGCCAATAAATTTACAAAGAGCAATCGCTTCTGCTATTAGCTATATGAGATATTTGTTGTTTGCCAATTACACAGTAGGTAGTCGATTAAATATAAAAGTTTCTGCGAATATCGGTAAGACTAATATTTGGAGTTGGTAGCTGAATACCCACATTAACATCAGTCTTCCGAAAAACATCAATCTTCTATGTGATAAGGTGATATACGATTTGATTATTATTTTTGTTGTCATTACAGTATTAAATTATTTTATATAGAATTTTTTTGCATATAATATGAAGATTTTTATAAAGCGACTATAAACGTTCAAATTCGCAATCTCATCTCAGATTGACATTATAATGCGAATGTTCATAAAAATACTTGCAGTGTGATCTAGTAAAATTAGGTACTGTGACGTGTTATAGTGTGAAGTATTGTGTGAAGGTGTTAAAACTTTACGTTATATTTACTGTGTTCATTCCAAGCGAACGTGTTTCCATGAACGCGCCTATAATATCAGTGGCTTTTGGAAATAAAAACCTAATAGAACCAATAACTAGCGGGGGATACTTTTGGTTCAGGGGATCAGACCGGAATAACTCTTAAAAACTCACTCGAATACAACCAGAGTTATTGTAATGCCAGCCTGCATTTCATAAGGTCGATTTTCCCAGCAGTGGGAACAATATCTATTTAGGCTGATTATGGACTACTACGGTACCACTACACTCTAATTAAACTAGATAGGATATAGATGAACGACTTAAAAACCTAGAAAAGAACATACAATTACAAAATACTATATTACTATAAAGTATTCACTTACAACACAGCTGGACATTAAAAAACACCTCATTAATATTACTAGAGCCCTATGTAGGAAGGTTAGCATATCTTGCAAGAGCACCAGCATACGATAATAAATTGAAATCTGATATTGACATAAATAAGGGGATTCCATACGTGACGACGGACGACGTCGCATGTGTGATATTATCGTTGCAGCTATCCGAGCCCTTATTTATTAGTGTTGATATTAATTGCAAATATGTTCACGATAGTTTTATGTACAGTCGAAGAACGAGATAGGAATGCAGGAAGCTAACTTTAACTTTTTTTTCTGATGTTGAACGCCTTTTGTTAAAAAAGTTTCTCAACGAATTTTCCTTACAACGTCCAGCTGCTTATCAAAGCGGTAATCATCCAGAATGACTTGTTTAATGTAATTTGTATCCATTAACAACCCACGGCCTTAACCAGTCATCTACAAACATACGGCGAAATTGCGTAACCCGCTCACAGTCCCAATGCCAATAATTTTGACAATTCATCAATATTCATTGCGTTACGTTGTCGAGCAGACGATTTTTACAAACATTTGAAGCAATGGGTAATGATTTTTTTGAAAAATGTTTCAGATTGTGATAAAAAGTGGGTTACGTACTTGGAATGCTGGTGGGGCATCCAACACTGCACTTTTTATTTCGTGATCACCATTTCTTTGAGCCCTAAAGATCCTTTGTTCTAGGCTATTCTATGACCTGCTTATCACCATTGCCATTGCTAATTATTAAGTACAGTTAAAAAGATACGCAATATTGCAAACGCAGTGCAAACATGTCTATTTTTTGCTTGCACACGAATTTCTTTTGTCGACTGTACGAGCATGCAAGTTGGCTCCAAACATAATCATGTTGATGTTGAATATGGATGTTATCAAGGTCTAGGTTTAAGGTTGATATGTTTATGTTGTTACGTGTGTTGATATGGATGTGGATGACGTTTAACTGTGGATGTTGCTTATCGCGTGAGTACTGTTTTTTTTTTTTGCCACTTATTATCAAGGAATGATATTACATATTTATAAAGGTTACTTAAAGTTAAGAGACATCATAACGTCAAAAATGTATCGCTTATGATTAGAACGTTTATAAATAAACCCCTACATGTTACAAACGCTGGATATAGCTTGGAATTATCATCAGTTTGGTATAATTATTTTATTGATCATCCCACCAATTATTATACAATTAAATAAATTAATTTGTATGAATTCTTCCGAAGTATTCAATTTACACCAATATCCTTGCTCTCCATGAGCAACGTCTGAACAGCGTCAAAATGTTGCCCCAGTTTCTACAAACTACTATTTTGTAAGCTTGATCGAAAGTCTCAGCAGCATTTCAATCTAAACACCTATCGTTTCTTGAAAACGTCGCTTTTATTCTTAGACATTTTAATAATAAAACCACCCGGTTTCCGACGCAGTATAACATTCAAGACCATTCCGTGCTCATAGCATATAAACATTTGTCACTGTTCCTAACAATGCTCTTAAGTTAAACTGGACATGCTTTGACTCGCATCTGCGAATACAATAATTTGAATGAACGGACCGAGATACTGGTGAAATATGGCTGGGAAATTGTCTGGGATTGTTTTGATAATAGAGCTTAGAAATTAATTAATAGATAATTATAGAAATTTAAGAACATTTTGAGCTATATTTTTAAAGTTTAGGTTTTTAGTCAAACCAATACAATGGTTTCACAAAAAACTCCATGATTATTGGTGATCCAATTTTTGACTCACAAGTTAAAAATTGGATCCAATACCTACTAGAAAACAATGATCGCACACTTAGGTTCCCTTGAATTCTACCTTGTATTTAAATAAGTCATGTGGGCTTAGCTTTATCGCTTTTTTTAGGGTTAATACCGTAATACAACTAATGTCAATTAGCTTATCCTTTTGCTGTTCAATACTGGACTTAAGCACAGGTCCAGGAAGGCGCCTGAGTTTTTGGAAGGCAAGTTCAGAGCCATATACTACAAAAAATTACAATTACAATTTACGTTTGTCTTACAAGTGTCTCACAAAACTCTAAGCCGCATAGGTAGTTGTAACGGAAAACCTTACAAATACATATGTTAATTGTAGTGAAAAATCTACAATTTACATATTTGTAATTTCTGTTTTACGCAATATTTTCTACAATTTTGTAGAATTGTACACTTGTAAAGTTTTGTGGTATAGGCTCCAGCGGGGCAATTGCGTAATACATTATCAATCGGAATCGGTTTGTTTTTGACAGTTCAACAAGATTCATTGCGTTATTAACGTGTTGAGCAGACACATTTTTCAAACTTATGAAGCAATGGATTAGCAATTTGCTTCAAAATGATTCAGATTCCGATTGATAGTGTGTTACGCAATAAGAGTGCTGATATAATTGAACCGAATGTCAAAATTATTTGCTATTGTAATTTTAATACACAAGTTCTACTCGACCCTTGCCACTTTCCATCAAAAAACAAAAGACTTCCGACAACCATGAAAACTGGCAACTCAAGCAGTTAACCCAATAAAAATATCCGTCAAAAATATAATTGCGTTTAAAAAAGAGAATTTCGCTTTTTAAAGTAAAAAGTTTTAATCAAAACATTGGGACGGCTCCTTAAGGGGATAATTGTAGGCAAATTGGCCGATGGTTTAACGAGGTAGGAGAGGACACTTTTTATTGCTCATCTTCCCTATGGCCTTCTATCACACCGTACATTAACATCGTGTTAATGTTCGTGGCTAAATTTGGCATTTTCTAATGGATTTTTGCGGAAGCGGTACTGAGATGGATGTCTTTGTCGGCTAGACTGGTGGTGGAGTTCATGATTGGCTTCTGTCTGTACTATGCGGCCTCTGTAAGATTCTTGATAGAATTATTTTAGTCTTTTTCCGGGTCAGGGTTTAGGACTGAGATTACTAGCACTTGCGATGAAATAAACAGTAGGAAAACGGTTTCGTATGTTCGTGGCTATTTAGAAAAGCAGACGTCCTAATTATTTAAAAAAAATCTGCTTGAAAATGACCCTATATATTTAGCTTTGGTCCATCCCAACACAAATATAATTATTTGCAGGCAATCATTTTGTCTTTCATTATCATTTCTTTGTTTGCAACTAACTGACCCGGCGAACTTCGCACCACTTTTTTTTTGTTATTTTTTCCCATGTTTCAATAATTATTCTGCTATTTGGGGCGAAGATCATTCCAACAATTAAAAAGATCATAGAAATCGGTCCAGCCGTTCTTGAGTTATAAATGCTGTAACTAACCCGACTTTGTTCTAGCTACTGCCCGCAACTTTATCTGCGTGAAATTTCTTGACCCAGATATTAGCGCGTTCAAACAAACAAACAAACTCTTCAGCTTTATTAGTAGTATGAATTTCGATTAAATTTTTGTTACACGTCTGTGTAAACGGCAGCCATTTATATTTCTCGCCTTCACATTGTTGTAGGTGTCAAAGTATGCAAAATATGTCGATTCTCATTACGATATCATGATTGTGGTCATTTGTGGTTTGCTTATTATCTTATTTAACGTTAATAACGTTATTATTTTTTCTGCACACGTAGATTTTCAATGAACAAGAATTACTATGTAGAGAAAATAAATTTTGTTGTATTGTGCTTGCTTGCTGAAATAAATAAGTTTTGTTATGTTGCTAATTTTATTTTTTCGATCAGATGAAAATTAAAGATGACTCGCACAGGAAAATCACAAACTAAACAAAGCAAAAACTAAAGCATTTATTTCAAGCACCAAGGAAGCTCCCGAAATCCAAATTTTTGTATAATATTTTTTTTTTGCAATTTACAGAGTTCTGGTTGGTTTTATATTGAGAAAAGCATGATTTGCGGCCGCAACAAGTTTATATTTACAGAATAATAATAATTAAAATCATCAATACAACTACCAATTACAGGCACTTTTGCATTGTCAAAGGGCCGCTTAGAAAAAGCATAAAGCTATTTATTTATTAGTTTTTAAATTATTAAGCAAGTTACACGAATGCCATAATTACAAGGAGAGTCACAATAGGTAATCACGAGTCTTCAATACTGTGTAAATACTTTTTACATAAGCATGCACAATAATCTTATTAAACTTGAACAAGTATTCGATTTTTTTTAAGCTTTTTGAGAAAGGAGTACGGATTAATTTCAATCAGATACTCTAAAATAGTCTATAAATTAATAATAGTCTATATTATTAATTAATTTATTTATAAAGGGTCAGGGTGTAGCATGGTATGGCATTTACTCATGTTGTGAGATTTCAACAGTTTAGTCAACTTGATAAATTCTATTTATTTTATTTTATGCCAGGCAATAATATCAGCCTCCTAAAATCTACTTTAAGTTATAGTTATTGGGTAAGAAAAAATAAAAAAAATAATCCTGTTAAAAAATATGGAACACTTTTTTGATAATGAGTTCAAGAATTATAAAACTCAACCTTTAAAAACCAAAGACATCGATTTTCACTAAATTATAACACACAAAAAAAGCAACATCGAAATTACACTCGCAGTACTTTCTTGGTAATCCAAAGTTATAATACGCACATTCGCAATTGCGTCTCTTACTGGAACGTAATGTGTGTAATGAAGGATTGCACGTCCATAATTGTATGTTAAAATAATAAATTTCCCGCGAAGTACCAGGTCTGGTACGATTATGACACTTAATTGAAAAATTCGGTTATCGGGATCTGTTTTAAGTACTTTCGTAGAAAAGCCCGCGCGCTCGCAGGGTTGACGTTTTGAGTTTTTAATTTTTTTGGGATCAAAGGACGTGTGGTGTACAGCCTACTTGTTAGGTGTGTATATAGTGTTGCCAGTTTTAATGTTTGTTATTCAAGCCCTTATCACCTAAAAAATAATTTGTGTGGTATATAATATTGTTTATGAATTACTTTTAGTAACTCCAGTTTCAATGATTGCTGCGAGCCATCAATTGAATTTTTTTTACGTAAATTCATGACCAAAAATCTCATGATTTTCCTGCTTAAAAGTGAATGAAATTATGAAATGTTTATTTAAACTCATCATCAATCTGACAATAAATTCACAAAATGGCCGCCGGCCAGCCCTATCAAGTAACCATCCTGTCTAAGTAATGGCCCTCGAATACCCCCTTTTAGTGGTCAGTGTAAACAAGAAAATTGATTTTGAAAGAACCTACGTGAGTTAATACAACCTTACAACTTCACGGAAACGTTTATTTCAGTTAAGACCGTAGGCTGTATGAGTTGATTCCTTGGGACAGTGGGGTTGCAATTAAAAAAAACGCCTTGAAATACCGCCATGTTTTACGAAAATGGATGTTTAAATTCGTGGTTTAAAATTCGAAGAATTTTTTGTTGATAGTAAAATTGCTGAAAGTACATTTTAAAATGGCGTTCCGTTTTCGATTTATAATGTCAAACGCGAAAAGTCTACGTATTTAAAAAAATCTGTGTGATGTTAGTGCTGCTAACATAGCCATATAGAAGTACATTATATATATATTCGTATGTCAACGTTATTATTTATATCACATTCAGTTCATTTGACATGATTTTCCCCCTATCTCACCTCAAGCTAAATTGGATACAAAATCAAAACAATTTTACTGGTCTTGTTGGTAGGAACCTACATATAAGAAGGCAAGGTTACACAATAACAAAAAGGTATCGATACCTATCATTTATATAAATGAGATCGATATTTTAATCGGAACCAACTCGACAGGTCATTTTGTAAGTCGATTTTAGGGCTCACCGTTTTCGATGTTCTGATTGCGATACAAATCAACATAATTTATTTTCGATAGGTAGGTGTAAGTATTTTACTCATTGTATCGTAGAAATAATTTTCCTATATTTTGTTTCATCATCATCATAATCAGCCTATAATGTTTTCACTGCTGGGACACAGGCCTCCTCTCTGTGAGAGGGAGTGGGCCGTAATCCACCACGCGGGCCCAGTGCGGGTTGGTAGATGTCACATGTCTTCGAATTTTTGGTTCTAGGACATGCCGGTTTCCTCACGATGTTTTCTGTCACCGTTCTGAGAGCAGTGGTGATGAAATAATTTACACAAAGTAAAGCGCCTGTCTGGGTTCGAACCTACGACCTACAACTCGTAAGTCGCGGCCGATACCACTGGGCCACCACTGCTCTCCCACTGGGCCACCACTGCTCTCATATTTTGTTTGCTAAGGTTTATTTATGCTGATAGTTATTTTTTATTCTTAATAGTTGTTTTTAAATCTATTCCCCCAAATTCCCCCTTTGTGTTTTTTTCATTAATTTGTTCATTAAACTAAGCTATGGAGATATATTATTCCTGAAAGTGATTCTAATTTAGGTACGGACGCAAGCACATCAACCTACCACAATCTGTCAGATTTCTTTAATAGATTTTCAACTTTATCGCTAAAGCATAAGGTTCAAAGTTGATTGGGAAAATCTGACAGATTGTGGTAGGTTGATGTGCTGGCGTCTGTACTAAAACTTCCTCATAATGTAAGATATACTCATTGAGTTATAGATATACTGGCATTTTTAGGCTCATTTTTTTGTTGTAGCTTTCCTGAAGCTCATTTATAATTTGTTGTTACAGGTACTTGCAACAATGTCGCGTAATGCTCACGAATAAGGCTTCGAAGGAGACTCAAAATCCTGGAACTAAAACAAGAGTAAACCCATGATCGGTAATTACTAATATAGAAGCAAGACCACGATCACGAACCACACTAAAGAAATCATTTTTTCTATTTGTAAGACCAATCCGCTAATCAGAACAACCCATTCACACACAACGAGTGATTAATCTATAAAACTGAATATATCGCGTTTAATCGCATGATACGAATCGCAACGCCTCATATTAACGCGCGGGACCACCGGCAGTGGCGGACTAAAATATTAAAATGACAAATGAAGAATCGCAGCGCAATTATTAGCTGTTAGCCTGTTACATTTTTTTTTATAAATTGCGATCGTGATCTGGCGTTCCATTTTTGACTTTGAGTGGGCGACGCGAATTTGTTTTGGAACCGTTAGATTTTTAATGGGTTCAAAGTCAAATCGTATATTTCAATCAGACCACACGGCACTTTTGAAAGTCACAAAATACAAAAAAATGAAGATTTTTTCATAAAAACGTAGGACAGTGTGATAGGTCAATAAGTAGTAAGATTGAATGGCAACAATTACTATGGCTAAAGCTTTGTAGATACTACATAGTTCTACATTGCTGATTGGTACAGAAAATAATTACAAATGGAGCAAATGGGTCGAAGTTTTAAACTCAAAATTAAGCCCTTTGTCTCACTAATGTCTTAGTTTTCGTTTTTTTTTTTAAATCCATATTGTTACTAAGTCCGTATTTATTTGTATTAAAAACATAATGTTGTAAGTACTAAAACAACACGTACTGACGCCAACTTTATCGATTTTCAACTTTATCGCTATAGCGTAAGGTTCAAAGTTGATTGGATAAATTTGACAGTTTTGGTATCTTGATGTGCTGGCGTCTGTACAATATAATGCAACAATGTTCAACTCTAGCGCACGACAGCTCTAGAATACAATTCACGAAACCATAAACAATGAACACAGATCTCATAAATTCCCAACAAAAAAAACTAACTGCAAGCAGATTGAAGAAAAGACACTTCCTCCAGTCTAAGCTAAGATCAATCTTAGCCAAACAATGGGCAGTTTGAGTGCACTCATTAAAAATACTGCTACAAATCAAGGGTGTTGGATGTCCAATAATTTCTTTGGACATATGACTGTAAGGTCCAATTATAATGAAAACAATCATATCATTAAGGAACTCTGTGGTTCCATAAAATTGTTGGCCTTAACAATTGGAATATTGGGACGATGTTGGAAGGGGTGGATGTGGTAGGTTGGGAGATAAAAGTAATGCATCTATGTATTCCCGGATGAATGTAGTACACACCACACAACACACAACACTTACACAATACACACACAACACTTAACTACACACCACACACACAATACCACACAATAATTAATTTTTCTGGCCGTGATCCACCACGCTACCAGTTCGGCTTGGCGATGTCATGATGTGTGTGTTTCATGTTTCAAGGTGTCATGATGTCAGGGTAATATTCAAATATTTGACGAACTCTTACTACATCAGCACTGTTATCCTTGACTATACCTATCAGAACTTGAAATCATGATCGTCAATTTTTCTCAGCTAAGCTAACTCAATACTTAGGCGTTTCACTTTCATCTTTTTCATTGTCTAGACACAGGTACCTTGATCTCCTCTACAAAATATTTTTGTCTTTCTCATTTTCTAGATACAGATACTTTTTACTTGATGTCCTCAACAAAATATTTTCGTCTTTCTCATTTTCTAGATACAGGTAATTTTACCTTGATCTTTTCAACGAGATATTTTCGTCTTCCTCGTTGTCTAGACACAGATACTTCTTGTCTTGATTTCCTCAACAAAATATTTTCGTCTTCCTCGTTGTCTACACACAGATACTTCTTGTCTTGATTTCCTCAACAAAATATTTTCGTCTTTCTCATTTCCTAGACACAGGAACTTCTTATCTTGATCTCTTCAACAAAATACCAGCTCCACAAGCAAACTCACTTCCCCAGCTCCACAACACCTTAATGGACAATTATGCATTGTGTGTTTAGTTGCGGTCCACTGTTAGATTTAGACTGATAGCCCGGTCTCGTTACGTTTCTGAGTTAGTAGCCATACATACATACCTGCACGCATGCAAATGCGTCCACCAACGGATTTATGGCTCAGGTGATGGGAGATTAGTTCTAAATATACGATTCGTGTGACGATTGATGGGTTTAAAGGACAATGATTTAATTAATTTTGATTATAACTGTTAGTTATGGTCTCTCTGCCTGATTGACGGAGCTTCGATGGCTGGTGGCCATCTTTTCTCATTTAATTTGCCATAAAATCTTAGGGGTTCTCGTTGGTGTAGTGGTGGTAAGCGCAACCATACCACTGATGAGCATGAGGTCTTGGGTTCGAATCGCAGGTCAGGCAAAGTTTTACTGGGTTTTTCTATTAGGGACTTCTCAGTAGGTAGCCTGGAGTCTGGTTTTGCGCCCGGCTGGTTGGCAATTTAGGCTCGCCCATTATTACATGGAACTTAAACATAACTGGCAGCCCAACCATTTGGGGACTATAGGCGTAATGTTATGTAAAATCGTGGTTTGTCCTGTTGGTCAATGATTTGAACTAAAGCTTTTTTTTTTTGAGGATGGGTAATCATCAAATGACCCCTCCCGCTCTGGGTGGAGCGGAAGGGAGTGTCAGACTCTTACTGACTAAAACCCACCCGTGTTCCTTCCTTAGCCCTTTATGTTCCGAGCCAGCGGTAACCCTTTCGGACAATCCCGCTGACCCGGCAGGCTTCGGCCCTGACGGCCCCCTCCATTGATGCTGTCATCTGTCTTAACAATTTAGCGTCCGAGTATTCACTAAGTTTCTTGCCGACTCTTCTCCATAAGACTTTCTAGATATTTGGTTCCGTACATGTAGTTGACATTCTTGTTTACGGATCGCATTGTTTGGTATACCATATTTATGATCTAGATATTTTTGAAGAGTAGTGGTTTCCCAGTGGTAACGGCCGCGAATTACGAGCTGTAAATCGCGGATTCGAACAGACAGGCGCTTTACTGTGTGTAAATTATTTCATCAATACTGCTCTCTAAAGTGAAGGAAAACATCGTGGGGAAACCGGCATGTCCTAGAACCAAAAATTCGAAGACATGTGACATCTACCAAACCGCACTGGGCCCGCGTGGTGGAATACGGCCCGTCCTCACGAAGCAGTGGGAACATTAAAGACTGAATATGGTTATGATTCATGCTATTCATGATCCGCGAGAGAGATTGGAGATCAAATCAAACTCTAGATAAGATACATAAGCTATGACATATATGATTTATATAACTATGACGTTCACAAATCATTACCAGTAGCGCGCACCACCTACACAAACACAACAACTCCACAAAATCCAAAACATTGTCACTCTAAGCCGGGAACTACACGAAACTACCAATCCACCCAATACATATTCAATTTAAGCGATTTTAACAATCGATCGTGACCCAGCAAGATCTCGATATCGCGCCGTATTTATGAATAAATCGGCAGTAGAACGGATCATAGCTCATAAACGGAGACTGTGAGGAATAGATAAATATCTGGGAATTTTACTGTTTCACGTTTTGTTGTTTCTCACGGTTGTGTCTAGTTGACATTGCGGATGAGACGTAGTCATACTTCGTTGTGGCTGTAATTTCCGCTTGGTTTTAAACGAAAAAAAAAACACTGGCACTCCGGTAGTGCCGACAGAAGTGAAAACTTGAACAATTACGAGTGTATTTTGTGAATCGTCTTATAAACAAAACACGCGTGTTAAGGTGTGTTCCTTATTTTATAGGGTTTTTTGCAAATCAGGTATGATGACCAAAGTGACTGGTTTATTCTTCTCGTGAAAGGAATTTATTCAGATTTACAAATAAGCACACAGGATAGACTTCAGTTCGTGGTGTTGGTCGCGGCAGTGGTAAGAGAAGCAAGCCGCTCGCATGGAGCTCGTCGTCAGTTATATATCCGTGGTTCAGCGCCATCTCGTCGTTGTTGGATGAACTACGTAGTTAGTACGCGAGGCCCTCGTAGTTCTTCCCGATGTGCATAGATGGCGCTGTCCTCAACAACGCGCGTCTTACGTTTTACGTCTTACGAATTTTCGATCAGGGTCACGTGACCTGACGCGAGTTTAGAAGTTTTTACCCATTCCAAAAAAAGTACACAGCGCCGCTAAAGAAGTTTTCACTTCAAAAACAGTGATACGACATCTCGCTAAATGTTAATTGATCTTTTGTTCAATAAAAAACCTAGTTGAGTAAAGTATATCAAAACCGTCTTCCTAAAGGTCATAGCACACGTTCCCAACCGGAAAGGGATCGTAACCGAATCAACTCGAGGCGTTCAGTATTCTTTGTATGAAACTCCCTACTGCAACGCACACTAATCGAAATCGTAACTTAATCGCCTCGCCTCGGGACAAACTCACAAACCGCGGTGCAGTGCATTGCTCGTCGTCCCCGCGCTTACGTCTCTCCGTACCCAAGCTTACGTCTCTTCGTCCATCCTTGCCCCTATCACCCCTCCGGCCTGCCTGCCTGCACCATCAACCAGAGTGGTCGGCGAGCCGTAAGCGAGGCATCGCCTAGCCGTAGCCGAGTCGATGTATCGGAGCTTCTTATCCGCTTTGGTTACGTGCTTACGTTAGGTTGACGCCTGTTTGACGGCGAGGCGAAAGGTGATACGGTGCCGATCCCTTTCCGATTTCATAAGATTTCCTTTGTTTTGTATATGTACTGGGATTTATTGCCTCAATCCTAAATAAGTTTTATTTATTTAAGCACTTATGTACACACATTTATATACAGACAAGAAGAAAGGATTAGAAAAATACGTACAAAGGTGATTCTTCCGACAGTTGTTTGCCGTCGGGGGCAAAGCAAATTAGGTTATCGAAACGTGTCATTTTCGATACGACAGCTTGTCGGATGGGTGTGAATAGCTAATCTTGTCTTTCAATTCCACAAAGTTATTGCAACCGCTACATGAACAACACTACAAAATATTTTAAAACTTATTTTTAAAGTTCTGAACAATTTACAACTTTTAAACCCCGACCTTGCCGGCAAATCTAGATAACTCAAAAATATCGGTGTAAAAAATGTGTCAATAACAATAAACCATCACTGCAGTCGTTTACTTCACATTTAGATGCTCATTATACTTGTCAACGAGCATATTATGCTGGTCTGACCTCTGGGGACAATCGCTTCATACAATCACTGGTTAATACGCGAAATACATAAATTCTTGTTAAAAGAAGTGAGGAGATTGATCTGACAATCTGATATCCTGGGTGGTCTGAAATATTTTGGAGAATGAGCTTTTGAGTTTATAAAGAGTTGGTGCACCTATTTTAACAATACTAGCGACCTACGTTAGCTTTACAAGGTTTTTGAGAGTTTAAAAATCATTGTGACTTTTAATTATATGTAGGTAATAGGTAGGTAATACGGGCTGGTGTCCGCACTCCACGTCAATGCGCGTATTTTGCGTACCGGTAAATTAGTATTTAGATTAATTCTGTGCCTCCTGTGATAAGTGATACAAGTCAAAAAACGTCATTTTACAGGACAGCAAAAACAAGATTTAAAAAAATCTAGTTCGTTAATTAAGTGGGCTAGGTAAAATATCAGTGCACTCTTTTGTAGAACAAAACATTTTCTTTCTCTATATAATTTAGATTTTTTGATAGATATTTAATTTTGGAAGTAATTCATGAAAAACCTGCGACTTGTAACTTTTACTTAGTTTTTATGTGCTAAAATTAAGTTATTAATGATACTTGTACAGTTATATTACGTTGCACCAAGCTTGCACCAATAAATTGTCTTAGTGTAAACTGATATACATCAAGTTAAAACGTCTAATAACTCATTAGAATAATGATTCTAGCAAAATGTGCTAAAACAAAAGATGAAGATATAACCCTTAAGATTTATTTTTTTTACTTATCAGTCACCTCTTTACATATTTTAGTTGAACTGTATCAATTTACTAAAATCCTAGTCTTTCAGAAGATATGTTAAATGATGTAAGTCAAGATGTACCCCTCAAAAAAAAAGATAGTGATATGTGTAAATAAATACAAGTTTTAGAAAAATAAAAAATCAACGTTTATTAAACTAAAAATACAGTCGTTAAGGCACATTTTTATCAAAATTCTTATACAACTAAATGGAGATCAAATCATCACAATCTGACAATACGATTGTAACTAGGTATTCTCAAAAGGAACATATCATAAACAAAAGTTTGAAACTTAAAACTAAGTAATGGCACAGATCAGTTTTGATGAGCTATCACAGCAAGCAATTGACCTACTCAGTGTAATACAAAGTATCACAATAAAGTTTTAATCTATAAAAATAACAAAAAAAAAACAAAACTTTAAACTTTCTTTAGAGGTAGATAATCTCACATAGTTTTTAAAAGTACAATTAAATCAAAAACCTCTAATAAAACCTAAAAACCTTTTAAATGTCCACCTGTAGGTAGACTAACATTGTAAAGAAAAAAAATAGTCTTTCCATCTATTAATTAAGGGGCCTTATACAGTCCACTAGCGCCGCCAATCGAAAAAATGTCATAACTCGTAAATAGAATCAAAAATACAAAATGTGGTCTATTATTACTGTAGAAAAGGCAATAACGTAATTTTATAACACATTGTCAACACTTGAAATATTATAGCTGTTTAGCTAAATCGTGCATTTGTAACAAAAACGGCCGTTTATGTTTTGAATGCACGATTTAGCTAAACAGCTATATTTCAAGTGTTGATAAGGTGTTATACAATTACGTTATTGCCTTTACTAGCGACCTCGGTGCCATGACCCGTCAACCGTTTTGCTCGTTTCTTGCTCCTCTCTTGATTCGCAGCCATTTTCCTGGGTATCAAAATGTTTTCTTCAATATCCGATTTAGTAGCCAATTTCATTATTTTATCAATTCGAGATTTAAGCTGAAAAAAAAATAAAGAGTAAGAAAACCATAGGTATTCTTTAAATAATATCATATAATAAAATTAAATGTCTAGATTTATTACAACGAGGGAAAATTACTTTGACCTCCTACTTAAAAACAATACTTACAACTTAGCAACATAATATTTTTATTGTGTCAACTTTTCGTTATTTGGTGTAAGGTGATTTAATTCAATACAATAACAAAAATCTCAATATTATTGAATTTCGTGTAAAATGATACATCTATCAACTTACGCATCGATCCATGGCGCATTCGGACGTGAACACACTCCATTACAGTCGCAGTGACACTGCGCGGTGCGCGGGTGCGGGCGGAGCGCACGAGTGAGCTAATACGGCTCTACGTCCCGCGCACCTCCGATTACCCCCTCGAACCCCCGCTACCTGCACTTGTATCACTTAGCACATTTATTATTTTGTACCATGTTTTTACAATTGGTTGGAATTTTAGATACAACTACATTTATATCTGTTTACACATAAAAAAACAGATTTGTGTAGAATGATTTAAGTCAAGTTGTATCACTTTTCACAAAAAAGAGCATACCTTACATTCAGATTTGTAGATACATGTCGATTTGTATCCTAGAGGCATATCGAAAGATTTAGTTTAAAGGGATATTACTCTAGTCACATCAAAATTCACGATAAATGAACTGAAAAATAAAATGTGAAGTTAAATACAATAGCATTTAAATCACAAAGCACGAAAAATTGTGTGTTAAGTGACCGGTTTTGGGGTTACATCTTGACAAATATCGATTGTAACGAATTTTTTGCCAAAATCCCTATAGTTGTATCACTTTGCACAAAATTATCTCCGAAACTATAGCAGATAGAAGAACGTGAGTTAGACCAAAAAAGACGTATTTTTTTTTTGATAATGCTCATGTGAAAATCACAAAAAGGGTACAACTCGAGTTATATCACTTATCACAGGAGGCACAGAATTATATGTAATCTGAATACTAATGTACACACATAAAATGCTGGAAAAAACTAAATACTTTTGCAATATTATTATTATTTTTAATCTCTCTTGGTATTTCTTGGGACTCTGGGGTTCCAAAGGGCCGAAACCAAATCGTAGAGGCCCTTTAGACGTTTTTAGACACCAACCGACGATTAACTCTGTTCGCACTATGCAAGTGCACCTAAAGACAACCCCTGGTTGGTATAGGACTAATGTGAATATTAACAATACATATTATATTTATTTTAATGAAATGACAAATTAGCGCGACTTCTGCTGTTGTAAACTAGGTATATGACTTGTGTACAGCAAAATTTCTGAAATTATGCCGTGCATAAATTATTTTTTACCTGCGCCTTTTTTGCGTTCGCCATCCCTTTTTTTTCAGGATGGAATATCATCAATTTCCCTATTTTCAATTCCAATTTTCATTTCAATACGGCTAATTTACTCACCGTACCACATATCATTATAATGCCCTCTAAATCCCATAAAACCATATCAAAACGCCGATAAATTTTCTATTTTTTAATCACCATCAGGTGGCAAAGTAACCTCCGTACTTCTTGCCCTCTTATAAGGTAAGGTAGCTTCACAGGGAACTTTAATAGTCCCATTAGGACTGAAAAAGGCAATTATTGCCTCAGAAACAATTAGTGTACAAAAGAGTTAGCCACGCGGTTACTGACTCGCCAAGTGCTCGCCAGTATTCTGGTTAAGGCGAGGGTTATAAAAAATGCAGACGGGTTAATTGATCGATGCATATAGTTGTGGGTATTAGGAATTTATAGGGTTGTGTTGGATGTTTGTTTGTTTGGTATGTGATATTATGGACAAGTAATTCTAACACAGTACAAAAAACAAATGTATTAAACGGAAATAAATAGCATAATCAGCCTGATTCACATGTCTACAAATGTTTAGTTCTAGGACATGCCGGTTTCCTCACGATGTTTTCCTTCACCGTTTTGAGAGCAGTGGTGATGAAATAATTTGCACAATGTAAAGCGCCTAACTGGGTTACCATTGACATATATTTTACTACTACATATTATAAACTAACACTAATTCAAACAAAAACGTGGAACAGAGACCACCCATTAATGGAATGAGACAAGGTGCTCCCGTTCTCTATGTAAATCTTCCAGCAAAAAATATACAAGCAAAGCCAGGTAAAATGAAACACCTAGCCAACCGATTTGAAATGCAGATTCAATGAGCATTCACATAAGGTATCAGTATCATGTTTTTTTACAATCGATTGAGTGCTAAAAGTTATTTTGCAACTTAACATATTGAGCCTGCATTTGCTTACTGATTAATTAATTCGTTAAGTAATTACGGACTGGATTCAGATACCTAAAGGGGAGAGCAAGGGTGTAATCTGAGTTCGATCGCTGGTTGGACCAATGATCTACTAGTTTGAACATGGTTGGAGCTAATAACTGCCCTGTCTTTGTTGGATATGGTCTTTAGAGATAAATTCTTAAAGGAAAATTGCTTTTAGAAGCTTGGCAGATGGACTTTTGATTGTAGTTTCTTCTTATTAGAAGACAGGTGACTGACAAGACAAGTGCACATGCCTTTGTTGTTTTCCTTGAGCCTTGGTTGACAGTTGACGACATATTTTTTGTGTGCAAAATGGATCTTCAAACCGTCTACCAAGAATAGTTCTATTACTGTGGCTTTATCCCCATTACGATCGTTGAGAGGACCATTTGTAGTGTAGTAGATGTTTATAGACCCCAGGAACTCTTTTTTTTTTGACCCCATATTCAATCGCTTAATCACCGCTTATAAGACACAATTGACTTACTATTGTAATGGGCCACTATGGGCCCGCACCAGGATGGAGCGATTAAGGGGACTACAAAGCGCAGTCACTGGCGGACTGCATAGAAAAAGAGAAACGCGATGACACAACGCTGGTAATTTATTGCAAAATATGAAGCAGTTATCTATTTACAAAAAATCTGTTGCTTGGATTAAAAAATTTAAATAGTTAGTAGATTTAGTATGTTGCTTGTAGAATAATCTGACAAAAAATCAGAAAGATTGTATGTATATTAGTATAGTTTTTATTGTAAAAAGAAAGTTTTTAGAGGTATCTTCATGTTATTTTTCTATCGTATCAAATAAGTTTTAATATGTTTTCAACACACTATCTACCTAGCATAATCCTGAAGAATATCATATATTTTTCTGGTTTTGTTTACTATAGTCGATCATATAGGTACTTTTATTGCTTGTAAAACTTGCGTTTAGGTCCCAAAATCCCCTTAAATGGCAAAAACAAACCCTAAAAATTCTGTCATGTCCGTATGGCCATCCGCCCGAATGTCAAACAGCTATTTTGCTCGGGGACTGTTTGCACTGTCATCATTCTCCTGCCTTTTTTTTTTCAGGATGGGATATCATCATATGACCCCTCCCGCTCTGGGTGGAGCGGAAGGGAGTGTCAGACTCTTACTGACTAAAACCCACCCGTGTTCCTTCCTTAACCCTTTATGTTCCGGGCCAGCGGTAACCCTTTCGGACAATCCCGCTGACTCATTCTCCTGCCTTATACCAATTTATTCGTGGTCGGTGCTTCATGTCTTTTTCTTCCATACTTCTCCATTATTCGTCATCTTGGTAGTCACCAGAAGGCCATTTCTCATTATTAAAAACGTTAAAATCTAGTTACAGTCTCATCTCAGTGACAAACAATTGTCAAAAACTTGTCAAAATGTAGGAAATTCAATACTCAATACTCAATACTTTTATTGCATTCCACATGTAGGTATTCTTAGGTGGTAAACTTATAGTTAGATCATATGGACCCTGTCGGGCACAGCAAAATAAGTGAGGCTGGAGAGAGGAAGCATTTGTTAATTTTATAACATTACATGATAACAAACTACCCCATATCGAGGGACCGATATGGGGTATTCCTCCTATTCGAGGTTTTCTTTGACAGATTGAGACTGAGATCAGACTGTGAATGTTCTTAAAATTACGAGAATCGCCCCTCAGGTATTCTTGACACTTTGAGATCGAGATCAGACCGAGAACGTTCTTAAAATTACGAGGATTGCTCCTCAGGTATTCTTGACACTTTGAGATCGAGATCAGACCGATAACGTTCCTAAAATTACGAGGATTGCCCCTCAGGTATTCTTGACACTTTGAGATCGAGATCAGACCGAGAACGTTCTTAAAATTACGAGGATTGCCCCTCAGGTATTCTTGACACTTTGAGATCGAGATCAGACCGAGAACGTTCTTAAAATTACGAGGATTGCCCCTCAGGTATTCTTGACACTTTGAGATCGAGATCAGACCGAGAACGTTCTTAAAATTACGAGGATTGCCCCTCAGGTATTTTTGACAGATTGAGACCGACATCACACTGTGAATGTTCTTAAAATTATAAGAATTGCCCCTCTGTTATCAATATATCAATAAAAATTGGAAATAATATATTGTATTCTGTGCACCGTTAAACAATGGTGTAAGTGAAATACTTGGAGCTGATAAATTCTACGGAAAATTGCTCAAATTGTTGGCCGATCTCACCCTTAACCACCCGATCAGCAAAAGTTCACAGAATTGTATTGGCCGATAGCATCTTAGATCGACGCCCTACCCACTACCTAGATACCACGGCCTGAAGATTGACATGAAATGGGGCAAAAGAGTCACTTTGCCTGCAAGTGATTGACATTACGTGTTAATGGTGGCAAGGATTGTTCTAAACGGTTTGTTTACCCCCTTTTGGGGAGGTGGGGAGATATTTATATTGTTGCTTGTAACTTTGTTGCCCATTAATGTCTTGCTGTTTTCGTTAAAGTGGATATGTGTAAATTGGTTGCAGGTGATGAATGGATTGTGTGAGCCATGGACTGAACTTAACGGGGTAAATCGCCTTGAGGATAGGACCAGCAATGACGAAAGGAATTAGTATAAAAAAAATCAGTAAGTAGGTATTTAATTTAGGTAATCGACACGGTTACCTGTTGTTGTAACAGGAAATTGATGGATTAATTTAATAATAAAAAAAATATCTTGATTTCGAGTACGTGTTGCGTGGTGGAGAACACACACGTTTTGGGCAATCATGGTGATCCATGGTTGTTCCCCCTGTATAAGAGAAAAGGTTTTTGGCTACAAAGAAACATTCCTAGTGCGGGGCACCTCTGATGATATTACAATCTTTATTTTAGTCTGACCAATACCAACCCGCACTGGGCACGCGTGGTGGATTTAGGCCCACTCCCTCTCACCAAGGGGGCGCCTGTGTCCCAGCAGTGGGAACGTTATAGGCCTTGTAATACCAACTCTGAGGCAATTGAAACAAACAAACAAAGACAAATAAAATATTAGCAAATCCATATTCAACAACCTACTTTCTATTGAAGTAATTAAAACGCCACCCACACTCCAACCATACCGTTTTTTATTGATACCGATAACCCTATACATCACTTTAAAAGTAAATCACCAGTTGACAACCCAACTTAAGCGGGAAGAGTTAACTAGATATATATTAACGGTTTCATTTCTTAATGAATTGTCGTCAGCACGTTAACCCATAAAACGCCCACAGTAACCTCTGATGGGGTACTAAATCACCGCGATCACCTTTTAAGCTTAATGAGACAAAAGCATTATTCATATGATGCGATTTTTTTCACCGTACAAAATAACTTACACTGACTGAGCATTATCGGGCACTCTTATAGTCACAAAAGACTATAAATACGGACATCGACAACGTTACCTTTACACCTGAACTGAGGGACTTTAAACTTTAGTGCTAGAAAAATAAGGTTGTTTAAGTGTGTAAAGTTAATTCGGTAGTGACAAAAAGTAGGAGACATTACTCCATTGTTGCTCCAACTAAATTATTGTCAAGTTAACATTCGATCCGTTACGTTAATCGAATACGATTTTAAATTTCGAGATTTCGATTTTTAAGGACGTCGTGTCGATCGCGCGCTTTTTTTCTCTCTTTTGTCTGATTTTTCGCAAATTAACTGGGTGATTTAACCTTATTGGGTGGACTACAAAAAATAATGATTATGGTGAAATAATAGTGTTGTTTTTAAGCTAGTTAGTGGGTATTGTTTATTTATGGCAGGTATTACATTACAATAATTCAGGGTGGTATTTATGGCTCCTTGCAAACTCGATCGCAAATCTCTGTTAATTTGCTTCCTCAACTTAAAGACTTCTTGAGAATTTAAACTTTTCTTGACTTGTTTTTACAACCCAAAGATTTCCTTAGTCAATATGATGATCCTCCATGTGTATGATAAGTCTCTTGATATAAAATAGTTATCAGGCATAAAGGTCAATGCTCAATAAGCTGAAATATCTCATGTTCCTGTCTTTTTAAAGGCACCCATCAGAAATGTAGATATTGATGAGCTACCAATTATCTGCACATTCAAATTACCTATGGTTATTAGACATGCAGGTTAACACAGTAGTCCAGTCAAATTAGTCCTTAAAATAGAGGTAAGGTTACAATAATTCCCATAGAGCTAAAAATTGGTATGAATGTTCAGAATACTATTATAAATGAATTGTGAAAAGTCCCCATCAATCCCCCTTGTGCAAATTTTTTTATTGATGGTGAAAGTTTTCAAAAATAGGTTTTTTGCGTTTTTCAGCTAAACGGTGAGTTTTACAGCAAAAATAGTTCAGACAAAAATTGTAGATCATCCGATTCTCTACAAAAAATGTATCCAAGAAGAAGAAGCTGGTTCATCAAAAATAAGTCCTCCTCGTACTAGAGCACGAGTAAGGGGCTGGCTCCACGAGCGAGAGAATCGCGGCGATATTATCGTCGTGCCACGTATTTCTATACACTCTCTCCCGGAACCGTCTCCAAACGGCGATATTATCGCCGCGATGCGACGAGTGGCAATGAGCGCGCGAAACGTCATTACATCGTCGCTAGCCCGCCGCGACTAGCAGCGGGCCCGCCGCGCGCTCGCGACGTGCGCGCAGCGGGCGCGCTGTCAAACGCAGCGTCATTTCAGCGTTGCCTCTCGTTAAGCAAGGACGTTTCGAGAAGTTTTTTAAACAATAGTACAATGTTTGACATTAAAAATATTTCGCTCTCGTCTGGCACGTAACTGAATTTTTTCTTTCGCAACGCGTCGTCAAGGAAACGCGGCGATACCGTTACGAGTCGCCGCGGAAACGCCGCGATTCCGTTACGACTCGCGACGATACGCGGCGGAATTATCGCTCGTTCGTGGAGATTATCCGACGATATAAGGGCGGACTCGTCGCGATTCTCTCGCTCGTGGAGCCAGCGCCTTAGTGAAACTACATAAATCTTACGTCGGTACTGAGTGCTTGTTTCTTCTCCAACTCTTCATTTAATTCATTGCCGCAAAATAAACAACACTGATTGAAGCAAAATGTAGTTTCACTTACTCGTGCTCTAGTACGAGGAGGACTTATTTTTGATGAACCAGCTTCTTCTTCTTGGCGCCGTCTTTTCACGGTATCAATGCTAACTTTTTCGAGTATAATTTTTTCGACACTGCACATGAATTTTTACAAATGTCTGGTATTTTGTATGGATAAGACAGTGAGGCGGGGTCGCGGCAGACCACGTAGGAGATGGCGGGACGAGCTGGATAGGTTCCATCAAAACTGTAAGGAGGACGCGCGGGCTCGCGACAGGGACTCATAAATGTTTACTCGTATAACGGTTTAAAAAATGTATATAAAAGTACATTAACGTGCATTATTACGAATAAAATATTTTTTTCAATTCTTTCAACCGCTATATCACGGAAATGGCAATAATTATGAAAAAAAGTGTGGATACATTTTTTGTAGAGAATCGGATGATCTACAATTTTTGTCTGAACTATTTTTGCTGTAAAACTCACCTTTTAGCTGAAAAACGCGAAAAACCTATTTTTGCAAACTTTCACCATCAATAAAAAATTTTGCACAAGGGGGATTCATGGGGACTTTTCACAATTCATTTATAATAATATTTTGAACATTCATACCAATTTTTAGCTCTATGGGAATTATTGTAACCTTCAAAGTCTTATTTGACTGGACTACAGACACTATTTGCATTATGATTATTATTGTGGTCGTTACATTTTTTTTTAATACATGTTTTTGTGGACTTTGTCGTCTCCAAAAAAGATTTTTATTTATTTATTTATTATCTAATAGATAAATAAATAAAAATCTTTTTTACAGTTATCTAACTAGCAGCGCTCCACGGTTTCACCCGCATAAGTGTCGATCCCGTGGGAATATCGGGATAAAAACTATCCTATGTCTTTTCCTGGGACCCAAACTATCACTACACCAAATTTCATCTAAATCGATTCAGCGGTTTAAGGTGATATATTGCAAAAATTTGGTTTTTCTTTTTGTGTAACTTGTTAAGTATGTGGAATAGGGATTTATCATTTTGGTATGTATATGTTTTTTGACTTTTTGGTCTAGTATCGTGTAAAAAGAATACACGATTCAATGAATTTTTCTCGATACAAAAATATTGCAAAGTTACCTATATCTATTTTTTTACTTTTTTTAGAATATCACGGCGTAACGCTTAAGAGTTATTCAATGGAATTTGCTTTAAAACATAGAGAATTATCATATCAATGTTTACTCAAAGTAGTTTTAAATTTTATTTATTTATTTTGTTAAAAAAAGAGTAATTTTTTTTAGCACATAAGTCGTTTTATTCCGAGCGCATGCATATTATAGCCATCTCTCGTCTTTTGCGTTTCAAAAGTAATTGCATCACTTTCGCTCGCTTAGTAGATCAGTCGCTACGATTTATTTTCGAGGTAGCGCCTTAAGCGTGAAGAGGTAACAGACAGACACACTTTCGCATTTATAATATTAGTATAATATGGATGATTTGGCAGTGGTACAGCAAAAAAGGTGTTTCTTTGATCTTTTAGCCAGTTCTCCTAACCGATAACCGCAAAACATTGCTCACAACAAAATAAGTGAACTGTAACGGCACTTATAGTACGGTCAGCATCAAATGTCGATTAACACTTCAGTTTTTTTAGTCTCAGTTATTGAACAAAATATTTGTTCGAAAATGCAGCAGAAGTATAATGCGATTTTGAACAAATATTTTGCTCAATAACTGAGATTTAAAAAACTGAAGGGTTAATATTTGGCTCAATAACCGAGATTAAAAGAACTTAAGTGTTAATCGACTTTTGATGCTGACTGTACCACTGACAGCTAAGTGTGAAAATATGTCGTTGAGTTCAAGTTAAGTGGTGCGGAAACATCAGTGTACGGAAACGCGTGTGTTCCGTGACCTTACATACGTTAGCATAGAAATGAGCATGTAACTCGAGTCTATGGTCTAGTGATTTGAAAATTGATTTTTAGGTGCAAAAATGTTATAGTCTTTGTCACGAAAAACTTCTTAAGAGCCCTCTTACATTTCGGTACTGGTCGCATTTTCTTTTTATTTTTAATAATAATAATAATAACATGACATGTGGGATGTGGACTCAGCGATCATTGTGCCGATAGTCATTACAGCCAATGGCTTAATTGCCAAGAGCCTCGACAAACACCTGAGGAGGCTCTCGTTAGGCAGCTGGACCAAGGGCTTGATGCAGAGAGCGGTACTCCTGGACACGGCTCGTATTGTTAGGAGGTTCCTTTCTCTGGAGCCCTGACCGCCGGTAGCTTGGACCCTGTTCCCGATACCGGTGGGCTACTATTTTTTATATTTTTAAATGTTTTTATATTTCGTTTTATACTAATATTTAAAAATATAATTTATGTGTATCTATTTAAATAAAGGAAATAATAATAATATATTTATTTGCGTAAAACATGGTATAAAATGGTCTTACAGTACAGAAATAGAGCAGACATGTTTTGCCAAGATTAAACATAGCATGCAAATATTTGTAATAACAATTTCCTTAACCAAATTATTATTATATTACACCGACACTATTTACGTTCTAGGAATTGTTTTATATTATAAAAGTTGTTATCAATTAACCATTCATATAGTTTATTTTTAAAAGCATATCTCGAGTTTAACATTTTTATATTACCAGGTAATTTGTTATAAATTCGTACGCACATAGTTATGCAGCTTTTATTGTATTTTGCAAGCCTGGGAGCACTGCTAAGTACGAGTCTGTGAGGATCTCGTCGGCTTCGAGGATTTACATCGTTTGCTATTTTAAATAAATTCTTATGTTTCCAAACAAACATGCATATTTCATTAATATACAGACAAGGTAGCGGTAACAAGCCAAGTTTCTTAAATACTGGCTGACATGATTCCTCAGGATGAAGTCCGTATAGAGCCCTAATGCATTTTTTTTGAGCAACAAATGTTCTATTCTGGTCGGTACTGTTACCCCATATTATAAGTCCATAACGTAATATGGATTCCACATACGCATGATAAGCTAATATAGCTGTTTTCAGATTAGTACTTTTTTTTACTTGTCTAAGAGCATACACAAATTTATTTATTTTGCTTGAAACATTGTCTACATGCACTTTCCAATGTAGATCTTCATCAATTGTAACTCCTAGGAACTTAGTCTGTGTTACTGGTTTAATTTTGGGTATATTTAATTTCAAGTTAAATTTATGATTGTTTGAATTATTAAATTGTATGTAATGGGATTTGTCAAGGTTTATTTTCAAGTTATGTACATAAAGCCAGTTAATTAAACTGTCAATTGTATTGTTAATGTCAGTTTCATGGTCGAGAATTGTATTTTTTTTTTTATTGGATGTCACAATAATAGAGATGTCATCAGCGAACAATATGCACTTATGTTTCGTTATTGTAATGATGTCATTTATATATATCAAGAATAAGATCGGCCCTAGTATGCTTCCTTGTGGGACACCAAACTTATTACATCTATACTCCGATGAGTGTAACGTTACTTCTTTATCTTCGTTAATGTTTGTTATGGTAACGCATTGTTGCCTGTTATCAAGGTATGATTTCATCCATTGTAAAGTCGGCCCTCTAATGCCGATTGCTTCTAACTTTTGCAGTAGTAGATCGTGTGAAACTAGGTCGAAGGCTTTCGACAAATCAAAAAATAATCCTGTGGTTAGATTTTTGTCATTGATGTTAGTTAATATAACATTTATGAGGGTATAGATTGCTAATGTTGTAGACTTGCCCTTTTGAAAGCCATGCTGTTCTTTTTTTATAATATTGAACTTTGTACAGTAATTTTCAATTCTTTTGTACATACATTTTTCATATATTTTAGATAAGATGGATATTAGGGTGATAGGGCGGTAATTGTTCAGGTCACGTCTGTCTCCTTTTTTATAAAGTGGTCTAACAACTGAAAGCTTCAAAGCTTCTGGAAAAATTCCCTCATAGAATGACAAATTGATCAAGTGTGTTAGTACTTTAACAATTTCGTCGACACAGATTTTGATGATTTTTGTGTTAATTTCGTCGTGCCCTACAGAATGCGTGTTATTTAAAAGCAGTATTTCCTGCTTAACTTCAGTTATTGACATCGGTTGGAGGAACATAGAGCCAACAGTTACATTATTGCTAGAGTTACCGGTGACGTTCGGTGGCATTGATTTGTTTGTTGAATCGATATAATGGTTATTAAAGGCAGACGCTATTTCTACTGGATTGGTAATAAGTGTGTTGTTATAATTAATACTGTCTATATTATGTCTGGAGTTTGTATTATTTAGCTCGTCTTTTATAACATTCCACGTAGCTTTGCATTTGTTATCGTTTTTAGCTATGTATTTGATATTTGCGTTTTTCCTAGAATTAAAGATACATTTTTTAAGGAGATTGGCATATTTAAGGTAGGTAGTCTTATTAATCGCAGTTTTGTTTTTATAAAATTGATGGCGCAGTGACCGTTTTGTTTTACAACTTTGTTTTAAGCCTTTGCTTATCCAACTTTGTTTCTTTTTGTTGTTTAAATTTACTTTTACTTTTAATTTAGGGAAACAAAGATTGTTAAGTAGACATAACGTTTCATGAAAATTATTGAATGCTGAGTTTGCGTTGTTAGTCATGTATATTTCAGACCAAGAAAGATTACCTAAGCATTCCTTAAACTTGTTGATATTCTCTGAACTATAATCTCTTTTGTATATATAATATATTGCTTGATTTTGGGTTTTATGTTTTAAAGGAATAGTTAACATTTGTGCTGTATCGTGGTCAGACAGGTGAAGTGGCAAAACTGCAGCAGTAGCGTCGTGAATGTTACTCAGAATGTGATCTATCTAGCATTTATAAATGGCATCTCGCAGTTCAACCTATGAGATTATCGTCTGCTTAACCGGGCTTGTCTGTGGATGCCTTAATAAATTAAGGCGTAGTGAAATATAATAAAAATGTATTCTATTATTATCAAAGTATATATTGGGATTTGAGAAAAAATGTTTTGATGGATTATATTCAACAGGTTAAAGATAAAGATAATTTTATTTTGCAAATATGGGTAAGATATAACGATGACAAAAAAAAAAACACTGGCACTCCGGTAGTGCCGACAGAAGTGAAAACTTGAACAATTACGAGTGTATTTTGTGAATCGTCTTATAAACAAAACACGCGTGTTAAGGTGTGTTCCTTATTTTATAGGGTTTTTTGCAAATCAGGTATGATGACCAAAGTGACTGGTTTATTCTTCTCGTGAAAGGAATTTATTCAGATTTACAAATAAGCACACAGGATAGACTTCAGTTCGTGGTGTTGGTCGCGGCAGTGCTTCGTTAATCATTTCTAAAGTGGTAACTAGATAAACTAATAAGGAGCCTGTATGAAATTTTACACAATGTTACCTTTGTTCGATTACCATAATATTTGCAGAGGCGTATTAGAAGAGGACGTAGATGGTACGATTGATATTAGTTACATTTTTACATACTATTGGCCTTGTACATAAAATGTATTTGAGCTCGTCGTCAGTTATATATCCGTGGTTCAGCGCCATCTCGTCGTTGTTGGATGAACTACGTAGTTAGTACGCGAGGCCCTCGTAGTTCTTCCCGATGTGCATAGATGGCGCTGTCTTACGTTTTCCGTCTTACGAATTTTCGATCAGGGTCACGTGACCTGACGCGAGTTTAGAAGTTTTTACCCATTCCAAAAAAAGTACACAGCGCCGCTAAAGAAGTTTTCACTTCAAAAACATAATAGTACAGCCATATTTTACCACATAGGCATGCAAAAGACTTATAACTAAATATACTTTTAAAATATTACGCACAAAGCACAATTTGAAAATATTATACAATTAATTATACTTATATCAAGATTATGCACTAGCTTAAGAACTCTTTCTCAGTTAGGAACTCCTTAATAGTATAGTATGATTTCGCCACTAAAAACCCTCTGAGTCTTTTTTTAAATAATGATAGCGGAAGCTCTTTCAAAATCTCTTTCTTTTTTTAGTTCTGCAAATTAGAGCTCTCAAATCAGCTCTCCATAAGTTTTTGCCTAAACATGCATCCTATTGCTAAATAAATAGATAAATATAAAAAAAAATCTGTATTATTATTATAGAAGAGAAAACGAACTATCTTTATTAATTAATTATTATTTATACCAACCAATCAATAGTACTCAATTTCAAAGAGGAAATCATGCATCTACGCGCATTTTTGTAACACTCCTCTTAATGGCCAATCTTTTTCTTTAGGTATAACATAACATCTTCACGCCTGTATTCCCGAAGAGATAAGGCAGAGGTGTACAAATAGTAGGTACAGTACCCGGCGATAAATATTGCACATCGACCTTTACCTTTTTTTGTATTTTATACAAAGAATAAAAATAATTATCAAAAGAAGCAAATCATAATTGTTTTAACAGCTCCTAATAGATACCGGGCTGTTTGTATTTCGTGCGACAGAGATAACGCTCTACGAAGCCGAAATTAGCCGATTGTCTCTTTCCAAAGGTCGATGTGCAATATTTATCGCCGGGTACTGTATACCCATACCACACAATGTTATGTTTAAATCCAGTGGGAACGAGCCTATTGCCATCAATCAGGCTCACCATTCCATTCAATCTAGACTCCGGGCTGCTACTGAGAAATTCCAGTTTGAAAAACCCAATAAACTGTGCCCGTTTTCAGAACTGAACCCAGGACCACAGATTACCAGGACCTCATACCCAAAAGTAGCGCTTGCTACCACTAGACCAATGAAACACTACAACCTACGATCCTTAGTAGGATCGTAGGATGTAGTGTTGTGTTGTTGTGTGTGTGTTGTGTTGTGTGTGGATGTAGTGTGTGTGTGTGTGTTTGGATGTAGTGTGTGTTTATGTGTGTGTTTTTGTTTAGTGTTTTTTAGTATGTTTGTGTTTTGTGTGTGTGTTTGTGTGTGTTGTGTGTGTTCCGTAGGATGTTGTGTTTTGTGTGTTGTATTTGTTGTGTGTGTTTGTGATATTAGTATAATTATTATAAATGCGAAAGTGTGTGAGGATGGATGGATGGATGTTTGTTACCCTTTCACGCAATAACTAATAAACGGATTTTGATGAAACTTAACAGTAATATAGCTTCTACATCAGAATAACACATAGGATACTTTTTATCCCGATATCCCACGGAATCGAGACGTCTGCGGGTGAAACCGCGGGGCGCTGCTAGTGTGATCTTAGTCTCAACTTTGCCAGACCCGGGAATCGAACCCAGAAATCTTTTTCTACTCCAGATATTAAAGTGAGCTTCAGCACAAAAATATTAATCTTAGACGTTCCTTATGACTCAAGTAACTAATCAAGAAAGTATACCATAGATATTAATTTAGTTCTCACACTCTTATCTCTTAACGTAGGTACATGTTAATAAAGTTGATGTCCAAAATGTGAGCGACGAGGCAATCGATAATTAATTTTTAAATTTCAAAAATCAGCTCGAAAGCTTTCAATGAGGCACAAAAATTAATTTGGTCCTTTTATACCAATTAATTGATATCCCAATTTAATCGGTTTAAAAAGACTAAAATATGCAACATGTCGGATAACTGTCGCCAAAGACAAGGAATAACATAATTACGAATGACGTACAAAAAAAAGAAACATGGAAATTAAAAAATGAATCGCTGTCACCGTAGATGACCAATCAGATGCGTTTATTTTGCATAAAAACAAACTTATTGTTGCTCTCTAAAAACTAAACTGTCACACGAATTTGAACCCTGTCTCATTTCAAATACCGAAGTTTCGGAACGATTTTTTATTTCTCGATGTGTCAAACAAAGTTGTCGCAGCATGTTCTACGTTCAAAAGCACCGCCATAATTTCTTTTGTTCCAATTTAAAAATTTCGCGTCTGGTTTTATCAGAAACATTGAACTGGAATGTCGTCTTTTATTTGCATACATTATTTTACCTTTTTCGTTTATGCAAATGATTAATAATTAATTACTACTAATTATTTGTTATTAAAATGCACAAAGAAAAAACGGGTTTAGAAAAGAACAGTTTAAATAATATGTATTTGACTTGTTTTAAAGAAATTTCTGCTAAAGTGCTAATATGTTTAAGGCAGGTTTATTTTCACCTCATGCTCTCTCTCCCTTGTGGTGCCTTTGTGTCGCGCGCGATTTTATCGCATGTCGCGCCTGTTTGATAGAGCCTTTATGGACGTCAGATAGGCCTGTGGATAGGCAGTCGCTCCATGCTCCATAAAATACTGGTATTGATAATTAGATTACATTTGTGGTGAGAACCTGGTGATCTGTCACGTAGGGTATTAATAATTTTACTAAGCCCAAGTATATTTCAGTCGATTTTTGTCGATAACATACGTACGTACTTTTTCTATTGCTGTTTGAACTTCACACATCGGTTTTAGTGAATAACTGGCAAACAAATAATATTAGAAAGCAGAAGTAAAACGTCTTCATAGACATTTATTTTATCTAGAATACCCCTACTAATATTATATTATCATATTATATATTATTATATTACATGTAGGTATATTGTATTATATAATATTATTATTATAATATTGTAAACGTGAAAGTTTGTGAGGATGGATGGATGTTTGTTACTCTTTCACGCAAAAAATACAGAAGGCATTTGAATAAAATTTGGCACACAGATAGTTTATAATCAGAATTAACAAAGAAAGAAGAAAGTAAATTAGTTTATTCTGCACAAACAAAAACGCACATTGCAAATAAAAAATTTAAAAAATATGAAAAAAAGACATAAAATACACACACATAACGTAGTCAAAAGCCTCGTACTCAAGCTTAGAAAATGTTGACAATGAGCTCTTTTCAAATTGACATAAGAAAAAAAAAATAAGTTTTCTATATCTCCGATAGATGGCATAGCTTAAAACTAAAATGTCAAAGTTGTTTTCAAATCTGAGTTTCAATTCAATCAGCCGTGAAAAAAGCAGAAAAACAAAACAAAAAAAAAAAAACAAATATTAAAATTAAACGATGAGGTCGTCAGAGGCAGCGGAACCCAGTATGCGATAGCCTAGTTGGTCAGGTCAGAGGCAGCGGAATCCAGTATGCGTTTGCGAGGTCGATCAAGTCAGAGGCAGCGGAATCCAATATACGATAGCAAGGTCGGTCAAGTTAGGTAGGCAAAATTCAAAGTCCGGTACAAAGCGCTTATCAATTCACAGAAGTCCAAATTAAAACACCACGATAGATTATGCTCACAAGACAACGTCAAATCGAAGTGAGTGAAAACAAATAATAACCAAACGTCAAACTAGTGATAAACTTTTTACTCATAGCTTAAGCAAAGATATCAAATTTATGCAGCCAATTTTGACAGATCATTTTTTACTAGAGCCATCTATGGGAGCTTTTGAAAACTTTTTTTTTTAATCATGCTATTGAAAAGACCTCATTTTGTCCATTGCTTGATGTCAGGACCAAAGACAACACACATTATTATTTGAGATTGACAATACATATCAATCCGTGATGCGCTCGCGACACTGCTTAAATATGACAACAAAACGTGAAAACAATAACCCTTTATACCTACCGATATTTCCACGGGATCGAAACTTATGCGGGTGAAACCGCATGGCGCGACTAGTATTACATAACGTAAAAAGCTAACAGTCTTAAAATAATAATATGTACAAGTAAAGGGAGGGGATATAATCAAAGGGCATCAAAAAAAATCGTCCGCATCGCTGTCAATAGGAAACGTGCCCAAAATGCTGGCAGCATTGCCACGTTTTATGGCAATGCTGATTCTTAATTAGAATGTATTTTAAATAAATAAAAAAATTGTTCCCGAATTCTATGGCAAGTCTATAAAAGGTACAGACGCCAGCACATCAAGCTACTACAATCTGTCAAATTTCTTAATAGATTTTCAACTTTATCCCTAATGCATAAGGCTCAATGTTGATTGGGAAAATTTTACAGTTTCGGGTAGCTTGATGTGCTGGCGTCTGTACATACACTTCAAAAGTAACATAAAAATACTTTCAGAAGGCGTGCCCAAGCGCCGAAAATCGTGCTTGCAATAATTTATTACATTTTAAACGCGTCATTAAGTAAATTTCTGACGTAACCGTGGCCTTAAGGACATAATCGTTACGATTCGATACTTTCATCGATACATTTAAATCGATATTCATTCAAAATTTGATATTAACCTTAATGAGCCTTGATGACCGTCCTACGCGGCGATCAGGTTGGTTTGTTCCACTTGGCACTTTGATATTGTGCCAGTAAAATGTTAATGGAGGTTTTTAAGTGCAGCAGTGCGATTCTGTAATCAATTCACCGTGAAAACTTAGGTGAAGTGAGCGTGGAGTGAGCTGCCACTAGTGTCAATTCCTAGCAAAAACAAACTCACTTCACCTAAGTTTTCACGGTGAGATTTGTACAGAATCGACCGGCTGATTAGTTAATTACTTTATTATTTATTTATCAGGGCGAGCGAAGCGAGCCCTGCTATATCCCACAACCTGAGCATTTTGTGGTACACTTTACTATTACGCCTATTGATTTGTGCTTTAACATAATAATTTCTATTTATATGTAGATGTGTTATCAGTAAAAAAAAAATAATTTAAATTACGAAAAAAAAAATAAAAAAAAACTGCCTTAAAGATTATTACCACGCAGAAAAACGACGCGAGCCCTCACAAAGCTCTGCTTTTAGCTAGTATAATATTAAGAAAGCTAGCCTAGTTTCTAGTGATTGTAGACGACACAGGACGAGGTTGACCTTACTAAATGTACTGGCATGCAATAGACGGACAGAAGTGTTTGGAAAATGGACGAAAGAAAGAAAGAAAATACATTTATTTAGCACAGACTAAAAGACACACAATACACCAGATACATGCATCAGATCATCATCTGCCTCATCTGCCTAGCCTTTTCCCAATTATGTTGGGGTCGGCTGCCAGTCTAACCGGATGCAGCTAAATACCACTATTTTACATGGAGCGACTGCCTATCTGACCTCCACAACCCAGTTACTGGGTAATACGATACCCCTTGGTAAGACTGGTTGTCAGACTTTTGGGCTTCTGACTACCCGTAACGACTGTCAAAGATCCAAGAATGATCTTGGATCTTTAAGTCGTTAAGCCGTTGCTTAACGTACTTTCCGAGGCACGGAGGGGTCACGGTATGAACAGATGGTCACCCATCCACAGACCAACAGCGGCAAGCCACGCCAGCACATCAAGCTACTACAATTTGTCAAATTTCTTTAATAGATTTTCAACTTTATTACTAAAGAATAAGGTTCAAAGTTGATTGGGAAAATTTGACAGTTTCGGGTAGCTTGATGTGCTGGCATCTGTACTGATAGTAGTCTGCCTTACCCTTTGGGCAATACAGGCGTGATGTTATGTATGTAAGAACAAACTGACCCGGCGAACTTCGTACCGCTTCAGAATCAATCTTAATTTGTTTTTTCGTGAATTTTCCTATATTTTAATAGTTCTATCCAACAAATCAAAGATCATAAAAATCAGTCCATTTGCCGGTCGATTTTGTAAAAATCTCACAGTGAAAACTTAGGTGAAGTGAGTTTGTTTTCGCTAGGAATTGACACTATTGACAGCTCACTCCACGCTCACTTCAACTAAGTTTTCACGGCGAGATTTTTACAGAATAACACCGCTGTTCTTGAGTTGTAAACGGTGTAACCCGACTTTGCTTTATTTATATAGATATATGTATATAGTAAGGAAAACACAATTAGTATTGTTTACACTGAAAAATAACAAGGCTCTACCTACTGTTCTCATTTCCATTCCGCGTCAAATTCATCAGGTTGAAACAGAACCCACCAACCAACCACTACTGTTTCTTCGACATTACAACCGAATCTGTATCGCGGCACAATGATGACGTGTTATTTTATCAAACCCGTTGCATATCGCGCTCATTACTATATTGCTGGGTATGAACGCCCCTTTAGTTTCAATTAGGTACCCACGCTTCGGCATCCGGCGGGTTGATAGATCTACAGGTTGAGGTTTTTAAGTTACGAAGAGTTGGAATGCAATCATTCCAACTCTTCGTAACTTAAAAACCTAGACTTAGAAGATAATTAAATAATTTTTGTTTAATGTGTCAAAGATAATTATATAATTATCTATGAAGGGCAACCAAAGCTAAAAAAATCGCTTAATTATGAATAGGAAGAAAGAATTAAAAAAACATTTATTTCTATAGCACAGACTAAAAGGCATACAAGACAACATTATGTATTCTACAAGTAAAAAACTGGCCAAGTGCGAATCGGACTCGCACACGAAGGGTTCCGTACCACAAGGCAATAACGCCGAAAAAAACACGTTTGTTGTATGGGAGCCCCCCTTAAATATTAGTATCTGTTGTTATAGCGGCAACAGAAATACATACATATGTGAAAATTTCAACTGTCTAACTATCACGGTTCATGAGCTACAGCCTGGTGATAGACGGACAGCGGAGTCTTAGTAATAGGGTCCCGTTTTACCCTTTGGATAAGGAACTCTAAAAAGAAATGAATTAACCTATTCTTGTTTTATTCGCTAGTGAAAGGGGTTAATTTCATATATCTATGAAGTTAATACAATTATTTCGTTTTTATCAGCCATAAATTTTAGTTCTACAAAACTTGTATGACCTTACTTACTGCAAGGCATACTAACCTAAACCAATCTAAGATTAAAATGTCCATTTTGTAATTAAAACGCTTATCTTTTAGTTACGCTATGATTTTAATAAGTGATTTAATTTAGTTCAATCCAAAAACGGCGACACGGTTATGTCTATCTTAATTTTTTATTACTTTATAAAATCAGAAAAAAATAAAGTGGCAATAAAAAAAAGTGGCATGAATTTAATCGCTTCATCCCCGCTAATGAGAGACACAATTGATTTTCTATAGTAATAGGCCGCTAGAGGCCTGCGCCGGGACGGAGCGATTAAAAATGATTGATTTTCTGGTATAAAATCAAGTTCAATTAAGTCCATATTCTTCATCTCATACAGGAATACTTATGACATACATACATCACGGCTGTAATCCTCAAAGAATAAGGCAGAGGTGTACTCATAGTACACGCACATTTCGCCAGATATATAATAGGGGGCGAGTCTATTATATACTTATAAAACGGCGTAAAATACGACAAACATTGAACATTTTATTTTTTATTACAAATGCTCAAAGACTGTATTAAAATCGATAAAGAAATACATAATCACTTTATCGGAACACCCTATAAACGTGGACGTGAGGTGCTAAAGTCACGTTGCGGAATCGTATTAAAATTATGAAGTTTTTAAGTGAAATTTTCGTTGTATGCCGGCAATAATGACAGCTGTCAACGTACCACCGAATTTATCGCGGGAATTTGAGGTTTGATTTCTTTTTTACAGTTACAATTGCGGAGTTTTGAAAGTGCGAGCCATGTTAGAATGAGAGCAACAAAACTATAACGACATATAACATCGCCTTGGATAAGTCTGTGAAGGTATCATCATTGTAATTTAAATAAATCACACCAATATTATAAAGGCGAAAGTTTGTGAGTGTGTGTTTATATGTTTGTTACTTCTTCACGCTCCACCTGCTGGACCAATTTTGATAAAATTTTGTTTGGAGGTAGCTGACACCCTGGATTAATATATAGGCTTTTTATCCCTATATTCCTACGGTATCGACATTGACACGAGTGAAACCGCGGGGCGCAGCCAGTAATAAAATAAATCTTAACTATTTCCTCGCTTGACCATAGCAACAATTTCTTCGCAGTTCATAGAATTTCTGGTTCTTCGAAATACAAAAAAGACCACCCTATTAGACTCGGAAATGTTTTATTTCTACCAATTACGTTTTACAAATTTACAATCTACAATTCACACCTGCTCTCTTAAACTAATTTACACACTTTATTTTACTGTCATTATATAAAACTGTATCAATTAAATAGAATGCTCGCCAATTACATGGAAAGTCGACATGGTGTTAAAATCATCACCATTTCTAATTTACCAAATTGAAGGATAAGGAATCTTATTTTCTTAGCACACAGTTCAGATTCCGTTACACTTGCAATTATATTATGATCTTTTAAACAGTTTTTGTCCTTCCAAAATCAATTCTAAAATCTGGTCCTTACAGTTGGTTTTCGACTGACTAGTAATTAGTAAGTATTTCTATTGTTTTAGTTAAAGATAGTATGTGTACCTATATTAATGTTTATAGTACAAATTAACTGCAGCTAGTTATAGCCAGTATAAAGTGCGTGTTATCTTATCTGTGGGTCGGTTTCGGTTTACGATGGTCATGTTTTGATTGTATTCCGTGGTAGGTAAAAGATTAAGGGGCTTCCATGACCTGAAGCGCGGTCACTGTCGGACTGCATAGAAAAGAAAGAGAAGCGCGATGACACAACGCTGGTAATTTATTGCAAAATATGAAGCAATTATTTAATTACAAAAAATCTATTGTTTGGACTAAAAAACTAAAACACTAGAAATTTATATGTTGCTTGTAGAATAATCTGACAAAATAACAGAATGATTGATGACAGCCGGGATCGAGGTACAACTTCGAAACCCCTTTTTGGAAGTCTGGATATGTACCTAATAGATGGTGCAAACTAGTAAAATGAAATCGAAAACTAAATTACTTTAGGAAATCAGTAACTATGTGCCCTTCTAGTTTTAAAATTAAGACTTCTTATCTTAATTTAGTCCTTCACTTAGTTTTTATAACTTTGCTTACTATGCAAAAGTTGTTCTTCTGAACGTTATGTGGCAGTTACATGTCAGTTGCTAAATTACACACACACGATATTTTTTTCCATGTAAAACTTTATTCTTTTTTCATGTGTAAACATCTGAAATGTGTCTTTTAAAAAATGATAGTAAGCAAAAGTGCAAAAACAATTCCAGAAAATAAAATAAACTAGGTATTTCTAATTTTTAAAATAATCTTCCTCTTAACGTAACATTTTAATTGGTCTAATTGACATAATTTAACCAATTTCTCTCAGCAATTAACTTTTGATGACGTCACATACCTTTACAGATGTTAACGGAACATTCGTAAATACCTATTTATAATACAAAATACACATAATTATCATATTATTATTTCATTGATCCAAATAACTGAACACTTTCTAAGTAGTAAAGTTATTGTGGGATCCAAAACATTTTTATGATACCTTAATTAAGTGTGAACGATTTGATTATGAAATATTTTTATTTTTTTTAATTAAGCTCATGGTACCTTACCCAAGTGCTGCGGAGCCCAAAAGGAGGGTAATGTTCTTGAGTTCCTTGAATTTCAGATCTCTTTAAAGAAGAACTAGCAGCGCCCCGCGGTTTCACCTGCATAAGTTACGATCCCGTAGGAATATCGGGATAAAAAATATGCTATGTGTTAATCCTGGTTATAAAATATCCGTGTGCCGAAATTTATTCTAATCCATTCAGTAGTTTTTGCGTGAAAGAGTAACAAACATCGATCCTCACAAACTTTCGCGTTTATAATATTATATTAAAATATTAAATACAAATATAATATTATATTAAGTAGGATTTAGTCTGAAAAACAAGTAAGCAGTAAAATAAAGTCATAATTAAAGACCATTAAGTTAATCAAAATTACAAAACAATGCAGTTATTGATAACAAAAAATAAGAAGGTTGTCACATACCTAGGTCAAAGAATCCTATACTATTAAGAAGTAGCCTATATAGGCTACTTCTTAATAGTATAGGATTCTTTCGACATAAGTTTTTATAACTATTATTTAGGTAAAATGAAATATAATATGTAGAGATATTATCGAGATTGTGTTAGTACCTACATTAAACATTTTTGATCCAATCTACTTTCAAATTAAACCACATAAACGACACATAATTCATAGCACGCTCATAAATAAATCAAACAGGAACCGGTGAAAACACGTAAAAACCAGTAACAGCCGCTTAGAACCGCTTTTTTCCGAGCGCACGCGACTAAATGCAATAATTACAGCATTTTAACTAGCTTTTATTACTAATTATGACACTCTAGTAATAGCATGTAATTGTGACGGTAATTACTGATTAAAATTATGCGGTAAAAGCGGTCAAGATTTCGCTATTTTTTGCCGAGAAAATGTCTCTGATAAATTGTGACAAATTGTTTGTCGCGAGACGTAATTAAGGTAGGTAGTAGGAATAATTTTGCGTAATGAGTTTTCTAATTGGATTAAGTTGTTGTTTATTCAACACGTGCTAGTTTGTGGTGAAGCACGTGCGTGCTAACAGTAAACAGGAAAGGAAAAGTGTTCTCTTTGTTTGAGTTGTTTTAAATTTTCGTAATGAAGCGTTTTAGTAGACTTTAAGAAAAAGTTGGAGGTGCCTCCCACGTGCCAAAAAGTGCATGAAAATATTTTAAGTTTAAAACTATAGGTACCTACTACATGCTTTATTGTACTTACACCAAAATTTTGGAACAGCTAGGTAATTTACCTGTAAGAGTACAACGACAGTCTCTTCGCTAAAGTAATATCTACCAGACGTGTGGATGGACAGGTAGGCAATAAGTTATCTAGGGTCAGGCTCAGACCAAATAAAAAGTCAAGACATAGTGCTGCGAACAAAAAATACAGTGAAACATGCAAAAACTACACCTCCGCTCTGTGCATACACGCTCACACACACCCATTTACAATCAAACTACACCTCACTATGTGCACACATGTTTACATCAATTAATTTTCAAACTATGCACAAAAAATAGAGATGCAGAGTCGTTACTGTAACGTTTCTTTTTTTTATAGCCCTCGTTTGTGCTAGGGTATTAACAAATTACCTAAAGTCTATTCTTTATGTTTCAATCGATGTTATTTCAAGTTAAACAAATATCCACTTTATTGTAATGGGAATTAAGCTGATTTCAGAGTGACTAGCATTATTGAAATAGTTATAAAAATGTTTGAAGTTGTAACGTAAACTGAACTTTATTGTGTAGGAGTAAAGTTATTTTTTCATAAATTCATATTTGTTTACATTTTTGGCAAATTTATCGTGAATGCAGATTACCCACTTCTTGCTTCAACTTCAACAACTTCTTAGATAGCCATTCACCTAACATGGTCACTTGAAAGATTTGTAGCATCCTATTAGATAAAGCAAAATTACATTTAGAAACAGTTACTTCCTGACCGCCATATTGAAAAGCTAAATATTTATAAAATAAGCAGTTCTATTAACCGCACCAGAAAATGAAATCCGATGAGTCTGAAGTACAAAATTGGCATTTATATCCATCATTTGCTTTGTCCATAAGTACTGCTTTTAAATGAAACCCAGACATAACTTATCTACGTAATAAATCACATGATTTACAGTGAAGACTAAAAACGTCAAGTTTATTAAAACAATAATTTTAGATTCAATTAAATCCTGTGATGGATCACCGAGCAGTAAATATATCAGAGAAGCTTCCGTAATGCTCTATATAGTGATTGATGATACCAGAACGCGAATTGAAGATGAATGATTATGGAATTATCATTTGAGATTAGATGTTCTAACTGAGGGGCTCATGGCTAATGACAACAGCCGCACGAGTCGTTCAAAGGTTAAGCTACGGTTGCCGCGGTCGCTTCGTTGATGGGTGACCATTTATTACATACCAAGACCTTTCCGTTACACGCACGTTAAGAAGTTGGTCCCAGCTGTCTTTTGTAGATCTTTGACAGTTGTTACGGTTAGTCAGAAGCCCAAAAGTCTGGAAACCAATCTAACCAAGAGTATTCAGTATGAGTGAAGGTCAGATAGGCAGACGCTTCATGTAAAATACTTGTATCAGCTGCATCCGGTTAAACTAGAAACCGGCCCTAACATAGAAAATTGATAGGCAGATTGATTCGATGTTTTAAGGGGCTTACATGACCTAAAGCGCGGTCACTGTAGGACTGCATAGAAAAGAAAGAGAAGCGCGATGACACAACGCTGGTAATTCATTGCAAAATATGAAGCAATTATTTAATTACAAAAAATCTATTGTATGGGCTAAAAAATTAAAAGACTAGTATTTTAGTATGTTGCTTGTAGAATAATCTGACAAAAGTTCAGAATGATTGTATGTATATTAGTATGGTTTTAATTGAGGAGCCTTTTTACAAAACGATACTTCGTAAAATAATAGTTTTTCAATAATGTGATTTATTTATGCCTCATGTTTATTTATTTGTGCTTTATGGAACCCTATAGGTATTCCTATAGGGTTCCATGAAGGGCATAAATAAATCACTCAAATACTCAAATTTGTTTTTATCTCGCTTCGTACTCAATTGAGTACGAAACGAAATAAAAACAAATTTGAGTTTTTGCTTGATGTATCGTATTTCTAAAAACTTTCTTTTTACAATTGTAAAAAGAAATTTTTTAGAAATATCTTCTTGATTTTGTTCTATTGTATCAAATTAGTTGTATTATGTTTTCAACATACTATCTACCGAGCATATATCCTGAAGAATATCATATATTTTTCTGACTTTGTTGACTGTAGTCGATCATAAATACATTTATTGTTTCTAAAACTTGCGTTTTTTGTGTTTAGGTCCTGTAAGCCCCATAATTTTGGGAGTAAAGCTTAGGTTCTTTTAAAATTGATATAATTTCAGACAGAAACCAGATGTACTTTTTGGGAAAACATTACCACATCGTTCATTAAATGGTTGAACCGTGTCCTCACTATACATCTATCATCGTGACTAAAAGATTACTTACTTGCATCTTTATAAAATTACACACGTACTACACCTACTTCACTTTGTACCAATCGTTTTGCGCTAATTAAAAAGTGGACATAAAATCATTTCGTGTCAGTGCAATGTTCCATGTTATGGGTTTGGTTTTCGCACTTAGTCCTTCAAACCATTGGACCATTGTGCGTGGGCCATGGTGGTCGTCGGTGGTTATACCAACCAGCTCACTTCGCTCCACAAGTTGTAATCAACTTGTGGAGCGAAGTGAGCTGGTTGGAGACGTAATCGTCTCCTGGCCTGTTGAGATCATCTGTGTAAGATCCCGAGCGTCCCGATGGTTTCTGACCTAATCTGGGTGACGCCTGTGCACTCAAAGAGCACATGCACAACGGATTCCTCAGCATCAATGCAGGCCCTGCACAGGGAACTATCTGTTAAGCTTATTGTGTGGAAGTGTTTATTTAGCTACCCGTGATGGTATGTCACCAGGCGCCGGCCGTTCCTATCCAGGCGTAGTAAACGCTATGTTAGCTGACCATCTGATAATGGCATGGCTTCTTTGGACTGCCTGCAGCCTGGTGACGAGGTCCACCAGCTCTCTGCTTGTGTGTGGGTATGCTCTTGTAGCCACCTGCGTAGTTGGTTGATGTGGATGGGCACGACAGGGTCTGGTCCACAGACTGACGTGCTGGATGCCCTTCTGGTCAGCTCGTCAGCAGCTGTGTCGTTTCCTAGCGATCTACTGTGTCCTTTTTCACTGTATTGCGGTTCAATACAGTTACCCGTTTATTAGAGAATGTGTGCTTTTATCATTTCTAACGTGGCGATATTTTCGTGGACGTCCACGTCCACGTTCTAATATCACAATAACACAGGGAGTTAAATGGATGGAAATATAATATATCTACGTAAGAAGAGTCTTTCAAATCTCCGTCCACGAGAACGTTTATAACGTGAACGTATTTTCATGCATTTTATGGACTTGGACGACTACGATAGCGCAGATTCAATATCGGAAATGCGTTCAATGTGGTGAGGATTCGTGTTGATTAACAGTTAAGATACCTGTCTATTGCTTATAAGTCCTTGTCCTTCTAGGACAATAATATTTAATATTTATTGATTCTTCATGTCATCCAACGTTAAAGGCAAGGCAAGTCTCCCAATACGAACTCGCTCTATTTAAAAGTTAATTATTATATTTTTTCCTATTACGCCATCATTAAGTCCGAAGCTACCGTCAATTAAAAAGTAATAAAACCGCGGATACAGCTCTATTTGCTTTTTTATTGTGACTCAAATGAACCATAAATAATTATAAATTGGTATGACTGTTTTTGTATCGTCGTAATCAGATCATAGATGCGTTTGCCGCGGTTGGTTCGTCCATTACATATCGAGTCCTCCCCGTGCCTAGGAAAACACGTAAATTTGTTGGTCTCCGCTGTCACCACTGCTGTCAAAACCATGAAGGAACATCGTGAAGAAACCGGCATGCCCTAGAACCAAAAATTAGAAGACATGTGAAATCTACCAACCCGAACTGGGCCCACATGGTGGATTACGCCCCACTCCCTGTCACTGAGAGGAGGCCTGTGTCCCAGCAGTGGGAAAATTATAGGCTGATTATGAATCCCACCCACAGGAAATCGGTGTTTCGGCACCAACGTTTGAAAATTTGGTGTCATCATGTCCAACGTTTGTAACCATAGAGTAAAAATAAATATGACCCAAGAATAAATAATAAAACAAACGGGGTGAGCTAAATAAAACCGTTTAACAAGAAGTGTCATACGATAGGTCAGTCCTACGAGTAAGTTGGGTACGCAGAAATTTAAAGTAGCCAATAACAAATTCTTACTCTAATAAAAACGCTACTCACTTTTGAACCAGTTCTTAAGTCAAAACAATTGATTTATTAACGTTTTATGATTCCAACGATCAATATTAAGTTTTGCCTTACACTGCGCTGTTAAGCAGTTGACACACAAACATTAGCCTGTTAAATTCGCATGTACGAGAAATGTGTTTAGAGCTATTTATATTTTTAAACTAATGATCTTTGAGTTACCCAGGACATTACAACTTTGTCAAGTCACTATTTTCCGGTACCAATATTTTGATCCATCGATAATGTAATACTGTTATCAGAAACGAAAAGCCCTACAACCACCAGCATATCAGCAATGGTCAGCCAGTCACCAATTACACTAATATTATAAAGTTGAAATGTGTGTTTATATGTTTGTTACTACTTCACGCTCAAACAGCTGGACCAATTTTAATAAAAAAAATTAACTGTACCTTGACATTTCTTGGGTTCCGGACCTTTGTAATTTTTGACGTTCAAAAGCGCCTTTTATTCTCCTATTTGAAACAGGTAAATGCTTTGACTGACTTCTTTTGGAAAGCGTACGAGGGGCCGAAACCAACACGGTTGTTGTAGGACTAATTTTGATATTAACAGTTTTATATATTCATTTAAATAAAATGACAAATTATTGCGACTTCTGCTGTTGCAAACTAGATGGCCTAGGTACCTAAATTCCTGAAATGATGCCGTGCCCAATTTATTTTGTTACGCGCCACCAATGGCAGGCGTGCCGTTGGTTCGCCATCCCTGGGCTTGGCCGATGATGTGCTTCCCAAAACATGTAGGTATTCAACTACATTCATGTACCTGCATAGTAAACCAACCCTAATTATTGGAAAAATTGTTGTCGGATGATAGTAGAAATTCGAATTCGCAACGTTCGCATTCAAAAGTGTATGCTCTGCCTTACACTGCCTGTTTAGGTCCCAAGCAGGTTTTTACTCAGGTCTAATTGCTTATGCACCTGATATAACCTGCCTTCTGTATCGGGAGTATTACGTACGACCTAATGAATACTAATATATGGGCTACGTTTTCGAAATAGTAAACAAATGGCGGCTTTAGTGGTGTTTCTGTTTATGGTTTTGTTACAGTTTTGGTATTGAATACCTATAGTTTGTTTTTGGTTTGTTCGTATTATTGTGATGGATTTAAAATGCTCATTCGCCACACTAAAACATTTCTTAAAATTACTTAAAAAATTGACAAGTTAAATTAGTTTTGTTTATTGGCAGAAGTGCTAGCCACTGGGCCAGCACTTCTGCCAATACAAAACTAATTAAAAAAAAATAAAGAAATTATATAAAGTAATTATAAAAAAAAGGAATTATAATATGTGAAGTAATATATGAGCCGTAACAAAATTCGGAGATGACCCTGCCCACGCCCCTATTCGATTTGATCCCTACTTCCAGGGACACCCTGTATATTTGGGAACCTTAATATTCTGTAATCCAATAAGAATAAATACACACTACTTACCTTAACAATATTTTTGATTTACAAATTATTTTGGTATTACGTTTGTATGAACTACGCATGCTCCGCCGGCCCCTTAACGAGTTGTAGGGCGTAGGGACGAACCCACACAGGCGTTTTACTTTGTGTAAATATATTCAACCAGCCTTTGCCTTCATAATTTTTTCTCGATATTATCACGTAAATTAATATCTGATCATTTCGAAGGACATCAACACGATCAGTGAACAACATACTTATAAAAATAATAAACATAAAAAATTATAGTCTCATCATATTTATTATTTATAATAAATATCAGCTCATTATCACAATAAAATTACAGTCTCTTTACAAAGCACTGACGATATAATCTTCCTGTTCCTTATAAGGCTGAGTTCAAACGGTACAAATTAGATATAGGTCAGTTTCAGTCAGCGGAGGTCTGATCTAGACTTTAACCTTTGAGTGATACAAAGGGATAGTGGATGGTACTGGCAGCTAAGAAATGGAACTGATATGTCATCTAAACAATTTCAAAATAGGTATAATTAAAAAAAAAAGTGTATCATAATTTGAGATCAAGGCCAGACCAGGCTATTTTTTTCATGTCTATCTATTGTCTTCTACCCTTCTTGTTAAACGATCTTCAGAAATCGGTTTGTAGATAGAGGTTATCAATAGGCTCTTAACCAAATTGACCCATCCATTGACTCCGTTGCTCCGTTATCTTTAACAGCTTCTTAATTTGAATACTGTTTATACTAGTTCTCTGGTAAACGCAGCTTGTTACTGCCGGTCGATTCAGTAAAAATTTCACTGTGAAAACTTAGTGAAGTGAGTTTGTTTTTCTCACTCCACGCTCACTTCACCTAAGTGAAAGCGGTGAGATTTTTACAGAATAGCACCGCTGTAGTTTGCTTGTCCATTTGCAGTGCTGGGTACTCTAACAATGAACATTCGAAAACTAATTCGAAAGGAATTATGGCTTGCTTTAGCTTACTTAGCATGGGTCAATGGGTCCTATCCTATCCTCTCTTTCTCAGATCCTTGTGTCAGCCGTGAGAAATAGCGCGTTCGTGGTCCGTCCCATCCAGTTTAGTGAATCGGGCGATATCGCTCAAACGCTTATGATCGCCGATCGGCCGATCGCTGATTTATTCTCAATTGCCGCGAATGTCTCACGAACCCCGTGATTCTACGGCACGACATTGTTTTTCGAGATTTAGTGCATTTTCTTGTAGGTACGGTTTTGTGTTGTATTTTTGACTACCTTGGTACTATTATAGTGTAGATCGCTTTTTCTTTTCAAGTGACTATTAAAACGACGAACAGCAGTGCGATTCTGTAACCATCTCACCGTGAAAACTTAGGTGAAGTGAGCGTGGAGTGAGCTGTCAATAGTGTCAATTCCTAGCATAAACAAACTCCCATCACCTAAGTTTTTACGGTGAGATTTTTACAGAATTGACCGGCTGAGGCGGATCACATCTACTACAACGCGCCACGACGACGGACCACAATACGAGCCTCATCATGAAAACAACGATATACATGCTTAAAATAAATATACAAGGTGTAATTTAAATGGCGTTGGATCTGAAAAGAGGCCATTATACTCATCATTACGAACAACTTTTACTATGAGACTAATCCTGAAATCGCGAAAAAAAATCAGCTGTTCCCTACATTTTAACGAGTTATGCGAACATAAGCACAGTTAGGGAACAGCTGTTTATTTTTCGCTATTTCACGTTTGGTCCCATAGTAAAAGTTGTTCATAATGATGAATACAATGCCCTCTTTTCAGGTCTTTAAATTTAAATTACATTTAAATTACATTTAAATTACACGTTGTATTTATGTACAGTCAAAAAAAGGAATAAGTATGCGGGATAGTCGGATATAGTTGAATTTTAGTAAGAAACCGATAGATGTTCTCGAATAAAATTTTATTTTATTAATAGAAAACCAACTGAGCTCATTTAATTAATTAAATTTCAGTCGACAGCATCCATTGGTTTCTTACTAAACTTCAACTATATCCGACGATCCTGCATACTTATCTCTTTTGTTGACTGTACACTGTTTTGTATTTCTCGTACTTTCATTTGTATGAAAACCCTCATTATTCACCTTACGCTTCACGTTCGGAGTCCATTAAACTTAATCAGCGAAATTGTTCACAAATTAAACCACATCCTAGCAATAACCATTCCGAATACATTTACTACCAAACCCAATTTCAAAAATGAAGCAGTAAACTTAAGTACTACACTTGAAGACTTAACTCAATTTGTATAATATACCCTTCATAACGATCCCGGACGATTATTAGTAACAATATCTTCGTTTACCAAAACCTATATGGGTTCGCGAGTGGTTATTTGGCCGAGAATAATGTCCCCTTAAATGTTACGGCTCCAGTTAACCTTTATGACACTTAATTTTGTCGGATAATATGCGATACATCGGTAGCGTCATAATAAAATCATGTAACGATACGCTTGGGGTGTTGGTGTGTGGTTTTAGTAGAAGCTGTGAGCGGGGCGGGTTAGGGAAGACAGGGTATGACAGTGCACGAACCCTCATCATCATTCATCATCATTCTCCTTGTCCTCATCCCAATTTATTTGGAGTGTGCTGATTATCTGCCTAATTTGAATAAATGAATTTTGATTTTGATTTTTTGATCATGTCTTTTTCTTCCATACTTCTCTATTAGACATTCATACTCAACGAAAACGGACAGTAGAGCGCGAACTCTTCTTCCGATCTTTTTATAATGACGTCGAGTGAAAAGAGCAGTTAAGTACAGCCAGCATCATCGATTCATTATTGATTTCTCCCAATTGTTTCATGTTATGTTTTATCTGTAGAGTCTATATATAATTTCCATTCTAAGTCTCACCATACCTACGATCAAAACACCATAGTTAGTGCGTTTTTCTTTACCCTCTATTCTGCTTGTAGATTGGCTTTCTAAGTGTCCAGAATTGGCTGGCTCACAATTCTAGAGCTTTTTCTAAAAACATGGCTTACCATCAGCTTCCTATGTCAAACGCTATATCCTCTGGATTGGGTCACACACCACACGAAAAATATAAAATTTTATGCTCTCCTCCGCGATCGGACTGGCCGTTTCAGTGCATTGTAAGTGTTATTGCTTAATTTCACTATCGTATCAATCTCGGTTATCAGGTAATATGAGAAAACGTTTGTAAGGTAATGAGATGGTCTCGGTATGTTTTAACTCGTAAAGTTCTGCCTTTTTGGATTTTTTTTAACAAGAAAAGTAAAAAAAAAAACTTTATATCCCTTCGTTTCCTATACTTTTTCGTTTATCCGTCATAGCCTATTGTGTCCCTCTACTGGGCAAAGCTCTCCCCTTTTTCCTTCCAAACCTCCCTGTTTTGTGCGATCTCGGCCCATTTTCCATTCCATCCTCTATAAACTTTAAAACTATGACACCTATCACACTAATAACATTATAAAGGCGAAAGTTTCTGAGTGTGTGTGTTTATATGTTTGTTACTTCTTCACGCCCAAACGGCTAGACCAATTTTGATAAAATTTTGTATGGAGATAGCTGACACCCTGGATTAACATATAGGCTACTTTTTATTCCGATATTCCCACGGGATCGACACTTACGCGGGTGAAACAGCGGGGCGCAGCTAGTATAAAATAAAATTGATAATCACATGTTTTTTATTCTCTTTTATTTATAATTTGAGCAAGTTATTGCAATTCACAGAACGGCCAAGCTCATAGGTTTTTAGAGGAATTATTATTTTTCCGCCCAATATCCGTCTAAAATCGTCGATTTATTAAAATGTAGTGGTACTTCGAATATATACATGAAAGTATATAACTTTGAATATGCCCTGTACTTCTACATAGCTTTCTTCATTAGATACTTTGTCGATATTATTTTAATCTCAGTTTGTCCCCTTCCCTATACCCAAGTTAATTTGACCGTTATTTTTGGGACGAAGTCGTCGAGCCCCTGTGGCCTAATGGATAAGGCATCGGCCTCCTAAGCCGGGGATTGTGGGTTCGAGTCCCACCAGGGGTACAATATTATTTTGGCTTTTATGTTACTTTTTATTGTATTATGTTTTCAACACACTATCTACCTAGCATATATCCTGAAGAATATCATAATTTTTCTGATTTCGTTTACTGTGGTCGATCATATAGTTTTATTGTTTCTAAAACATGCGTTTCTTGTGTTTAGGTCTTGTAAGCCCCTTAATATCAATCATATAATTGCAAATAAAAAAGAAAATGTACTCGTATGTACCTCTACTGACAAAATATGAAAAGAGTATGGGAAAATACTCTTTTCAATTTTCAACCATCTAAAGTAAGGATGGTTTGTTGAAACGCCGGGAGGGGGCGCCCTAGAAGAATGTGCAATGTGGAGACGAGAAAACGACAATAAATGCAAACAGTAACAGTTTCTTTTTATAAATTAATGTTTGTCTCGTAAACTCAAACTCAAAGCATTTATTTCAATTAAACCTTGTACAGGCACTTTTGAATTGTCAAAATTGAAATAGTCCGTCAGTTAGTCAGAAAGTTGAATCTAGATGCCCATTCCAATCGATGTAATTCTTGCCAATAACTTTTAACTGACTCGCGGTGGTTGCATGTCACCACGAAATAGGCTATAATCTCTACAGTACCTACACCAGAGCATATATGTAGGTACAGTCTCCCTTAGACATTTCGAGGCCGACAGCCCATCTGGCTGCTGGCAATTCCACGACAAACATTAAATTAAAAATTCGCTTACCCACACAAATTTATCATTCGATTTCATATCGTAAATCGTACCGAATCGAATCGGTACCAAAAACGATTCGATTCAATCGAGTCTTGATTGTGATATGTTATTGTTCGTGTGCATAATTTTCGGTGTCACTTTCATTGCAATAATTCTAGAGAATATTTTTGGGCAACCTCCTTTAAATAATGTTTCAGCAAAGGACGTTGTGCAATGACTGCTTGATTTGGTCTTCTTTGTTAAGGGTGACCTCAAAATTATTGATATTACGTCCGCGGTGTCTTTCCAAAGGTTTTATTTATTGACTAGCTGACCCGACAGACGTTGTCCTGTTTTTGATTCGAAAGACACTTGGCGCCATCTATTATCATAATAACGTTATTTTTGTATTAAAATAGTGTTGCTCCCGATGTGGACACTCTACTTTTTATCACCCTCTATGAAAAAATAAGTAAGAGCAACTTATGAATAAGAATAGTAGGTACGTTTTTTTATTTACATAGTACAATTACTTGAGGAAGACAATGACATACTCATTTTTTATAAAACTAAGTAAAATCCTATTTTGAGTAAATAAACAAACGAAGGCAGAATGCTTATCGAGCGTTTTTTTTTATATTTTCACAATTTTTTTTTAGTGTCGCTCGCGCGTTTTACTTTATCATACAGCCTGTTACTTGTTCATACACTGTTCGTGATTGATCTCTTTGGTGATTGGAACTTTTACTAACAATATCCACATTCCAAATTCAAGGCACTTTTAGTCCCTAGGGATTAAAGAGCTATTTTAGTCCCTGTTTACGAAGAATATACTAGCTCTTTTTGAATAGCTGTGATAAAAAATACAATATATATCTTGGCTATAGCAAATAAATCTCGATGTTTTGATACGTCACCGTTATACCCGTGCAAAGCAAGGGCGGGTCACTAGTGCAAATTATTATTTGTATAACTTCAAACCTTGGTAAGTCTCTACTAAACTAAATCACAGCCACTTCCGTTACATATACGGGTTCCGCACATGTTTATTTGTCCGCAAAGCTCTTAAAGTATCAACATTAACATATTTTGTCACGTTTTCTCGGCAATTCACGCCAGTTTTGCCTTACGGGGTAAACGGAACTGCAGGTGCTGTCAATATGTATTTACTGGAAAATAAATCTGTGCTACATGCTGGTAAAATGTTTATTTTATTAACACTATCAGTTACAACACTATCATTATAAGGTTTATTTTTGTACAAACGCCAGAACATCAAGCTACTACAATCTTTCAAATTTCTTTAATAGATTTTCAACTTTATCGCTAAAGCATAAGGTTCAAAGTTCATTGGGAAAATTTGACAGTTTCGGGTAGCTTGATGTGCTGGCATCTGAACATGAATGCAATATTTTATCAAGGCATACAGCTACTTATTAATATTTTTTTTGCAACAAAAATGTGCCTATTGTGGTATAGTAATTTTATTTTAGGTGCATCGTCTTCACATATTATTATTATATAATTAATGTATGCAAAATATTGTAAAACATTTTAAAAGAGTAACGATGGAGTTCCTTGCCCATTCTCCTCCATACGAAAACTACCTTTTGGAATGGGCGACTAGAATCAATTCTATTTGAGAGTTCAAAAGTGCCTTTTATGTGCCTACTTGAAAAAAAAAAATTGGACCAGTTAGGCTAAAGTATGCTTAATTTAAGTAGATTTCGTACCAAAAGAATATTGAAACTCATGATAAAAATAATTTCTTAGTGAGAATAACTTCTGGGTCTTCTGAAGTGGTAAAAATTGTTATTTATCCAGTAAGATCGGTAGCAAAGCTAACAGGGATATCTGAACGTCGGGACTTTAAGAAGTATCTATGCTATGTTCAATCAATCTGCCTAACCCTACCTAACCCTTACTATGTTGTGGTTGCCTTCCAGTCTAACCGGATGCAGCTGCAGCTTTTTTACATGGAGCGACGATCCTGCGCCAATCTGACTTCCACAACCAAGTTGCTGGGTAACACGATGCCACAATACTAAACTCGCAAAAGTAAACTGTAGTATTTGTTACGAAATAATTATTTTTTAGACAACACCTACATAAAATTGTGATAATTAGATCTTGCACGACATATATCTTTATATTTCTAAATAAGCATAAAAACACTGACACCTCAATTGTTAATATATAATAGGCAGTTGAATGATACTCTTTAATATATGTGAAATACTTGGACTCTGGAACAACCCGCATTTCATCGCTTCATTTGAACATTGGATACGGCATCGATACAGTACCGACACACTCGCATATATATTTCAGTTTTAAGGAATTTGTCCTGGGTATAATCATTTCTCCATTAAATCAATCAATCATCGCAATCCACTGCTGGACGAAGGCATCTCCCAGGCTGCCCCACAACACTCACCCTTCCGCCTTCTGCATCCATTCTATCCCAGCCACCTTTTTAAGGTCACCAGCTTGGAGGCGTTCTACGCTTACCGATACGCAGTCTTCACTCCAGGAGTCGTCTGCTCCACCGGTCATCTGGCCTTCGACAAACATGACCAGCCCACTGTCACTTTAGCTTGCTTACTCTGCAAGCTATATCCGTAACTCCGGTTGCTTTCACAGGCACCCATCCAAACGTAGCTTAACTTTCGAACAACCCATGTGGCTCTTATTATTTATCCATGAGCCCTTTATAAGCTGATACCATGTACCTGTAAGATGATACAGTCACTACCTAGTTCATTCTTCGAAATATTAATTTACAATGGGGAGGTTAAAGGTCTTGACAATTCAAAAGTGCCTGTAAATGGTATAATTGAAATAAATGCTTTGAGTTTGAGTTTGATAGCACACGTATCAAATCGGAAAGGGATCGGCAACGTATCGCCTTTCGCCTCGCTGTCAAACAGGCGTCAACCTAACTTAAGCACGTAACCAAAGCGAATCAGAAGCTCCGATACGTCGACTCAGCTACGGCTAGGCGACGCTGCGCTTACGACTCGCCGGCCGCTGGTTGGTGGTAGCAGGCCGGAGGGATGCGATGAACAAAGAGACGAGATGAAGAGAGAATGAGAAATGAGATGAAGAATGGTGAACAAAGACTCGTAAGCTCGGGTACGGAGAGACGTAATCGCGGGGATGACGAGCCGTAAGCGCGGGGACGACGAGCCGTAAGCGCGAGGAAGACGAGCCGTAACGCACCGCACCGCGTTTCGTGAGCTTGTCCCGAGGCGAGGCGATTACGTTTCTTATGGTTTCTTGAAACTTGATTACGTTTCTTGAAATTCATCTTATGGTTTCGTCCGAGGCTCTGGAATGGTTCTCTTCTTATCTTCGTGGACGTCAGCAGTCGGTTCGCGTTGATCAGAGTTCTTCTGGTTGGCGTGACCTGGATGCTGGTGTTCCACAAGGCGGTATTCTTTCTCCATTGTTATTCTCCATTGTTATTCTCCATCTTCATCAATTTTATAACTCACTGTCTTCGATGTTCGTATCATCTATATGCTGATGATCTTCAACTGTATACATCTGGGCGGGTAGAAGGTTTGTCGGACGCTATAGCAGATGTAAACCGAGACTTAAATGCTGTCAAAAAGTGGTCTGATAGTTTCGGGGTGTCTGTAAACCCCTCTAAGTGTCAAGCCATCGTAATTGGAAGCTCACGCATGATGGGTAGGGTGACGCTTAGCTCTCTTCCTCCTCTTATGTTCAATGGTACAGTCATACCCATTACCCCTACTGTGAAAGATCTCGGTTTGCATCTTGACTCTACGCTTAGCTGGCAACGCCAGGTCTCTAGTGTTAGCCAAAGGGTCAACGGTACTCTGCGATCCCTGTATCGTCTGAGAAACTTTTTGCCCGCTAAGACGAAAACCATGCTTGTGCAGACTTTAATTTTTCCTATAATCGACTATGGTGACGTGTGCTACTTTGACTTGAACGCGGTTTTGCTGGATAAGCTCGACAGATTGCTCAACAATGGTATCCGCTTCATATTCAACCTCAAGAAATATGACCATGTGTCGAGCTATAGGTCTGAGCTCAAATGGATGTCCATACGCCAAAGAAGAAGTTTGCGCGCTTTGACCACGCTTTTCTCCCTTCTCAACTCTCCCACTCCTCCTTCTTATCTCGTGTCTCACTTCCAATATCTTTGTTCTTCTCACGCTAAGAATCTGCGTTCTTCTAACAATCTTCTCCTACTCTGTCCTTCTCATACTTCTGACTTTGTTCATTCTTCCTTTCATATTCAGTCCATTCTTCTTTGGAATGCACTTCCTCTTGATATCAGGACGGCCACCAGTCGGTATGCATTTAAGCGGAAATTGCAGAGTTATTTTCAAAACAAATAGCGTAGAGTCATCTCATCACCTCTCTCCTTTGAATTTGTGTATTATATATATATGTAAAGAAATAATTATTTCTTTAATTAGTTTTTATAGCGAACAACACTGTGAGTCAATCAGGATGGATGTTGACAATGACAACTGGTTTGACAGAACAGTGATTACATATTATATTGTTGGAAGATATACAAAGGGAATTGTTATTAATTAAGTAATAGACTTTAAATGTCGTTTCTTTGTTTTACAGGTAGGATTTTAGTATTTAAGTTTTACCTGTTATAATTATAGTTCATTATTTTGTTTATTGTAAGTACTAAAATAAAAACTTTGTTTTACAGAGCAACACGACCGTCTTTTAAAATTGACAATTCCTGTACCTATATTAAGTTCAGAGATATAGTCTTATAAAACGACATTTCTGGTTAAAATCAAGAATAAAAATGGACAAACTACGATTTAAATTTGCAGTATTAGGCTCAACAGATGGAAAAACAAATGTCACATGCATAACCTCAATTGAGACACCGGACGGATGTGTATTTGAGGTCCCGGAGGAGTTCAAGCCCGTGAATAAACACACTAACATACAGACTTCAGAAGTATATACGAAGATCAAAAATTCGTTAAAAAAAAGACACCAAACACGTTCAGTCTGGATCCCGCTAAACCCAGAGCTGAAGCAAATATATTTAGACGAAGGTGAAAATGTACAGTTCGGTGGTCAGTATTTAGAGGAGATAACAGAAAAGGCAATGCCTCCACAAGATAACTCTTGTGGCATAGCACCGGAAAAAAAAAACATAGGAAAAGCTGCGGAAAGGTTTTTGATGGAAAAATTTTCAAATAAAACATGTAATGCTGACCAATGGATTACAGAATTCGAGGAAGAATGTGAAAGATTCGAGATTAGACAGGATGAAGAGAAAATCGAGATTTTAAAACATCTTCTCGAAAAACAATGTATAGACTGGTATAGCAGCATGTTAATCAAATTAACGGTGAAATCCGCATGGTCAATATGGAAGAACAACTTTAGAGAAACATACGGAAATAAAGGTTGGTCCCAAATCAAATATGCATTTACATTTAAATATCAAGCCGGGTCGTTGCTAGAATATGCCACAAAAAAGGAAAGACTGTTATTGGAAGTCAACAAGCACATCGACACCCAAACAATGATTAATCTTATTGTAATGGGATTACCAGATTATGTAATGGATAGAATTGATAAAGAAACAGTAAAAACAACTGCAAGCCTCTACAATGAAATAGGAAAACATGAATATGTAGCGAGCAAAAAGAATTTCAGCAAGAATAAAAGCAAGACTTCCTATGATAATAAAGGCAAGCCAGATAAAATAAAACCATGTAAAACATGTGAAAATTTAAATAAAGGTATTCGATTCCATCCAGAAGAAAAATGTTGGTTCAAACAGTCAGAAGAACAAAATCAAAAGAGAACCAATAATAAAGCAGTAAATAATTCAGTAATTGATGTAGAACTAAATAATACGGAAAAAAACGAATAATAACACCATTAATTAAAGTCAAACTGCTATTAAATGAACAATTAGAAACATTTGGATTGTATGATTCAGGCTCAAATGTTTCTATAATTAATTCAAAATTAATAAGACTAAAAAAAAGAAAAGAAATAGATTCAAAAAGTGATAATTTAATCACAATTAATGGTGTTAAAGAAACAGTTGGTTTGACAACAATAAAAATAAAAATATTAGACATTGAAAAAGAGACAGAAGTTTACATAATAGATGGAGAAGAGTTCAAATATGATTTCCTAATTGGACTGGATATCATAAAACAATTTGGACTGGTTCAAGATGAGAATTTGAGGATAACGCAAAAAAGAGAAGAAATAAAAATAAAAGAGGAAAAAAAACCTATGAATGAGGATCATGATAAGACCAATACTTCTAAGGAAGTGAAAAATGCAGCAAACCCGTGTTCAATTAATTTTAATGAACACATAAAAGGAGAAGACTTCAAGATAAGTATGAGTAATTTAAAAACTCAACAAAAGTCAGAAATATATAAATTAATAGATACTTACAAATCAATCTTTGCAAAGGACAAATATGACATTGGCACAGTCACCGAATATGAAGCACGAATTGATCTACTCATGGACAAGTATTGCAGCAAAAGGCCTTATAAATGTTCAGTTGAAGACAAAAAGGAGATAGAAGAACAAATAGCAAAGTTACTGGACAAAAACCTTATAGAAGAATCTTACAGTCCATTTGCGGCACCAGTAACTTTGGCTTTCAAAAAAGAAGACAACAAGAAATCAAGACTATGTATTGATTTTAGAGATCTCAACAAAATAGTGGTACCTCAAGCTCAACCATTCCCATTGATCGATGACCTGGTGATTAAGACAAGAAACTCTAGATATTTCACAACACTGGACATCAATTCAGCTTTCTGGTCGATCCCGCTAAGAATTGAAGATAGAAAAAAAACTGCCTTTGTGACGCAGGAAGGTCACTACCAATGGACATGCTTACCTTTTGGTTTGAAGACATCGCCAGCCATTTTTCAAAGGATATTGGGTAACATTTTACGAAAGTATAAGCTCACTGATTGTACAGTTAACTACATCGATGATATCTTGATATTTTCTAAGTCTTTTTCTGAGCACATAAACCAGCTAACACAGTTGCTAGAAGCAATAAAAAAAGAAGGTTTCAGATTAAAGTTCACAAAATGTACATTCGCATCGGAATCAGTGAAATATCTTGGTCATGTAATACATAATAATACAGTACGGCCAGTAAGAGATAATTTAATTTCGATAAAAGAATTCCCAATACCAAAAACACAGAAAAATGTTAGGCAATTTTTGGGAAAAATTAATTTCTATCATGAGTATATACCAAAAAGTGCGGTTCTTTTAGAACCTCTGCATAATTTACTTAGGAAAAATCAGAAGTTTACATGGTCTGCCGATTGTCAAAAATCTTTTGAAGCCATAAAAAAATTATTGTGCACACAGCCAATCCTAGAAATATTTGATCAAAATTTACCAATAAATATTCACACTGATGCGTCCCTAGAAGGTATTGGGGCAGTGTTAAAACAAACGCAACTAGATGGTAAAGATAAGCCGGTCGCATACTTCTCAAAAAAATTAAATCAAGCGCAAAAAAAGAAAAAAGCAGTCTATTTAGAATGTTTGGCTATCAAAGAAGCAATAAGATACTGGCAATACTGGCTAATAGGTAAGACGTTTACAGTGTATTCCGACCATAAACCCTTGGAAAATTTAAATATAAAATCTAGAACTGATGACGAATTAGGAGACTTAACTTACTATTTATCACAGTATGATTTTAAAATTAAATATGCTCCGGGAAAAGATAATATAGAAGCAGATTGTTTAAGTAGGAACCCGGTATTGGATGCGAGTGAGGATACAGATGAACAACTAAAAATTGTAAACATGATAAAACTGACTGATATAGTAACTGATCAGGAAAACAATGCAGACATACAAAATAATAAAACAAAGTTAATATCGAGGCAAAATATATACTATAAAAAGGTTAGGAAGCGTGAAAAAATAATTTTATCGGAAGATTACAGTAAAAAACTCATAAAAGATGTACATGAAAACATGTGTCATTTAGGTATAAAACAAATGCAAAACAAAATAGGTACGATTTATACAGCAAAAAACATGACAAAAAATATAAAAAAACATTGTAAGGACTGTGAGATCTGTATAAAAAATAAAACGAGAGGGCAGGAGAAGTATGGGCTAATGTCACATTTGGGTCCTGCCACAAAACCTTTTGAAATAGTCTCAATAGACACAATTGGAGGCTTTGGAGGCTCTCGATCAACTAAAAGATATCTACACCTACTAGTAGACCACTTTACTAGATATGCCTATATTGTTACCTCAAAAACACAAAATGCAAAGGATTTTATTAAGCTAATCGAAAATGTAACAGATACTGATACAATCGGAATGATTCTTACCGATCAATATCCGGGAATCAACTCGATAGAATTCAAAACATTTTTAAATAGAAAATCAATACCAATAATTTTCACTGCAGTCAATGCCCCGTTTTCTAACGGCTTAAATGAAAGGCTTAACCAAACGCTTGTAAACAAAATCAGATGCAAAATAAACGAAAAGAGAAACAAAATAGCATGGACAACCATTGCTCATAACTGTGTAGATAAATATAATAATACAGAACATACGGTTACTGGCTTTGCACCAAAGTACTTGTTAGATGGTACAGATGTTTCGTATTTACCAAACGAACTAAAAATAAATAAAACAGAAGCAGAATGGATTAAAGATAGAAAAAAAGCATTACAAAATTCAATAAAATCACATAATTATAATAAACAAATATTTGATAAAAATAGAACTCAAGTCAGTTTCAATACAGGTGATATAGTATATGTAGAGAATGGGAACAAATTAAATAGAAATAAATTAGATGAGCTAAAGATTGGTCCATTTGAAATTATTGAAAAGATATCAAATTCAATATATAGGATTAATACAGGTCATAAAAAGTTAGAGTCAAATCTCTTCCATATTACAAAACTTATACCAATACCAACGTAAAAACAAAGACAGACAGAGAAATGACAAGTTAATTGCAATATTATGAAATGTAAATTAGTTAAGTATAGTTAATTAAAAATCTTCTTCGTGGGGGGAGATGTAAAGAAATAATTATTTCTTTAATTAGTTTTTATAGCGAACAACACTGTGAGTCAATCAGGATGGATGTTGACAATGACAACTGGTTTGACAGAACAGTGATTACATATTATATTGTTGGAAGATATACAAAGGGAATTGTTATTAATTAAGTAATAGACTTTAAATGTCGTTTCTTTGTTTTACAGGTAGGATTTTAGTATTTAAGTTTTACCTGTTATAATTATAGTTCATTATTTTGTTTATTGTAAGTACTAAAATAAAAACTTTGTTTTACAGAGCAACACGACCGTCTTTTAAAATTGACAATTCCTGTACCTATATTAAGTTCAGAGATATAGTCTTATATATATTATAAGTATATATTATAGTAAATAGTATGTAAATGTATATAACCTATTTATGTATTTGTGTACCTAGTTTTAATAGATTTTTTTTATCATTGTTCCTCTCACACAAAGCACCTGCCATCCAATCTCTTCACCCTTGGTTGACTGGTAGAGAATGCCTAAGGCATTAAGTCCGCCTTTGTACCTTTTTGTGCGAAAAGTTTAAATAAATAAATAAATTACGTTACGATTCCGATTAGTGTGCGTTGCAGTAGCGAGTTTCATACAAAGAATACTGAACGGCTTGAGTTGATACGGTGCCAATCTCTTTCCGGTTTGATACGTGTACCTTTACCAAGCTACATGTTGGCAACAAAGCTTGTTAAACTTTCCCGTGATAGTGATTTTCTTCTTCTTTTTTAGTGTTCCTGCATGTTACTAATATAGTTTTTAAGTAAGATATAATAGTAACACAAAATATTTTATTTTATATTAATCTACGGCCACAAAATATTCATAATTACCAAGATTTTCCTCCACACTTTCGTAGCTCCACGTCCAGTTCTAAGTAAGGTTTTTATAAGTGAATTCTCTAGTAAAAATGTCGGTTTCTGAGCAAGGTGAGAAATGGCCTCTAAACTAATAAGTGTCGGGTATTTCCTCGTAATTACCCACCTTATAGCGATATATATAGGGCGTAATACTTCACGTAAGTTAAGGGCTAGTTGTATAGATTAGATAATTTTATAACGTTTTGATTAGGTATAGAGTCAGTTTCTGTCTCACCAGCCAATCGTCAGATCTTGCATACATAGATTTAGAGCAGGTTTTTCAATAGTTAGATATCTCTTAAGTGAAGAGTAAATATTGCGGTTTGTCAGCTTTTGTATAGAAAATATGTCAAAAAGGCATCCCTTAGAAATTCAGTAAGTTAATTAACCAACAGGCTTAAATATTGCCATCTATTAGCTCTGTTTCTGATAGCTCGATTAACACTGATCACCAAATCTGTTGATTACACAGATTAAATTAATGGGCATAGATTAGAGTACTGAGACTGCAATAATGTGATCGAGCAAGTACCTACATCCACTGTGAGGAATTTTATTGCTCCAAGTTGCAAACAAAACAGTTACACTGGGATTAACAAAAATTTCGCCGGCATTTTGTGCGTAAGGTACCTCTAGTGCAAGCGCCTTTTCAAGAATGTGTGGCCGAGGTGTATGTGTGAGGAGTGGGAGGGTGTGTGTGTGGTGTGTGGGTGTGGAGAATGTGAGGTGAATATGTGTGTGGGTGTGGTGTGTGTGTGTGGATATGTGTGGGTGTGTGGTGTGTGTGTGTTTGGATGGATGTGAGAATGTGAGGGTGTGAATGTGAAGAATGTGAGGTGTGTGGGTGTGTGTGTGTGTGTGTGTGAGGATGTGTGTGTGGGTGGTGTGTGTTTGTGTGGGAAGAATGTGAGGGTGTGTGAATGTGAAGAATGTGAGAATGGGTGGGGTGGAATGTATGGACGTTCGGTATCAAGATGCGTTTCCTGGACACAGAAACTATTGCATTCACTCCTGATTGTTGGGGATCAGAAAGGATTTTACAAATGGTATCTCTTGGCAACGTGGATCATGGGAGAGAAGGTTTTCTATTATTTTCCTCGTTAACTTCACCTTAACGCCAAGAATTTATCACGCGAATAAAATAAAGGTGAGAATTGTCTCACTCCCATTTAGTTTTCTACGTGATCCAAGTAAATTGATCATTCTACTTACACGGGAAATAAATGGAGCATGATAAAAAATATTAATCGCATTGCTGATCTCAGTATGGTAATATTCTACTTGATTCGGTAAGCTTCTGCTTTTTATCCGAAGTTTGAAATAAAATATTGAGAGGGAAATATGTCAGCTGTTTGCTTTATAAGGTACCCCGCGGCTTCGCCCGCGAGATATGTCGATAAACTATCTTATGTCCTTCCCCGGGATGCAATCTATCTCTCTGCCAAATTTTATTGAAATCCGCTCAGTGCTTTAGGCGTGAAAAGGTAACATACAGACAGACAGACAGAGTTACTTTCGAATTTATAATAATATACTAAAGTATGGATGACATTTGTAGTATGTTAGCTTAACCCAAAATGATTGTGTGTAAGTTATAGAGATACTAAAGGCGTAGTATTGAAGGTACTACACCTTGAGTTTTTCGGAGACACTTTACACCGTGTGATTTTTTATTAGAATCCAACACAGTTATCCAACACGTTTATTTGAGTTAATACGAAAATGATTTAATGTGATCTTTTTAGAAAAGGCGGAGTGCCTTTTCTAAAAAGATCACATTAAATCATTTTCGTATTAACTCAAATAAACGCAAAGATTATCCTATATTTATGAGTATACTAATGCTGAATGGGCTTGCTCTTGACCTCGATCACGCCTGATGGAAAACGATGGATGAGGTCTATGATGGAACGAGCGTGCCCAGAAGATGCCTAAGGCACTGGAACTCCCACGCATCGACAAGACACAGCAGGCTGCTTGACGCCGGACTCTGGTGGGAGGGTGCAAATCAGGCTGGCGTTAGGCCTGCCACCGCAAGGGAAGAATTGGCCAGTCAAATTAAGTGTTGGGTGTGACTGTCCAGGATGCGCCGAGCGCTCGGTTCAGTTGAATAACTGGCGGAATAAACTGCGCTACACGAGGAGGCTTCTTCATGCATCTCAGTACGTAATAAGTACTCCCCATCTTTCAATAACAATCTACACTGTTAATACCTTACGAAGGCAACAAAATACAGGTCCACGCCTCATCTCAGGCATCAACGAGTCTCCATATTATAAAGAGATCAAGAGCGTCGTAATTAAATCAGTTAGGAAGCGTGACTGTGCGTTCTGCGGTGCCTTTGGAGCTGTTTTTTTGGCGTCTTTTTAGACATCCAATCATTATTGGGTTATTGAGCTGTATTCGTGGGTACGTAGGTATAGATGTGAGGTTGAACGAGTTTTACATTGAGGATTATAAATTGAGAGTATTCTCTCGTTGCTTGATCAAAATAAATATACCTACACTAGGCGAATTTCAAGCGGTAATTCGTTTTTATTTATAACTAAGCACTTTGTCATCTGGACTCCTTTGATAAAGATTGGCCCTTGGCAGCTCTGGATAAAGGGAGGTGGAAAGAGTGTGGCTGGTGGGAGTGGGTGGTGGGAGTGGTGTGGTGGTGGTGGATGGTGGTGGAGTGGTGGTGGGGGTGGGAAGTGAACATTAATAGCAAATAAAAAAAAACAAAAAAAAATTTGTCCTCTCAACCCTTATAAACCTGACCAGCAGCGCCCCGCGGTTTCACCCGCATAAGTTTCGATTCCGTGAGAATATTGGGATAAAAGGTATCCTATGTGTTAATTCTGGTTATAAACTATCTGTATGTCAAATTTCATTCAAATCCGTTCAGCCGTTTGTGCGTGAAGAAGTAACAAACATACAAACACACTCACAAACTTTCGTCTTTATAATATTATAGTGTGATTGTATTCAAATAACAACTTAGTGCAATTATTACTTTTATCTTCGACTTTTATATTAAAAATAGAGAACTCCATTAACCACCAACCAAACTATTCACGCCTTAGAAAATGTCCTATAGGACTAAAATGGACGAGGGGAGCAATGGTTTTTCCCATCTCAAAAAATGCCCAACGCGCCTGAAGTAGTTTTCACTTCAATAAAACATTAATTTCAAAGCTCATACGACCAACGACTAAACCCACGTCAAAAAGATAGTTGATTACAGAGAAGCCTCAGGTATCTAATAATATTGGAACAATCCAAGTCATTTCTAGATGACTGATCTTATCGAGTCAAAGGCTAGACTGGAGCGTAATAACCGGTAATCAATTATTATCGTTACGTAATTTGTTATTGTTGTATGGTGTTGTATGGGGTTGTCTGTCTGTATCAAAACAGACGAACAATACAGCAGATTTTAGTGTTTGAAAATTGGCATTGTCTGAATAGAATAGTTCTTTATTTGCACAAAAAATTGGTACAGGTTAGAGATGTCAAGTTTAAAATGATCCTATACTAACTACCTTAATTAAGGCAAGCAAACAGTTTTAGCTACTTATAATAACAAATATTCATTAATATATATTATATATTTATTATTATTAATATATATTCACTAATAATAAACATTCAATCAAATCAATATAAGATTACCATGTCAAGATGAAATTCAATACATTAATTAAAATAGGCAATAAAATAATAATGTCAAGTTTAAAATGGGATTATAAATAAAATTCATCATGTTCGAGGTTAACAGTTAAATAAAAATATAAATGTTTCTGTGTGAATGTTCTTGAAAATGGGACATTCATGAAGTTTTAAGAACGCCTGATTTATAATCTCAGACCCAATCTACCAAGTAGCCTCTAATTTCCCTACATTTTTGACAAGTTTTTGACATAAATTGTCGTCGAGATGGGGTTGCGACTAAAATTTCAAAGTTATTAAGTTACAGGATGTTGTAGGTTGTAAACTAAATGACAACGCGTCTATGTAAATATGTCATAGAACAGCTTTTACACTTGCTTGTCATTGCTTGTAAAACTAATGTCTGCCTGTGTCTACTCTGAGAGAATTAAATCTGATCACATCTTATAATATATTCTTATTTTGCTACCAATAATCCATTCACAGGAATTTGGGTATTTCATTTTCTTAATTCGGAAAAATTTGTCATTTAAACAAAATCAATCATGAAATCTCCTGAATCAATGATGTTGGAAACGAAATCTACTTTTATAAATCTACTTTTATAATTCTTAATTTTATCCTCAAGCATCGCCAGTAACTTAAGTAAGTATCCAACAAAATGTGCATTAAACAAAAATAAATTATTACATTCTCATGGGATCGTGCATTATACTCGAGTTAATGCAAAAAGCTGTGCAAATTGAATCAACCGACATTAATATTAACGACAGATAAAGTTTGCGCGGTGAGCAGACTGCCTGGTCTTGTAATCAATCAAATGTAGGTTTATTAAAGTGTTAATGTTAGGTTTAATGGAAGGAGTGCATCTTAAGACAGGAGCTAGAAATCTTGGTGTAACATTAAACTACATACTCTTTCGTATTATCTTGAATTATTTCTTTGGACTAATAGGATCAAAACTATACATATTTATCTGTAGCTTGCTTTTACTAAAACATTTCAAAGTGCATTTAAGCGCGATCATAATTAGGCGCTATGATTCTAACATCACACTTAGTTTTGATTTTAGCATAAATTCCTCAATATTATAGGTAACTTCCTATCCAAATTAATTTACATATCATCGAGGGATTAGTTCTATATACATAATCACATAATTTATATTAAAAAAAAAACTATAGCATACAAAATACCTATAAATACTCAACCGTCTGCAAACCAATTTTTCCATAGCACATCCCATAACTAAACTATTCAAACTAATCCAACATAGAATGATAGAATTCAATTCACTAAGACCATTCACTTCAAACCTTTTGAATTTATATTAAGATTAATGCATTACCTAACTGTAGGAACGAAATTAACTTTGCATATAAATTGGCACATTCACTCAAGATTGATTCAAAAACGTCAAACTATTTCTTTTGAACTGTTTTCTGTATTTACGAAGATAATTTAATCGTTCTGTGACTGAAAACCTTTGATTCTGACTATTGGTAAAGACAATTGTTAAATCTAATTAAAAATCTAAATTAAAATCAATTTTTTTTTAATTTGATAAAGCCAGTGATTTTCGAGACCAAAAAGAATTAAAATGTGGGGCGAACCTTGTGAGGCGAATGTGAAACAAGTAAAACTAGATTTCTTGACAATTCAAAAGTGCCTGTAAATGATTTAATGTAAATAAATGCTCTGGGTAAGAAAGAGATAAGATTTCTTGACTTGCGTCTTAAGTATTAGGAAAACTACCCAACAATGCTTTTAGGTAATCAACAGCTATTAAAATTAGTCTGTGCGTTGTAAGACAGTCAATAATGCAACCTTTTATACATTTAGATTTAACCAAAGTTCTCTTAAATGCCCTTCGAAATAACGCTTTGTCTCGCTTAATTTTTTAATTCGACCCAAATGCGCTTCAACCCGAAGAGTGATGTGCAAACATTATTTCTTTAAAACAAGTGCGTAACTTAATTCCTTAACATTTACAAGTATGCGAGCAGAACGCCCTGTAACATTTTGTACCGCGGTTAATATCGGTCATATATCATACGGATGGATACCACACAATATTTTACATGCTCGTTATGATTTTGGGTGCAATAACCGTTATGGTTGAAAATTATGTTAAAAATGGCGGTCGGTTGGAGTTTCCTTTTAAGTGTGGGTTCAGTATTTTATTTGGAGAGTTTTCGCCAAATGGGACGAGTATGGGAGGACTTATGGGAGGAGAATCCTTGCATTGTCATTAGTAAGACAGTGTTATCCTTGTCACATAGAGCTAGTTTAAAAATAAGGAACTGCTTTCTTCCATGTACACTATTATGGCCACTTGGCACATTGCCCTCTGACCTTAGACAGTCTGTCTGTAAAAAAATTTCGAATTTTCGCTCAGAAGTTCAGATTCTATTCCTCTTGTTTTCAGCCTTCTCAACAAATGATTCGACTGATATCAAAAAGATAGAGAAAAAAAGATATAAAAGTTTTTGAGCATGAATGTCGATGAACAAGGAAACGATGGATGGAGTGTGTGAATGATGATATGGTTAGAATGGGGGTTACTATCGAGATGACGACTAATAGAGAAGTATGGAAGATGGTGGTTGGTGGTGGTGGCTGGTGGTGGTGGTGGATGGTGTGGTGGTGGTGGTGGATGGTGTTGGTGGTGGTGGTGGTGATGGTTGGTATGGGTATGGTATGGGTATGGTATGGTATGGGAGCCTAAATAAATTGGGATAAGAGCAGGAGACTGATGATGAAGATGATCATCTCCTGCTTAACAAATTTCTGCGACTTCCAATCCGTGACCGGCATTTCAAAACCTTTCTATTCCAAAAATTTAAATTTAGAAATTGGCGCAGTGCTGCACACCTCTACCCTATTTCAAGTTAAACAAAATATCAACTTTATTTCAATGACAATTAAGTTGATTTTAGAGTGACTAGCACTGTTGAAAAAGTTATAAAAATGTTTAAAGTTGTAGCGTAAACTGAACTTTATTGTGTAGGAATTAAAGTTATTTTTCCATTAATTCATATTTGTTTACATTTTCGGCAAATAAATCGCGAACGCAGATTAGTTATATTCTAGCAATTAACATAAACTTTCTCAAATTTCAGTAATCTTCACCCCAAACAAAAAAAAAACCCTCTATAACCTTTAATCAGACCCTCGGCGACCTTTACCAGCGGGCTCCTAAAACCTGATGATGTTAACAATCAAGGCTAATGCGGTTCCCGTGGCGTCGTATCAAGCATCTGCGAAATATTTTATGCCCTCATCCTTGAATTAAATACTAGTGGGTAGGTTGTAGAGCAATTATGATTCTTTATAACCTCTGAGTTTGTTTCGGCCTTTCTTCTCAGAGTAGTCAGATAGGAAACGCCGACCTCATCTAGTTTAAAAAATATTTGATTGACGTGTAAAAGTGTTTGGGCAAACCTACTTACAAAAATAAAATCATTTATCATTTGTTTTCAGTGATTATTCGGATAAGGTATTGCCGTGTCCCGAAAGCTTGAGAGACACAAATAACATCACGCTTTTAATCCTCGAGAGGCTAGGTAGAGGTAGCCAACTAAAATAGTTTCTTGCTCGATATTTTCTCTAGTAATGACAGATTTACTAGTGTACGTATAGGAATCAGGGATGTATTCCGGCGGGGTAATTGCGAAGGTAACCCACTAACAGTAAAAATGGCTTTAATTTTGTCTATTCAACAACATTTTATGAACATATGAAGACAAAGTTTTATGAACATAATAGGGAATATGCATGATTTTTTTTTATTATAAAATTAATCCTCATTCATGTAATAAACAGTTTAGTAAAACTGTTTTTCGGATAACTATGAAATTAAAAAAGATTATGAGCCATCGAAGATTTGTTTCTATCTCTTTCTCGCAAAACGAAATTTAACACGGAGTTTATATGGCCGTAGTGACATGTGACGTCACAGTCTATATCGGATCTCTGTCTAATTGGTGTGTAATCAATAGTTTTAAATGCTCATATCGGCCGTGTTTCTTGGCCGATTTTAATTTTAATTTCACTTTTTGTCATCTCTACTACGGTATTTTCATATTTTGTTAATAAATGCCATGAAAAAAATTCATGCATATTTTATTATGAAACAATGGACTAGCAATATCCGTCAAAGTGATTCAGATTGTGATTGATAGTGTTATCTGTTAAGGCTCCTACAAACAGGCGCGACACGCGATATAACCGCGCGCGACAGGCACCGCTCGTTGCGCGACTTGCGGTGCCTTTGTGTCGTGCGCGATTTTATCGCGTGTAGCGCCTGTTTGAAGGAGCCTTTACGCTATAACCATACAGATATATCGCTGTTTGGCGAATGCAACAATATTGATATAAACGCATTCCAACTTCAAGAATTTTAACACGTTCAATGCCGCCGACACGCCTAGCGTGTTCTTGCGAATTTCTATAACTACGCCTTGAACACGCCAGGCGTGTCCTAAATGTTTCAGTGATAGTGCGTGGCTTTATAGGGCGCCATCGCTATGAACGTGAACGTGAACGTATTAATTATTTCAGTTTAATGTCATCATCATTCAGCCGAGAGAAGGTCACTGCTGGACATAGAAAAAGCCTACCACAAGCATCGCCACATTGACAGATCCTGTGCTTCTCGCATCCAGCAGATTTTCGTGAAGGTGGACGTTAACAGGTAATTCTAATAATGTTATAACCTATAATTATCATTTCTAGTACAGGCAACTGCACATAAATGAAGTCAATTTGATAATGACAGCGTCTTTATGTCGTAGAAACAGGGGCGGTTTTCGTAGTGCACTGTTAACACTGATAGGCGTGTCATGTGCAGAATATACAAGAAATAGGTCCTTAGGTGCTCACACAAATGCCCACCGTTTTCAAAGTTTAAAACCGAACAAAAATCAGAATAGCAACTTACGATTCGTGCCATTATAAATATTTTCACCTATTCTTTCGATGTGGGTCAGACAAAACATCTCAAAAACGTTTCTCAGACAATTCTGTTGCTGCAAACCCGCATAAACTGGCGACCAGCAGTCAGGAGGTCAAATGCATAACTCTCGGCACCTCGAGCGCTCGCGCATGTAAATAAGGGCATATTTCAAACGTACTAGCACCGACCGCAGTGTTGGGTTGCTTCTCCAAACTGTTCGGGCCTGAGTTAGTTTATGCGAGCATTTTATAGAATAATCAGCCGTTAATGTTCCCATTACCGGGACCGGGACACAGGCCCGCTTTTTGTGAGGGGAAGTGGGCCATAATCCACCACGCAGGCACAGTGCGGGTCGCTGAATGACATAATATAATGTCCTCGACTTTTTGGTTCTAGGGCGTGCCGGTTTCATCACGATGTTTTCGTTCACCATTTTGGGAGCAATGGTGATGAAATAAACTACACAAAGTAAAAAGCGTGCTTGGGTTCGAACCCACGACTTACGTCTCGTATGTCGGAGCCTATCACTGAGCCATTGCTGCTTTTCGGTATTTCATTTAATTAATATTTATGTAACTATCGAAATTACTGATCACTTTATTTTCATTTATTTTTTTATTTGAAATGGATTTGCTCTTGGTCTTGGTCAGAGGTGACAGGTGTCACTTAATGGCTCCTATAAGATTTTCGTAGGTATATTGAAAATCTAGCATAATAATACCTACTACACGACTTTCAATGCAGACTCGATATGACGTTCCCTTTATGTTGAGTCCCGCTACAAGATTTATACTCGACTATCTGACATTAGAGAACAAATTTCAGAAGAAAACTGCCAATCTCATCATCATCTGCCTAGCCTTTTTCCCCAACTTCGTTGGGGTCGGCTTCCAATCTAACCGCATACAGCTAAATACCAGTATTTTACATGGAGCGACTGCCTACCTGACCACAACCCAGTTACTGAGCAATACGAAACCCCTTGGTAAGACTGATGCTGCCATACCAAGGTAATCAAGCAAGCTGTTAATCCCTAACATCAGGCGGAGTGACAGCTCACTTCAAGGCCACTTCAGCTAAGTTTTCTCGATGAGATGTTTACAGAATAGGCTGGCTGGACCATCTAGGTCTCAATTAACCAATACGCAGCGATAAAACCCCATGCCCTGATGCTCATCGTCGACATAGTTAGATTCTCTATAGTCTACGATCTTCCTTGCGTATCAATCTTTCAACTTATTTCTAAAAGAAAGAAAGAAAAAGTATTTATTACGACTCGTACAGGAAGATCACAAACCACCTCACCTCACCACCATCATCACCACCACCACCACCACCACCTCTCATTTCTCACATTGTTTCACTATTCCAACAACCGTTACTGCATTACCCAATCCAATCGTTATCACACCAGATATAAATTATTCGAATGAACAAAACACTCAGACGAACACTCCAACTTAACAAAAAATAATTTAAAAGAACACTACACCATGCTCGCGTAAATGAATCAGCATCCTTACAATCACCATACACGTTAGACAGGAATGTGTGAATGCGATTCATAAATAAATCGATCCGAACAACGTCAGTGCTTCCGTGCGCTTATTGATATGGTAATCGTGTACTTAATGTATAGTATTGTATGCACTTACTGTCGGGCGATGATGGGCAAGTCGTAAATGTGGACGGTAATTAAAAATATCTAGTTCTTAGAGTAGCAGATATATTCTTAAATAATCACACCAGGGAAAACGTGGGTCAGGTAAGATGTAAATAGTGTGAATCCCTATCATGAGATGGGATAGACAGGTCACTTCACCTACGTTTTCATGGTGAGATTTTACAGGGTAAAACGAAAGATTGCTCTGGGTTTTATCGACTCCTATAAACAGGGAGGATTTTCTTTATGGTCTAAGCTGGTGAGATATTAATATAGAAATTATAGGCCGACCGCTTAACTGAGACGTTGCCTGGGGTAGCAGCGCGGTGCGGGAGGGGTGTGGTGACGTGATGCGAGACCTCAGTGATTCGTCAACTTGTGACAACTATCACCCCTCCCGCACCGCGCAGCTACCTCAGGCAACGTCTCAGTTAAGCGATCGGCCTATAAAAAAATATTGGTAGTTATTAGCGACTAGCTTCTGCCCGCGTGAAATTTCTTATTTAAAATATCTCCTATGACACTCGGCAATACTGTAGCGTTCGATTAGTTAAATAATTTTCGGAACTGGACCAGAAGTTCCGAGGATACTCCCTACAAACAAACACAAATTTTACCTCTTTACAATTTTTTTTTTTCCTTTATTTATTTATAGGGGCTTTTACGCACAGCGTATGCCAGTCCCATTTTACAATATTATAAGTATAAATTGAAATCGTACAATATTTCGTTTGTTATCATTTTTGAACTTACTAAAAATAGGTTTTCACGTCAATATTATCCAAGAAAAATGTTGTATATTTAGTTGGAGTGCGGAGAATGGGATTCCATTATGGATCAAATATGGACGGGTATTAAAAACGCGTAATTGCGACACAATTTAGACTTTAGAACCATTTTTAACCATAGCATCTTTTACCAGGCTTTTTTACTTAACTAATATTTTAAAATCTTCCAGAAATGGTATTGGAATAAAACAATGCTGAGATTACCGGATCTGGTTGTGCACAATAATAGGTACTTCACCTTACCTTTCGAAGCCACGGGAAGTTAGATGCTCTGTAAGACCCTGTTACGTAAGAAGGTCAAATTAACCTCTATACTTTCAAGCGATTTCACTAATTTAATTTCAATACAAAACCAAAAAATGTTATAACTAATAAAAATATAATCCATCAGCAGGCCAAACTAAAAATAGATTTACATAGAAAAACGCCACTTACTTTGTAGTACTAGCAGTCAAGTTTCGAAGCATTCTCACAGTAACCCGCCACACTAATGTAGTTTACGATCGACCTAGAATCGAGTCGTTCATTCTAGCGCATTCGATTGTCGATTTAAATCGAATCGATGCGCCCCGCACTGTCCCTCTTTTGCGTCAAATAAATATAGAGCTTTAGTTCCAAATAAAGAATAATACTGGTATGTCAATGGCGCTAATATAGATTAGTTATGTTCATTTATGATAATACTTATGCGTAAACAGATTTTGATTGTATTGCAAGATTCGTTTCGATTAGCTATAAATGTTTGAATCCGGGATCATGAAATACTATAGGAATTTTGGCAGTTGTAGTTCAAGAAAAATATTAGGTATATCTAAATAAGTAATTTTTTTAAAACTAGCAAAAATACTGCAGTACTTTTTAGGCCAACTAAGGGGTAAGCCTCTACCGTCCGTCCGTCCGTCTGTGTGTCTGTCAGCGGGCTATATCTCATGAATCGTCATAGATAGACAGTTGAAATTTTCACAGAGTGTGTATTTCTATTGCAGCTATAAAATAAAGTTAAAAATTAAATGGGGACTCCTTACTACAAGAAACGTGTTTCTTCCGGCGTTATTTGCCTTGTGGTACGGAACCCTTCGTCTGCGAGTCCGACTCGCACTTGGCCGCTTTTTTACCTCTCTACAATTTTAACGTTATTCATGAAGTTTTTAACATACCTACTCCTATTTTATATCAACATACCATAGTCGGGCAAGGTAAGTCCATCGACATGGACAACATCCATCACTATGAATGACACTATGAAACATCTCTGCCTGCCCTGGAAAGAATGATTTAAAGCATCAGTCACCAATAAAAGGACTCTAGCTCTAATAAAAATTCCAATTTATTACCGCACCAGCATTTTTTCATACGGAAAAACTGAACAAACACAGATACGGTCAATTCATTAAAAATCATTGACTTGTCAGAATTTTTTCACTTCAGTATGAACTGACAAGCTGGACTGACAAACGACGACAAATGACTGACGAAACAGGTGGATGCTGACTGATGTTTATCTGGAAGACCAGTATCCGATCCCACGTGCATTAGAATTTCAGATTGAACCATGTTTAATAATGTATTGACCAGGGATGTATGAAGTGCTGTCGGTGTAACAATAGAAAAGCAATGACATGCATGCTGTTAGCTTATAGATTTTAATTTATTAAAAGTATCTATGCTAATGTTACCTTTGCTTTGACTTTGAGGTTCCCGACGTCGAAAATACTTGACTAGACGAATCCATCTTTTGCAATGGATATTCTTCAAGAAGTCTTTTGCAATGGCTTCTTTTGCAATATCTTTCACATACCTAACGAATGTTAGATCAATTCAACGTACAATATAGGAAGCCTATAAAGGCCACTTTGGCAAAATCATTATTATATATTCGGCCCCCAGTTATAGCATTTTTCTTTCTCGTGGTGACCTAAATATTTAACTAATTAATAATTTCGTTTAAAATGTCATTGGACCTGGTGGATTACATTTTAAAACAATTAGTGTGCCTTAGAGATTTTCCCAACACCGAAAATGACGAATTTCCACACAAACTTTATCCCCTTATTTAACGCTTTAAGGTTCCTACAAACAGGCGCGACACGCAATATAATCGCGCGCGACACAAAGGCACCGCTCGTTGCGCATTTTGAGGTGCCTTTGTGTCGCGTGTCGTGTCGCGCCTGTTTGAAGGAGCCTTTATGGGATAAATTTTCCAAAGTCCTCCCTTAGTGGCACTCGTTTTCTTATGCAAGATTTTATGGTTCTATCATCATCATCATCATCATCAGCCTATAGCAGTCCACTGCTGGACATAGGCCTCCCCTAAATAAAATAAAATATAATATAATATGGTTCTATAAAAATCTTAAATTCATTGCTGGACATAGGCCTCCCCTAAATAAAATAAAATATAATATAATATGGTTCTATAAAAATCTTAAATTCTGAGATTTTTATTAAGTAGACATAAGATTCCTAATGCGAGAGCATAATGAATTTTAGTGCTATGCAGATTAGTATGTAGGTGTAGAAAGAATAGATCGTCGCCAAACAAAATTGGAACAGGAAGTTAGCTTCAAAAAGAACCAAAATCATAAGAATACCTTTCTCGTATCTTCATGACAATTTACAACATTTAAATCACATCAGTCACAAAAATTTCACCACAAACTTTATTGTTTCTTTACACAAATAAAAAATGTCTTACATACGTGACTGTGTGAAGATATTCCATGAACTATAAACGAAGGTAGCCTAGTACATGATGGTACTTATGCGTCATGAGGAAAAAGGTGTAACAGAGATAGGTATCAGCATTTTTGGTTTTTGTTGTACGTGCTGGGATATGGGATTTCTACACTGTCTTATTTATCTCTTCTAGTTAAGTAAGATTAGTGAAAACTCCATTACAATGAGCTCATCCGTTTAAGAGAAACGTTGCTTTAGACAGACTGATAAAGGCTTTAAGCTTGTAGTTATCTAATGCATTATTTTTGAAAATATAGTCCCAGAGTAGAATTGGTAGGTCTAAGCACTAATAATGTACTTATAAAAAATCAAACAACACTACGATTTCTTTATATTTTTTCTAAGCGTACGTCTTTACACTAAGTACTTCAGCTAAATTGTCAGTTTTCTTCCAAACAAAACCCTAATCCCAACTAATATTATAAATGCGAAAGTAAGTTTGTTACCTTTTCACGCCTAAACCACTGAACCGATCATCCTGAAATTTTTCATATACGTTGTCAGGTGTAGGTACAGAAACGGACATGGGGTACTTTTCATCCCGAAAAAAAATGATGTTCCCGAGGAAAACAACAATAACGTTATTATGATAATAGATGGCGCCACGTGTTTTTCGAATTAAAAACAGGACAACGTCTGTCGGGTCAGCTAGTACAAAATATTTGACACCTCATTCTAAGCTCGCTTGACTGTTCGAATGCAACCAGAGTTATTTTAATGCGAGCCTGCACAACATAAGGTCGACTTTCGCAGACAACGTTTACAGTCCCATGCTACGGTTGCCGATCATACCATTTAGAACTTCGTCAATGGGCAACTTATTCATGAGATTTTGTTTACTTATGCCTCTTCCAGTCCAGTGAACCAACATTATTATTATGTAATCTAATTTCTACAATAAAACAAGTTTGTTTTAAGTTCACGCCTGTCGGTCTGTTTAGTCCCTAAGGCCTAAAATTTATTCTTATTTCTCATTTAATTGCCCCTACCCCATTTGTCCATATTACATGAGACTTGATAGTAGCAAAGCCAAGGCCAAGGGAGCAAAAAACTATTTTTAAGGCGAGTACGTCACTCGAGCTTAAAATAGTGTTGCCCGAGATGGACACTACTTTTTCTCACCCTCTATGAAAAACTAAGTAAGTGCAACTTATGAATAAAAATAGTACGTTTACATACAATTTTGAGTAAACAATTACGAACCAAGGCAGAGTGCTTTTCGCGCGTTTTTTTATTTTTTCACAAACTTTATTTATTTATTTATTTAAACTTTCGCACAAAAAGGCGGACTTTTGTTTTTAATTTGGCTTGTACGCGTTTTACTCCATTGTACAGCCTGTTACTTGTTCAAACAATGTTCGTGATTGACCTCTTTAGTGATTGGAACTTTTACTAGGTAACAATATCCACATTCCAAAATCAAATCACTTTTACTCCCTAGGGATTAAAGAGCCATTTTAGTCCCTGTTTACGAAGAATACACTAACTCTTTTTGAACAGATGTGATAAAAACATAACTGGCGAAATGTGGGCGTACTATTTCATCCTGAAGGTTTAGTCAGAGTTGTCTCTGACTAGCTCTCCAGGGATTACAGGCATGGAGTTAGTTTCATTTAATTCTTCTATTACAGACATGGATGAAGAATATTGATCTAACCTAGACTCAAACTAACAGTGCCTCATTCTTTTAATCCCAGCAGCCTTATCATCATAGTTTCTGTATCAAATTACAGATATTAAAGCTATCTAGTTATTAGACAGACGTCTAAGTAAACAACTCATTAGTGCGTCCTGCGCGCGCGCACGTTGGCTATTACACTGGCAGTGACCAGATGACTAGTCGTGATGGTATTCGTTGTAAGGGTTGGCAGTTTTGGGATATAACTGAAAAAGTAAGAATAATATTTGTTTGCAAAAATACGAGTACATTAAATTGACAAATATTTATTACATAGTAAGTAAGTTTCCGTCATAATTTAACACCAAAAAAACCTTAATGACAAGAATAAATAGTTGGTTCAAGTACCAAATTATTGTTATGGGATCAGAGACAGATACATTTACTCATATAGTTTAATCTCTAATATTGATTATGTGAAGATTTCAAAGTCATATTCGAATATTTTTCATCGCTTTTCTTTTTTTTCTTGAACGTGCTAAGCCCGTGCTATGACGAATAGATTAGCTAGCATAATTAAGGCTTGTAATTTCGAACTGTTTTTCGGTTCGTGACTTTCAGGATGGGAGAAATAGAATAAAATTATTAGTAACTTCCGTCAAAGTCCTGTAATATCTCAATGTTCTAGTTTTATAAAGAAACCAGGTGAATTTAATTTTTTATAAAGAAATAAGGCGACTGGCGCAAATCCTCCTAGTGAAAATTTATGTTTTTGTCAGCGTTATATTATCTGTAAAATATTCTGAGATTGAAAGCTATTCGCTCTGTCTGCCCACTGACACTCCTAGAGATGAAGATAACAAGCAAATCACCCCCTGGAGATCATGATAGGCTATCGGGAATCATTGGCACGTGATATACATTCTACGTCACAGCTGCAGTTCACGTTAAGCGTTACAGGGGGCGCTAGTTGTCATTCTTCGAATATGTGGTTGTTTACATTTTAATTGTAAACCAGTATTGTTTTAAATAAGGTATGTTTTGTTGTCTACACCTGTTCGTTGTATGTGAAAACGGACGCCTATTAGGACGATTTACAAGTTAAAACGAATATATAAATTTGAAAATAACCGCGTGTCCGCCGCATACCTACATGATTCTTCATGAGAATAGAGATTATCTTTGAACAATAAAGTAGGAAATTAAAACCACCAAATATCTTAACAATTGCTTATGAAAGACTGAATGAAGTCCGATTTCAGTCGCTAGATAAGCAATGTTCACCATAGAACTGTGACATAAGTTTACTGAATTTTGGAACCGAGGTGAATCACCAATAACAGAGAAAATTAGAAATCCCATTCCTCCGTGATAAATATACCAGTCACGTCTGTGAAGTTTAAAGAAAAAAAAAACTATTTTTGAACAGATATTTCAAGTGACAACACTTACTGCGGTCGATGTCCCCACCAAAAAATCATCAAATTAATTTCTGCTTTATTTTATCGTGTTTAGGTATCGATATCCATCAGTCCTGCGGAGTTTGGCTAGTTAATTTAATTTGACCCTGTAGAAATAAATATCAGTAGAGCAAAAATAATAAAGACATTTTAAAAAGTGATAAAACGAGGGTGTGTGACCACACGATAGAAGTGAAATCTTACGACAGGAGCCAAGTATACCCTGGACTGGAGCCGAGCTTACCCAATTCAGCGTCACTGACCCGAGCGTGACGGTTCAGTTTCTTTCATTGTTTAAGAGAGCGCAAAAAGCGTCTCAAAAAGTGTCAATTTCAAAAACTTTCTAAAAGTGATGACCCTACACAGCGTATTAGTATCGATACAGATTAATATTTTTTGCTATTTTCCTCGTAATTATAATTAGTGATAAAGATGTACTTACCGGATGCTTTTTGTAAGATATCACTTACATTAATCGGGGGCTAGCAGAAGTGTCACAAAAAGGTTTGGAAAAAAGTATGGAATGATCAAGTTACACTGTTCCAAGGATTTCTCCGACGGAATCTAGGATTAAACGGTATTGATAATATCTTGTTACGGACAGGAATCTGCTGGTCCAGACAGCATGGTGAATATTCCATAATATCCTGAGATTTTTCATGGTAGCCATCTAAAGGGGAAGCTGTGATGAAATCAATATCTTGAGGAAGCATAAAAGTAGACTGAAATCGCCAATTAGCAATGTGTTATGTTAAAGTAGTTTTATTAAGTCAAAGTTATCTTTAAGAACCTTTCAAATTGCAGTGAGACTGTGGGACGGTTATGACCAGACTACACAAAAAACAAAACAAGCCACCATTAACCCAGCTTATCCACCAAGTGGAGCGGCGTGAACATCAACATAGCGACGGAATAAACCCGTCAATTCTGAAAAACAATTATGTCGACTAATTACGACATCTCATCATTTCTCTTGCGAATAAACGACAATGTGCGCTCGACTTTATTTCTGGTTGTGTGTGGTACCTGCTGGGTTGCTAAAGTGGTTCCGTGTGGGATCCAAATCATTTTAAGGCGACTAAATGACCTAAAGCGCGGTCACTGTCGGACTGTATAGAAAAGAAAGAGAAGCGCGATGACACAACGCTGGTAATTTATTGCAAAATATGAAGCAGTTATCTATTTACGAAAAATCTATTGTTTGCACTAAAAAATTAAAAAAAAACTAGTGCTTTAGTGTGTTGCTTGTAGAATAATCTGACAAAAAATCAGAACGTTTGTATGTATATTAGTATGGTTTTTATTGTAAAAAGAAAGTTTTTAGAGTAATCTTAATGATTTTTTTCTATAGTATCAAATAAGTTGTATTATCTACCTAGCATATAATATATCCTGAAGAATATTTTTCTGATTTTATTTACTGTAGTCGATCTTGAACTTTAATTTCTAAGGGCCTGTGCACACCACGTATTTTAAACGAGCCGTCGACACGCGTTTTAGAAACGTGCGTCGACGGCGCGCTTTTATCCTACAGAAGGTCTACAGACTGCGTCTGACTCGCGTGTGTATCGCGTCTGTATCGCTACAAATTCGCGTCAACGGCGCGTTTAAACAACGTGGTGTGCACAGGCCCTAAAACTTGCGTTTTTTGTGTTTAGGTCCTGTAAGCCCCTTAAATCCCATGTAATAGGGGGGGGGGGAGCCTGTTGCCATCAACAGATCAGATCCAGACTCTGGACTGCTACTGAGAAATTCTTCGGTTTTTATCCATAAAATTGTTGACGGAACTCCGAACAAATTCCAGTAAAAAAATTGTAGCATTGCGCCCATGGACATAGTTCGCATGTTACTACATAATAATCTCATTTACAAATTATTTTGAGAAACCAAAGCCCTGTGCTCTGTGTTCACTGGACTTCCGATATTTTCATGCTAAGAAAATAGTTTTCGAAAACAACAAAACAAAACTTTAGAAAACAAAGAATTTAGAATTTTTTTTTTTTGAGAAGAGTCTCAGGGGATCACAAAAGGGCCTATGCATTACGTATAAAATTTGTTATGTGGATATTTTGAGGAAGTTCAGCATAATCAGCCTTTGATGTATCCACTGCTGAGATAAAGGCATTCCCTTCTGTGAGAGGGTTTGGGCCGTAATCCACCACGCGAGCCCAGTGCGGGTTGGTCGGTTGGTTCTTTGAATTTACGATTCTAGGACATACCGGTTTCCTCACGATGTTTTCCTTTACCGTTTTGAAAGCAATGGTGATGAAATTATTTACACAAAGTAATGCACCTGTCTGGGTTCGAACCCATAACCTGAAACTCGTAAGTCGGGGCCATTACCGCTGAGCCCCACTGACCTACTGGACCACCACTGCCTTTTAGATAATTGAGTTTGAGTTTGAGTCATCCCAGATTATGCGAATAGATTTTATTACCCTGACCGTTAAAATTTAAACAATCAAAACTTTGTAATCATTCTTTTTTTATTAAATGTTAAGTCGGGCGGGCCGATAGATAATTATAAGATACAGAACCAGTTCGTTGATCAGTCAATTCAGTGCTTTGACAGTTAGAAACAAGGGTTTATAAAAGAAAAACATTTTCATTAAAGTAATTTAATATGTTTTTTAATTGAACGTCAATATTCCAGATAATTTCAGAATTATTATTATAATTTCGAAATCACCTTCCATCCACAGCAATGTATCAACACCTTAAGCTCAGAATTTCCCTTCCAACTTTCAGTTTTACTAAAAAGGTTTTATATTTATGGGTTCAGTTTAATAAAAGAATAAAGGGCGATCCCATTGCTCCGATAGACGCGAAACTCTCGTTTTAATGTCCGCTCGTCATTTTTAATGGGGCCACACCTTAATACGGTTTACGTAATAAAATGGTTCGCAAAAACTGATTGATTGCTGTTTATGTTATGTAATTTTGGTGTGAAATTTATTTTAAAGTGCCTTGTAAACCTTAATGTTTATTATTATTTGTTGTTTGCCACATTATGGCAAAGATTTGATGAGTCAATTTCTTTACAAAAATGTTTATTTCAAAGGCTGTAAACAACAAATTATCTAGTTTTCATGGTAAAAACTAATTTATGTTAATCTAAATAAAATTACGTAGACGAGGGAAATGATCAAAATTGGTTCAATCGTTTTAATAACCTGAAAATTATTTTATCAATCTTAAAATTTTCGCGAAGCAATCGCTTGCTATATTATCTGTGATGGGAATCTTTGATTTTACTTTTATGATAAGTAGAGTAGTATTTATTGAATGATGAATGAGCTACCTTTTAATTTCCTGTAAATGTCCATTCTTCATTTATGAAACCCACGTCCTCCGATCAATATATCAAGTTTCTAATCTCAATAACAATTTACAACCGTCAATAAGACTCTAATAGTATTTTAATGGTCGCAGAAGTCATTCCAATTATTTTTTTCATACTTAAAACATATTAATACGTATATCTTCCATTCATTCATCAAAATATAAATATGTAAATTAAAAGAATTTAGAGCCATAAGTGATGAATGACGAATTCTTGACAGGTGTTATTTCATTAGTCTTGTGATGGTTACAAGTTAGCCATCTTGAGTCAACTGGCGTCTACCCGCGGCTTCGTCCGACTGGAAATCAACCATACCATAAAATATATCCGATGGCAATTGGTAAAAGTGTAGCTTTCTATCACGTAAAGAATTATTGAAAACTCAAACTCAAAGCATTTATTTCAATTAAACCATTTACAGGCACTTTTGAATTGTCAAGAAGTCGGTCAGTCAGAAAATGTGAAGCTAGTTCTCATTCCAAAGCGTAGGTACCTATGGAGAAGAACGGGCAAGAAACTCCACGGACACTCTTTTAGATTATATTTTTACAAAAATATTAGTTACATCATTAATGTTGAATTTATAATTATATGTGAAAACGATGTAAAAAAGACGTACACGTAAAAAGCGTCCAGAGTACAGCAATTAGTAAGAAAACCACAATCCAAAAGTAAAATAATTAAAAATAAGCTAAGTGATGACCAGCCCCAACTGACGGCGCCCGTTCACGAACATGACGCATAGATCCTCTTAACATAGGAAAAGGCTTGGCAGATCCGATGGTAACTTGTTTTGTTTTATTGCTGTAAAAAATAGACCCATAAAATGTATGTGTCCATTTCCATTTAATGGAAATTCTACTTAAACCGTTATCTGGAAAGTAAACTTTCAGCTACAGGACAGTACACACGGACAGGACAGTACGGTAGTGCTAGCTATAGGACTACAGATTTTCAGTATAGATGATTAGCAATTTGCAATATTTAGAAATAATTTGACAAATTACTCTCATAATAAATCCGATAAACAGAACATAAAATAAGGCACATCTGAAGATATTGGACGACAATCCACAAATTCATTGCCCGTACCACGCAGATGACAAACACGCTGTAAGTTTTTGACGTTATACGTAAGTACACATCTTCATTCACAGCGTAAAAAACACAGAAGATCCAATCCATACTACGCTCACATGAGCACTGCTAATTCCGTTTTTTTATGACCTGTTACATTGGCTCTGCTAGACAAAAGCCTCCTTTATTTCTACAGAACAAGTGCATTCATAGAGTTCGTCTTGTCACCGCTTTCAATTTTTTTTATTAGATTTTCAACTTTATAGCTAAAGCATAAGGATTAAAATGGATTGGGAAAATTTTACAGTTTCGGATAGCTGTTTTTTTTTTTCAAGATAGGGAATCGTCAAATGACCTCTCCCGCTCTGGAGCGGAAGGGAGTGTCAGACTCTTACTGTCTAAAACCCAACCGTGTTCCTTCCTTAGCCCTATATGTTCCGGGCCAGCGGTAACCCTTTCGGATAATCGCGCTGACCTGGCAGGCTTCGGCCCTAACAGGCCCCTTCAATTTGATACGGACATCTCTTTGAGGCGCAGTTTCGGGTAGCTTGATGTGCTGTCGTCAATATGGCAACAGTTCTTCTTATTACACGAAATACAACATATAAAATGGAAATGATTTACAATTTTTGTGCCTGACAGCTGCGCCAAGATGGTCCATTTTCGTATCAATAGCAGACAGCTCCAACCCCTCACTGTACATAATAATATCAAGGGGTGACATTTTGAAAAAAATATCCATAGTGCCCTTCTATACACCCCTAGGAAAATAAATATATGAACCTTCTGTAATTATTTTGTAGTGTTCCTTGGTATAATCGCCTTATACAAAGCCTGCAAAATGCGATCACTGGGCGTGTAAACTGTGCTTAGTGTTCACTATAATTTGATAGTTTGTTTAAGTATTGTTGATATTCTTAAATCTCATAAGCCGAAGAAATAAGACGGACAAAATAACAATATTAGAAACTAAATTTCGCTGGAAAAAACTGGAATGACCTTCCATCTGCAGGATTGTTAAGGTTTTTACTTTTTGAGGAACATCATAATATTACCTACTATAAAGAAGCGGAGTATTTGCGTACGTAACACACTTTTTTTTCAGGATGGGAAATCATCAAATGACCCCTCCCGCTCTGGGTGGAGCGGAAGGGAGTGTCAGACTCTTACTGACTAAAACCCACCCGTGTTCCTTCCTTAGCCCTTTATGTTCCGGGCCAGCGGTAACCCTTTCGGACAATCCCGCTGTCCCGGCAGGCTTCGGTCCTAACGGGCTCCTTCACATGATGCTGAAATCTCTTTGAGGTGCGCGTAAAACCGGCCTGGTCCTGATCGGACGGTGAGCTACCCATTACTCTCCATCTGCAGACCCGCGCCTACGCTACGGTGGCCGGGAGTCGTCGCGCGATTCGTTCGTCCTGACTTAAGCTTTCTCATACAGAGGTATCAGGATTAGGAAGCATCCTACAGTCAGACAGGTGTCGTGTCTGGTGGGCAACTGCCCGATGAATGATGTTGGGACGTTGTATATAGGCTAGTTTCACGGCAAACTCTGCTTGCGCGATGCAGGATTTTGTGTGACATCAGTATGATGCGTAGTTTACATGTGGCGCTGTAGATCACACATTCTTTCAAGAGAAGGACCTCACTTATAACATTTATTTCTAGCGTTAGTTAATTGTTCTTGATCGGCAGGGGTCTGTGGCGTTTAAACGCCAATACGAATTAGTAGCTGACGGATGTCATGATATAAAAATATATGAGTATGTAATCACACTAATATTATAAAGGCGAATGTTTGTGAGTGTGTGTGTGTGTATGTGTTTATATGTTTGTTACTTCTTCACGCTCAAACGGCTGGACCAATTTTGATAAAAATTTTATGGAGGTATTTGACACCCTGGATTAACATATAGGCTACTTTTTATCCCAATATTCCCATGAAATCGAAACTTATGCGGGTGAAACCGCGGGGCGTAGCCAGTGTAAAATAATTTAAAGATTCTTGAAATTATGCGATATATTATCATCAAGCGTTTCATTAATCTTGGTTTCTACAGTATCTCTTTAATCTGGGGCATTATATTTTAGAAAAGTCAATGCACGCAATACGCTTATGAAGTGGAAGTCAAATAAAAATTCCATCATTGATTGACATCACTTGAATAATGCTGACTAATGAAATCAGCTATTTAGAGACGAAGAATTTATAGGTAAAAAATGTTGGTAAACTTTTCTTCAATAACGATTTGATTATCAAATCCCAACAAAAAGTGATCAACGGTTATACTAACAGTGGACCGTCGACATGGAGCGGAGCTAAAATAAAACTAAAATAAAAATAAACTCCAACAAATCGTTACAAATTACACACGCTCCTAATCGGGTCTTCAATAAATCGATTAATTTATTCACATCACTAATCTCATTAGTATTTACTAAGGCTGGTCACACACAATCAAAGCACGAAGTATACTTTTTGAATAGCATAATAAACATTTTGAGCCTCTAATGTTCTCACTGCTGGAATACAAGCCTCCTCTCTGTGAGAGCGAGTGGACCGTAATCCGCCACGCGGCCCCGGGGCGGGTTGGTATACACGTATGTCACACGTCACGCGGCCCCGGGGCGGGTTGGTATACTTGTATGTCACACGTCACGCGGCCCCGGAGCGGGTTGGTATATGTTACACGTCTTGAAAGCTTTAGTTCAAGGACATGCCGTTTTTCTCACGATGTTTTCCTTCACCGTTTTGAGAGCAGTGATGATGAAATAATTTACACAAAGTAAAGAGCCTGTGTGGATTCGAACCTACGACCTACAACTCGCTCCGTTACAACTGAGCCACCATTGCTCTAGAGTTGTTTATTGAGCCTAAATCGTAAGTCTTATTGTTTCATATAGTCAGCCCAGTATTGGAGAAAACAACATTATATCATTTTTCTAGTCTGTGTGGTGTAGTCCTTAGTTTATATCGATTTATTCAGGTCTGATCCCCTGACCATACCCCCCCCCTCGATCGCCTGCTAGTTCGTCTTGTGTTTTAATCTCTGTCTTATCCACATTATCTAGGTTTTCAACCTGTCGAACCCAATCCGATTATACGGGATTGATTTACAATTGTCCGTTCTAAATAATAACTGTTTTGGTACAATTTTATTATTGGACCATTTGACTTGTGGGCTGGTTATCATTTCATAAAATAGGAGATTGAATCGTAAATCAGTCTTATTATTTATACTAATGTTTGACTGTGGATGTGCCTGGTTATAATTGCTTTATAAAATTACGATAAGTATTACATTTTATGTCCAATTTTCCGGATCGGCTCTTTTTTATACATTTTATCGTCATATTGCACAAATTGGTGAAGGAAAACATTGTGAGGAAACCGGCATGTCCTAGAAAGAAAAATTCGAAGACTGTGAAATCTACCAACCCGCACTGGGCCCGCGTGGTGGATTACGGCCCACTTCCTCTCACAGAGAGGAGGTCTGTGTCCCAGTAGTGGGAACATTATAGGGTGATTATTTGAATTGTCCGTAAAAACCAATTAATAAAAATCACCAAAATGTAATTGCTTAACTGAAACCGAATACTTGCTATTCTAAGTAATATTATTACATGTAACGAACTTCTGACGAGTCGAAGATACAACTTGGCAGGTACCTACTGATTAAAATTCTTCAAAGCATCACCCAAACATTATGTCCCAAGAGGCCAACTCCCAACCCAGATAAGAAAAAATAAATTAATCTCCAAAAACATATTGTTAAAAATAAAAAATAAAGAACACAGATAAAAAATAAAGAACACAGATGCCCTTATTATTAGTAGATATAAAGCAACAGTAAGTCTCATTCTGTCGGCCATAAAATATCGATGTCTCAATTTTTGGACCTCGTTCCAAATGATTTATTGAAGCCGTAACATGGTGTATATGAAAGTGCCAATATTTTGCTCAATAGCATTGTGCAACGTTTGGCTAAATTTATGGGCTGTGGAACTAAATTAAGGCATCCTTTTGAGGTTTGAGGCTAATATTTTTTGGCCATAAAATTTAAGGTAGTTGTGGATTTTTATGAGACTTAAATATGGAGTTGTAATCTAACAGGATGCTTTTTTATAACTAACTAGGACCCGCAACCGCTGCAGCATCAATAGGCAGTTATGTCAAAAACAATGTACATACGCCAGCATATCAAGCTACCCGAAACTGTCAAATTTTCCCAATCAACTTTGAACCTTATGCTTCAGCGATAAAGTTGCAAATCTATTAAAGAAATTTGACAGATTCTAGTAGCTTGATGTACTGGCGCCTGTACAATGTTTAATAATAATAAGAAAAGTTCATTCATTAATTATAAAATAGCCTTCTTCAAGAATTGGGCTATCGAATGCAAAATGATTTTTTCAATTCCGACTGGTAGTTCCAGAGATTAGTGCGCTCAAACAAACAAACAAAGTCTTCAGCTTTATGTGCAGATAAAGATACCTAATTCAGGTTCTGAGTCATTCGAGGTGCTTAGAAACGAATTTAAAACTTCAACGAAATGCAGTTTCGTTTTGTATGACGTAAAGTTTTAAGAGGTGAGGAGATGCCTAGTAGAGATCGCCCAAATAAAAATTGCAGTGAAATTTGAGTGGACCCTTCAAGAAAAATTTCTATAAAAACATTTGAAATGCATGCGTGCGGTACCCATTAAATTAGGCGATCCCAAGGTACTACATCGTTGACATTTCGTAACCGAGTAATTGTTAAACTATTAAAAGGCTTGTTCAAAACTCTATGTACAGACGCCAGCACATCAAGCTACCCGACACTGTCAAACTTTCCCAATCAACTTTGAACCTTGTGCTTTAGCGATAAAGTTGCAAATCTATTAAAGAAATTTGACAGATTGTAGAAGCTTGATGTGCTGGCGTCTGTACTTATCTCGAAAAAATAATAACACAACAAGAAGCGTTCCCAATGACATAAATTAAAAAAAATGTTGGGCATAGACGTGTTATTCTGTGGGTTCACAGCGTAATACACTATCAGTAACAATGGCATTAGTTTTGATAGATCAGCAACATTTCATTGCATTATTTATGTTGTCATGCAGACAAATTGTCTAACAATATGACGCAATGGATTAGCATTATCCTTCAAAATAATTCAGATTATGATCGATAACTCCAAAGATAACGATCCTACCGTTACGTAAAGAGTTTTTTTTTTGAAGTGAAAACTTCTTTAGCGGCGCTGTGTACTTTTTTTGGAATGGGTAAAAACTTCTAAATTCGCGTCAGGTCACGTGACCCTGATCGTAAGATTCGTAAGACGTAAAACGAAAGACGCGCGTTGTTGAGGACAGCGCCATCTATGCACATCGGGAAGAACTACGAGGGCCTCGCACTACTAACTACGTAGTTCATCCAACAACGACGATAGTTCATCCAACAACGACGAGATGGCGCTGAACCACGGATATATAACTGACGTTTTGTTTATAAGACGATTCACAAAATACACTCGTAATTGTTCAAGTTTTCACTTCTGTCGGCACTACCGGAGTGCCAGGTTTTTTTTTTATAAAAATGTACCTATGTCACTTCATTATAAAAACACCGAAAACCCTAAAAAATGTACACCACAAATACAAAAGAAACACGCATCATAATTTTCCAGTAACACTTTTTCGCCTCCCAATTATTTGTAGCGTCGAAGCAGATAAGTTGCAGCGGTTAAGTGCGCGTAAGCATCGAACATCGTAAATATGATCGTGATCAGCTGCATTATGTTAAGGACCCGGGACGGAACGAGATCAACCTTACCCTTATAGGATTCAGCGTTGTTGGATATGGGCGGAAATTGTGCAGCAATCTGCGGACTATTTTTCTATAGATTTGCAAGTGGTTCGTCTTAAGGTTTTTTTTTGTTTGAGGAAGGAAATCTTTGTTTTTTTTTAATGTCAAGGTCCTAGGATTGAAGACATAAGTTTGAATATTGATTACTTTTCTTTTGAAACAAAGAGAAACCTGGAAAAGGCAGTTTAAGTAGATTGTTGAAGTGCAGTTGCGAATCAACGAAAAAAATTGTAAATAAATTAATTAAATTTTATTTTATTAAATTTAGGCAACAGAGTACCACCAATGGTGAAAATTTGTCGACGAATTTCTAATAATTACATGGTAGGTAGTTAATTTCCTGAAGACTGAAGGTAAGACCCAAGTCTTACCTTATCTAAATAGACAAACAAATTCACAAAAACAAAATTGTTGAACTACTGAATTCTTTGTTTCTGTTTCCACCTGTTCTTGCTGTGGCCACATTTAATTCGTTTAACACAAACTGTATTCTGAACAAAATGCTGCTGAAAAAATTGTACTTTCTTTGCTATATATTACTTATCCAGCTCAACGAATCTTTGACGCTACACTTACGAAACTCGACCCAATATTTTAGAATAAAGAAAAACGAAGAGAGCGTTCAACTTTATAACTGAATGGACAAATAAATTCAGTTAAGTCGAACCTCATACGAGATAATAACGTGTCTTGTTTAAATTGTGGAAACAACAATATATGTATTGGAGGTACAATTGTACTTTTTAAAGTTGGGTTGGCAGCACACGTGAGGTAATTTGGGAATGCAGAGGATTTTTTTTTTTTGTTTGTTTTATCTGTCAGGTGCTGATTATGTAAGTACTTAATTGATAAAGGCAAGAGAAATGCATTGAAAAAAAACAACTGGCACTCCGGTAGTGCCGACAGAAGTGAAAACTTGAACAATTACGAGTGTATTTTGTGAATCGTCTTATAAACAAAACACGCGTGTTAAGGTGTGTTCCTTATTTTATAGGGTTTTTTGCAAATCAGGTATGATGACCAAAGTGACTGGTTTATTCTTCTCGTGAAAGGAATTTATTCAGATTTACAAATAAGCACACAGTTATATATCCGTGGTTCAGCGCCATCTCGTCGTTGTTGGATGAACTACGTAGTTAGTACGCGAGGCCCTCGTAGTTCTTCCCGATGTGCATAGATGGCGCTGTCCTCAACAACGCGCGTCTTAAGTTTTACGTCTGACGTCAGTACGCGAGGCCCTCGTAGTTCTTCCCGATGTTCATAGATGGCGCTGTCCTCAACAACGCGCGTCTTACGTTTTACGTCTGACGTTTTACGTCTTACGAATTTTCGATCAGGGTCACGTGACCTGACGCGAATTTAGAAGTTTTTACCCATTCCAAAAAAAGTACACAGCGCCGCTAAAGAAGTTTTCACTTCAATATATTATATTTTGACGCAAGATGCCACAAAGGCGACATGTCAGTAAGAGTTAAAACTTCGATAGGTACTGTTTAAAGATTTCGATGTCCGCGTGGACGTTTTTTTGTAAAATCAAAGAAAAATCTGCAATAAAAATCTATACATTATTAAGTATGGATAACGTGGACACGTTATCCATACTTAATAATGTATAGATTTTATTAGCCCCGCTTTGAGCGGGACAGTCCCGTTTTCAGGCTGTCTGTCCCATTGTCCCCAACCAGAGCAAAAATGTCCCGCCTTTACAAAGGGACCAGACGATATTCAATTCAATTCAATTTATTCATTCAACAATTTACATAGTGACATGCGAGAGCGAGACGGATGCGCTAGTGCGATTTGTCATTCATTACTCCCGAGTCCCGACATTTTAAAACGAATTTGCTCCACCGATAAATATAAAACAAATACGTCTTCAATCGCAACATAATATTAAAATTACATATTAATATGTACCTACCTGATATACTATTTTTCATGTCCCTTTCTCTTTTTAATAAATACCTAGTAAAATTAAGTTTTTTTTTGTTTGTCCCGGTCTGACAAAATAAATAAATGTTTACGTTAGGACCAGGCTAGTACCGGACGGCGCGTACGTGTTCCACGCGCGCCTCAAAGAGATGTCAGCGTCAACCGAAGGGGCCCGTCAGGGCCGAAGCCTGCCGGGTCAGTGGGATTGTCCGAAAGGGTTACCGCTGGCCCGGAACATAAAGGGCTAAGGAAGGAACACGGGTGGGTTTTAGTCAGTAAGAGTCTGACACTCCCTTCCACTACACCCAGAGCAGGAGGGGATATTTGATAATTAGCCATCCTGAAAAAAAAAATGTATGGAGTATAAGTATTGCAACTGAAGCCTGCCTGTTCCGACCTCAGGACTAGCTGCTTCTCACACGGACAACTGTATTTCGCTTGCTGTTCCATCACCACGTCTGCTAGGATCAAAACTACGAACGTAGCGTATAGGGAAGTTTTATAAAATGTGGCTCTTATTTTGATACATTATGGTGTCTAATGACAAGCGAACGAAGTCGCAGGCAGAAACTAGTCTGCAATAAACTTCTACTAGACCGACACCAATATTTAGAATGTTACGTACCTATTGTAAACTTTAGTATTATATTAATTTTATTTAGTCAATTGGGAATTCGGGAAGTCTTGAACATCGGGATGGGATCGGGATGTTTGACATCATTTATCTACGCCAATTATTATAAGAAACTAGCTGACCACGGTCCAAATGTGAATCTAAACCATCTAGGAACTCACTTCATCATCATCATTTCAGCCGAAAGACGTCCACTGCTGGACATAGGCCTCCCCCAAGCACCTCCACTTCGACCGGTTCTGTGGTTCTCGCATCCAACGGGTTCCTGCGGCTTTCACAAAACAGGGACTCACTTAAAGACACACAAAAAAATAATTGGAACAGTTCAGTGACATACTCACGGTTAGAAGAATTATATACTCGTTTAAAAGATAATAACTGAAATAAAACGAAAGAAAATGCGTCCACCGATCGTCTACATCCACCTTAAGAATTAAAACAAAAATGGTTCTTATCCAAGTCCTCTCGATACCGGCGACCTTTGTAATGATTTATACAGTCTAGTGACATTACGTAGCCAATAAATAATATTTTAATTCTTCTTTTGTACTTTTAAATAAGGTTCCGAAATATGCGTGATATGAACCTGAGGGTCGCAGTGTAATTTCTTGACATTCTTTATATCCGTGATCGGAAATCGAAACAATAATCCAAATGTGACGTTTCATAATATATATCTCTGACACTATAATTATTACATTGTGTAGCTTGTAATTTACAAGTTTTAATTATTTAAATGTTAATTGTGATTTATCTTTACTTCTACAATTTATACTGTTCATCAATCTCGGTGACAATCTAGACATCTTTGGAAGTCACATGTAGTTGTACATACTCTTAAAGGCTCCTACAAACAGGCGCGACACGCGATATAATTGCGCGCGACACAAAGGCATCGCTCGTTGCGCGACTTGCGGTGCCGCGCGCGATTTTATCGCATTTTGCGCCTGTTTGAAGGAGCCTCAAAACGGGTACCTAACATAAGAAATCATACAATCGTACCTGCGTGATTGAAATCAGTCGGGAGGCAATTATTATTATTAACCATATCAACATTCACACAGTTACTGTTCATCCATCGTTTCTTTGGTCTTCCCCTACCTACCATAAAGCAGTACGGCACTTATTGGTCCTGATATAATCTAAAAGTCGCCATTGACATTACAACTGCCAAAACGTTCACTTTAAGTCAAACCGTATGTTCTTTAACTATTCATGCTTTTTTTTCTTTTTTTCAGGATGGAAAATCATCAAATGACCCCTCCTGCTCTGGGTGGAGCGGAAAGGAGTGTCAGACTCTTACTGACTAAAACCCACCCCCTTTATGTTCCGGGCCAGCGGTAACCCTTTCGAACAATCCCGCTGATCCGGCAGGCTTCGGCCGTGACGGGCCCCTTCAATTGATGCTGACATCTCTTTGAGGCGCGCGTGGAACTATTCATGCCTACCGGAAATTACAAAGGACACAGAGGTTTGGAAGGAGAAAGGGGAGGTTTCTGCAAAGTAGTGAGAAACAAGGAAAGCCTAAAATTATACTTACCTGCTAATCTACCAACAGCAGTCGGGTTGGGGTATCATATTGCCCATTAACTGGTTGTGGAGGTCAGATAGGCAGTCTTTCCATGTAAAACACTGGTATTCAGCTGCATCCGGTTAGAAGCCACCCCAACATAGTTGGGAAAAGGCAGACAGATGATGACTAATAATAATAAAGCTGATGATTTTGTTTGTTTGTTTGTACGCGATAATCTCTGGAACTGCATAATCCAGTTGGATTATGCTAGAACCCTTAGGAACCGAGCAAAACAAGCAGATGAAGTCGCGGGCAGAAGCTAGTTATCTTATAAAAGATAAATCATTTTAAAGGTACCTACATAAAAATTGTAGAGTAAGGTGCGACCTCTTATTGGAGCGTTAAAAAGTCGAAGTTATTGTTATTTATTATTCTTGTTACCGACATTTATCATTTACAAATTGACGCCTTCACAAATGTAACGAGTAGTGTTGCCGACAAAGTGGCCAGATAAGTATTGTTGTAGTATAAATGGACCCGTAGAGAGGTTTTTGTTGTACAGTTTTGAGGTGGCCCAGTTTAAAGGCCTGCTACGAAAACGTCGGTTGAAAGAAAGAAAGAAAGAAAGAAAAGTATTTATTGCGACTCGTACAGGAAGATCACAATCTAAACTAAACACTGCAAAATAAAAATCCAAGTTATATAAAAAAAAAGTAACAAAAGGAAAATGAAACAGAAAGTCCTATACGAGGCCAAAAGGCTCCTATCTCAGCATGATGCCACGACATTTAAAAAATAAATGTTGCAGCGCTGGTATTCTGATAGGGCCCGCTATGATGTAACGGGCAGTTACGGAAATAAATAAATAATATGTAAAATAATATTTTTGCTGGATTTATATTTGTATTTTTTTGGTTGCTGGATTCCATTCCTGGCAAAAGTCATCGTTTTTTTATAGAATAACAAAATGTCATTTATTTTTAACTCATTTGCAAGGTTGTAGCTTAGTTCAGATTCCAGCTAATAGCTAATATAATTGTTTTAAATCATCATCATTCAGCCGAAAGACGTCAATTGCTGATCATAAGCCTCCCCCCTCCAAGAATCGTCACATCGAATATCCTTGTGATTGATTTAAATTATATAAAGTAGTTAATATATGTATGTTATATATTTATTTATGGGAGATTAGCCGGAGAAGGCAACACACAAAGAACAAAGTGAAATGTTATGAGAGTTGACCAATAGTGGGCTAATAAAGGTTGATAAAGGAAACAAAGTCCCACCAGCCACCACCACCACCACAACCACCAACCACCATCCACCACCAACCACCATCCACCACCACAATTTCCTCTACAATAAAATCGGGGAAACATAAGAACATGAAAGTAGAGGGGGAAAAAAGAACGCATAAAAAGCTATAGCAAGTAACTATAGTAACGTACGTACGTACGTAGTAACGTGTAGCTATAGTAAGTTCATTTCACAAACTGGAACCGAACCCAAACTCTCACATGCCGTATATCACACAAAGATTACATCGCCCCCTATAGATACGAATTAAAATACTTGAAGCCTTATTTACGAGTGCAACAATATCAACCGTGCTAATTTGTAATAATTGTACCAGGAGTGATAACAAATCAGTATAATGTGGCTACTGGCACTGGGGACGTCCGCAAAAAAATATATATTTTATATACTATACAGCAGTTACGCACTGCTGTATAATAAATAATGTTGGTGCTGTATAATAATTAAGTGGCATGTTTTTTGTTGTTGTTTTATTTTTTTTGTATTTTTTAAGTTATAAAATAATTTTTAATATTCGACACAATGTAAACATTGTTATGAATTAATAAATAAATAAATAATATGTAGTTTAATGGCAATTGCTGTATTGTTAAAGTGCAAGTTATTAGAAATAAGAATACTTCGTCTCTAGCTTTTTGATGCGAAAACTTCTTTTTGAAATGGGAAAAAACCATTGAACTCGCACCACTGTCATCGTAAGCGACACCGCGCATATTTTGTTTACAAGACTATTAAAAAAAGGGTATTTTTTCGGATGTGTTCGGCTGTCCTCGGGATGTACTCGGTTATAATGTATATCCGCCGATATGTCAAGAGTGATGGCAAAGTATTCTGTTTGTGTTTTGGTTCACTTCTGTCGGCACTCCCGGAGTGCCACTGTAATGTTTTTTGCAAAAACCTCGTTTCACCAGCCACAAATCATGCAAAAGCACTTTCTGCTATTTTATTTGTCTTTAATTTAACACGATTTTTTAATCAAACATATCACACAAAAATGAACCTAGGTAATAGGTAATACGGGCTGGCGTTCGCAACTCCACGTAAATGCGCGTATTTTGCGTACAACGAAAACAAAAAAAAATGAATCTATTAGCTTTATAATGCGTTATAAGGCATTTCAAACTAGCTCCCTAATTGCTTAAACGACTACCAATCGGAATCATTTTGAAGCAAATTGCTAATCCATTGCTCCATAAGTTTGAAAAATATGTCTGCTCAACACGTAAATAACGCAATGAATGTTTTTTTTTTTATTTATTTATCTACTTACATAAACCATTACAGGATATAACCCAATGCGGTAAATGCGCTTATCCTAACTTATACATACTAAAATCTATAACTTATTATAAATAATGCATTCCTTGTGAATTCACTCAGAGAGCAACAGAATAGTCAGTCCCTCTCGCTATGAGGTTGAGCGTGCGGAGTGCACGCGTCAGGGGCGCCTCCCTTAAGGCCAGGATCTTCGAGCGTAGTAGGCATTTAGCGTTATCTCCGTCCTCGCGTGGCAAATCCCGCGAACGCGCAGTTCGAATGAACTCGCTGACCCCTGTCAAGGTAACATTTATTTATTTATTTTATTTATTTATTTATTAAACATACACACACTATCTTAACAGGATGACCCCAATACAATAGCGGTTTGCAAACACATACCTACAAAATGAAAAAATCTACTTACAGCTAATACTTAAAATAAAAAATCTAAACTTTAAAAATACAAAGCACTTCACACAATAATACATACATAACAATCTAACACACAATATTAATACTTAAATATTTAAACTAACATAATTCAACAAAACTCTTGCGAATTCACTCAAATTGCACGAAAATATATCAATTCTCTCATGGACTTCATTTAGCACACCTATTGCACGGATGAGAGGTGTTTTCGACAGTAGGTTGGTTTTGGCAGCAGGCACGGCCAGCAGTGGCGGTCGCCTCCGTCTCCACACGTATCGATCTGGCACGCACAGCTTCAGGTGACGCAGCACACCCGGGTTATGAGCTACTCCACGCAGGAGCTTTAGCGCATACGCCGCAAGTGTAAACTCCCGGCGCACTCTGAGTTCGTTGTACCCCACCATACCCAGTACAAACAGTGTAGGATACATCAGCGGGTAAAATGGGTAAACCCCATAAAGTTTAAAATACAAGTGTCTTGTAAATTTATTTTGTATTCGCTCCAGCATGACATTGTATTTCGCTTCATGAGGAGCCCAAATCACCGCACTGTGTTCCAAGTGACTCCTTACCAAAGCGTCATACAGCACCCTGAGCGTGGTAACGTTTGTGAATCCCTGCGACTGTCTCAGCACGAAACCCAGGTTTCTGTACGCCTTCTTGCAAATCTTAACTATATGATCCCGGAAAGTTAGATCCGGGGTAAGCAGTACTCCTAGATCTCGTACCTGCGACACTCGCTGCATCGGCGCTTCCTCTACTTTGTATTCGTAGGCTATGGCAGTCTTCGCGCGGGTAAATGTCATCACTGAGCATTTCGCCGTGTTGAAAAAGAGTTTATTTTTTTGGCTCCACTCTACCACTCTATCTATGTCTTCCTGCAATCTCTCACAGTCCGACTCACCCTTGACCTCGAGCAGCAATTTGAGGTCATCTGCAAACAACAAACATAAACTATGTTTGACTACGTCTGGTAAGTCATTTATCATTAAAATAAATTCGAGAGGACCCAAATTGCTGCCCTGGCTCACGCCTGACCTGGTGTAGTATGGCTCGGATTCGAACCCGTTGTAGTCAACGTACTGCTGTCGGTCTTTCAAGTAGCTGGCGAAGAACTGTAGTAGGTGCGGAGTGCAGCCAATTTTTGCCAGCTTCCTTAGCAGTACATCATTGTCGACGGTATCAAACGCCTTTTTAAAATCAAAATATGTCGCGTCTACCTGCACACCAGCATCGACGGCCGGCACCACCCTCGCCATGAAGTTAAGCAGATTAGTGGCAGTGCTGCGCGCCGGCCGGAACCCGTGCTGCGCGTCCGATAGCTGTGCGCTCACTTGAGCCTGCACACAGCGTTGTATGGCAGACTCGAACACTTTTGCAGGTGTCGACAACACTGCCACCGGTCTGTAGCCACTGACATCCGGACCTGACTTACCCTTGGGAACCGGAACCACTCGCGTGATTTTCCACCTAGGCGGAAACGTTGCTTGATTTAAACAAGTATTAAAGATATGATGCAGGGGCTCAGCCAGCACCCTGCCACAGTCTCGGAACAGAAAAGCCGGAATGCCATCGGGGCCAGATGAGCGCTTTGGCTTGAGCTTTATGAGCGCTTCCCTAACGTCTTGAAGACTGAGGGTGTCGATGTGCACTCGCGCACTGTTCGCTTCCGCCTCCGCTCCCGCCGCCCTCGCCTCCAGCCGCGGCCGCTCTTTATTATAAACCGACTCAAAAAATAAAGCAAATTCTCGAGCACACTCCTCATCTGAAAGATGTTGTCCGTCCTTTATGATAATTTGCCTGTTTAACCTACTTCGTTTGGACCTAATATATTGCCAGAATGATTTTGGATCTTTTGAAAATTGATTTTGTATTTTTAACTTGTGTTCTTTGTGTGCAATTTCTATTGATTTTTTAATACGACCTCTGTACTTTGAAAATTCAGAATAATCGCTATCAAGCTTTGTTTTTTTGAAAGTTTTATGAAATCTAGCTTTATTCTTTATATCTCTTATAATATCTGCGGTGTACCATTCGGGATAAACGTATCGAGAATTTTCCAGTTTAAGCTTTTTCCGGGGTACACATCTATCTAAAATATCAGTCAGTTTATCATAAAAAATATTCAACATATCCTCTAAATCATGCATGCCGTAAATCATACTCTAACATAACAACATCTATATTGTGAATCGGCCCTATTCTTGAAATATAGGGCTGCTCGCCTACAGTATTTTAATTTCATCATCCCACTTTAGTTTCTTTCTAGTTTTGTGATTGTAAATATTATATTTTTAACCGACTTCTAAAAAGGAGGAGGTTCTCAAAGAAAGAAAAGAGAAAAAAAAGAAAAAAAAAAGAAAAAGAGTATTCTATTCTATTCTATTCTATTCTCAATTCGGATGTTTCTATTTTTGTTTACGTATGTTCGGGCATAACTCCATCGTAAATAAACGGATTATGCAATTTTTATTTTTTTTGTATAGATCTGATGATGATTTTCGGAGACAAACAAAAAATCAACCGCGATTGCTGCTATAGCATATGTAATCGCAATCACACAACATAACATCATGCCTGTACCCTTCAAAGGGTAAGGCAGATGTGTTCAATAGCTTTCTGTCACTGATATTCACATAGCAAGTAGTGATATATGAATTTGTTTGGGGTAGGTAGGTACAACTAAAAAGTGAAAAATTAAAACTTTTTTAAAAAAAAAAAAAAACAACCGACTTCCAAAAAAAAAACACTACAAAGTGAAAAATAACTTTAGTTTCGAAAGTCGGTGTCAAAAAACATTCGAATTGAGAACCTCCTCCTTTTTTGAAGTCGGTTCAAAACGAAAATGCAGAACCAGCGACACCGACTTCCGAAATGAAAGTTATTTTTCACTTTGTAGTGTTGTTTTTGGAAGTCGATTGTTTTTTTTTTATATAATGTTATTGTATAGAATTTATGTCAATATTTCTGGTGTTAAGTTTTTAGGGAATTATAAGTATAGCAACATAATTAATTTTATTACCTACTAACAATTGTTTTTAATTGCTACTTAATATTTTTTTCATGACTGTTACAGCGCTTCCGCATTAGGTACCCTTTCTTTTTTTTTTTTGAGGATGGGAAATCATCAAATGACCCCTCCCGCTCTGGGTGGAGCGGAAGGGATTGTCAGGCTCTGACTAAAACCCACCCGTGTTCCTTCCTTAGCCCTTTATGTTCCGGGGTAGCGGTAACCCTTTCGGACAATCCTGCTGCCCCGGCTAGTAATTAGTTTTTGGAGAAAATTCAGGTCTTTTAGGACTAGCCGAGCGGCAACATGTTTCATACCCAAGTGATTAATAAAATAGGTACAAACAGTACCTCACGAGTCGATCCGTATTATTTTATCCTAAAAGACCTGAATTTTCTCCAAAAACTCAATCGTTTATGAGTCGCTGAAGACATGCTAGAACGAGTCAATTCCGACCCAACATTTATGAAACGCATTGTTACTGGTGACGAGACGAGTTTGACATGCAAACTAGTCAACACGCTTCGGAGTGGCGCCTTCCAACTGAACCGAAACCGAAAACCAGTCGATCAAAAGTCAAAGTCATGTTGACTGTTTTCTTTGACTATCGCGGTGTTGTGCACACGAAATTCTTACCGGGAAGGTCAAACGGTAAACAAAGTATATTATTTGAACGTAATGCGGCGTTTAAGAGAGCAAATTCGAAGAAAATGGCCAGATTTGTGGAAAGATAATTGTTGGATTTTGTACCACGATAATGCACCTTTGCACAAGGCCATCATTGTGAAAGAATTTTAGCGAACGAATGAGAATTCAGGGCGTAAACTAAACTCAGTTCCGGAAAAAGCGTTTGAAATTTTCTTTGATGATTGGATTATTCGTTGGCGTAAGTGTGTCGTTTCTGAAGGAGCATACTTTGAAGGTGATCAAAGTAAATTTGGATGAATAACTAACATTTTGTGTATTATTGATTCCCTTGGTACTTCTTTGACAGAGTAGTATTTTAGTATTTCTTATTTCTAATAAAGAATTTTTTATCCTGTGTATTATGTTGTAATGAGCTTTATCAGAATTTACTAAGTCCAAAGTACTTATATAACTAATAATAAATAACTAATTTATGCCCGCGACTTCGTACGCGTGGACTATAACTCATTTATTAAACATACCCTATGTGATAGATGAAAACCAAAGCTACAGAATATCGAAACTCCCATCAAAATCCCTCCAGTAGTTTATTATCTATCAGACAAAAATTCCAAAAAACGGATCGCAAGGGTAGTGCGGAAGCGCTGTAACAGTCTTGAAAGAAAACTTTCTTCTGCGAAGCAGTCATGCTAGCGAAGGAGGTGGCGGGATGGCTGAGGGACAGAGCCTCACGTCCCAGACGCCGCGGGAGACGCTCCGGGCGTCGGGAGCCGAGTGACGACCCGGGCCACCGTAGGCGCAGGCCTGCGGACGGAGACTCGGAGAGTAATGGGTAGCTCACCGTCCGATCAGGACCAAGCCCGAGCCGGACGGCACGTACTTGTTCCACGCGCGCCTCAAAGAGATGTCAGCAATAGGGAAGGGGCCCGTCAGGGCCGAAGCCTGCCGGGGCAGCAGGATTGTCCGAAAGGGTTACCGCTACCCCGGAACATATAGTGCTAAGGAAGGAACACGGGTGGGTTTTAGTCAGAGCCTGACAATCCCTTCCGCTCCACCCAGAGCGGGAGGGGTCATTTGATGATTTCCCATCCTCAAAAAAAAAAAAAAGAAAGGGTACCTAGTGCGGAAGCGCTGTAACAGTCATGAAAAAAATATTAGGTAGCAATTAAAAACAATTGTTAGTAGGTAATAAAATTAATTATGTTGCTATACTTATAATTCCCTAAAAACTTAACACCAGAAATATTGACATAAATTCTATACAATAACTTTATATAAAAAAAAACAATCGACTTCCAAAAACAACACTACAAAGTGAAAAATAACTTTCATTTCGGAAGTCGGTGTCGCTGGTTCTGCATTTTCGTTTTGAACCGACTTCAAAAAAGGAGGAGGTTCTCAATTCGAATGTTTTTTGACACCGACTTTCGAAACTAAAGTTATTTTTCACTTTGTAGTGTTTTTTTTTGGAAGTCGGATGTTTTTATTTTTGTAAAAAAGTTTTAATTTTTCACTTTTTAGTTGTACATACCTACCCCAAAAAAAATCATATATCACTACTTGCTATGTGAATATCAGTGACAGAAAGCTATTGAACACATTTGCCTTACCCTTTGAAGGGTACAGGCGTGATGTTATGTTGTGTGATTGCGATTATATATGCTATAGCAGCAATCGCGGTTGATTTTTTGTTTGTCTCCGAAAATCATCATCAGATCTTCACAAAAAAAAAATTGCATATCCGTTTATTTACGATGGAGTTATGCCCGAAGCGTGCCATTTGTGACAATATCCATTGAAATAAGTACAAGCAGGTACTTACTTATTTACCTATTTATTTTTCACTTTGTAGTGTTTTTCGGAAGTCGGTTGTTTTTTTTTGTAAAAAAATTTTTGTTTAGTAGATTTAATAAAAAACTTATCGACGAATTCAAGCAATTATAGTAGTCTATAATTGCTCTTTGCCATATTATTACTTATTGACGAATTCAAGCAACCAAAAACAGCACAATATACCTAGTTATTGTGCTGTTTTTGGTTGCTTAAATTCGTCACCAAGTTTTTTATTAAATCTACTAAACAAAAATTTTTTTACAAAAAAAAACAACCGACTTCCGAAAAAACACTACAAAGTGAAAAATAACTTTTATTTCGAAAGTCGGTGTCGTTGGTTCTATATTTTCGTTTGTTGACACCGACTTTCGAAATTAATGTTATTTTTCACTTTGTAGTGTTTTTTTCGGAAGTCGGTTGTTTTTTTTTTTTTTGTAACAAAGTTTTTATTTTTTACTTTTTAGTTGTACCTACCTACCCCAAAAAAATAATTTATCACTACTGCCATCTGCCTACCCTTTTACAGCGTACAGGCGTGATGTTATGTAGTGTGATTGCGTAAACAATGCATACTTAGGCTATAGGAGCAAACGCGGTTGATTTGCTAGCATTTATTGAAGAGTTCCGTTGTCTGTCTCCGAAACTCCTCATCAGATCTTTACGGAATTTAAATAGGACCATTTCGGAATAAACCTCGTTCTAACAAAAAATTTTGAAAATCCGTCTATATATGAGGAAGTTATGCCCGAACAAGTAGTATAAGTATACGGGCGACACAAAGGAGACAGAAACAGAAGTCACGAACACGATATCTCAAAGACGTAGGTATGAAAAGTGAAGCACATAAATGAGATTGACTTCTGTACCGATCTATTTTGTGCGGGCGGTGTCACCCGACATCAAAGGCATTTCGCTACCTACTGTAGAGAAATAATAAATTTCGTAAAACTGTAACAGCCAGGGTCAATAGGAATAAATGAATAAAAATTATAACTTACCATATTTCTTTCGCGATTTTTTTTGCCTTCAACCGTGATTTAGTCCTAATTTTATTTCTTTTATTTGCCATTTTCACCAAATCACAAATATAAATTGTCTTAATAACTATTATACAATAAAATACAAATTATTTACACAAGAACAAATAAACAAACAAAATCTAAACTATGGTATTTTTAAATATTTACAATTTATTTTATTTCGAATTAATATTATTTACGGAACAGAAGCGAAGCGCGCGCGCAAATATTTGGCATAGGTCCCTCCTCGGTAACGTCCCGCGGGACACTGGCAGGCGACGCGTTTAATCGAAAAACTTGAAATAATCGATAAAAAAATATATAAATTTAATGAAAAAAAACGAACAGGTAGATTCGATTCCAAAATGAATTACCTATAAATTGATATTATTTATAAAATATGGAGTATTATAGTACTCGTTTAAAATGAAATTTGCTTGTAAAAAAACTGCAAATCGGAGTTACTTCAGTATTTTTTTCTATCGAGAAAATTTTGTTGCATCGTGTATTGAACGAGTACATGGTAAAGAGAAAGAATGCATCCTAAATATATATTTATTTCAGATTCAAAATGTTATAATTTGCCTATCAAAAGTGAATTCTAAAACAGGCAAAACCAAGATACCTGGCCTTAAAAGGTTGGTCCGAGCGCGCGGTTCCACTAGCAGTGGCGGCTGCCGTCGTTGACCTGTCAAAATGAAGCCGATTCCGATTGATAATGTTTTACGCAATTGCCCCGCAGGTTATTGTTGATCGCATAAAATAACAACAACAAAAAAACAACAACAACAAACAAAAAAATAACATATATTTTTAGCAACACTAACTCGAAAAATTTGTGTGAATCCATCCCACATTTATTCCATTTATCATCTGCAGGCTTTTATTATATTGGGGTCCACTGCCAGTCTGACTGGATGCAGCGAAATACCAGTATTTACCACATTGATATTTTTTTGACAATTTTTTTCTAACCCTCGCCTTCATACAATACAAGTCCACAGTATAAGCAGTCTCACCAATACGTTTGCATACATCTTTATCGGTACTTTCGCGGAAGGAGTTAAATCGTGTCAAAATGCAGATTGCTAGGAAACGGCAATCGTACGTCTTAACTCGCCGAGATCCGAGTTATTTGTCGGTTTTTTATTTATTTTTAGAACGTATATTACACTTTGTGGGGTGGCTAAAATGATGATATTAAAAATACGAATGATCCTACTAATATTATAAATGTGAAAGTTTGTGAAGATGTTTGGATGTATGTTACTCAATCACGCGTAAACCGTTGAACAGATTGGGATGAAAATTAGCACATAGATAGACCATTCCCTGGATTAACCCATAGGCTAATTTTTATCCCAATATTCCCACGGGATCGAAACTTGCGCGGGTGAAACCACGGGGCACTGCTAGTATAAGAATATTTCGTATATTTTTATGGAATCTCAGGTTCAAAACTCAGAAATATTAACTATGATACTTACAATTAGAGGATCAAACTAGTACAAATACATTTATACCAGTTTACACCGCACGTTACGATAACACCTTGTGCGTTAATAGAAATTCTTCAATTATAGGAAATGATCAAAATTTACTGTTCGGAAATTGTTTAACCGTATGTTTTACTGTACTCAACTCTACTGAGAAAAACTGTGGCTTGTTATTAGAGAGATCACTACTAAACATTTTTCAGTATGTGAGTTAAAAATGATCTATATTAGGAGTGATTTCCTACGTCCCAAATATATAGTTTCTCAAAAACTAATAAAAGCCCCATTCACAGTGTTAATAGAGGCTAAAACTCCCATTGATCATACTTACTCTCGAAAAGGACAGTAAATTCGACCACCAATTACCTAAAGGCCTCTTAAACGGTAAAAAATTGATACAAGCAATAAAATTTTAAACGCTTGATCTGGTTGAAACGGTTCCCTGAAATAATTTGCGTTTCAATGCGGTGGGTATTAACAGGAGTTCAATGATAATTCTACTTGCATTATGTTTTATTAATTTTGGGGGGTGGGGGGCGGACTGGTTGATATTTGATGTAGGAGCAAGAACGGTTGTTTGACTAGATAGGTTTGATATAGTTTAAATTACAAAGATCATTGCAATCATGCAATGATCTTTCTACCATGCACCATGACGCAATGCATCAGCATTGCGTCATGGTGCATGTCCTCTACTGTATTTTTCTTTGTCTCAATTTCTTATAAGAATAATTAATTCGATTACAACAAGCAGACATATCCTGGCTGATTCTGCACTAAATCAAATTACAACAATTTTTTGAATGAAAACATAATGTAAGAATAGGGTGCTAAATTCTTTGCCTGTTGATGGTTCTAAGAATAAATTGTTCAAATTGTAATGAATAATTATGGTTATAGCTTGATTTACATGATGCGATTGAATAGCCTGTGGCGGACTATAAATTGATTCAACATTAAAAGTTGAGTGTATAGACGATGCAAGTTATTTGTTGTTTCAACTATATTATATGGCAAGTTTCTTAACTTGCTTGCTTTCTGGTTTTAGGTATGTAAACATGGCCATTTTTTTTTCAACAAATCCAGCCAAATCTTTCGTCCCATAACACATCTCTTAAACAAGACATTATAAATACATTCCCTCACCCCACATATCATACAAACAGACACTCCTCGCACACGCCACTCGAAAATAATAAATAACATTGATAACCTCGCAAATTGTATTTACGACCGTACCAAAACGTTCATAATTGAATTTTCGGAAACGCCCACAAATCATTGGTGAAGTAATACCATTGAGGTTACTACCGGGAATTCGGGGATGTTGTTTTTATACCCACGCGTTTTGGAGGAGAAATTGAAGAGATAATGTTTGTTTTCAAGCATATCGGATTACAGAACCTTACGTACTTCATTTTAATCGTTCAACTCTTTCTTGTCTTCTTGTTAATATTGCTGTGAGTAACAGGGCTGACTGGACTTACCTTTATACTTACTTCGGCTACTCGGCGACTGGTCCGTGGATGGCTGAGCAACTTTACATATGTACCAAGAATCCTCTGTTTCTCAGATAGCACGTTAAGCTATTGGTCCCGGGTGTCGTGGATCTTTGACAGTCGTTACGAGTCTTCAGAAGCCCGAAAGTCAGACAACCAGTCTTACCAAGGTATCGTATTACCCAATAACTGGGCTGTGGTGTGGAGGTCAGATAGGCAGTCGCTCCATGTAAAATACTGTTTTTCAGCATCCGATTAGACTAGAAGCCGGCCCCTAGATAGTTGGGAAAAGGTTAGGCAGATGAAGAATTACTTTGGCTACTATCAACACTAGATGGTATAACAAAACTCACCCAAATATATGTCATTGCAAATTTATCTTTTATCACGTTGTTCTTCGAGATATTAAGCTTTTTCTAAGATCCAAAAGCTTTAAAAGTCGCCCGGCCATTTCTTAGTGCCGATATGTACCAAATTAGATCTGTAAAAATTGTAATGATTTGCTTCAGTAAGTTCTTAACCTTGATGCCAAACACATAATTGAGTTGTAGCTCGTAGGTTCGATTCGAACCCAGACAGACGCTTTACTTTGAGTAAATTATTTCAACACCACTTCAAAACGGTTGGGAAAACATCTTGAGAAAACCGGCATGTCCTAGAACTATGAATTTGAAAACAAGCCTGTGTCTCCTGTGTCTCAGCAGTTGGAACATTATAGGCTGATTATGTGAAGCTAAACGATTCAAAAAATTTAAACCAATTGGTCCTTAGATACGTATCTTGTGCATTACAAAGTATTAGTTTCCTATCCGCCATAAAAGTAAACTCTAGCGCAATTCGCATAATTTTGATAAACATTGCAAAAAAGCCACATTTCCTCCTACTCCTAACTCCTTAGCCTAAAGCGGTAAACTATATAATCCAATTAGCAAGTCACGGTAGCCAGCAGTAGTGGCAGTGTATAATAAAGTCATAAAAGACACTGGTAGCCGGTAGGGCGCTACATTAATCACAGATTACCGCGCGCTTAGATGCACTATCTCTTTGTCCTGAACTCCCAGGGAGGGGCAAAGAGTACGGAAGGACGTGTAGATGGAGCTTTATGCCTATTCGTGTTTGGGTTCCTAGAGGTTGGGTTAAAACTGCAACACGAATTGCTGCGATGCGACGTTGCATCGCAGTTTTGTGTACAGCGGGATTGTTCGAAAGGGTTACCGCTGGCCCGGAACATAAAGGGCTAAGGAAGGAACACGGGTGGGTTTTAGTCAGTAAGAGTCTGACACTCCCTTCCGCTCCACCCAGAATGGGAGGGGTCATTTGATAATCTCCCATCCTCAAAAAAAAAAGGACGTGTAGATGGAGCTTTATGCCTATTCGTGTTTGGGTTCCTAGAGGTTAAGTGCTAGAAAGAAAAAAAGGAATTTCGTTTTTTGGATTAAGTGCAATACCTATAGCCATAAAATATATAGAAATTTAAAACTTATGCTAATAGGGCTTCAGCTCCGCACTCTGCCAATTATGGTTACACTAGTTACTGCCACCTGATTATAGCTAGTACCATTATTTTCCTCATTAAACATTTCCATTTACTCACCATTTAGAGAAAGAAAAGAAGAAAGAAAGAAATACGTTTACATGCGGCAAACGTGACGCATAAAAAAAAAACAAAATAAAACAAAATAACTGTTTGGGAGAAAATATGCGTCACATTAACGCAAACCGGCCATCACTCAGCATAACAGAGCGTCCCAGGCCTAGGCTCCTCAATCAATTCGTATGGTGGATATTAATTGGGTATGTATTGCCCACTTATCTATTACCCAAGCTTAAGAACTTGGCAAGTTACCTTGGAGCATTTCCTCTGCATATCAGATTTAATTGGATTCCAGTAAAAAATTGTGGCGTTCATCCAGTAATGAACCAAATCCTCTGTATCCACTTAAAAAAGGATCTGTTGCGAAGAACACATAATAATGAACAACACTTTCAAAGTGTCGCATCTATAAAACCACATAAAAAAATAATCTCTGTCCATTATTACGCTAAATAATATATGAGACGATTTATCTTAACCGAATAAGTAGATAGTAATATTTTATACCGCGTATTGTGTCGCTAAACTTACGACTTCCGGTCAACGGCGGCAACTCTGTCACGTGGCTTATCTTAAGATGAGATATTACTATTGTTATCTTGGGTTTACTGTGGGAATATTTAGAACGCTCTGGAATGAGGATTTGTATCGTGAGGAGTGAAATATGTAGGTCTTGAATGGGTCACCTCATTTCTTGCGGGCTGAGGTCACTGTCGTCACCTGCTGCAGGTACCTACTGATTGGTCATATCAGGTTAAGATATAGTATTTTCTCCTTATGATTTATGTTTCAATTGGTGTTGGCCATATGAAGTGCTCGACTGAGCTACCTAATTCACAGGACCAACCGACAAATAGACGTTCAGACGACAAAGACTTCAACAAAAATGTAAAACTCGAACAAATGAGGGGACCCCACCTCATTTCTAAGACTGTAAGTCTTTCGTGTCCTGCAGTACTATATCAGGATTGGCTATATCAGGGGATGATATATTATGATAGCTTAGTGCTTTTCCTTTCTCGTGGGTGTTATCTATACACCTCGACTGAAACAATCGACCGCCTAAGTGTCGACACTGCCGCTCATGAAACGGTGTTTGCCAATAATGCACATGCATACCTAGGATAGAATTAGATGTTTGTATAAAACGATCTGATACAGTTGAAGGAAAAAGTGCCATTTGTTGCAATTTTATCTCCCGCAGGCTTGCTAGATCTACAACTGTAAATATTTTTGCTCATATAATTCTTCTATTTACTGCCTTGATCCCATTTGTGCAAGGTCAAGTTGAAATAACTTTACAGACCTGATTTTCGTTAGTTAGTGTAATTTGACCATATACATACATATGTTTTGAATAAAATGGGATCAAAAAAAGAAAGTCCTGACTATCTCATTTTTTTAAATCCATCTTATAATCGGTCTGATTCTTTCCTGTTCCTCAGAGAGCAATATCGACGGCATAAAGTTTAAAATAATTATAGGTTTCCCTGACAGTATCACAACAACTTGTATATCAAATCTAACTGGAACTGAACCAATAATTAACTATGATCTAATTAATAACCATAAGGCTATGATTAGAATCAATGTGAACGTTCTCACGTTAGAGTTTTAATTGTTATGATTAATCTATATCCTGACGGCTAGACTATTTTGTGAGATATGAGCGAGAGGCTGGGTAGATGTAGAAGGAGAAAGCTTGTAACTATTTGCTATGCTGTACAAAATGGTGCATCCTGAGAATTATTTTGGTCCTTAAGGCGAAAGCGCCAGGGTAGCCCGCGAAATTCATTTTTTTTTTTACGTTTTTTGCAATTTGCTGGTCAGTATTAAATTGTACGTCGATTAAAATATGATTCGCGGCCGTAATAAATATGTATTTACAGAATCATTAGAATCAGTAATACAACTTGTTAGGTTCGTATAATCCCAAAATGTCAAGATTTCATAAAATAATCATTCTTTGGGATTACTTGGTCTTAGAGAGTTGTGTTGATGACTGACACAACTACTAGTTTTGGTCAGGCCGCAGCTGTCCCTGGACAGCTGACCAAAATTATCACAAAAATTATGACGAGATCGACGTTCCGTATTCCCCTTTTTTCTCCTCGAAAACTGAGACCATTCAATTATTTTTTACATTAACATTTTAAGAAAGAGTATGTTTAGATTCCTAACATTTTTTTTTATGATAAAAAACTTTTCTAATTTGTCTGGTAGTCCTCTAATCACGGCGGTAAAATAGGGCATTTTTTGTAATTTTTAGAGGAACATATTTTCTTTACTAATTAGTTGTTGAAAAAAAGAAAATAACAGGGACGTGTTTATAGCAGAACTTAATTTTATCAAAAAAAAAATATTGCTCTAGAGGCATTATTCAGGAAGAAAAAGGGGAATACATTTGTATGTACAATCGCACGCCCTGTTCCCTCTTAAGTCATTTCGTGACATACTATTTAAGTCAGAAAGTTCATAGCAAGTATCCAACCATCAATTGTTGCTAATAGAATATACCAAGGAGTAGTGATGAATGAACTCTGGAGCCAAAAAAATATTATTGCAAAAAGTTAGTTCAGTATCAACGCCTCTCAATCAATAACTTTATAATATAAACTTTCACCACAAAATCACATACTGTATTTATTTTACCGTTATTTTATAGGTATAAATGAAACTTCCCTTGAAAAATGTCCACCATTTTTCTTAACGCACCTCAATTAAGCGAATGTACTGTATGCACATAATGATTAATACAAAACATATAGATAAACAATACTCTATATTCCTGGGCGGTACACTCGAAATAAATCAAACTGTGTGCGTAGGTGGCCAGCGCGGGCGCAACCCGCAATTACCAATTAACCTCGCGTTATATTCATGTTCGAAATTCAAAATTCAAATTCATTCGGTCATACCCCGTCGAACGAGAAAGATGTCTAAAATGGCGGCGTGAAATCGGTGCGCCATTTTTTTCATTGAATTAATTTCAGATTGGTAGGTACGGTCGTGCACGTGAGAGCAGTGGTGGCCAAGGCCGGTACTGGGTTCGAAGCCAAGCAGGCATTTTACTTCGTGTAAATTATTTCATCACCACTGCTCTCAAACCGGTGAAGGAAAACATCGTGAGGAAACTGGTACGTCCTAGGACCAAAAATTCGAAAACATGTGACATCCACCACGCGGGCCTGGTGTGAGGAGGAAAGAGAGGAGGCCTATGTCCCAGCAGTGGGAACATTATAGGCTGATTATTTTCATAAAAGTTCTAATATTCTAAAAATCTAAATTGACGAAATAAAAACACAAAGTTGATCCAACGATACTTTTTAATAAAATCGTAATTTTTCAAAATAAAATCTGAGACCTATAAATAAATTTACTCTTCTGAATATTCCTTAGTACATAATATTTTCTACAACGATATCCATAAATTACATTTAGGCTCGATTTCCACGTTATCTAATATAACTAGACATACAATATGGTTTAATAATTCAGGTCTTATATTTCTGTATATCTAAGACCATGTTTCCACGAGCTAGAAATCTTGATAAACATCTAATACTGTAAGATAGCAATTTGATAGTGGGTACAATAATGTGAGTCGTATCGCGATTGCGATTCGGGATTTGTTGCAAGTGTAAACTCCCGCTGACAGCAATATATAAGTACCATAATGGTACATACAGATTATAAATATCTCATAAAATATTTTTATAAGATTTTCCGCTGCGGAAATTATTTAACATAATGAGCATATATTAACTATATCTAGGTATTTATATTATTATGATATAGGATTATAAATAAGCCTAATGTATTTAAAGAGGCCGTCGAAAACTGTTTTTATTAAAAATACTAAAAAATGTTGGAGCTTTACTAAAAAAATACAAAAAACATATGAAAATATTTTCTTTACAATTTTTTTTCAAATATTACCAAAATCGCAGTCGCCTAAATTGGTGGGATATGCATTTTTTTTCTATTTTTAATCTAACATAGATTTAGCACCATAACACTAAAGAGTATTCAAATCAACAACAATTATGGAACTTAAAATTATGGTCTCATATTAAATGCAAATTAAAAACTAATTATTAGGAGTCATGCATTTGTGTCATGTTAAATAATAATAATTCTGTAGTTTATCACACTTTATACTATACAACACTAACATTATGTTTTAAACATAAATCATAATTTTATGTACTTAAATATTTACAAAAAACGTACCTTTATATAATATAATTTATGTAATAAATTTATCTAAGAAACATGTAATGCATTCTCTACGTACGGGTTACTAAGTCTAAGAATGAGTAATTTGAAAAATAACATAATTATGTTTTTGTAAAAATGAAATAAATAAATACTTAATATTTTCACATTTTTAAACATTATTTTAGGTTGAATAAAAATAACACCTGTGTAATAACATTCAGCAAAACACACGTTTGAAATATTGCTTATTTATTTTATCAGGCGTTTCATTTGTTCTGCGAAATGATGAAAGGTAGATTCAAAGTTGACCAAAGATTCATACGGGCTGGTCTCCGCAACTCCACATCAATGCGCGTATTTTGCGTAAAATGAAATGATGATTGTTCAATATACTTGAATCTATTGAGAAGTTAAAATATTTCGACGTACAAATATAGAATATGTCTATGTTATACCATAATAATGTTTATTGACAAAATATACAGACAAAACAGACTATTCAGTTATTGATTATTATAAAATATGATTTTTTTTCAACTGTAGGTACATATTACTGATTTAGGCCTAACGCGAAAAGTATACCACGTACAATGATACCGTCTTCTTTATAACTGATTAATTATTTCAAAATATGATATTATTATTATAGCTATTGTTGACTTTTAAAAATGTAGGTTTTTACTGGCTAAAGGTGTTTTTGGTAATGCTCCCTATACAATATTAATCGGTTGATTTTTATAGTAGGTACAGAAATATTATAAATGATGTGATATAGTATGATCTTACAAATACATGTTTATCCAAATTCTTTTTATCTATTATAAATACTTTATTGTTTATCATCTCGAGCATAACTGTTCCTGTCGTAAATGTTTATATTTCGTTTTAAAATCAATCGCAATTACTTAATTCATATTCTATTAGGATTATTTTGTTAATCAAAACATTGTTAAGATTTATTATCTTGTTTCAAAATATTATACATTATCTTTACGATTTTCACAAACTTTCCCTGATCAAATAACTCCATCAATCTTGGTGTAATTTTTCCCTGAACATGGACCCTGATAGACCCTGATTTTCAATGCTCTCTTTCTCATCATTCGCCGTTCCATCCTCTCCCTCGACTTTCTGTTTTGACCTTTGCTCTCGCCAGTGACGTTCCTAGGTTTTCAATCTGCCATGAGGTCACTGAGGTCACAGGTCAACTGACCCAGCTTAATTTCCTCCACCAACGTTGGGTGTTTTCACAAAATATGTTGTTAGTGTGCCCTTTCCTTTGACGTAAGTAGGACCCCGACATTCGCACGTGTAGCCCGCATTCATTAGTACTCTGTAAAAGAAAATATTTATTTATAATACAGAGAAGGCACAATCATTCATCACCACACTTGCTCAAGAAAGGTTGGCAACTCATTGAATAACAACTACGACAACAACAACAACACACAATAACTACTTGTCTAGATTTCCTCACGAAGTTTTTCCAAGATAAACTCTGAAATTACATGTATGAATAGAAAATATCATCTAAGTGCTTGCCCGGATTTAAACCCACAACCACGAGATTTTTTTGATTTCATGCAAGAGCAAGAGATCAAAAATCATCACAATATTTATACCTACTCACAGGATTCAGATGCTATACTACTTATTTTGGTCCTTCAAATCGAACACTTTTTACTTTGGTCCTTCGAGACCAATCTATTTATTTTCATCCTTCGAGACGGATACTATTTATTTTGATCCTTCGACACGGATACTATTTATTTTGGTCCTTTCAGTTTGATGCTATTTACGCAATATTATAAAGAAGTCACAATATACTTACTTAGCAGTATCTTCGGTGACCTGTATCCTGCCCATGATCCCGGTGGAGTCCATTCTCGAGGCCACATTGACGGTGTTGCCCCAAATGTCGTACTGAGGCTTCTGAGCACCCACCACGCCTGCTATCACTGGGCCGTGGTTCAGTCCTAGTGTCAAAGACAAAATCATTTATTTAAACAATTCGTTCATTCGTATACAGGATGGCACGAACATCGACGCGCAACCTACCATGGATTAAGTACATTTGTAGTTCTGAACCCCCGCATTTTCGACAGTTATTAAAAATAAATGTCTACGTCTTTTTTTTTAATTGTGCCTATCCATAGCGCGGTCCTAATTACTTTATTTGGCAGTGGGTAGGGGCGGATCTTGAATTTGTGGGGCCCTAGGCTAATACTGCTTAGGGGCCCTACCTAATTACTCAACCAATTGCCATTTTTTTATGATCCGATTTTTTTAATTCTAGATAATTTTTATTATTGACAATATCGTCCATTGTTTTCAGTTCGGTTGGGGGCCCTCTGTATCCACGGGGCCCTGGGCTGCAGCCCAAAAAGCCTTTAAGTAGATCCGCCCCTGGCAGTGGGTATTTAACTAATTACTAGCTGCGCCCCGCGGTTTCACCCACATAAGTCTTGATCCCGTAGGAATATCGGGATAAAAAGTATTCTATGTGTCAATCCTGGTTTTTGCGTGAAAGAGTAACAAACATTCATCCATCCATCCTCACAAACTTTCGCGGTTTTCAAATTGTTTATCAAATTGACAACCTACTTATATTGTCTGTATATTCAAATCACAACTGTCACACTATCTGTATTCTTTGACAGTTGTACTACACGGCAAATGGACGAAGTTAGTCAATTTGCTAAATAATGAATTTCCCTGATTGTATATTATCTAGAAGTTTGTTTGAAAGTGTGGCAGTATTTTGTTTAGTTGGAAGGTAATTGTAGTAAAACGCCATCTATGCGTTATTAAGATAATTACTGAGTAAGGCGTGTACTTTGCGTGCATGTGCTAGTGTCATCTGTGTTAGCCGGGTAGAAACAGAACCAAACCGAGGAAAGCTCCCATCTCCAAAATTCGTAAGTATAGCTTTTTGACGGTTTTTGTTAATAATTTGTTTAATTTTGTGGAACTTGACTTGCCAAAAACTTTTGGTTTATAAAAATCCTACATTTTAATGAAAAGGTTTAATAAGAAAGGCTAGTTACTAGCAGATACATTGAGGACTAAAATGTAGTTACTAAAAGCTCCACGAGATGTCGCTCCGAGGTAAACATTGAACTTTACGCGCGTGATGTTTTTTTTTAAATCTTTTCATGACATTATTTGTCTAGCCCTTTCCGAACTATGTTGAGGTCAGCTTCCAGTCTAACCGGATGCAGATTCCATACGAAACTACCTTTTAGAAGGGGCGACTAGAATCAATTTTATATTTTGTAAACTATGACATTCAAATGTGCCTTTTATGCAGGGACCATTTTGGTTACCCATTGAAAGGGTTTTTAATAGGGTTTTGACAAACTGTTGTTTTAAAACCAATTTCATATTTATTACCATCTTTTACGAAAACCCTCATCAATGGATAACCTCTTCCAAACCCCTTTGATTTGTTTACCTGTTTATTCAAAAACCCATTCTTGGTGGTTATACTTTTTAATAGTAAGACGTTTTGAATGGGTTACCCCTTCAACGACTGTAACAGAGTTACCCATTCGAACTACAAATATTGTAATTTTATCTCTCGTGCCTTACTATAAAGTACTAAACTGTATGCATTCGGCGGGTGCACGCGTCAAGTCGCAACACGCAGTCTAGGACCTAGCGACTCCACAGTTCATACACATACGATTATGGTCATTATTACAGTGATTTTAAAGTTAAATGTATTTTTTTTTTTTTTTGTATAATCGGGGTTGTTTCATGTGTAATCTTGTCTATTTTACGGAATCATAAATGTCATTCCATCGGCTCACTCATTATTTAGTGCCCGAAGGAAAAGGAGCAGCGTCAAATTAATAAAAAAATGCCACAACCGAAGCGAGATGCCGTACATAGATATTATGAATACGATGCAACTACTCAGAGCAGTCAATGCAATTTATGTGGAAATCGTATAAAGGTAAGGTCATTATTATTATGATGTGATTTTCCCAATCTTCTAATCTAGCAGATACCAGTTTGACGACACTTCTCGAGGTTATTTAATTCAATTGTAACCAGGGCCGGACCACCCTCGGCAGCGTCTATGTGCAAAACCTGTGACGCGTCTCTTTTATGAGTGTTTTTGTATTTAGATTTTGTTTTTACATATCGGTTTAAATTATGATCTCCAGTTTAGTATAGGTACCTAGTACTAGTTTTGTATAGGTACCTAGTACTAGTTTTGTATATGTACCTAGTACTAGTTTTGTATATGTACCTAGTACTAGTTTTGTATAGATACCTAGTACTAGTTGTTGCCCGAGTTGGGGCATGTCGCTAGTTTTGAATAATTGGCACGTCTGTTTCAATGACACATCGATACCGGTGATAACATGATTGTCACCATTTTAATGGCGCAGCCATTTATCCAACTATGTGCTGAGTGTGAGTTGTTTTTACATTAACTTGATCGAGACGTTTATCGCGTTTGGCTCTCTGATTGGTTAAAGAGCTTGGAGCAAGCCAATCCGAGCGCTGAACGTCATAAACGCGTCGATTGCGAATCGAATGCCTAGTGTGAGATAGTTTTACGCTAACACGCGTAAAACTAACTCACACTAGGCACTCTGAATATTTAATTTTTTTGTTTTGTTTTAGGGAAAACACACAACTAATTTGAAAAACCACATTTCTATAAAACATCCGGAAGAATATTTAATGGTAACTAATATAAATAAAGAAAATATCAATCAATCAAATACGTCTAAAGATACTTCTAACTCGGAAAAAGTAAAAAATTTGTGTGTAAGACTAGTTACTACTCATGGACGACCATTTACGATGCTACAAGATGCTGCGTTTCAAGAAATTATTAATATTGCAGTTCCATCCAATTCTAAACAAAAGGGATAAATTTAAATGTTATTAAAGGAATGATACCTCAAAAGGCATACCAAATAAAAAAGAAAATTTCATTAGAAGTCAAAAATATTATGATAAGTTTAAAATTGGATTCGGCATCTTACGTAGACAGGAATTTTTTGGGTATCAACTTGCAGTATATGAAAAACGGTCGGATTATAATTAGAAATCTAGCTGTATTAGAAGTGTTGGAGAGACAAACCGCGGAATATCTAAAGGAAAAGCTTTTGGAAGTTTTAAATGAGTTTATGATTTCACAAACACAAATTTATTCAATAACCACAGACAACGGTAGTAATTAAAAAAAAATGACAAAGTTGTTGACTGAATTTTGCTACACAACTGCTCAAAATGAAAATAACTCCGATTTCGATAGTGAAGCCAGCGGTGAGTACGAGGAAAATGAGGTAAATGATTATGATGATGATGATGATGAACAAATAGCTGACAGGTACGAACTCAATGAAAACACGGACCTAAACAGTTTCATCAACAGTGGGAACAATGACTCATTCAAGCCACGTGCAATGTTTTGCGCTGCACATACTTTACAACTTGCTGTAAAAGCTTGCTTGCTTGCTTTTAATGAAAATTTGGATGCTAAAATTGCCACACAAACTGCACGAAGAGCTGTTAAAATCTTACGCCGACTAAATATAAAAAATATTTTAAGGACCTCGCATTTAACTAAACCGATAATTGACTGTCCAACTAGGTGGACGTCTACCTATCAAATGTTGTCACGTTTGTATTCATTAAGAGATGTTCAAGACTCTGATCTTACGAGTATTTTTTCTGATAGTTTCTGGATGGAAATCCAAAATTTAATTGCTTGCCTTAAACCTGTTTATGAGGCGACAGTAGCATTACAACGCGAACAACTTACGATTGGTGACTTTTCACAGAATGGCTTAATTGCAAAATAAAGTTGGAAGCTATTAGAACCTCATTTGCAGAGGACTTAGTTAAAGCTATGAAAAGTAGAGAAACTGGTTTATTAAATAATGATTTAGTCCTAGAAAATTTATATTTAGATGGTCGCCTCAACGTAATTTTATGTGATCAAGAATGTGAGAAGGCAAAAACATTAATAGCGCAGACTTTCCAGCAGTTACAATCTCTCACACTATCTGAGTCTTCAATCGAAATTTCCGAAATACTAGATGACTCTAGTACCAGGCAACATGGTCAAACAACATTACCATTAGAAAATTATTTAAAAGAAACTGAAGCAAATCGTGGGTTAGCTGGGAGGTCGTCATTGAATACATTTGATGGAATGTTAAGTAAATTAAGATTTGAACCCAGACTACCCTTGAATACCAATATTTTAGCCCACTGGGCGAACAAAGGAGCCTCGATTGATCCCTCTCTAATGAAAGTAGTTAATGTAGTGTTTGCAGCTCCTGCAACGCAGGTATCAGTGGAGCGGTTATTTTCATCAGTAAAATTTATATTAAACCCTCTAAGAAGTAATATGGGTGGAAGTTTGTTACAGGATATAATGTTGATCCGTTCAAATCCAGATTTATTCGAATGAGAGAAATACTTTTAAAACGTGAAAAGTAATATGTTCTGATTTTCTTTTGTTCTCATTAGTTTCAAAAGTAAAAATAAAAAGTGAGTAGGTCTCTAACGTTGGGAAACCACTTAGTATATTAAAGGTGAAATAGTTAAAAATATGGTTTGCTCTGACTAAACCGATTCATTAGTTCGACCATCGAAATACCGAGATTTTTTGGAGCGTGAAACGAGCAAGAAATATTTTTTTTGTGCTTTTTCACCTTTATTATATTTAGCGGTCTCCCAACGTTCAATAAATATGTCCTTACATATCATTTCACTTTTTAAATGTTTTTTGAGCTAATTGTTTTTTTTTTTAAATAGGGCCATAATTCCGTTAATTGTTGATTTCCATTTTTTGTGTAATAATTTTAAATAACGATGTCGTTATTGAATAAATAAAAATCTTAAAAAAACATAGTATTATTTATTATTAAAATACACAATTTTTTCCTTATTACTGGTATTGTTGTTCTTTAACACTTTGCATGACCATATGAACTATTTGATAGATACATTTGTCTAATTTGCTTAGATATTTTGCAACTAATAAAGAAAAAGAATAACACTCATGAATAACATCTTCCTTGCTATTGTCTGAGTTATCAGTATTTATAGCCTTATCTTCCATTTCTTTAGAGTCATTTTCAAAAGATAAATCGGGAGTAGACGCATTATCGTCTAATGTCGGTTGCAATCTCGGTATTGACTCACATGAAGGATCGATTGTCCTTAATTCCTCAAAATTTATTGATTCACTTTCGTCTGAGCTTCTGTCTGGCTGTCTGAAATATATATGTGCTCTAAAAAACAAGAATTATATATTATTATAAAATTAGTAATAAACAATTAAGTGGCATATTGGACTACAGAAATGCGGCCATTTAGATCTTGAAAACTAATTATTGCAGAGACCTGAAATTTTGGTAAATAACAGATTGAATTTTTAAAGAAATTGCTAAGATATAGAAAAAATATCCTGTATTTACATATATTTTAGGAGCTGAAAGACGGCAAATATTGGCGAAAAACTAATTTTTCACCGTGCCAGTGGCGTGGTCTTGGGGCAATAGTACCTATTACAGCTCCTAACATAGAAACACAGGATTTTTTTCTATATTTTTTAATTTTTTTTTACAAGTTCAATATGCTATTTACCTACATTTCAGGTCTCTTCAACGCTTTATTTTAAAGATCTTTATTCAAACCCTTATATTGTAGAACTTAATAAAACTTAACAAAGTTGTTATCTATACCGACGTGAATTACATAGTTACATACTTTGTTATGTAACTAATTCACGTCGGTATAGATATAAATTATACACTTATACGTTAACTTACGTATATAAGAGAGAGTGAAATAAGTACCTATTTAATAAAAATAAAAACTTTATCTAGAATTTTTATCTCTCCGTCTCTTTATTTATTAAAAAAAGCTATACTCGCGACGATTTATCGTCCGTATTAGACATTTTCCCGAGGTTAAAGCTACCTGAAATGTTTACTAGGATATTCAGCCATTACCATAACAACTTTAATCAAAATTCATCACATACTTTTAGCGACAAAATGTTCAAGAATTGGTTATTTAGTATCTATACTGATTACAAGCCCACTAAAAGTTTAAAACACTTTCATACAGACACAGGCTATTTACAGTTTTATTATATATGATATTTAGTTAAAATACACTTACTTACCTTTGTTCATCTTCAATATTCAGGCGTCCTTAATTTAAAACTTAAAAAACAGCACCGTCCTATCAAACCGAGTAAGAAACACTAATGAACAATTCTATATGATTCCAAAATTTCAAGGACAAAATCTATTCCTCCACTTCAACGTAATTTAAAATGATTTGATTTAAAACCCTTTGATTACCCCGACAAACCCTTTCAGAGGGTTATCGCTTCAATTGGAAATCATAGAAGAGCCGGTAACATCTTGTACTAGTTAACTTATTGATAGGGTTACCCTAACGTTAGGGTTATGAACGGGCTAACACTTCAAGAGGTAACATTTTCCGTTGCTGTAGGCGTATATTCTGTAACACTTCCGAAAGAATTAACTTATATTCGGGGTTGTATGGTCCCTGCTTTTATGTGCCTATTTGAAATAAATTATTTGACTTTTGACTTTGACTTTTGCAGCTGAATACCAATGCTGTACATAGAGCGACTGCCTATCTTACCTGTACAATCCTGTTACTGGACATATATGATAAGATACAGGTATTTACTTACCTATCCTAAGTTTGAACCTCTGGAAGGATTCCCTGTTGATCTGGTCCAGTATCGTCATGAGAGCGATCGCGAACTCCACTAGGATAGCTACCGTATGCTCCTCTTTACTTGCCGCATCCTGAAAATAAAAGCGTCCGTCATTACAGACCGTCACAATGAACCCTACATAGCTTATGTACAGACGCCAGCACATCAAGCTACTACAATCTGTCACATCTCTTTAATAGATTTTCAACTTTATCGCTGAATTATAAGGTTCAAAGTTGATTGGGAAAATTTCCGGGTAGCTTGATGTGCTGACGTCTGTACTGAATCCATAGCAACAGAGATGTCCCTGCCACCTGTATACTGGTTACATACATTTTTTTCTTCCTTTCCTGGTCTCAGTCCTGAAGCAATCATGTATGTGCTTCCTATTGTCTTTATTTTCTCTATACAGCTGAATTTGGGCTTTAGGAGCAGCTGAAAAAAACAAAATGTAAACTATTATTACACCAATATTTCTCTCTGTACAATAAACTCTCTATTATGGCAATAAGTACTTCTAATAACCAAAAAGTTGCTTGACAACGTTTTCGTCCGAAGTAGATAATATTTTGTAGGTATCATGCCAACTGTTGAGATTTATACAGTAATCGGCTAACATCCAAGTACAGACGCCAGCACACCAAGCTACCCGAAACTGTCAAACTTTCCCAATCAACTTTGAACCTTATGCTTTAGTGATAAAGTTGAAAATCTATTAAAGAAATTTGACAGATTGTAGTAGCTTGATTTGCTGGCGTCTGTACTTAAAAGTTCCTACTAAATCACACTCAAACATCGCACTTGGCTAAACAAAACCTAAGTCCCAATTAAAACAGCATTACCCAAAAGAAAAATATCAAATAAATTTAATAACGCCTAATTACTTTTGAATCTACAACAATACAATTATACAATTATGAGTTTTAACAAACGTAGGTATATACTCGTAAAACCCGCTTCTATTGTCATTTTCATGATACACTTGTTCATCAATTTGCCGTGTTTTAACCATTTCTGACAGCTGTCAAAGAATGACGGTTGTGATTTAAATATACGAAAAATTCAAGCTGGTAATCAATTTGATAAACAATTTCCCCACTGTACATGTAAATGTAAACTCACCTACCAACCTACGTGAAGGTTTATAAATGGAAGGCTTACCTTATCAAAATCACAAATAATTTCATTGAGCAGTCGCAAACACTCCAAGCCTTGCTTGTTGACGTCAGTCTCATCGTAAAACTCTTTGTAGTTCGGTATCGACGCAAACATTACTGCAATGTTCGAGTATCTTTCGTGGTATAACTCTGCCTGAAAATGGAATAAGTTTGTACGTAACTTTTAACGTTGAGCTACACGATTAGAGACAAATGCGAGCACAGGTTGGACAGGCCCACTCAAATCTGTGTGGTATTTTCCTCACAAGATCATTTCAGACACTAATCTAGATGGTCCTCATATGACCTGACCACAGATATACTCGTAGATAGACCTAGATAACACAAGTATCACGATCTGTATTAAAACCAAGCGTGCCATTTTTTGCTGCTTACCTACTATGACATCACAAATACTATTTAGTGATGGGAAAATCAAATCGATTCAAAGCCGCCGCCAGGGGCCTAGCGCCAGCGCTCACGCCAGCCAGCAGTACTACGGAACGGACTGAGCGCGAAAGTGGCGCCTTACGATGTTTGTACGTAAGCTGGGCACGCGAAATAGTTGCTCTTGCATTATCTAGGTGTATCTATGGTCCTGACCAATAAATGGCTGGACTTTAAAAGACACCTTTGGGTTTGTTGCGATGTTTCTTCTCAGAGTAGCTGGATAAGAAATACCGACCTCGTCCAGTTTTTAAAATATTATTGAAGTGTCCATTTATCATTTATTAAAAGCTCCTTGGTGAAATGGGAGGTAATTATAATGAAAACTTGATTATAATATGTGCAACTTACTTCAGATGCAACATTAGTTAGGAAATGCTCTGCGACGTGAGCCGGTAGTATGTTTTCTAGAAGAATCTGGAATAAAGAAAAAAAACTAAGTAACTAAGGATTATTTTAGCAGTTTATTTTTCTGATCACAACAAGTCTTTTAAACCAAAGTACCACATATTGCGATATTGTTTAGCTTAGTAGGTAAATAGCTATGGCAAAAAATTCACCTCCTAAAGGCGTTAAACTGGGGATGAAAGTTTGTATGGAAGTTCGTCATCTACGCCTATGGGAAATCCCGTCTAGCACACGGCTAATAAATAAATAAACAGCGTTTTAAGACTTTATATTAAACTTGCTTCCGCCCGCGGGTTCGCCCGCGAGGTATGTCGATAAAAACTATCCTATGTCCTTCCCTGGGATACAATCTATGTCTCTGTCAAATTTTATCGAAACCCGTTCAGTGGTTTAGCGTGAAAAGGTAACAGCGTAACATACAGACAGAGTTATTTTCGAATTTATAATATTAGTATGGACTAGCGGCCCACCCTAGCTTCCCACGGATGCATTTTTTTTTTATTTCCGAAATTTTCTTTCATACAAACTTTGCCCCGGCAATACCGAACACAACAAAAAAAGAATTATGCAGTTTCATGCGGTCATTCGGAAGTTATGCGCGTACAGACATTTCGGCGACTTTATATTAAGGATTTGACATTACTCAACCCACCTTATTGATCCCTCGCATAGTCTCCACCTCCTCTTGTTCAAATTTGAGCTTGTCTTTCCATAAGAAGTCAGTGCGTGATGTGAACTCTATCTGTCTGTCCAGGATGTGCAGTAATGCTGCCAGGAAAACCAGCACCATTCCGGCTTTTGTAGCGTAGGCGAGCATTGTGAATCTGGAAGATTTCAAAGTTGAATTAGAATGTCGTTAAAATATATTTTGTATGTTGTTGTTTAGGTAGATATTAAATGGATAGATTAAGAATAAGTACCTATACAATAGGAAGTCCTGAAAGTGGCACTGGTGACTGAAAAGTTGTGTGGAAATCGTGATCGTATCGTCGTCGAAAGTTGTCATGGTATGGGCATGTGATGCGCAGGAATGAAGAAAGTTTTGAGCATGAACGATGGATGGACTGCGTGAAAGATGATATGGCTTGAAGGCGGGTGACAACTAAGGTGACGACTAATAAAACGAAGTATGGAAAAAAATAACTGTGTGTTGCACTCCGGGAATGCCGATAGAAGTGAAAACTTGAACAATTACGTGTGTATACTTATAAACAAAACACGCGCGGTACCGGCTACGGCCGTCCGTCTTACGAATTTTCGATCAGGTCACGTCTCCTGACGCGAGTTTAAAATTTTTTACCCATTACAAAAAGTGTACAACGCCGCTAAAGAAGTTTTTACTTCAAAAACATGTTGCGTCGACTCCATATAAATTGGAATGCAAGAAGAGAATGATGAAATGCGTATGCATTAAATTATTATTACAATACAAGGAGACATTCTAGTGTTGTTTCCTTAAACTAAAAACATTAAAAACCACTTCAATTTGACATACATAGGTTGGTGCATTCTGAACAAACAAACAATATATTTTTTACTCGATCTCAATCGACACAGCAGTTTCTTGTTCGGCATAACAGTCTACAGAGTTGCTTTTGATGAGCAAAACCTAATAAAACTAGAATTAAAAGCAGCCAGAATCTACTCTCCTTCATATAGGTACTATCAACCGCACGGCCATAGCTTGACTTTCACAAAGCCTTAATTTAGTAGTAATAAGAGCACTTATTGTAGTTCAACTTCTACTAAAATGTTCTCCTTCTTTCAAAATTTAGTCGCGATCTCATCTCAACGAGAGTAAATTTCAAACTTGCCAAAATTTTGAGATTTTTACAAATCGGGACTGAGAATAGAATGCGTTCTTTGAATTACAAGAATTGCCTCTCTGCATTCCAAGACGTTGATTACATGTCTTTTAATTTTTCTGCTCCAAATACAAAATAATATAAGTTTGCTTACTCATTTTCCAAATCCTTCTTCTGGTACTCATAGAACAGCTCAGCAGATGCAAACAGCGTTATATGTGACACCAACGTCACCAGCATCAGACCCAGTTTGAGTACGAAGCCAACTCGGAGGAACACCGATATTGAGGCTAAAGTCAGAACTGAACTGTAGAGGTAACTCTGAAAATATATAAAAAAACACTATAAAAAATTCGTTTTTTTTTCTCTGTTTCAATTAAGCAATTTTCCTCTAGTAGGTATAAGTTTTGCTACAAAAATATCGATTGTTCTATACTGCGTTAACGCGTTTACGCACTGCATCCGATAGGAAATTGAATTCAAGATTTAAGGTCATAGCACACGTATCAAATCGGAAAGGGATCGGCACCGTATCGCCTTTCGCCTCATCGCCAAACAGGCGTCAACCTAACGTAAGCACGTAACCGAAGCGGATCAGAAGCTCCGATACGTCGACTCGGCTACGGCTAGGCGATGCCACGCTTACGGCTCGCCGACCGGTGGGTGATGGTGCAGGCAGGCAGGCCGGAGGGGGAGAGGGGCAAGGGTGGACGAAGAGATGTAAACGCCAGGATGACGAGCCGTAACGCACCTCACCGCGGTTCGTGAGCTTGTCCCGAGGCGAGGTGATTATTTGTATTTGTAATGTGCGTTTTTGTTTGTGCAGAATAAACAATTTTTCTTTCTTTCTTTTTCTTTCTATTACGTTACGATTCCGATTAGTGTGCGTTGCAGTAGAGAGTTTCATACAAAGAATACTGAAAGGCTCGAGTTGATCTGGTGCCGATCCCTTTCCGGTTTGATACGTGTGCTATGACCTTAATTCGTACCTACAACTCCACAAGGTTCTTGTGTTGCGTGGCCAAAATCGGAACTAATGCCGCCATCTTGTTTATCAATACAATTTCAGCGGCCATTTTACAAATGTTTACCAACCACACAATGTCATACTGGCGCCAAACGATCCTTCTCTCTCCATAGTACGGACCGATATTTCTCAGATTCGAAGAGGATGCAATGCGCAAACTCTCATTTATGTTAAGTCTTGACATTTTATGTCACCTTACTCTTCTTGTTAGCATTTACTTTGTTCTAAACTACCCAACTTACAAAAGAACTTACAGGAGCAGAATCGACATCGTTGTGGATGCGAAAGCCTCCCATGCCATTGTCTTCGGTGTAGTTGTACTCGGTCCAGTTCAAGCTGCCGTTACTACGCAGGTACATCGGGTAGTCTATTATTACGAACGACTGGAACTGGAGAAGAAAAAAAAATATCTATGGTTTTAAGTGATACTTAGCTGACTTCAAAAAAAAACGACAGGATCGTTTTGTTTTTTTATTTTTTTTTTTATTTGAAATGTGTTCTTTCTTCTTTTCTTCTTCTTTCTCTCTTATTTTACACTTATTAACATGAAATGTCTTACCAAATTAATAACCGCACATGCACCTATTAGCAGCACAGATACCGTGAACATCGTCAGCCTTATAAATCTATTATTGGCCACCACCTGAAAAAACATTTCACAAAATCTTAGACAGAATTTTTTTCTCATCTTCACATAAATACAGGGTGGAAAAAGACCCATCACAACATAGTCTAATTCTGTACATCAAATTGAGTCAGTGCTCATACACACGAGTGTGCACGCGAAAGCGGCAGAGGCCGGCGGGTGGTAGCTGCTTTTGCCTCCGCCGGTTACGCGAACCGCTCGTGTGTATGAGCACTAACATTGAGCAAAACTTATTGCATTATTAACCCAGTCTTCAACCAGTATTTCTTACTAACGTCAGTATATACTAAAACAATATACATATATGTATTATGTATTGAAAAAAAGGTGAGGATAGTCATCATCTCATCTGCCTAGCCTTTTCCTAACTAAGTTGGGGTTGGCTTCCAGTTTAACCGGATGCAGCTGAATACCAGTATTTTACATGGAGCGACTGCCTATCTGACCTCCACAACCCAGTTACTGGGTAATACGAAACCCCTTGGTAAGACTGGCTGTCAGACTTTCGGGCTTCTGACGACCCGTAACGAATGTCAAAGGTCCACGAATGACAGCCGGGACCATCGGCTTAACGGGCTTTCCGAGGCACGGAGGACTCTTGGTATGTAAAGATGGTCACCCATCCACGGACCAACCGCGGCAAGCGCAGCTTAACCTGATCGATCGACCCGTGCGGCTGTTATTACAAAGCCACAAGCAGGATACATATGCATCATAGTTTTTACCAAAAAACAGTAGATTTGAAAATTGAACGAACCTGTCCAGGCTTAGTGCAGTTGTCAGCATACATGTCTTCGGGAACATCAGATATCGGCCGCAGTCCTCGCGATTTCATGCTGCCATCATACCAGGATAGATAAACGAACACCAATAGTGTGAAGAGTGTAGGACCGAAGGATGCGTATAAGACTACGCCTCTGGAAAAGAAAATGGAAGATAGATTAGTATTTTTGTTTCTTGATGTCAAAAACAACTAAGGGCTGATTTTTCAATCGACCGATAACTTTTTGCCGTGGACTAAAATTGACGTCTGACAGTTTTTGTATGGAAGAACTGTCAAACATCCAAAATTGTTCCTCGGATAAAATTATCTGTTGTTGAAAAAATCACAATAATAGTTGGTTCAAAATTGAGGCTGCTAAAGATGCTATGGAAACTCGCTTTAGAAATTAAAGATGGTAAATATAATTGTAACCTTATTCAAATTTTTTTTTGAAGTGAAAACTTCTTTAGCGGCGCTGTGTACTTTTTTTGGAATGGGTAAAAACTTCTAAACTCGCGTCAGGTCACGTGACCCTGATCGAAAATTCGTAAGACGTAAAACGTAAGACAGCGCCATCTATGCACATCGGGAAGAACTACGAGGGCCTCGCGTACTAACTACGTAGTTCATCCAACAACGACGAGATGGCGCTGAACCACGGATATATAACTGACGACGAGCTCAAATACATTTTATGTACAAGGCCAATAGTATGTAAAAATGTAACTAATATCAATCGTACCATCTACGTCCTCTTCTAATACGCCTCTGCAAACATTATGGTAATCGAACAAAGGTAACATTGTGTAAAATTTCATACAGGCTCCTTATTAGTTTATCTAGACTTTACCACTTTAGAAATGATTAACGAAGCACTGCCGCGACCAACACCACGAACTGAAGTCTATCCTGTGTGCTTATTTGTAAATCTGAATAAATTCCTTTCACGAGAAGAATAAACCAGTCACTTTGGTCATCATACCTGATTTGCAAAAAACCCTATAAAATAAGGAACACACCTTAACACGCGTGTTTTGTTTATAAGACGATTCACAAAATACACTCGTAATTGTTCAAGTTTTCACTTCTGTCGGCACTACCGGAGTGCCAGTGTTTTTTTTTCTCTCTGTTACGATAACGCTTCATTATTTATTTACTGAGTAACTAGAGATAAGAGATTAGTTACAAAATGTTCCTTAGTGTATAGGCGATCACGTAAATACTTTCAGTCACAATCTGAATCATTTTGGAGCATATTGTTAATCCATTGCTTGATATGTCAAAAAATGTGTCTGGTCAACAACGTGAATAACGCAATGAATATTGTTGAACTGTCCAAATTAAAGCTTCTATTAGTATGTTACGCAATTAGCCTACAGGTATTTTTGTCCATGTAACAGATCGCTATTTTCAACCTTTGTGAAGTTAATATTAACTAGAAATTGTTCACAAAAGCGGTAAATCAAATAAACGTTATCACAATAATATTACCAGATATTTCAATATAATATAAGTATATTGTAAAGGTACTTACTTAGGAACTGTCAGTAGCTGTATAAACGCCAATAAAGCGAACAGCGCAGCCGCGCATGCGACGTTATACTTGAACTGTGCATCAGCCTGGTTGCGGTACTGACGCTCCTGAGTACTGCTCTTGAACCAGAGGGTGACGCGATTCATACCTTCGGTATTGGTACTGGGAACCACAAAAAAATTTAAAGGTTAGGTGATTACTGCTAAATGCTAGTTACCGTTTAGGCTTTGGAGAACAGAAAATGTAATTGTACTATTGATTAAGGCTTTTGGGTAATTTCGGAGATAAATAGGGAAAAACTAACCTGCAGTCACAACAAGTAGTCCTTTGAGGAAGAAGATTCTGTTCTATCATTGCTAGACTCTGAAACAAAGATAAAAATTAAAATACAGTTAGAAAATGTAATTGTGGTAGGTAAAACAATCGTAATTGTAGGAAGAGAATACCACAGAAACAAATAGAATGAAGAAAAACTAAACAAGATAAAAAGAAAAGGGCTAAGAGAAAGTAAATAGCTAATAAACTTACCGAAATTCCAATATTCTTGGCAAGAGTTGAGTCAGTAATGTTAGCAAAGGGTTTGTCTGCGCCCCAACACTCCACGTATTTAGTCATCTTGCTTGAAGGACGAGATCGCGATGGTACTCCAGGAGTCGCTGGAACAGATATCAGAGTTACTAACCAAGATAAAAATCGTGGATGATATACTCGTACATGATACATATAGATCTCTTTGTTAGGAAACTGAGACTTTAGATCTGCCTGTATGGTTCTAGACTAAAACAATCACTCCATTATTGACATTACATGTTTCAACACCTGATTTAGTTTCAATAAAACCAATTCTGGATATCCCATGCGCAGTAATCTAATTTTAGCTAGAGACTAAAGAAATTATTTTTACATTTACAATCACACCTTAGAACAAATGAGATTGACACAACAAAAAAGTTTTTTATGGTTGTTGTAGAAACTGATGACAGGTCTAACATGCTATATTTCCTGATTTAATGTGACGAATTCCATGGTACCCTATATGAATTACTCACTGAAACCTATGGCCAAGTTAGGATGGAACTCCAAAATGTTAGCCACGACGAGAAAAATCTAAGATCTAAAAACACTAACATAGTGATTCCGTTGACATTGTACTTATCATCCTAAGGAATAAGGGCGCTAATAGCTCAGTAGGCGTCAACAGATCAGTAGGCGTCAATGGCTCAGTTGGCGTTACAGCTCCAGTTGGCGTTAAAGCCCCAGTCGGCGTCAAAGCCCCAGTAAACATCATTGCCCGCATTGGCGTCATATCTCTAGTAGGCGTCAAGGCGCCAGATGGCGTTGAAGCCCCAGTAGTAGTTGGTTGATCACTGTGGCTACTAGAATCTTCTGGATAAAACAGTAGAGATGTTAATTTCTGTCCTTCACAGAAAGTTTAACATTCGTTGTTTGACATTAAGCAGGTATTTTTTAACCGAACGTGGATTCATGCTAGTGGCTTTTTAATGTCTTCTGTAATTACAGCATTCAAATGGTTAGTGATACCTTTACTAAAACTAAAATAATTTCGGTATCACACTCCTACGAAATGTGTCTTCTTCGTTTAAACAATGCTAAGCATCATTATTTATGTACAAGAAGTTGGCAGTGTATTATTTCTATTTTGCAGAATATGTTGTGTGCCTTTTAGTCTGTCCTAAATACATATCTTTTACTTTCCTTCATTTCTTTATCGTTTAAGAACCACTTACCTGTTCCCATAATAGGACTGATGGCTCCGATGATAGATCCACTGCGACTCTTAGGTTTAGCAGTGACCACAGCTCCATTGCCAAGTCCTTCACCAGGACTTGTCGCCTGATTGTTGTCGAAAGCAACTACTTTCATTGATGTTCTTCTACTTAGATCTACGTATAGAAAAACATTTTTTAAAGATTATTTGTTTCCCTTTTTTTTATTATTGTTTCGAGGTAACACATAAACATGGCATCATGCCTGTAATCTCAAAAGAGGTAGGCAAGGGTGTTTAATACATCTACATTTCATAGTTATCTGAAAAAATCCACATGGCGACTAATTGTCGTAAACTAACACAAATCATACCACATATCATAATGAAATTAGGCAGAATTTCCTGAAAAACACTGTACTAGTGTAGTGACTCCTAAAAGGCTACACGAAGAACTACGTAACCAGCCTATGTATCTTCTACAAGGACTTTGGACCAACCAGGGATTGAACCGAGAGTCCTATATACAGCTCAGCAGTCCCGCTTGCAATTAATGAAGCATATTCAGATCATAGTGTTCCCAATGCTGGGTCACAGGCCTCCTCTCTTAGAGAGGGAATGGACTGTAATCTACCACGTGGGCCCAGTGCGGGTTATTAGATGTCACATGTCTTAAAATTTTTGGTTCTAGAACATGCCGATTTCCTCACTATGTATCCTTTCATCGTTTTGAGAGCAGTGGTGATGAAATAATTTGCACAAAGTAAAGCGCCTGCCTGGGGTCGAACCACCTCGTAAGTCGGGGACATCTGAGCCACCACTGTTCCACCGTTAAGGAAGATTGGCTTACAACTTCGAGTATTGCAACTATCAATGTTGCTGTCTTCAAAAAGTTTGGGAACTTACCTCCAGCAGTCCTAAGAGACTCAGTCCTCAACACTTTGGTAGGGAAGGTTTCCATTTCATTGAAGCTGTTCTGTGACGGTGCAGGGCTGATGTTGATGTTATCTCTTGGCTTGGTAGGAGATATATCCTGGTATACTGAAGATGCGATGCTTGCTTTCCGGTCTACTGTACAGACTGAGAGACGGCCGTTTTCTGAAGGTTTCTGGAATCAAAATGAAATTAATTATTTTCAAATGTAACTTTACAGCGAAAATTGATTAGGTGCGAATTCCGCCAAACTTTTATAACTAGAATAAGTCTGTGAATAAATTTTCAATTTTTGACAAATTTTTCATAAAAAAAACTGTCAGAAGTCAATTTTATTCCACGGATAAATGAAAAAAAATAAATAAAGAAAAACGGCCCTAAAGAAGATAACGTAGCTACACAAATAAGAATAACTTTGTTTCTAACAAAGTTATTCTTATTTGTTGTTGAACATTTACTCGGAAGAAGAAATGAATGTCAAAATAATCAAACAATATGTCGACCTAACTTGAAAACGGAACGGTTCCCAGAAATTGATATTGACATCGTTTAGGACAGAGCAATAACAGAAGGTGACAACAAAAATGAAATAAAATATATATTTTCCTCGTGTGGTCCCTCAGGTAAACCGGACGACGCCCGTTATCCATCTTTCCCCCCCCTACTCACTATCTACCACTAAAGGTGCTCGACCTTCTTGCATGGTGTAACCTTCCGCGGTTCACTTGGAAGTCCCTTATCCCTTGTCTGAACCTGTTATATATGTGTGTCAACATTATGTATCTGGGCATGGGCTGCGTCCCTGCCCTTTTTTTTTTGTTTCGTTGGTGGAAAATCCTCATGGATGTCCGCCACCCTGGGGCGGGCGGCGGGGTCTGTCAGACTCTTACTGACTAAAAACCACCCCGGTGTTCCATCTCACACCTACGCCGGGGGTCGCGGGAACGTACGATCCTTCCGCAACCCCCGACTGGTGCCGGCCCGCTTCTGCGGGCCTCGTCTGGTCAGGGGGGGGAGTGAGGTGTTTGACTCCTCCCACGACGTCTAAGAGGAGCGCGCGTGGAACTCTACGCGCCGCCACTTCGGGTCCTGATGTGTGGGGGGCGATGGACGTCCCCGAGTCTCTCTAACCTAAGAATTAACCAGTGTGCTTTTAGCTGTCAGTAGTTTCACTTGTATCCCTACGTTACATAACAGTGGCGACCAGTTTACCCACAATCGTAAAAATAAAGACTCCTACAAACAGGCGCGACACGCGATATAATCGCGCGCGACACAAAGGCACCGCTCGTTGCGCGACTTGCGGTGCCTTTGTGTCGCGCGCGATTTTATCGCGTGTCGCGCCTGTTTGAAGGAGCCTTAAGTCGTCTCAATGTCGGTTCGCAAAGTATAAGTCTAAAAAGTGCAACACAGTGCAATTTGCGTAGAATGCGCAATAAAATTAACTACGTGTTAGGTCGACGATGGTATGTCGCTTTATAACATTTGTTCAGCCTGTGGGGAACCCATGACAGAAACTGTCACAATAAATGGCCAGAATACAGTATTTCGAATAGATAGTGTATCAGCAAGTGGGGCGGTGTAAGTCGAACCTTGTAAACTGGAGCTACTTTGACGGAGCGGCGCTGCCTCTGATAACGCCGCCGCCTTGGAAGTGGCGAAGTTTTAGACCAACTAAATTTGAATAACTGTCGTGCCAACGATATGAAGAAGAAGTCTTGAAATTCTTCCATATTTATATTGTATTCATAACCAATAGTACAAACAGCTCTATTTTAAATACTATATTTGCAACCATTAAAAAAGTAGAACACAGTCACTTAGGTTCAAATATACCTTTCAACATTTTCAAGACCACATTCCAAACAAATATTTATGTAGGCACAGAATACATACCTAATAGTTGGGTAACCAATTTGAAGTGAAAACAAACTGAATTAGTTATCTCTATCTCACAGACAAGATATAATATTAAGTGCCAATAAGCTAACAAGAAACCTAGATCAACACTAATAACACCAGGATAAGACACTAAAATAACCTTTATATTATATGAAAATATTTGTATTCAATGTCGTGCTACAGCACTCGCGCATCCATAGCTCCCATCTATGTTACGCATCCCTCGTATAAAAAACATAGTTTCCACCAGTGATGCTATGTGGACCAATGAATATCATTGGTGGATACCAATCGTATCCATACAATAGCAACGTAGCATAGCGCATCTCTGATGGAAAAGCAGCCTAAGTCCTCCTGTGCCGTACTTATCTCTCCGCCGACGAGGTAACGAATATCTATACTTATAATAAATCTGTAGAAGTGAAAATTCTGTACATTGAAAATATCAAAAAAATAAATGGCAGGGGGTGTTACTATACCGACACCGAACCCAAAAATGTGATTAAAAAATTTTTTGTCTGTCTGTCTGTCTGTCTGTCTGTCTGTCTGTTTGTTCAGGCATCACGCAAAAACTACCGGTTAGATTACGATGAAACTTGGTATAATTATTCTTTAATATCCTGGGCACCACACTGGGTACTTTTTATCCCGGAAAAGTATATACAAAAAAAAAAAAAATATTTTGCGGTCTGGAACTACTGGTTCGAATTGAAAAATTCTTAAAAAAATTGTGTTGGATAGTCCATTTAACGGGCTTTTTAGAAGGCTATAGGCTATATAACATCACGCTACGACCAAAAGGAGCGGAGCGTCAATGAAAAATGTTGCAAAAACGGGAAAAAATATTCCTTTTGAGAGCTTCCGTTGCGTACGCTGCGTAAACGGTTAAAGTTACATAAAAATCATGTAGGACGCAATTGTTCCTCTATAAAAGTCCTATAAAAAAGTCCGCAACAGTATATATCTATCTGTTAAGGTTGATTAACCATTACCTTTTTTAGGGTAATCAAATTTGTTCTAAAATAATGCATTACTTGCGAAGGTGTTTTTATAAACATGATATTGATCTTTATCCAAATAAATACGTTATTCATCACAAGTATTTAATTTTGAACAAAATTACCCTTGACAGCATTTGATTTCAATGAATATCTTAGGAGATATCATAGTTTTAAAATAACTCCGCAAGGCGGCCGGCAGCTCTGCGAGGTACCATACCGCACCGCGCGGCTCAGCCGGGCCGGGCGGTCGGCTTACTGGCTACGTACGAAACCGTTGTGCTCAGCGAACTGCTTTTTTGAATTAAATGTTTTAGTAATATCTCATCCATCATCTATACTAATATTATAAAGAGGTAAAGTTTGTATGTAGGGGTTTTCGAAATACCACCCCTAAGACGGTGAAATGGAGGGACTTTGTTTGTATAAAAAATCTTATTCCTCGAGTTAATAAACTTGAAACTTGGCACGAATATTTATCTAAGTAAATTATAAAGTATGGCATTTTTTTAAACTACCCATTAGAGGGGGATTGGGGGGTGTCAAAATTTGTATGGAAGAATTTTAACGAGCTGTCCGATTAATTCGAAACTTAGTATTTATACTTAAGACATAAGCAAAGCATAACGTGTATCATGGTTTTTGGAAAATGTATCCCTAACGGGGTATGGAAAAGGGGTAGTTAATTTTACAAGGAGGATTTTACTGCGTAGCATGATTAACTCGAAAATTGTTATAAATAATCTATCAGTTAAATAATGACCACCCCCAAACGATTTTTTCGTATTCCATCTCTCTGGGGGTGAAAAGCAGGGATCCAGTTTATTATGAAAAATCAATATTTATTTGTTATTTTTTCTTTTTCGTTATTATTGTTCCACTGCTGGGCAAAGGCCTCCCCATATTCTTTCTTCATTTGTTTTGTAAACCTAAAAATTGGCCCGAATACTTATTTATCTAGAAATAAATGAAAAAGATCATAATTATACATAATTTTCGAAATTTTTTGGGGAAATTACGAATTTCACGCGGACGAAGTCGCGGGCAGAAGCTAGTTTACAATAAATGTATAGGTCCTTGTCAGTAAAAGATATACGAGTAATATTTGCTGTTAATCGCTAATCGTACACACTGCTGGGGAGAACTCTCTCCTCTAGTTTTTCGCAGCGAGAAGAACTATCAAAGAAAATACTCGCTCAGCGACACTCGTTTGGTGGGTAGAACACTCGCTGACTCGCTTGGTCTTGGTACATACGCGTATCAACAAGTGACTGAGCAGTCTTTTACAAGTCGCGCTTGGGAACTATAGCTCATAGCTCAGCGACAGAATTATCCGAACTACACTTGCTGCTCATTGCTCGCCAATTCTTTTCTAACTACTAGCTTCTTGGTTATCGTCAGCGATGGGACACGTGCCTTAAAAAGAAACAAGAAAATATTTAAGATAAAGCTCGGGATGCGGTATGATATTAGTTCGCGCCGATTGGTCTACTAACTTATAGTGGAGGTGATGAAACTGGCGCGAATAGTCCTATGACTTCCGAATCATTAAAACAATAGACAGTCACTTCCCATGTCCCTCGCAGATTGGCCTCAGTTTAAACAGTCCTCTTAAATTAAGACCAGTCGTAAAAACAACTAAGATAAAGACAAAAGCAATCCTGTCTCTCATCAATCGGACTACGAGTGAGATTACAACTGCAATTAACAGTAATCCTTCAATTCAACTTGCGCTGTTATCCAATGTATCTATGTCAAGTCTGGTGAAAACTTTGCGATTAGTCGCCACGATTGTTGGAAAATTGTCAGATTATAGACTTATTTCTCGCCTTTTATCACACAATTTTCATTATTGTGAGCTTTGCAATCTGTTGCATCCACTTTTTTCCAAGTTTTATACCGGGAGGTATCTATATCACAATGGCACAGTCATCATAAATATTGATTGTGAGATGTGTCACTTCCCCGCGTGTGCACCATGGTGTAAAAGTTGTAAAACATGTATTCTACATGTTGTGGCAAACGCCCTTGTTCATCGTTAGCACTTTAAACAAATTGTAAAGTTTGTTGTCAACAAAGTTATTAAAAAAAATTCAAAAAGGTTAACAAAAAAAATATTTGTAAAAACATAATACATATTTTATTTATTACATGTTTTTGACAAGTCTGATTTTATGACTTGTGGAAAACAAGTATATAATTACAACTTGTAGGTATATGAGAGTAAATTCGTGGTTATAATTCGTCCTACAGCACTTCCTGCAGTCGGAAGTTATAAACAGGATTAAAACTTTTTAGCTTCCACGGGTTTACAAATTTAAACAAAGTTATTTTTACCTTGTACAGACGCCAGCACATCAAGCTACCCGAAACTGTCAAATTTTCCCGATCAATTTTGAACATTATGCTTTAGTGATAAAGTTGAAAATCTATTAAAGAAAGACAGATTGTAGTAGCTTGATGTGCTGGCGTCTGCACCATGCATCATGCATCATGTGTGTGTGTGTCATTGCAGTAGGTTATTAGACTAATCTAATAACCTACGGCAATGGGTTGGTTACCCTCAGACTGGTAGGAAGCGGTAGTATTTGCAACAGTTTAGCTATTTGGTCGAGAAGCTTAGGTTAGCTTCTCTCTTGCTTCAGTGATTTGATCATTTGCTTTGTGTTAGCAGCTGTGATCTGCAGTCAAGTGGCTGACATAATTAGACACGCTTGAATATTATTAATCACGTCGTATGTCACAAATGGCTTTGATCAAATGTTGGCCCAGTGGAGGATGTCCATTTACCTACAGCTTGGAAAGACAAACCATTATGCAACTACTTATAGTTTGATCAAAAACTATCCGATAAAAATGTAAACAAGCGTACGAACTTAATTTTAACAAGGTATTCAGGTTAAATTCTTACGCAATCACTCACTAAAGCAACACATCATACACATACATCTGTATATTTATTTATCCATTTATTTCAGGCATGAAGGCACATACAATACAATATACAGATGTCTGTATGTGTGTTATGAAAATGTAAACAAATGGACAACGTACCTGTCCATTTGTTTACATTTTTATCAGACACTTTTTAAACATACCATAGTGATTATCCTGTACAGTTGCATTATCTTTACAAATTACATTGAAATGCATCATAAATATTTTATTCAACATTTTCTTTTTAGCTTGTTTTGGTCCCTGTAAGCAGTTATCAGCCCCAGATTGAATGTAAGTTTCAATCTCAGTATGAACCTAGTTGTAACTGCGAAAATTATATTAAGCTGAAAGCGGAGCAAGTGTCCAGGTAATCAAGTTTATCGCTAAAGTTGTCTTGTTTCAGTCACTACTGCCCCCAGAGGCTGAAACTTTCAAGTAATTGTTGGTAATAAAACAATTTCAGTTTATGTGACTTAGTTACAGCAGTTGTCTATGTTTTGATTAGTAAGAATTAATCTTGTTGAATTCAACAGACTTTTGTTTCTATGTAAATACAGGGATTTTAACACTTAGATTCAAGTACCTATATTTTGAGGGATAAGATGCGTAAGAAATATAAATAGAAGTCATTTATTTGCTTATAATGTAGGTATACATATAAGATCGTTATTTTTTTAAATAATAGTATGCACCAAGTATGTAAGGATCGTAGGAGTTCTGTAGTTTCTGCCCACGCTCATGATATAAAGGCGTGAGATTATGTATATATGTAGTAGGTAGGTATCGATAAATTTTATCTTACGGCATGCAAAATTTTCAAATATATAATAGAATTATATCATCATCTAGCCTTTTTTAAAAGTTTAAAAGTTACGAGAAAGAAAACTAAAAGTTACGAATACGGTCAACTGCGAACTAAACGTTACGAGAAGATCTTTTTTTAATTATTAAAGACCTTTTCGTAACATTTAGTTCAAAATATGTATAGTTACGCGTATCACTAATAAACCCTTACGATGAAGCGGTGCCTCCAGGTATGAAGGTTTGGTGAATAACTTAGTGGCTCAAAATCACGTTCCGGTTTTATATTATCTCAAGAGACATATACGAGTAAGTGATATCTCAAGTAATCCCTGACACCCGAATAACTTATCTTTATCCGTTCCTATCTGTTCCATTTGTACCTGCCTATAACTGATTTGGAATATAAACCCACACATAACAAAAATATTGGTTTAAGTTTTTATAAATTTAACCGTACAAAGTTAGTTACCATAGTCCGGTTCCTAAATCTTATAACGAATGGTTATAATACCAATCGTATTTTTTGTAATGCATATAAGTTCCAGAGTAAAAAATAGACAGCAATTACCTGCATACAACTTAAGACATCAATTACACAAATAGATGAAAACAACCAGCTACTGTTTCAATTATGTAGCTAATTATTAAACTACTGTTGACTCAGAAACATTTTTAAAACGTATGCTAAGATTCTTCAAGTTTTATAGCTAGCTTCCGCCCGCGGCTTTGTCCGCGAGGTATGTCGATAAAAACTATCTTATATCCTTCCCCGGGATGCAATCTATCTCCCTGCCAAATTTTATTGAAATCCGTTCAGTGGTTTAGGACTGAAAAGGTAACATACAGACAGACAGTTACTTTCGAATTTATAATATTAGTATGGATAAAAAAATATGTACAGAGCGGCAGGAACATTGACGCGCAAGTTATTACCAAGGATTCAGCACACCCTGCGTTGAAATTTTAGGCCGCATATTAAAAAAAAAATTGCTATTCCATACATTTTGACCGTGTAGGTATTGCACTTCCAATTTCTACACCAGGGTTCGTCCCTGCCACCGTGTCTGTCCAATATGAAAGCGGTGCGGATTAGTTTTAATTAGCATATAACTTGTTTCTAGAAGAAAATTTAGAGAACGTAAAAAATGCGACGTCGGACTTTGACAATTCAATTTTTTGTGACATTGTATTATTATTATGAGATTTGATACGATTATTTAATTTTGATAATTTTAAATTTTGCTGACATTGTATTTTTTTTTCATGACTTTTTGTACTATTTAAATTAATTTAAGTTTGATAATACATAGTAATATTGCTGACTTTTTATATTATTTTCTTTTCCGTGGGATTTTTGTACTATTTCATTTCATTTTTGACAAATTTCATTTGCTGACATTGTATTTTATGAGATTTTGTACTTTTATAATTAATTTAAATTTGATAATATTGACTTTAGCGACACATCAGCGTCACTATTTTGTATACATTTCGGCGGAACATAGGATGGACCAAACTTTTTTTATAAAACATCATTGTACAAACAAAAAAGTCATATTCATTTATTAATTTTGTGAACCCACCCTGGGTTCACAAAATTAATAAATAAATATGACTTTTTTTGTTCCATCGCATTTACGTAGAATGTGACATTAAGCAATTCTACATATTATCAGATTAGGAATATGAATAAAATTTTGTAACAAAATTATGTCTTTTTAGTAGAAATGCGTATTTATTCAGTAAAAAAGGTACAAGCTAGATATAAAGGTAATGTTATTTCAACAAAGTTAGAGCAAGCAAAAGGCGCTTAAGAAAAGTGTTGTAAAATATTTTTACTGTTAGAAAAAAGTAAGGATATAAATTTGGCATAATTTGATTGACTAACACGGAGAAGGCGCCACGACACGACACAACACTGCACAGGAATGTTAGTAAGGTTTTTTTTTATTGTTTGACCGATATTCGTCCGTTTCACTTACCTACTGCGGCAGCGTTGGGCAATAAAGGTGATATTGTTATGTTATATAACTGCATCGATTATTTTTAAAATAACAGCCGGAAATATAATATTCATAGGCAATTTTATATGCTTAAAACATGAAACAATAACATTGGCTCGACATTCACGATCCCATTTGCACTGATACACGGATATTGGCAATATTGGACACCAATGACATCGCACCACGGCTGATTGAATTATACACACGATATGAGAGTTATCATGTAACTTGATCGAGTAGGAGTTGTTACAGCGATTGGTAGCAGTTGCCTTTCTTATGTTTGTTTAAGACATAATAAATGGATGTAGGTTTTGTAATCATTTAAATATAAACACGTGTAGTATGTAGGTATTATAAAGACGGGAACCTAAGTCTGTTAATTTACAAGCGCTGCAATGATCTCGCCATTGTATTTTATTAACTGACTTTGTATCGAAAATCTGTCTAAAATTCACAATTGAGAGACCAATGCAACGTTTCTAAATTAGTTAGTAGGCTTGGAATTGGTGTGACAGTATAAAAAAAATAAAAAACTAAAATTGTTTATTGTCTCAAACGGTTACATTTACAAATGTGAATGAAACAGCCCCAGTAAGTAATTATTGTGTTGGGGTTGTCTCGCTCCTTCCCTTAATTGATAGTTAACAATATTGACACTTTATAAAAATCAAAATTACGAACTAATTTTTTATAAAAACAAAGAGAAAACAATGATCTATAAAGTTATTAGTAGCTCTGTGTAGTGTGTAATTTTGAGTATATATGTGCGACTATAGTAGTGTCTGAGTGTGTTTGTGTGCGCGCGTGTGTGTTTATGTGTGAGTTTATGTGTTTGCTGATAGTGCCATTATAATTGAAGTTAAAAATACCACTATGTAATCACATATGATAAAGAAGATAAGTACCTATTCATGTAAGTCTGACTAAAATAATTATGAAGAAACAGAGTTTATGTTTCTGTTTTTAACCACTCGGTTATAACTTTTTTTGCATTGATGCGAAGCCTTATAGTGGAACTTCAGTTTTGCGTTAATTTTATTGTACCTATAACTATGGTAGTAGTAGGTATAATATTCTTTCTTTGACATAGTTACCATTTTATATCGACATAATAGTGGCGTATAATATGCCGCGTTGAATAAAATCAAATTCAGCAAACTATCACAGACCTTTAAATAATAAATTAATCGTCAAACTAAATCGTTAAGAGATCTAAATTACAATTGAAATAGTTTTTCTCAATATCAAAAACATTCCTTCATAACACCCGATTCTTTCAATAACAATAAACAAAAAGAAAAACATGAAAAAAAATCTCGGTACCTCGAACTCCGTGGTTTTATTACAATTTAAACAAGAAAGATGCACTCATTCACCAAAGCAATTTATTTTCAATATAAAATCATCTTCATTTAATTTTACCCGCTGAACTGAAAGCAACTGATTTACAATTATTCAATCCAAGTGCGACTAGTTGCGTTTGCATGATTGAGTTCAGCTATGAATAGTTCGTTTGGAAAGCAATCATTTTTCATACTTTTTTGATGAAGGATGAATTTGAAAGAGATCCAATGACAGGAATCAATCAATTGGAACGAAATTTTTCGACTGATTGATTTGTGTGACAATTGCGACAATTTTCTGTTTGAGGAAAGATGGAAACAATTTCGGATAGAATAAATTCGATAGATAATATTCATTAGTCAAAGGTCGTTTTCTGTTGACTGATTTTGTTGATCTTTGATGGGAAACTGAAACTTTGAAGAGGAGAAGCGATCCAGCACAGACTATGGATGTCTGTGCTAATATATAGTTTGGAATTACGCGGCCGGGTATAAGTATACCCGGCCGCGTAATTCCAAACTATTATATTGCGTGCGTTGCGTGATTACGTACTACTAAGTAGTAGTACGTAATCACGCAACGCTAGGTCCTAAATATACTCCATTATGATACTCCAACTCAGATATATTTATTGGTTAGAAATTTCGAAAGCCTCATGCTAACTATACCCGACCAAAACCCTATGGGGAGTTTCCACAAAGTACTCACGCCAGCACATCAAGCTACTACAATTTGTCAAATTTCTTCAATAGATTTCCAACTTTATCGCTAGAGCAGCGGTTCCCGAATGGTGGTCCGCGGAACCCTGGGGTTCCGTGGTAAGACCGCAAGGGTTCCGTAAAAAATATTATCACACGTTTTGTGACCAACGTTACTCGCGCGCACCGACTTGTTTACGCACGAGAGAGGGGCAGGGCGTGCGGGCGGAGTAGTACAGCGCGCACAGCCCTCCCCACCCCGCGCGCCCGCGTTGCAGCGCCGTCGGCTACGGCGAGCGGGGCGGATTATAACGGTCTAGACCGCGAAAAGAGCACACGTATTTAATTATTATTTAATTAGTAGTGAATAGCTGCAGTACAAAAATACCTGTTGTTGGAATTTTCGATGTTTACTGGTAAGTCACAATGTGTTTGTTTATTTGTAGACACATTTTCGAAATAAAATACGAGAGATATATTCACGTGTTATTTTTATTGTAGGTACTTCAAAATGGAAAGTTGGCTCAAAACGGGGCGCCTCACAAGTGGCAAAAGTGTTTCGGATTCTTCATTAGATTCAGAGCCACCAGCAGTGTGCACTAAAAATATTTCAGAAAATGTTCCTGGTTCGTCGGTAAGAAAGTTATACATAAGTTTTTTTACAAGCTTTTATTTAGTTTCACCTGTCCCGTTGTCGTTAATCGAATCTTGCAAGTTAAATTTGATCCACTTCCCGGTTTCCGATTGAGCTGAAATTTTGCATCCTATGATCCAAACGACAATGCAATATTATTATGACATGGAGCTGATCTGGTGATGGAGCTGGAAGGTGGCCATAGGAACTCCGTGAGTAAACGACGCAACCCGGTCGAGTTTGGGTTCGTTTGATTCGTCTTGACAAGTACTTTGACACTATGTGGTAACCAGGGTCTGATGATGGAGCTGGAAAGTGGCCATAGGAACTCTGTTATTAAACGACGCAACCTGATCGAATTTAGACTCGTTTGATTTGATCGTTGATGAGTATCCTGGTTTGCGTAAATATGCAACTCCATCTTTGGGAAAAATAAAAATACACTAAAAAGTTAAAAATAAAATTAACGGTAAAGGGTTTTTTTTCGTTAATTTTTACAATTATTTGGGTAATTTACTCAGTAAATTACCCAAATAATTGTAAAAATTACAGTAAATTTTACTGTGATATAAGTTATTTACTGATTAGACTTGCGCATTCCGCGACCGGGATCGCTCAATTTAGTTCGTCAGCTCTCCTATTCCGAAAAGCAGATCGTTCGCTCACTTTGATACTACATTGTACGTATTGCTATGGTTATTATCATTGTTTGTCAATTCATTTCAGGGTATGCTAAATACACAAGACCCTAGTGCCGGACAGAATCTACAACATACAAAAACTTCTTCAAAAAAAAGAAAATACGACGAATCTTACTTGTCCTTTGGATTTGTTCCTGTGGGAATGACTGAGAACCCGGATGGACAATGTGTTATTTGCAACAAAATAATGAGTAATAGCTCACTGGTACCTGCAAAGCTTAAACGACATCTTGACACAAACCACCCAGAACTGAAAGATAAAAGCGTCAGCTTTTTTGAAAGACACAAAAAAGTACGTAGAAGTGGTGCAGCTGCTATACAAAAATTTGTAAAGACCGATAATGAAAATGCAACAGAGGCATCATTTCTGCTAAGTTACAAAATCGCTCGTGCTGGTAAACCACACACGATTGCAGAGGATTTAATAAAACCATGTATGACAGAAATTGTCACCTGTGTACTTGGAGAAGAAGCAGCAAAGAAAGTGTCAGCAGTTCAGTGTTCAAATAACGTCATTTCTGATCGAATTCATAAGATTTCTGAACATATTCAAGATGAATTAATTAGTAGATTGACGACCAGCGAGATGTTTGCAATGCAACTGGACGAAAGTACAGATGTCGCTGGGTTATCAATACTGCTTGTTTTTGTGAGATATCCCTTTGGAGGATCTATTGAAGAGGATTTGTTTCTTTGTACTCCTTTAGAAACCAACACAACCGGAGAAGAAATTTTTAAAGTTATCGATAGTTACATGACTAAGCACCATATTGATTGGAACAAATGTATTGACGTGTGTAGTGATGGAGCGGCAGCTATGGTTGGCAAAATAAAAGGTACTGTGACGAGAATCAAGGAGGTTGCACCTAAATGTAGTAGCAGTCACTGCGTTTTACATCGTCATGCCCTTGTCGCAAAAAAAATGCCATACGAGCTCAAGACAGTTCTCGACCAAGCAGTACTAATTGTAAACTACGTTAAATCACGTCCACTCCAGTCGAGGCTTTTTAAAAAAGTGTGTGAGGATATAGGAAGTCAGCATCAATCACTTCTTCTTCACACGGAAGTAAGATGGCTTTCAAGAGGAAGAGTTCTATTAAGGCTGTTTGAATTGCGCGACGAGCTTAAGATATTCTTTACCAAACAACCTGTTTCTGCACACGTTAATAAGCTTGTTGAACTGCTGCATGATGAGCAATGGTTGATGCAATTAGCTTATTTAGCTGATATATTCGATAAGCTCAACGTAATCTGCAAAGCATTACAGGGACGAGCTACAACAAAATTTACAGTAAATGATAAAATGTCTTCACTGAAAAACAAGCTTGCGTTTTGGATTGAATGTGTTGAAAAACACAATTACGAATGTTTCACAATATTAAATGACTTTCTAAAAGAAAATGAGCTGCGGGTATCTTCAGACGTGGAAAATAATATACATGAGCATTTGACAAGCCTTACAAAATCTTTGCATGAGTATTTTCCGGAGCAGTTGCAGGAGATGATCTGGGTGCAGAATCCGTTTGGAAATTACACCAAACCTTCGATGCTGTCGGTGTCAGAGTATGAGAATTTGATTGATATTAAATTTTCATCAACGCTAAAACAAAAGTTCGAAGAAGGAACTTTTGATTTAAACGCCTTTTGGATTGGACTCAAAGATGAATACCCAGAAATTGTTAATAGAGCCATCACATTACTGTTACCGTTTGTGACGACTTACCGATGCGAGACTGGTTTTTCCGCATATGCTTACACCAAAAGCAAGTACAGAAATAGACTGGATGCAGCTCCAGATCTTCGCATTCAACTGTCGGACATTAAGCCTAATTTTAATGCTATTTTAAGAAAATATGTAAAAAAATTTCATTCATCACATTAATTTCACAAACGTGTTTTTATGTTTTTTTTTATTTTTTATGTACCTACTTACATATTCACAGTAATTGTATAAAAATAATTTCATGAAAACTTTATTGTTTTTCATTTATACCTCTTTTAAGGTAGGTAAATTTCCAGTTATCAAAGTAGGGTTCCGCTAGGAAAAGTATAATCAATTAGGGTTCCTTGGCCAAAAAAAATTGGGAACCCCTGCGCTAGAGCATAAGGTTAAAAGTTGATTGGGAAAATTTTACAGTTTCGGGTAGCTTGATTTGCTGGCGTCTGTACATTTAGTAAAGACGCGCCATAATACTGATTTTATTATTTAATAAATTTCTATCGTTATTTTTTCCATAAATGTGTACATCTTACATACACATTTGTAATTCCTACCTGTTTAAATGTCAGTTTATCCATCTTTTTCCAAGCGCTACAGGTTGAGCGTGAGATCCTAGGTTCGGTTCCCAGATCGGGAAATGTGTAATTGGGTTTTTCCATCTGGAATTTCTCTGTAGCAACCCGGAGGTTAGATTTGTGGCCGGCTTATGGCATTAGGCTCGCTCCTATTACAAGGAACTTAAACATAACTGGAGGAATATGTGTGTAGGTACTATAGGCACATTTCTGTCTAACTCTTTGGGTAGGCGTGATGTTTTGTTATGTTTTTCTTGAATTCCATCTTACTAAAATATTATAAAAATATTTTGTGAACACGCAACCGTGTTCAAACGTTTCATGCTCGACATCCGAGCAAGAATGATTCAGACAGTCGATCAAATTGAACATTTTAGGTAAGGCGGAAAATCTCGGATATCAGACGCCTCGGCGGTTTCTCGTTAATTTTTAACGAATATGGAGGGAAAAAATCTCGGTAAAGCTGGAAGAGTGTGTTGGAAAGAACAAATCACGTCATGGTAGATAGAATAACGTTAATGAGGTCTCGATGAATAAGCAAAGCTAAATGCCAGTATTTTACATGGAGCGACTGCGTCTCGATGAATAAGCAAATAAATTATAAGACCCAATATTGTCTTGCTCGATATTTTTTTATACGTTGTTTTGTTAGCTGGTGCATTTTTTTACCTGGATCAAAATAACTATTCTTTTTGTTACAAAATATTTAGACGAGCTTTTCATGCGGTTAAATATTTTTTTTTAAAGAAAACAACCTTTACTTTTGCATTTAAAATCACACTAATATTATTAATACGAAAGTTTGTGAACGTGTGTGTATTTATATGCTTGTTACTTCTTCACGCTCAAACGACTGGAACAATTTTGATAAAATTTTGTATGGAGGCAGCGGACACTCTGGATTAACATATCTGTTACTTTTTATCCCGATATTCCCACGGGATCGACATTTACACGGGTGAAACCGCGGGGCGCAGCTAGTACCAAATAAGGATTATTCATGGTGATCAATTTTTTAATACTTAAATTACTTCGATGCATTATATTGATGACTTAACATAACATAATCAGCCTATAATGTTCCCACTGCTGGGACACAGGCCTCCTCTCAGTGAGAGGGAGTGGGCCGTTATCCACCACGCGGGCCCAGTGCGGGTTGGCAGATGTCACAATTTCTTCGAATTTTTGGTTCTAGGACATGCCGGTTTCCTCACGATGTTTTCCTTCACCGATTTGAGAGCAGTGGTGATGAAAATGATTTACACAAAGTAAAGCGCCAGTCTGGGTTCGAACCTACGACCTACAACTCGTAAGTCGCGGCCGTTACCACTCGGCCACTACTGCTCCTTATGACTGACGACTTAAAAATAAGTAAAATCATATAGCCCTAACCTATACCTAACCATAAAAAAATTACACCTATCCAAACTTAGCTTCAAATAACAATCATCACGCTGAAAAGAAGCGATTCATCATCTTTCATAAAGGCGCAACTACTTTGCACTAAACTCAAGCCCATTGTTCAATGTTATCATCAATCTTTGACAAAGACACCTTTCAGGGATGCTGGAGACGTCTTCAGTAATGTGTTTGTGACGTATGAAGGTTCTATGTGGATTAGTTATACCATTATGAACTCTGCTTACCCTGGATTAATAATTAATGAGCATTGAACAGGTTCTGTTTCTGCATGTTTCGTCATGTCATGATTATAGTGTAAAATTAATATTTAAGAACAATACTGAAGGGTTAAAGATAAGTTTATAAATGTAGCTTTACCGGATAATTCAAAATCACCCGGGTTCTGATAGGAATTTGGAGTTGAGAACTTTTATTTTTTGCAAAAAAACTCAAGAAGTTTTGTATTTTGCGGGCTACATTCAAATAATGATTTTAAGTAAGATTTTGACATGTTCTCAACTTGAAATTAAGTTAATATTAACGTAAGCGGTAGAGGAGGACACCGTAGAGTTTTAATGGGTTAAAGTCCCACATAACTGTACTATCTCCCCGTGGTAGTGCAAAATGCATGAGCATTTCTCCACGTTAAAAAAAAATGGTGTACTCGATTTTTGTCACAACTGCTGATTAGAGACTTATTCAAAGAATACTTCATTAGGTTGGTACTGTAAAGGCTATCTGTGTAGCCCTACCTTTAGCAGTACAGGTTGGTTATAATTGCCGGTGTGTTCCATTCGAATGTTCAAGCAAGTGTCAAATATTTGAATAAGGTATTTTTGTTTTAGTAGAGAGTGCTAGTATAATAACATAATAATGTAAAGTCGTAAATATATTTTATCCAAGTCAAAGCTTTTTAATTATATGAAGTGAAGCTCCCATCTGGACCTCCACAGTACCTATTGTCGCAAAAGTATTCTTCGAATAAGTCAATCAACAAGATTTGCAAATGGTGTGTATAGCAGCTGTTGGTGAATATTAAAAGATAAATAACATTAAAAAAAAAGAAAGCGATAAGGCCGCCCATTGTATGTTTTGTATTCATAATCGTATTTTTTTATGTATTTTCTGGTGTACAATAAAGTTTATATAAATAAATAAATACTTCAACAAATTATTCGTTCCAAGCATCCACTGACCTTTATTTATTTATTCTCTAATAATAATTTCACACGGATAAACATATTTAGCCTATAATGTTCCCACGCATGCTCGGTGCGGGTTGGTAAATGTCACATGTCTTCGAAAGATAATAGGATGGAGAACAATCACCACTAGTTTAATCACCTATTCCACACTACCAGTGGCAGTGTTATAACACTGCCGACAACCCGATTAATGGTACACACTTTCATTGATGAAATATATAATTATACATAATATATAAAATTAAATTGAATATATAAAAATAAGTACCTAATATTGCCGTGGTCTAGGAATTTCTTGCCCGTTATGAAAACGTCGGTCTTGATTCGATATGACAGCCAGACAGCGTGTCGTGTCTAACGTGACGTGTAATGAATGAATCGAATGGAGTTTTTCTGCGGGAGACCACTTTTACACGTGTCACTTGACTATTCTTTTTGTTTTGGTTTCCAAGAAGTTATTGAAAAACAATCTCAAAATGTTACTTTCCCTTTTAGCATGTGACCAAAATCGGAACTAACAACGCCATGTTGTTTTTTTAATACATTCAGAATGAGGGTATTCTAAAATGACGTTCGGTGGCAGCACTGACTCGTCAGGTCCAGGCATCTGCCAAAGAGCCTATATTTTCTTTAGTCATGACTGAATGATGAACTGAATATTAACCGGATACCATTGTTGAGCAATCTGGAGCATATCCAGCAAAACCGCGTTCAAGTCAAAGTAGCACACGTCACCATAATCGATTATAGGGAAAATCAAAGTCTGCACAAGCATGGTTATCGTCTTAGCGGGTAAAAAGTTTCTCAGACGATACAGGGATCGCAGAGTACCGTTGGCCCTTTAGCTAACACTAGAGACCTGGCGTTGCCAGCTAAGTTTAGAGTCAAGATGCAAACCGAGATCTTTCACAGTGGGCGTAATGGGTATGACGGTACCATTGAAAATAAGAGAAGGAAGAGAGCCAACCATCACCCTACCCATCATGCGTGAGCTTTCAATTACAATGGCTTGACACTTCGAGGGGTTTACTGACACCCCGAAACTATCAGACTACTTTTTGATAGCATCTAAGTCTCTCGGTTTATATCTGCTATAGCGTCCGACAAATCTTCTACCCGCTCAAGTGTATACAATTGTAGATCATCAGCATATAAATGATACGAACATCGAAGACTAAAATTAATTAAGATGGAGAATAACAATGGAGAAAGGTTTCTTCATGTTTTTTACAGTTATTCTGCTATTCGGAGTGGGCACAAATTCAACAAATTAAAGATTATAAAAATCAGTCCAGCCGTTCTTTAGTTATAAATATTGTAACTTACCCGACTTTGTTTTATATACACAGATTAACTATTGGTTTAGCTATCAGAAATAAAATAACTAGTTTTTAGTAATGCGTGGTTGTCAATACATAATTAGAATATTAAGTGTAGCGGTATCTACAACGCCACATGCAAACAACGCATCATACTGACGTCACGCAAAATCCTGCATCGCGCAAGCAGAGTTTACCGCGCAACTAGCATAGATACAACGGCCCGACATGAATCAACGGGCAGTTGCCCGCCAGACATAACACCCGTCTGGTCGGAGGATCCTCCCTTTTCTATAGAGTATGAGTGAACTTTACACCCTGTTCCTCATACCTCTATATAAGTAAGAAAATAACGTAACATACCCTCGGTGGCACTATGAGGTAGGTCTCCACTTTGTGATCGGCCAGGTATCCCTCTCTCGAGCCGCCGTCACCTGGTTCCACGTCAAACCTTCCTCCCAGCTGTAGTAACGTAGGTTTGGTGATGTGCACTCGTCTGAAAATTTTGCAAGTTTTACTTCCTTGTGAGGATGGATGACACTTTTACTCCCGAGATTCCTACGGGATCGTAACTTATGCCGCAGGGCGCTCCTAGTTTTACTTTAAGGAAGCTTGAGTCTTTGCTCAGCAGTGGGATAGGACAAATATAGAGTACAATGTTCTTCAAAAGATTTATTGTAGGTACTGAAAATGGTTGCTTTACACTGACGAGTATTTTCAGCTTCTTAGGTACGTTTAGTAAGCCTGCGTGGTAGATTACGTTCCACTCTTTAGAGGCCTGTGTGCCAGTAGTGCGAACATTATAGACTGATTTTGTAGACCTCTTTAAACCTACCTAATGGGAAATATTTAATTGATTCTCTAAAAAATGTTTGATCTTCTAATGACGGGCACTTTTATTCAATAATTGAGCCTCTTTTTAACTTTCTGAATTTTTCTCACAGTTGCTCGTAGTAACTTAACCGGGGTACCCTGACCAAATGGGTCAGGTTAAGTTAGATCTGTGACTAACCGCGCTACATCCAAGTTGGTCGTAGTTTTGGCTTTTAGAACCCCAAAATAGGAGTTATTTGAGATTCACTAAAAGAGGCGCAGTCATTATATTAGCGTTCAATAGTAATTTTAGGAGCGCAAAATGGGAGTTATTAGGCGTTCGATGCCCTACCTAAACTCAAACAATATTTGTAACGAGTGATTTTTTTCGCACACATTCAGACTTTTTCTCTTCCATATTCATTGCCAAGTATTATTATGTTAAAAAGTTTCTTTCCTCTAACATTTGTCCGAACTTTCAAAGGTCGCCATCCAATTTTAAGTTTTATCAAGTGGAATATTGATACAAAAGTTATTTAATAATTTAAATTAATTTAAACTTTCATAACTATAGACCTTTCTTGCTTGACTTTTGGTTTAGTTTGAACAAGCTTAATGACTGGCCATTTGATATCATATACTTTTAGCTTTTTCAAATCAGAAACTCCGTACCTACTACGGTAGGCCAGGTATTTCCTATTCAGGTATATCCGTATTTCCTATACTGAAGTGCGGCTATATCATCATCTGCCTGCCTTTTCCCAACTATGTTGGGGTCGGCTTCCAGTCTAACCCGATGCAGCTGAATACCAGTATTTTACATTATTTATTTTTATTTTTGAAGTGAAAACTTATTTAGCGGCGTTGTACACTTTTTTTGTAATGGGTTAAAAATGAAACTCGCGTCAGGACACGTGACCTGATCGAAAATTCGTAAGACGGATGGAGAGTAGACAGCCGGCGCGGCGTAGGAGAGGAAGTATCCCCCTCTCTTTCTACGGCGCGGCGAAAATGTATGCCTGCGCCTGCTGTTTCGTTTAGGCGGCGCAGGGCGCTTGCGCGAATGTTCGTGAGTGTTTATGTGACAGCGTGCCACGCGCATCCATGGATGGTGACAGCTGATGGCTCGACTGTCTGTGTAGTGGCCACACTGCTGTGTATTCGTAAAATTCGTGTATATAAAGTGTTTAAAATATGGAAATTGACTATAGAATAATATTCAAGTTTTCATTTCTGCCGGCACTCCCGGAGTGCAACCCGTCGTTTTTTATCTGCGGGGTAGTTGCGTAACACGCTAACAGTAACAATGGCTTTCATTTCAACAGTTCAACAACATTCATTGCGTTTGCGTTGTTGAGCAGACAATTTTTTCGAACATACGAAGCAACTAGCTGCGCCCGGCGGTTTCACCCGTATAGGTTACGATTCCAAAAAAATTCTGGAGAGGGCCACTCTTATCACCTAGGGGTATAAAAATAGCCTACGACCTATTCTCAGACCTACCAAAAAAATCATAAAAAGTTCGATAACAAACACTGTGACACGAGTTGTTTATATAAGTATAAGATATTAAATATGCATTCATTTTTAAATATTTTGTTTTACATTTCAAATTAGCCTGGAAATGAAACACACAAGCCAAATATACAATTTTCCGCTTGTAAAACACATTTAACTTCAAAATGACATTGTTCTTCCCTAACTTCGTTGAAAAACTTATGAAATACTCGTACACAGAAAAAATTAATGCTGAAAGCGTAATTAGTGAATATTGCTGCCATTTTATTATAAAACAGACTGGCTTTGTTTGCGAGCCGGTTAAAGCTTAAATGGATTCAGTGCTTCATAGAAAACGAGCATGGAAAGTAGTTTAAGCCTTGGGATACAATTGAATTAGTCTCGTAATATTTTGCTGAGTTTCAAGGGGATATATTATAGCAAATGGATTAATGCAATTGCAACTACTTTTTCAACGACGAAATGAAGGATATTGATTTTCTTATTCCGTCTGCAACTCTTGAAAACTAAAATCTACTTGCCTTCAACCAAAAACACGTTGGTCGCAATAAAATTGTAGTCGCGTAGGTTTTACAAAATTATGAAAGTGAGTTCGTAGAACATACGATAATTATGTGCTACGACGTAGCCAACGTAGTAATGCTATCACAGCTACACAGACTACGCTGGCTTGGCAGATCGAATTATCTGCTACGTGTTTAGTCACTGTAATTTCGTAGCAGATATTGTTAATATTTAATATTAGTCAGTTTTATCGCACACAATTGAAATCAATCGAGTGTATGGTGATCTTTGGATGATAAAATTAAATAAAACTAAAAGATACTATCCAGGAGGCATTTTAAACAACGATCACGCGCTTAAACTCTTTAACCTTTTGACCGCCACACGTCAAAAAATAAAAAACATGCCCTCGGCGTCAAAGTCTGTCATCTAGTAGAACCGTGGCGTGCTGGGCACATTTTGGTTTGTCATCTATCATCACTGTGGTGTTCAAAAGGTTAAACAAAACAGTAGATGACACAGGAAATGTTAACACATTCACAAGTGAGACTATTAATAACCATTCTTTAGGAATGTTTATTTTATCTATAATTGACTACAAAGACCAACCCACATCCATGACCTACTCACCCAGCAATACCCCCCGACTCCATGTGATTGGCGAGCGTGACGTCATCGCTCCAGACATCGAACTGCCACTTGCGCAGTCCGAGCACGCCACACAACACATTACCGGTGTGGATGCCTATGCGCATGTCTACGTTGAACCCAGTGGCTTCACGGACGAACCTGAAAACATTATTTATTTTATTCTGTGACAATATTATTATTAATGTTTTATGAATTTAATTTTAAATAACACTATCATTGTTATGTTACGTATTTATTCCAATTATTAATTAAAGCATGCTAGTTTTCTTTTGTACTAAATAGTTGTGCCCGACAGGGTCCGTGTGAGACTTGTAACATTTATTACGATCTTTTATACACATGTGAATGCAATAAAGATTTGAATTGAATTGAATAGAAAAGTGCGTGAAAAATAATCGCCGCGGTAAAAACGCGCCTGTGTGAACCTGGCTTGTTTTTGCTTCTTTGTCAAAAAAAGGTTTGTTTTTTTGCTCTCGTTATGAGGTACAATCCGCTCACCGGTGTAACCTTCAAAACTATACCCTACTGCACAATTTATAAATGATCATCGTCTCCCAATTACCAGCTTTCCTCACTACCTACGTGTTTTCTATTATTGCAGTTTCTTATTCAGCAGAGGAAAGCATTGTTACCTTATAGCATCGATCATCTGCAAGCCCATATTGACACAGTTGTAGGCATGGTTGGGCCTAGACACTGGGAGACCAGACACGCAGTAGTAGCAGTCACCCAGGATCTTGATACGCATGCACTGGTTCTCCTGTAACAAAAATTGTGAACATATAATATTACACTGTCACGAAGACTGAGTCAAGACAAGGTCATTGATACACATAATCAGCCTATAATGTTCCCACTGCTGAGACACAGGCCTCCTCTCTATGAGAAAGAGTGGGCCAGTAGCCAGCCAACCACCACGCGGCCCAGTGCGTATTGGTAGATGTCACACGCCTTCGAATTTTTGGTTCTAGGACATGACGGTTTCTTCGCGATGTTTTGCTTTACCGTTTTGAGAGCAGTGGTGATTAAGTCATTGACACAAAGTAAAGCGCCTGTCGATGGAGATGGCGGGATGAGATGCACTCCTTTAATAAAGATTGGTCCTTGGCAGCTCTAGACAGCTCTCTGTCCAGGGCTGCCAAGGTACTCTAGACACTACCCTTTGCCCAGCAGTGGACATTAATGGCTAATAAAAAAGCGACTGTGAGATCTCGAACCATATACCATAACCAGGGTTTATAAGCAAGGTTATCTTTACAAAAAAAAAAACAGTGGCACTCCGGGAGTAACGACAGAAGTGAAAACTTGAACAATTACGTGTGTATTTTGTGAATCGTCTTATAAACAAAACACGCGCGGTACCGGCTACGGCCATCCGTCTTACGAATTTTCGATGAGGTCACGTATCCTGACGAGAGTTTAACATTTTTTACCCATTAGAAAAAAGTGTACAACGCCGCTAAAGAAGTTTTCACTTCATTAAATTTATTTTAATATCGATACCAAGGGGTGGGGTGGTCTTACCAAGGATTATCGTATTACCCAACTGGGTCAGATAGGCAGTCGCTCCATGTAAAATACTGGTATTCAGCTGCATCCGGTTAGACTGGAAGCTGACCCCGACATAGTTGGGAAAAGGGTAGGCAGATGGTGAGTATGTTCAAAAGTTGTAAAATGTTCATATAATTCTAAGTTTGTCAAAGTCTGCTAGCCACAGAAACTCTTGTAACCGATAACATTGGTCGATTAAAAATATTTCCAAATAATTATCTGAGGAAATAATAAAATTCGCAATGAAATTAATTAGAAGAAAAGAAGTCTGCAGAGTAAGATTAAAGTCTGTGGAAGCGACTTTATGGGCGTTATTACGTTACGTTCCACAGTAACAGAGCTGCAGTAAAATTTTAATTTCCAAGTCATTTTGCTTCAAAGAAATGTACTGAATTTGATCATCAGTGTTAACGGTGATAGAACAAAGTACTGAGCTTTGCAAGTATGGAAATGCCTCCTGATCTCAAAATTATACTGTATAATTTCAGTACTTAGTAGGTACTGACCTACAATGTTGGCTGCAGTAAGTATTAGAAGATGATCTTCTAAGTATTCTAAGTAAATGACTGGACTGAACCATGCATTACCAAAAACTAGATATTTTATTTTTATACTAACAGCTATTTTATTTCTGGTAGCTAAACCAATTGTTAATCTGTATATTATATAAAACAAAGTCTATAATATAATATTAGTGTGATTAGTTACGATAGCATAACATCGCGCCTGTATTCTCCGAATGGTTGAGCAGAGTTGTACCTGTAGTATAAATTACCGTTCTTGTAGTAGTTTCTAATACAATGCACCTTATCATGTCGACAGTAATCGATAAGGACCTTGGTAGTGCTCCATCAATCACTAAGCTACTCCAACTAAGTTTAAAACTATTTATCGATTATTCAAACCGAGGTTTCTCAAAGCTAAATGTGGTAAGAGGGTATCAAATATCTGGAAGCAAAAAAAGCTACTTTTGATAGTTTTTGAAAAAGATGATGCAAAACATCGCGTTGTGTATGAGGTTATTGTGTAGGGACTATTTGTGTTATTGTCTGTGGTAATAATTATTAGAACTTACAGCAATGTTAAGCGTTATTATTATGGCAATAAGCAGCATAATTCCTGCGGGGTAATTGTGTAACACACTAACACTGCAGCCGTAAGTAAAAGGGGTGCATCTGAGGAAAGGCTATAGAGAAAAATGAGCCTTAATGTATGGCGCCTTTTTTGTTCAGTAAGGTTTATTTTTCTTTAAATTTTTGGCTGATATACGTCCTTTTCACTTACTGCGGCAGGACAGTAGCAATGGTTTTCATTTTAACAGTTCAACAACATTCATTGCGTTATTTGCGTTGTTGAGCAGACATATTTTTGGAACATATCAAGCAATGGATTAGCAATATCCTTCAAAATTATTCAGATTGTAATTGAAAATGTGTTACGCAATTAGGGAGCTGGCTCAGCACCAAATCACACTCTGAGCACTCACAGTTTTCAATCAATTAACTAGCATTTACTTTATTGATTGAAAACTATTTATTGGAAACTATTAGGTCCCCACCTATGAAATCAGCGTTTTGTATGGAAAATTTTAAAGAAATTGCATTTTTCATACTAACATTTTCTTAATTTATTTAAAAACCATGAACACTAATGTTTTAAAACTTTTATGCACTAATGTTTAAAAACTAAGATAACTTATGCCACTTAAATTAAGCGACAAAAATAAGTTTTGGCTAAGTTAAAACAAATACATAGTGATCATTTCTACTAACAAAAAAGGAGTCATTTTTAAGGTATTTTTTATGTTCAGAAAACTATATGTACTAAGGTTTTTTTACTATTGGTAGTTGTCTATGATGCTCATAATCCGATAGAATATCAAGCAATTGATGAATATTGGTGGGGACCCAATATTAAGCTGGGCGTTTATTTATTCACCAACATTATCCTTATTTATCCGTTAAAAGATTGAGAGCCGCAACAGCACGACATCAATCTCTTTGAACGAGGACGCCTTACACGAAAGATAATATTCCTTTCACTGAAGTGAAAAATTGTGTGCTAACAGTTTCAGCATACAGCATTGCATTATCATACGAAGCTTGTTTATCATCTGCCTAGCCTTTTCCCAACTACGTTGGGGTCGGCTTCTACCGGATGCAGCTGAATACCAGTATTTTATATGGAGCGACTTCCTATCTGACCTCCACAACCCAGTTACTGGGTAATACGATACCCCTTCGTAAGACTGGTTGTTGGATTCTCCAAGAATTTGCCAACATTAGCTTGCTTCTTGGATATTGAGAACGCCTATAACAATGTCTCAATCGACGCAGCGTCATATGTTCTGGATAGTCTTGGAATCGGTTCCAGGCTTTGTAGGTATCTGTGGAGGTTTCTCAGTGAGCGACATTTGAAGATAAAGTTATGTGACGGAAATATAACTAGTAGATTCACAAATAAAGGTCTAGCACAAGGAGACCCTTTATCTCCGCTGCTTTTTAACTTGGTTACTTACAAAATATGTCATAAACTTCGAAATGTCTCAGTTTTGCAATACGCGGATGACTTTGTTATATATGTTACTAATAAGGACATCCAAATTTGTGAACGATATATACAAAATGGTTTAAACTTTGTTGTAGAGATATTAAACGAGCTAGGGTTGGTACTGTCCGCAAATAAAACACAATATTGTCTTTTTAGTAGAGGTCGCAGGAAAAAACTACCTGCACTAAGCTTAGAAAAACCTTTAGCGTATTCGGAAAATATAAAATATTTGGGCGTATGGCTAGATAGGAGCTTAAGATGGGGACGACACATTAATGAAGCGGTCAACAAATGTTCAAAATTCTTAAACATATTAAAGTTACTAGCAGGGAGGTCTTGGGGGGTGCACATGGTACATTTGAGACGATTATACATTTCCTTAGTTAGAAGCCGTATTGATTATGCATCAGTTTTGTATGATAATAGTGCTAAGAGCCATATTTCTAAACTCGATAAAATCCAGAATCAAGCCTTGAGAATAGTAGGAGGATTTATCAAAAGTACCCCAATCCACGTCATGGAGAGCGAGTTACATATTGCTCCTTTATTTATTAGAAGACAATATCTAGCCTATAAGTATTTATTAAAAATCAGTGCTTGGTCGAATAATAGTAACACTTATTTAATTTCAGAAATGAGTGCCCTTACGCAGATTAGTTATTGGGTTAATAAAAAAAAGCCTCTACTCTCACAAACAATTACGGATGTGGAAAAAACTGAAGGTGTTTCTGTAGATACGCTTAAAATGTTTACTTTCGACATTTGGTTGTCCGCGGTTGATTTTCATAAATATTTAGTTATGAGTTTAGATTGTATATCACTTGCTAAATCAAGGTACGAGCCTAATATTTTACTTAATGAAGTAATAACAGAATTGAATACTAAATATAGTGGGTGGCGGAAACTATATACAGATGGGTCTAAGGGCGCTCATGGATTAGGTGCAGCTTTTTACGATTCATTTTGTAATTATAAAGCAGGTTTTAAACTGATGTCAGATGTATCCATCATGACGTTGGAGCTCATTGCAATTTTACAAGCCTTGTCCTATGTAACACAGGAAAAATTTGATAAGGTTGTTATATTTACGGATAGCAAAAGTGCATTGCACCACGTGGCTCGATGTGCCTCTGGTTTCAGAGGTACATCGATAGCTTACGACATTTTAAAACATATTTTCATGTTTATTGAAAATAGCACACAGTTAAAGTTGCAATGGGTTCCAGCGCATCTTGGTTTGCAGGGTAATGAGGAAGCTGATTGTTCATCTAAATTAGCAGCAAAAGAAGGAGTCGAACTGGACTTTATACCAGATTATGTAGAATATGTGCCAAAGTTTAAAATAAAAAATTTCAGTAATTGGAAACAACATTTTAATAGTAAATCAATAGACAAGGGAATATGGTACAAAACTATTCAAAATGAGCTTCCTCAAGTGGCCTGGTTTGACAGTAGTAGGTTAAGTAGAAATTACGTGAAGTTATCTGTAAGATTACGGTCTGGACACTTTCCATCGGCAAAGTTTGCATTCCTCATGAAGAAAGTAAGTTCTCCCAACTGCGACACATGCAATGTAATTGAGGATGTATATCATTTGCTGATGGAGTGCGTCAAAAACCAAGATAAACGGAGAATTCTAATCAATGAGTTTAATTTAAATATATCACAAGTAGGTTTAATTCAGGCAATTTTATCACAACCGATGTCAGATTTAGCAAAAAGATTTAGTGAGCTGGTGTATTTTGTTAATTAGGATTCTCCTTTAATATATTTAAGTAAATTTAGATTTAAACCATTGTTATGTAGTAGTAAGTGTAGGACATGATGGGGTTGACGTATCCAATGGGATAAAAACCCCAAATTAATTTAATAAAAGATTTAAAAAAAAAAAAAAAAAAAAAGACTGGTTGTCAGACATTCGGGCTTCTGACTACCCATAACAACTGAAAAGATCCACGAATGACAGCCGGGACCAACGGTTTAACGTACTTTCCGAAGCACGGTCTCAGTATGTAAAGATGGTCACCCATCCACAGACCAACCGCGGCAAGCGTAGCTTAACCTAATCGATTGACTTGTGCGGCTGTTATTAATTAGCCTCGACGCGTGTCGTTCCTGGATTGCACACTTAGGCATTCGGGCGGATTTTTTTCGTAGTGAGACAATACGTCAAAATGCTTACTGGGTAATTTGCTCTTCAAAGATCAAAATCCACGCATCCATGTTTGTGTTTTAACCAACAATAAAACACGAATTTACGTCCTATAAACAATATGTATCTTCAGACTATTATGGGCTATAAACTCTTTAACGTTTCATATATCAGCAGTAATACATTATTATGATACATATTTATGTATTGCTTGCTATGTATATATATGTAATTGTACAGACGCCAGCACATCAAGTTACTACAATATGTCAAATTTTTTAATAGATTTTCAACTTTATCGCTAAAGTATAAGATTGAAAGTTGATTGGGAAAATTTGACAGTTTCGGGTAACTTGATGTGCTGACGTATGTACCTATGGCTTGTATGCATATGTACCATAACAATAAACTTAGTAATTTGCATACGTGAATACGTATGCAAACTACTAAGTTTTACGAGCTGAATTACAAATAGAGAGAGGTTTACTATAACTGAAAATTTCTACTCTTGGCGTTGCTGAAACTCTTTTTTTGTTTGTAGTTGTAAACAAGTTTTTGCGTGGATGGTAATGTTTTTCGCTAGTTAAGTATTGAAGTTAAAGGAAATTATTTATATGGATAGCTAGACTGAAACGTGTGAAAATTCGACAAGGAGGCTATATTTAGCAGTGAGTGAGAATAGGATGAACGAGTCAAAAACATAATTACTTAAACTTAGAGATTTCATGTACTTTAAGGGTTGTTTAAAAGTGGGTGCTGAAGACGGCGGAATCACTTGGTGTGACAATTTGTTATTGTTGCAGTTATGTTTAAATCCCACTAGCTGCGCCCCGCGGTTTTACCCGCATAAGTGTCGATCCCGTAGGTATATCGGGACAAAAAGTAGCGAGTAGTAAAGTAGTATCCTGCAGCGTGTCAGCGACCTCCATACCAAATTCTATCAAAATTGGTCCAGCCGTTTGTGTGTGAAAAAGTAACAAACATACAAACACACTCATAAACTTTCGCCTTTATAATATTAGTGTGATGTAAAAAGGGGCGAGCTTATTGACATTAATCGGGCACAAATCCAGACTCCGAGCTGCTACCGAGAAATTCCCGTTGGAAAAACCCAATAACACTGCCCGATATGGAACGAGCACGAGCAGTGGTGGCCCAGTGGTCACGGACACGACTTAAGAGTTGTAGGTCGTAAGTTCGAACCCAGGCAGGCGCTTTACTTTGTGTAAATTATTTCATCACCACTGCTCTCAAAACGGTGAAGGAAAACATCGTGAGGAAACCGGCATATCCTAGAACCGAAAATTCGAAGACATGTGACATCCACCAACCCGCACTGGGCCTGCGTGGTGGATTACGGCCCACTCCCTCTCACTGAGAGGAGGCCTGTGTTCCAGCAGTGGGAACATTATAGGCTAATTATGATATGGGAATCGAACCAAGTAACTTATGCTTAGCAGTAGCGGAGTAGTGACTAAAGGATTATATGTATTTTTTTAGATGATAAATTACTTTTACTTCAATGCTTTGAACTTCTAATCTATAAACAACTACGGAGGCTAAACCACGCTAACCCGTATGCAAACTGCTCTGAGAAACTTCTGAAGTAGACACAAAGTGTTAAAACTTTACACAAACAAACAACAAACAAAAGTAAAACATAAAGAGCACCACTAAGAGGAGTTTGTTTAGTTACTGTCATATTATTATTAACTTTGTATAGTGTGAAGTCACGTGTGGCGCTTGATCCCGCTTCGGTTGTGTCTGATTGCCGTGAACGTGCACTATGAGAGTGAAGGAAGAGAGAGTTCTGTCTGCACATACACCTAAGTACTATAATAACTCGCGCGCCGATGACTAATCTCCGCTGAGATTGGCCGCAATAGCCGAAATTCGGTCTGGAGGACTAATATTTACTGTATGACGTAATTTATTGAAGTGAAAACTTCTCTAGCGGCGTTGTACACTTTTTTTGTAATGGGTAAAAAATGTTAAACTCGCGTCAGGACACGTGACCTGATTGAAAATTCGTAAGACGGATGGCTGTAGTCGGTACCGCGCGTGTTTTGTTTATAAGACGATTCACAAAATATACACGTAATTGTTCAAGTTTTCACTTCTGTCGGCACTCCCGGAGTGCCTTTGTTTTTTTTTTTACATGATGTGGAATGGCTGCAAACATACAATATACAGATAAGGTATATTTTTCATGTACCTTTCACATCAATGTAGGCCAAAGTTTTTTATCGAACGTATGAATTATACTGCCCAAACGTGACAAAAATGCAGCGTCTATGTGGCGTCAATAAGCCCCAAAACTTTAGACGATCAATGATCTTTTGGCGCCTGGTTGTCATTAACATTGGAGAGTTGTTCGCAAATATTTGTGAAATTCTCGCAGATATTGTATTGGCAAAACAAGATGGCGGCATTGTTCCGATATTTTTTTTTTCAATTTAATTTATTTGCATACCGTAATGTGAATACAGGTGTTACAAATAGGCTTAAAGCTAATATACAGTTATGGACCCTGTAAGGGCACAGCAACATAAGTAACAAGCCAATTAAAATATAAAATAATTGATTAAAATTAAACATTAAACTTAAAAAATAGTATTTAGAGCATGAATAATAAATAATAAAATTATACAGACGCGACGCGCGACGCGAATCGCGCGTTACACAAAGGCACCGCTCGTTGCGTGACTTGCCTATGTGTCGCGCGCGATTTTATCGCGTGCAACGCCTGTTTGAAAGAGCCTTAATATGATATTTATTGTTTATTTTGGCCGCCACGCGCCAAGCTCTTTGTATAGATGCGAATTCACCCTGAATATTATTCTAATATGAGCTGTCAGCTGTGGGATGTTCATTAAAACAACCAATTGGAACTATGCACTTATAAGCTTCTGACGTTTCATAAGTGCCCATGTAGGTTTATTTATCATTATTATTATTAGGCTGTGATGTCCCACTGCAGAGCAAAGGCCTCCCTACTCTCTTTCCACTTCTCTCTGTTCAAAGCTGCTAAGGACCAGTTCTTGTTGAAGGAGTCCAGCTCATCCCGCCATCTCCGTCTGGGCCTTTTTTTTTTTTGAGGATGGGAAATCATCAAATGACCCCTCCCGCTCTGGGTGGAGCGGAAGGGAGTGTCCGACTCTTACTGACTAAAACCCACCCGTGTTCCTTCCTTAGCCCTTTATGTTCCGGGCCAGCGGTAACCCTTTCGGACAATCCCGCTGACATCTGTCTGGGCCTGCCATGTAGGTTTATCTATGTAAAATAAAATATTTTGATTTTGATTAAAGAAAGAGGTCCAATTTAAAATCCTTCATCATTGAAACGTCTTCTTTATTTTAGAATCTAGGTACTTTAGAATTTAATTCGTCCGTAAAAATAATTTTATGAATTCTACGAACACATTTCCAACTACTAATAAAACCTAATATCTTTGATCTTTCAGTCTAGCAAACTAATAAAAACATTTTTTTTTTGCTTGAAAACATGTTTTCTCCTTAGTTACCTATCTAATACAAAATGATCGAAATGAAAATTGGTTTCACAAATAGTCTGCACTATGAATTTTGTAAAACTAAAAGTTATTTATTTTTACGAGTACAATCACCTCTCACAGGTTATAATAGTGAAATAGTAATTGTATTTTCATCGTAGTTTAGCTTGTTTTCTTGGAAATTAGTATGATGTATAATTGTATAGTACCTATGCAAAATCAGATCATTAGTTTGTTGTTTTAAGGGGATCTGTTTGAATTAGTTATTGCTTTATCAATTTCCTTCAGAAATTATGTAGGATGGAACACAAAGTCCCTGCAGGTTTGCGGCGTAACAGTGTACGTTCCACTATTGATACCAGGGCTTCCCTCCCTAATATTATGCTGACGACAGCTAACTTAATATTGTTCGTTTAGGAATACGACATACGACACAACATACGCAGTCAGAAGCCCAAAAAGTCTGACGACCAGTTTCATCAAAGGGCGCGTAACCCATTTAAATGGTATATGCAAATTATACACAGCTGTAACCTTTTGGATAAGTAAAAATTCTGGTAGTAATCGGCAAATATCCTTCGACATATTTAAGCACCCATTCTCCCTTTTCTGGTCCATAGGCTAGGGAAATTGACTTTTAATAATAGGTAAGTAATTACACGTTTCACTGACAATACACGTACTTGCAAACAAAAAATGTCGAATAAAAAGTCTATCCAATCATCTATCGAATACTTTCGATCCTGAGCTCAAAGCCCCTACATAACTAATTTGAATATCCTCTCCATAGTTGAGCAAGAGATAATGAAAACAATTGAGCTACGAAAAAAAAGATAAACAAACGAACATCGACTGATTAGATAAAGTGCATTTACAGATATGGAGTATTGATATGCGCATAACTTGTGTTTGTTTTATGCAATGTTGTGAAATAGATAACCGAGGTTTTATAGGAACAGCTAGAGGTGGAGTGTACGTTGAACCTGAATTTCGGGGTTATCTTGTTTTAATGAGAGTTAATTTTTAATTAAACATGAATAAACATAACATTATAACATAAGATCACGCCTGTAAACCCTGATGGATAAGGCAGAGGTGCACCTTCATAACACCCAAATATGGCCAGTTATGTTTAAGTCCCAAGTAATAGGGGGCAGCCTCTTGCCATAAACTGGACACGAAACCAGATTCCGGGCTGCTTGTTACTAAGAAATTCCTGGAAAAACCCAATACGGGTTTACCCGACCTGGGTTTCGAACCTAAGACTTCATGCTCAGCAGTATCGCTCGCAACCACTAAGCCAACGAGTCAATCCATACTTATATTATAAATGCGAAAGTGTGTCTGTCTGTTACCTCTTCACGCTTAAACCGTTGAACCGATTTAGATGAAATTTGGTATAGGGATAGTTTTAGTCCTGGGAATATCGGGATAAAAACTATCCTATGTCCTTTACACAGGATAGTTTTTATCCCGATATTCACACGATAGCCACCTATGGGGTAGATACCGCGGGGCGCTGCTAGTCAAACATAATAACAATCCAAAAATATTCTTACCGGCTCTTCTCCATAGGAAACGACCAATTGGAACCGTGCACCTAGCTTCTGACGTTTCATAAGTGCCCATGTAGGTTTATTTGAAATAAAATGTTTCGTTGTTGATTATAGCTTCTCGCATCCAACGGGTTCCTGCGGCCTTCACAAGGTCGTCGGACCACCTTGTGGGAGGCCTGCACAGAACCGGTCGAAGTGGAGGTGCTTGGGCTCCCCCAAGCGCCATACCATATGCACAAGCCTATGTCCAGCAGTGGACGTTTTTCGACTGAAATGATGATGATTATAGCGTTCCCCAACCGGTTTAAACATTTACATCTACCCTTTGGTAGACATACTGAACTTCTAAGAATTGCTTCACAAGGAACACACAGTCTTCCCCAGACTAAATGTCTGACTAAATGTCTCATCGATGGTGGCGCGTGTGTTGGATCATTCGGTTCCCTACAAAATGGTTGAGCTAGATGGTGCTGATCCACGCGTCATGTTCGTGAACGGGCGCCGTCGGTTGAGACTGGTCATTTCTTAACTGCCAAGGCTTATTTTTAATCTTATATTTTGAAATGTTTCTTCATTTGTGTTTTTTTTTACATTGTTCTCGCATATAGAAGCAACAATAATAATGTACCCACGATTTGTAATATCTTGATTTAAAAGAGTGTCCATGGAGTTTCTTGCCCGTTCTTCTCCATAGAGATCTACGTTTTGGAATGGGCAACTAGCTTCAACTTTCTGACTAACTGACGGACTATTTTAATGTTGACAATTCAAAAGTGCCTGTACAAGGTTTAATTGAAATAAATGCTTTGAGTTTGAGTTTGAGTTTGAGACTATGTGAGACTGACATTGCTAGAAATAAACATCCAACAGCAGACCAGACATGCTCCGCCATCCGATTGCATCCTCAAGACTAAATGAAAGCGCGTTTAAATATTTGTGTACAACACAGAAGGAACTCACTCTGCCAATGTTTGACAGCGATTGTGTTTCCGAGGCGCACGCTGCCACTCTATGGCGATAAATTGAATTCAGTGTCTCGGCCACAGAGTAAGAAAATACACAATATTCAAACACTATAAATATTGCAAAGCGCAGTACTAGGACAAATATAAACCAGACAAAATTATGTAACAAAAACCGCAAATGTCAGGTGACGATAATTTTACAAGCTTCTTCCATAAAAGACATCATTCAAGTGAGTGTGGCGCCAGAAAAAAAAAGTACTATTTTCTTATGGGAAATAACATCTTGAGCATTTTTAGGGTTACCTCAAAAGGAAAAAACGAAACCCTTATATGATCACTTTGTCCGTCCGTCCGTCTGTCTGTCAAGAACTTTTATCTCGGGAACGCATAGAGGTATCGAATTAAAATTAAAACCATAAACTCAGCTCTACAGTCCCGTAAATCTGTGAACAAATCAAACACCTAAGTTAAGGTAAAAAAAAGATACGGGCCTTTATGCCGCAGAAAACGTATATTTCGACACTCTCAAGGGAATCAAAATTTATAGGGTACTTCCCGTTGATCTAGGATCATGAAATTTGGCAAGAAGCAAGATCATTTAGCACAAGTAAAGGAAAAAAACCAAAAAGTTTAAATTTGTAGGTACATTAAAAATAAAACCCGTGATAAACTATTTACATACCTACATAGCACGGAAACCTGGGTCCGACTCGCACTTGACTGCGTTTTTTACTATTACAGCGAAAGTCTAAAGTTAACCCCCGGCTTCTATTTGAGATTGAAAATGCTAAAAATCTTATTTTTATAACCATTTATATCAATAAGGCCCAGGGTTTCGGGATGATTATAAGATTTCTTTCTTCAGACAACAAACAGCGTACGGTAAGCTTTTTGGAGGCTGTGTAGGTATAATAATGTGGACGTTAAAAGTGGTGATTATAAATGGCTTTTGTTCAATGAGTTGAATAAATTTGATTTTGTTATCCGTTGTACTCTTCATTCTGACTATTATATACCATTATGTTTAAACGTTTGAACGGTGAATCTACCGACCCGCACGGGCCCTGTGTGATAGATATGGTGATAATGTTCTCTACTAACTTTTTAGACCTTTGTATCCTGCTTATGCGTATGAAGTTTCATTAAAATCGGTTCAATTAATACGATAAATAAGGGCTTGAAAGTTTGTATGAAATGCCGTACGTCGTAAACGCTCTTAATGTAAAATTTATATTGTTAGCTCTGTATTATTAATAATAATTAGCAAAATTGTCAACTTTTTATTATGCTTGAGTACGAGGCTTTTGATTATTTTGTATGTGTATATTTTATGTATTTTATTGTAATGTGCGTTTAGTTTGTGCAGAACAAACTATTTTCTTTCTTCTTTCAAAAATAAAGTTTTCAATTTCTACGGGACTAAGAAGTTTGTTTATAAAACTCGTTCATGCTTCATGAATTTTCTGTTACTGTTTTACTTGTCTAACTGTCTCCAGGGCCCTTTATCTCGATACATAAATACAAATATACACTCTAGCGAGCTGTTATGAGATTATTTTAAAATGTCTGAAGTTCTTTTAATGTTCAAGAGTTACTGATTGCGGTGGAGGACGCTCTGTTGTTTTAGCTTAAGGTGGTTTGCGGTAACTTGTAATAAACTCAACATTAATATGCTATTTCTACATTGTGACCTCGGTTGTGAAAAAAATTTTAATATACTTTTGTGTGCCAAAATTATAGGTGATGGAGAGCATTGAAAGAGTTTCCACGAGTGACGATAGATACCTCGAATTCATCCTGCTCACTCTAACATTGGTACCTATAGTATTTTTATCTCATGAAGCAAAGCGCGCTTACAGTGTACAAACACTCTGTCAATGTGTGTGTAAAGACGAGTAGCTTTAGCACGTAACTAACACACACGCACACACACACTTCCAAGTTCGCCATTGCTCCTTCGCTTACATATACATTCATAATTTATCTTAGACTAAAATCCGGCTTAAGAGAGAATGCGTTCCTAACACCTGTCAATGCGACAATTATTCTAGTAGCAAATAGAGATCAAATTCGCAAAACACGTGTAAGTTGATATATCTGACAGTTGTGAAGAACGCTTTCTCTCGTCTGCCAAACTGTAGATTACTATAGTGCCTGTTAACTTTGTTTATTTTATTATTTTGTGGGGACTACATGACCTAAAGCGCGTTCACTGTCGGACTGCATAGAAAAGAAAGAGAAGCGCGATGACATGACGCTGGTAATTTATTGTAAAATATGAAGCAATTATCTATTTACAAAAACTCTAATGTTTGGATTAAAAAATTAAAACACTAGTGCTTTAGTATGTTGCTTGTAGAATAATCTGACAAAAAATCAGAATGATTGTATGTATACTAGTATGGTTTTTATTATAAAAAGATAATTTTTAGAGGTATCTTCATGATTTTTTTCTATCGTATCAATTTAGTTGTATTATATTTTCAACACACTATCTAACTAGCATATATCCTGAAGAATATCATATATTTTTCTGATTTTGCTTACTGTAGTCGAACATGTACTTTTAGAAATTATAAAACTTGCGTTTTTTGCGTTTAGGTCCTGTAGTCCCCTTAACAGACTGATAGGTAACAATTTGTAATAACCGCTGTAACGTACAGACGCCAGCACATCAAGCTATCTGTCAAATTTCTTCAATAGATTTTTAACTTTATCGCTCTAACTTAAGGTTCAAGGTTGGGAAAATTTGACAGTTTCGGATAGCTTGATGTGCTGGCGTCTCCTAATCATCACTCTGTATTATGGATGAAAACATTTCCTCGCATCAACGAACTGCGAAAGAATGGCCCAGAAAAATCAAATAAAGTCACGACAAAGATATTCCCAAACATTTAGGATTGAATAAAGCAAAAATGACACCTTTAAAACATTTCTTGCAAAAGACGATACCCTGCGGGGACTTATCACTATTCCTATTTACCTTACAAAGGCAAAGTGACAAAATTGTACATATTACAGAGATAGCGAAATTTTCACTGAACTATATAACATATTGTACATTATATTGGTATTGTTAATACATTTTTGATTGCAATTATGGAAATGAAAACTAAAGAATAATATTTATGAAATTGAATCAATCTATAATTATTGTTAATCTTATTTTATGCATGAAATAAAAGGCTTTTTTATTTTTATTTTTATTTTATTTATATAACATACTAGCATCTACCCGCGACTTCGTTCGCGTGAAGTTTCTCGTTTTAACATAAAACATAGCCTACTATATATACCCTATAGACACTCAGGGATAATGTAGCTTCTCATTAGTGAAAGAATTTCCGGGGTTCCGAAGATTACCCCCTACAACCTCACAAACTTCACGTCTTTATAATATTACGAGTATTAGTAATTAGTATTAGTACAGACAACTGTAACTTTGGATTCAGTTCATATGAATCTGGAAATAAAATTGTTTGTTGGTTATTAATAACTTACAAACAATTTTATTAAAACGGTGAACGGTTAAAACGTATGGAACAGCTACGTACAGTACCCGGCGATAAATATTGCACATCGACCTTTTTACACAAAGCCATTTTATACAAATAATAAAAATAATTATCAAAATAAGCAAATCATAATTGTTTTAACAGCTCCTAATAGATACCGTACTGTTTGTATTTCGTGCGACAGAGATAACGCTCTACGAAGCCGAAATTAGCCGATTGTCTCTTTCCAAAGGTCGATGTGCAATATTTATCGCCGGGTACTGTATGTTATGCGACACGCGATATAATCGCGCGCGACGCAAAGGCACAGGTCGCCGCGCGACTTGTGGTGCCTTTGTGTCGTGTGTCGTGTCTCGCCTGTTTGCAGGAGCCTTATAGATTTAACTATACTAAGGTGCATCTTACCCAATTTGAACCGTCAGACCCGCTAGCAACCTGTCGATTAGCTTCACTTTTTGTGGCAGAAAAATATTGTTTTAACGATAATTAATTGGTTTTACCATACAGGTTTTACATTACATTGGTTTTACCATATTTTTACCATACAGTGTAGACCAATGTTTGAACAAACAAATAGACCATAGTTAACAGTTTTTATTATTTTTTGTTAGCCAATAATATCCCACTACTGAGCAAAGGCCTCCCTACTCACTTTCCACCTCTCTCTGTCCAGAGCTGCCAAGACCCATAATAACCAACCACAACACCTGGGAAGAGATTCAGATTTATCAATCAAAGACCTAATCATGCTTTCAGAAACGTTCATAAATCCTGAAGCTTCATAAAATAACAAAACCGTTATATCAAACTTGGCACTAAACAAGGCAGTCAGAGCATAACACCTGCGTTCTTTATGCATGAAACTTGTTAAATTTCCGACGTGTCAGGTAGTAGCACTCGTTGCCATGCATGGCGAACGGTTTTGTTAGAACGCTGCTGTCAGTTTCGTAACGAGTTATTTATTTTATCCATGTAAGTTTTAATAAGAGAGAGATGGTTTTAGGTCATTAGCTGTTCTGTCCATGTTGAGGTGAAATAATGGCAAAGGTAATGGGCAACACGACTTGACTTGAGTATTGAGCAACCGCTTTTGTGAAAAGTCGCAGAAAAAAAACATAATTATGGGGGATGTACATTCTAGGTCGAGTTTCGTCGTGCGGCTGGTCGCTTACCAAATCGTGTCACAAGCCGAATCGTCAACCCATTTACGCAGGCCGCAGATGACTAATACATTTTGCATCAAATGTCGACCTTCATGCGGCGCGTGTTAGCCTGCGACTAAGCATTTTCGCGGACGATTTTAGTCACCCGCCGCATGCGATTTGCAGCCGCAGAACAAAAGTCGATACCTAGTCTACTTTGGAACCTGTGATTTTAGTCACCTGCGGCCTAGCCGAATTGCCATTGATGCAGTCGATGCGGCTATAATGACTTGTGTAAAGTCTGCATTACGACTATGCTTGTCAAGTCGATTGATAATTAATTAATTATATAAACTAACACAGTTTCTCGAAATTAGCAGACAAGATTATACTTCAGACCACTCTGGGGCTAAGCTACTTACTCACGCTCAAGTTATTTTCAGGATTTCTATTTTACCGACTTCTTAAAAAAGGAGGAGATTCTCAATTCGTCTGTATACATTATATTGTTTACTAATAAAATCATAATTATCATGACTGTTTCTAATCTGAGGATTAAGTATTCACATCTCTCGTAATTTCTTATAATCAAATAAACTTCCTCAGTGTTATTCTAACACTGTTGTAAGTATTACTCAGTACAACTTTGTTATTCATAAGGAAAACTGCAAAGAGTAGTGAAGTCTATGTTTGTTTACGTCGTTGTTCTGAAGACTTTGTCTAAAGAATAATAATCTTTCTTTGCTCTTGAAGGGCAGTGCTTTATGTTGAGAGAGAATACGCGATGTTGCCTGAGGAATTTTATCAAATACATACCAGCTTCTGCCCGCGACTTCGTCCGCGTGAAATTTCACCCTGCCCCCGTTCACCCTCTTAGGGGTGGAATTTTGAAAAGCCCTTTCTTAGTGGATACCTACGCTTCACAAAGGACACCCTCCAAATTCCATGTCTCTAGGACCAGCGGTTTAGGCTGTGCGTTGATATATCTGTCAGTCAGTCAGGACTTTGAATTTTATAGTATACAGATGCGGCATGGTCAAGGTATTGTTTGCTTTGTTTTATTATTTACTAGCTAACCCGACAAACATTGTCCTGTTTTTGTTTTGAAAGACACGTGGCGCCATCTATTATCATAATAATGTTATTGTTGTTTTCCTCGGGAACAACACTTTTTTTCGGGATGAAAGGTACTCTATGTCCGTTTCTGTACATCTGACAACGTATATGTACAATTTCAGGATGTTCGGTTCAGTTGTTTCAAACAAACAAACTTACTTTCGCATTTATAAGATTACTAGCAGCGCCCCGCGGTTTCACCCGCATAAGTGTCGATCCCGTAGGAATATCGGGATAAAAGCCTATATGTTAATCCAGGGTGTCAGCTGCCTCCATATAACATTTTTCAAAATTGTTCCAGCCATTTGAGCGTGAAGAAGTAACAAACATATAAATACACACACATTCACAAACTTTTAATATTTGGAAGTTCAAGATTTTTGTCTAGTGCAATAATAGTGTATGTTTACGCAAATTCTATCAACTTTTTGATAACGATAAATGACTAACTTTAATCTTAAAAGTTACCTGAGCAATCTGATTGAATAGAATAGAATAGAATACTCTTTATTATGTACACCATATAAATTACAGACATAAATATAGAAAGAAACCGAACCGCCTAAACACTTCGTTGAGAGTCTTGACCAGATCAGAAGCACTGAGCCGCTCAGACAGCGATGTGAAGTTGACGATGTCTACGTGCTCACGGTGCTCACGTTGTTGTATCTCTGCACGTGTGTATTGTCTCTAGTTTTAACGCCCTAGCATAATTTCTGTTCATTCAAACTTACCTGAGCAATCTGATCGAACCGCCCAAACAGTTCATTTAGCGTTTTGACCAGATCCGAAGCGCTGAGCCGCTCAGACAGCGGCGTAAAGTTCACGATGTCTGCGTACAGGATGCTGACGTTGTTGTGTCTCTGCACGTGCATCTCGTGGAAACGGGTCTGCTTCGAGGCGTCCGCGCACGCGTCCGCCATTTTGAGCATTATTGAGCGTTTTACCTGAAACAAGAAAATAAGGTTATAAGTTATTACCAAAAAGATGGTTGATTTCTAATGCTTAAAAGGGTCTACACAGTAGAGTGTTATAAAAGAAAGACCTTTGGGGTTAAGGAGTTGCCTATATCAAAGAGCTGTGTTGCCATAGCCATGTTCATATACATAGATAATTTTACTACACACGAAACTACTGCTTAAAAAACTGTGAAGAGCTTTTTTGAGGGCTGACAGATTTGGGTTACTTAAAAATTCATTGAAATAATTCCCATTTTGCCCACTTCCTAAAAATATGAATAATAAATGTGCCTCTTTTTGGGTACCCTGAATTAATTCACATTTTGGCTAAAATACTAAATAGCCCTGTTAAGGTTATTTAGTCTTTTTAGGTCGCACCGCCCGCTTCGCTCGTTCAGCTCACGCGCTTTCGGTTATTTCAGACCTTACCTAACCTATTTGGTTAAAGTGCCCTAGCTTAGTTACTGTGACTAACTTTGAAAAAAGGCCAGACAAAAAAGAGGCTCATTTATTTAAAAAAGCAGTTATTTATCTTTAGAAGGCAAATAAGCTTTTAGAGGATGAAATAAATGTTTTCATTTCGAAAGAATAACTAAAACATTTTCTTTTTAATCACCAAATTGGAAACCCGTCCAGGCACTTAAAACAGAGTAAGTACCATTGTATCCGTCAAAACAAAATGTTGAAAAAATTCTTTTAAATTTTACGGAAGACTTCACAATCTATTTACATTAGGGAATTAAATTAAGAGGGGCTTTTGGCTAAGTACCTAATAACAGCCGCACAGATCGATCGATCAGGTTATTACCGCGGTTGATCCATGGATGGGTGACCATCTTTACATACCAAGACCCCTCCGTTCCGACCCCTCCCTGTTCGGAAAGCACATCAAGCCGTTGGTCCCGGCTGTCATTCCGGGTCGTCAGAAGTCCGAAAGTTCAAGACTTTCGGGCTTCTGACGACCCGTAACGACTGTCAAAGACTCTCACTCAACCAGTCTTACCAATTGGTATTACCCAGTAACTGGGTTGTGGAGGTCAGATAAGCTGGCGCTCCCTGTAAAATACTGGTATTCAGCTGCATCTGGTTAGACTGGAAGCCGACTCCAACATAGTTGGGAAAAGGCGGCAGATGATGAGAAAACGAAACATCCTCAAACAATTATTTACGAGTAAACACTGCTCTAATAAATTCTTAATTCATTATTATTTTGGGCCGTTTACTTAAGGAAATGAAATTATTAGGTGAGACATTCTGCTCACGAACTCCTTTGAGAAAATTAATATTCAGATCTGCAAGCAATGGTAATTAGAAGGTGAATATCGTTACTGCTATTAATTAAAAAGACACAATCGGACTAGTAATTCATTTCAAAATTACTAAAGTTTCCTATAGTTTTCATCGAGCTGTGACATCTATTTAAGGCTGCGTTTCCACCAGAAATGAGAGAGGATGCGTAGCGAGGGATGTGTGTGAAACTAACCAATAACGTCGCTTCATTTTTAGGATTCCGAACCCAAAGGATGAAACCGGTACCCTATTACTAAGACTCCACTGCCCGTCTGTCTATCTGTCTGTCACCAGGCTGTATCTCATGAACCGTGATAGCTAGACAGTTGAAATTTTCACAGATGATGTATTTCTGTTGCCGCTATAACAACAAATACTAAAAACAGAATAAAATAAATATTTAAGGGGAGCTCCCATACAACAAACGGGTTTTTTTTTGGCGTTTTAGCCTTGTGGTACGGAATCCTTGACCAGTTTTTGTAGCTTGAACTAAGTTAGCGTTGGTATTGGTTAGTTTCACACACATCCTTCGCTACGCATCCTCGCTCATCTCTGGTGCAAACGCAGCCTAATGGTGAAGGAATAGTTAAGGAAACCTGCGGGTAATTACAGTCCTGTCACAGTTATTTTGCCTCTGCATTTTGCATCACTGTCCAAATCACAGTGATCCCTATTCTCATTCTAATAAGGTCGCTGTTGCGTTACTGCCATTGACAAGTCTGTCAAAATTATTGTGATCTTTATACTCGTCACAATATGTTTAGTTACTGCTGTCAGAGGTAAAACGGACTGTATGTAGGTGACACAGTGACAATCCTAATGCCATTCATTTTAGCAATTCGTTGTCGAGCAGATTACTTGAAACATGTGATGCAATGGATCATAGATTTCCTTCAAAATCCTTAGAAATGTGATAGATAAAAAGTATGTTGCGCAATGAGGGTTTTCGTGAAAATTTACAACACCAGTTGGCACCACTGTGACAAGAGGTCTTCCAATATAAAATATATGATGACGTTCATCATTCGATTCGTTCATTCGTTCATCATTCAGTCATGACTAAAGAAAATATAGGATCTTTGACAGATGCCTGGACCTGACGTGTCAGTGCTGCCACCTAGCGAACGTCATTTCAGAAAACCCTCATTGGCGTGCTGATCTTTAGCATCCCTGCATCCTAATGAGGGTTTTCTGAAATGACGTTCGCCAGGTGGCAGCACTGACACGTCAGGTCCAGACATCTGTCAAAGAGCCTATATTTTCTTTAGTCATGACTGAATGATGAACGAATGAATGAATCGAATGATGAACATCATCATATATTTTATATTGGAAGACCTCTTGTCACAGTGGTGCCAAGTGGTGTCGTAAATTTTCACGAAAACCCTCATTGCGAAACACACTATGAATCACAATCTGAATCATTTTGACGGATATTTGGCTAATCCATTGCTTCATACGTTCGGAGAATTTGTCTGCTTAACAACGTAAATAACGCTATGTACAGACGCCAGCACATCAAGCCACCCGAAAGTGCAAAATTTTTCCAATCAATTTTAAACCTTATGCATTAGCGATAAAGTTGAAAGTCTATTAAAGAATTTTGACAGATTGTAGTAACTTGATGTGCTGGCGTCTGTACGTTGTTGAACTGTCAAAATTAAAGCCATTCCTAATTTAAGTGTGTCACGCAATTACCCCGCTGTGCTTATAATAGACAGAAATCACCACCACAGCAGTGCGGTGTTCAGGTGTGCTGATCATAGTGCCTATGTTCTTCGCTTAGATCATACTAGTTTCCGCTCGCGGCTTCGCCCGCAAGGTATGTCGGTAAAAACTATCCTATGTCCTTCCCCGGGATGCAATCTATCTCTCTGCCAAATTTTATCGAAATCCGTTCAGTGGTTTAGACGTGAAAAGGTAACATACAGACAGACAGATAGACAGGCAGAGTTCCTTTCGAATTTATAATATTAGTATTGATAAATCCCTTAGGTGCAACTATTACAGTAGATATAAATCTATCATATAATTTATTATTGTAAAGATTAATGATGAGTTAGCTAATTGTAGACTTGCGTGTCAAACAAATATCAACTAATGGATGCCTTACCTACTAATATAAAACCTTTTTATGACGTAAATCACGTAGATATCATGAAGACAAAACGTTCGTTCTATTAATATCACAATGTAGCTAACACGTAACATTTATTAGCCTTCATTTATTTAATAGGCTCACTAATTTATTTATTTCGGGTAGACACTTCACGCAGATACAAATCTCACACGAAGGTAGATACAAATTTTAATATCCATTTTTTAATATTCATTTTTATTACAAAGGTAGGCTTATAGGTACTCGTACAAAGGTAGGCTGGGTACCGAAGCTGGATATTAAAATTTGTACGTGTTATTTATACAATGAAATACAAGAATATGTAAGGACATTTGGATTCCATGCGAAGATCATAACTGTGTCTCATATGTAACACAAAACGAATCGATTATATTCACTCCAGTAATCAGGTATTCAATTTGGGTTTTTCTGTTTGAACACCCCCGTCCATAGTGAATTCCGTAAACCTTATGACCTGGAACCTGGAACACAGGCCCGGTTAAGAAAATTTAATCAGTTGTTATTCAATTCGTAATCCATAACATGATAACATTTACGTAATCGATGCTAACATTTAAAATAATATTAATATGTACATTTATATGAAAAAATAAGCAAAATAATCATAGGGCATCAAAAAATTCGTCCGCATCGTTTTCAACAGGAACAGTGCCCAAAAAGCTGGCAGCATTGGTGCGACGCGCGATAAAATCGTGTGCGACACAAAGGCACCGCAAGTCGCACACGAGCGGTGCCTTTGTGTCACGCGCGACTATATGGCGTGTCGCGCCTGTTTGAAGGAGCCTTAACAATTAAAGCGCGGGCACGCAAGAGGTTGTAAGTTCGAATCAAACTTTTTACCCGAGGAACCCTACTCTTAACATAATTTAGAACATTGCAAAACCTAGTAAGTGCAACCAACACCATTTTTAGGATTCCGTACCTCAAACAGGAAAAACTGAACCCTTATAAGATCACTTCGTTGTCCGTCTGTCTGTCCATCAGTCAAGTCCCTTTTTCTCAGGAACGCGTGGGGTTATCAAGTTGAAATTAATATCAAACACTGAGGGCTGCAATCCCTTGAAGCAGTGAAAAAACCGAACTTCTAAGTCAACGCAATCAAAAGATACGGGCGTTTATGTTCCGGAAACAAAACCTATAGGGTACTTTCCGTTGACCTAGAATCATGAAATTTGGCAAGAAGCAATGTCATGTAGCACAAGTAAAGGAAAAAATCTGAAAACCGTAAATTTTTAGTTACATACGTATAAATGTGTACGGAACCCTCGGTGTGCCAGTCCGACTCATACTTGACCGGTTTTATTTCTTTGATTAAAATAAATAAAATTACAATGCTTTGCCGTCTGTTGCTTATCTCAGTTAACAATTCATTTCTCTAGTGACTAGTCGGATAAAAATAAAAGAGAATTATATAACTTGGCTTATCAATGTCATAAGCCACAGAAGTCAAGTAAAGCAGTAGGCTATCAATCTACGAGTATTACTGTTTATGTTATTGTAATTATGTAATATAACTTGCTACTATAACCTGCTCATTATTTCTCCATTCTGGGTTTTTCCCGGTCATTTACACCATAGAACTCGCTGATCGTTATGCAACTCCTGACAAAATTATCGTAGCAATACTACTTCCGTGCATAAAAAAAAATTATAAGGCGCTTCCGAACTGGTACATAATTAAAATTGCATATTTAATGGCGGTGCTTGCAAATGTCAAATGTTGCCATACTTGCCATTTCGCAGTTGTAGTGTGTACTATGTATTCTACAGTTAACCGTTACCAAATGGCTTGTCATTTGGTATACAAACAAAAATATTTACCTTGTGGCGAACCAAACTAATTGTCTATCGTTCCCACCATTACAATCATATAAAGACAACACTCGGTGATCTAGAGATTATGTCTATGACACAGGAATTAACTGGTATCTTAGCCACGAGGACTTACGATTTATACGATACGAAGGGTGATGTAAATTATTGTGAACCCTTAGATTATTATTCCACTCCATGTGATTCATTAACACGATTGTTATCTTGTGTTTGAATAAACGTGTATTCCTCCGCTGCCGCTTGTCTATCGTACTGTAAAACAAATACACATCTGTAACAAGAACAACTGGATCGAGTTTCATTTATGTAAACAGGGCACCATAACGCGCCTAAAACCTTTACACTACCTTTCCAATATTCATTGTTATTGAGTGCGTGATAATTTTTTAATAACTAAGAGAGTGATGTAAAGGCATTGACCAAATACTCAGTAGGTACAATGTTAAAAAGTATTTGCCAGTTAGTCGCCTGTACCTATATCTTGTTCTACTTTACCATAGAGAATATGTACCTATAACCAGAGTCTTTGTACTGTACCTACATAATCTTGGTCGTAACATCATTTTAAGGAGGTAACAAAAACATTACTAATGAGCATAACATCACGGAACTTTCTAGAACACAGACAGGGTTACCCACTCACAGTTCATAGTCATAATCAGTAGGTAGGTAGTAACACTCATGACTGCAAAATGTCAGGACATATACCGTCACTCGGCTCCTTGGAGTAATGCTCTGGTCAGAGTTTTTGCGATGACCAAGAAAATTACGAATTAACGGAAAAAGTTATTAAATATATATGTGATCTATGTATTTATGGAAGATTTTTTTTTGCCAACGCTTTATTATTCTACGCATGTACAGATGCCATCACAACAAGCTACCCGAAACTGTCAAATTTTCCCAATCAACTTTAGCGATAAAGTTAAAAATCTATTAAAGAAATTTGACAGATTGTAGTAGCTTGATGTGCTGGCGTCTGTACTATCTTTATTGTCCAATTATTAAACTGCAATGAAAATTATTCAACCTTTAACGAATATCCATTAACCATTTATATCATACGAGAATAATATCGATAATGTAGACTGTTTGGCACCTCGAAAATATAAATAAAATTCCCGATATCGCTTTGCAACGCGATTTCGGGATTTCGCGATTTTTCTGTAGACAAGACTTAAATAAAGTTGTGAAAAGTCTGAAAATACATATTACCACGAAATCGTCATGACTAGTTAAATACCAAAACAATAATAGAAGATAACATTTTGCAAGCATTTTTCCTCAATATGAGACTTTCCTACGCATCTGCCAGACATAGGGAAAACAATACTCCATATTATTACGTAGATACCTACATTTATTATCTCTCTATATTTATCTGTGATGATGGGGCTACGTAAAAATAAAAAAAGCCATGAAGGAAAGCAAAAAAAACAAATGACAACTGATTCATCGAAATGCACCATACGTTGTGTTTTCTAAGAAACGTAATGAATAAGCAGGGAATCACCGTGTGGGCGTGGTCACGGTAATACTGTGGCGTGGTGTTGCTCATTACAGAGATTATGACGAATGACGTCACGTGTCTGTATGAATGGGACAATCAGACGCATTTTTTGAGGTAAAAGTGTTTATTTATGAAGAAAAGAATATGAAGGAGAGGGGATATAGGAGAGAAAAGGAGAGAATTAAATATACTAAAGAGTTGTTTGTCAGATTTTTTATAATGAATCAATAATTAAACTTTATAGTTCAATTTGAGCTTTCTGTTTTTCAATTGGTTCCTTGTCAATCATTTACCCATCTTAAGTGTTATAAACAGCATCAAGAAGTTTACAAAGAAGATGCAGCATCCTTTTTGGAAGTTAAAGGGTTATAATGATGATGATGATGACGTATTGAGGTTAATGCTGCTCTAAGAAAAACGTCATGATGACGTTCTTAATAAATGAAACGGTCATGGAAGTAACTGTTAATTTTTAGCAGGAAATATACGGTTGCGGTCACTGATGGGCTAAAAAATTCCCGCGCTGTAGGTAGGTATGCAATTATGTATTATTTGGTATTCATTGTTCAATTCCCCCATTAGAAACCATTAATTATTCTAGGTGCATCGTTTTCATATATAATTATGAAATGAATGTATGCATCATATTGTAAAACATTCTAAAAGAGGTGGAGTTTTCATACGAAAACTACCTTTTGGAAGGGGAGACTAGAATCAATTCTGTTTAATTGTGATTTTTGACGAATTTGACGTTCAAAAGTGCCATTTGTGTGCCTATCTTTTAACTATATAATATATAAAACAAAGACTGATTTTTATATAACTTAATTACACCATTCATAACTTAAGAACGGCTGGACCGATTTTTATGATCTTTGTTTTGTTAAAATATTGCCACTGATCAATTAATGTGACCAGGTAAGCGTAGCATCAATACATGAAGAAGAAATTGACTTTTTTTTTTAATTATTTTATCGATGTTACCTTGTTGACTAATTATGACACTTCTTCAAGATTCCTTTCATATCGTTCATTTTATTCATGGTTTCTTTGTGTAACTTAACAAGGATATTCGAATCATTAACTTTAATATAATTAATATGATTAGTATATACTCTAATTCATCGTCATTATCATTTCAGCCGAAAGGCGTCCACTGCTGGAAATAGGCCTCCCCCAAGCACCTCCACTTCGACCGGTTCAGTGCTTCTCGCATCCAACGGGTTTCTGCGGCCTTCACAAGGTCGTCGGACCACCTTGTGGGAGGCCTTGCAACGTTACGTCTTCCGCTCTAATACAATTAAAATTTACAGTAAGTAGGTACTCAATATTTTATTCCGGCACCCACTTGTCATGCCGAACTATTATCCGTATCGCTATGACGTCACATCTATAGGTCATCGCGACATGTTCCACTTTCACATCCTCATGGCTTACAAGTGATAATTGGAATATATTCAGAATTTAGAGCGTAGGACATGTTTTTACTTGAGAAAATGTATCCGTTCTGTATGAGTCATTTCAGTTATGTTTTTTTCGTGGTCAAAAAGGTGGAAACTAACTGTTCTTGTTTTTAAGTATATAAACAATACCGTTTACTGTATTTAAGCTCTAAGAACCATTACATGATCAGCCTGATTTTTTGTTCTATGAATCTATGAATGGGCCCGCAGCTCTTGACCTCGATCACGCCTGACGGAAATCAATGGATGAGGTCTGTGATGGAGCCCAGAAGATGCCTGATCACTCTTGCTTAGAAGCAGACGGGTTACATGTGGAAGGGAACACAGACACCGGGAGTCCCACGCTTTAGCTGTGCGCATAATAAACGTGAAGGAGAAGGGCTAAGTATGAATGGTCGGGATGTTTTTGGATGTTTCGCCAATTTTAGGTTCTGAATATAATCCTTTCTGGGCTACTAATATACAAATTATCGTCATAAACTTGTCATATATACCCAAAAGCGGTCTTAAATAAAACCCAAATATTACCGCAACTATGAAGGGAAAATTGAACGACATTGACTCTCAAATTATGACAGAGTATGCATAGTAGGAAAATCAAAAGAACTTGAGGATTTTCTGTATTATAGCTAGTTCATTAGAATTACCTAAGTTTTACTGGTCTTTACATTTTGTGAAAAATATCTTCGATAACGTACGTGCCGTCAAGCATGTGACACGTCTACAAAATTGCGTAGGTAACGTTCTCAAAACAGTTGACAATCAAATTAGGATCGCTGACGTTCGAACGTAAACATATCAAGTGCCAAGAATTTACAATGAACAACTGTCAAGTCGCCATTGTTTTTTTGTGGTGAAAAACGTCATGGCTTGAAGGTGTATGGTAAGGTTCTACGTTTACTGGAAATATTTCAGGGATTTTACGAATCGTCATAGGATTTCTTATTAATTATAGTTGCCTAAGCGTGGTGAATTTTTGATGAATTCATTCATTCATTAATTCTTCCGCTAATGTTATTTCGTCAAAACAAATATAAGTCATGTGTCGATGTCTTGAGAACAATGCCTTTTGCGAATGTTTTAGAAAGCTAGACCCTCTTTTATGGCACCCCGATGTCACATATGCCAATGATTGGTTGTTCGCCGAAACGATGTCATAGATAGAGGAAAATGGCTAAAGTGATCTTGACCCTGACCTTCGATTTCTCGCCTATATAATATATTTTAATGTCTTACTCAAACGTGATTGGCTGTTGTTATTTTGGACTAAGTCGACGTTGGCACAGGTGTAAATATATCGTGGCAGGATTTATTCCTCAATGGATTTTCACCACAGTGCTTAGCGCCGAGAGTTGAAAATCGAACAGAGTGGGTTTTTGACGAGCTGGGATGCGCTCTAATGGATTGTCAATGCTTTGGCTCAACACCTAGAGTTCAAAATCCAGTGCGCGATAAAATCCCACCGGGATATGTTTACGTCTGTGTAAACGTCGGCTGACAATGGCGGCAGTCTATGTTGACTGCTGTGATTGAAGTCCAAAAATAACACATTCAATGGACTTTTAAACTATGTTACAGATTAGTTAGAAAATGGTTTTCCTCGTCAACAATATTGTTGTCATGCTTTTTTTTATTTTTGAGGATGGGAAACCATCAAATATTTCCTCCCGCTCTGGGTGGAGCGGAAGGGAATGTCATGCTTACGTTACAATTTATTTTTATCTACTAGCTTCAGACCGCGACTTCGCCCGCGAAGAGGTCAGAAATTATACCACGGGAACATACATAACTTAACCTGCCTATAAGGATCCCACTGCTGGGACACAGGCCTCCTCTCAGTGAGAGGAAACATACTACCGGTGTATAAAGTGTCCTATGTCACAACCCAGGTCATGGACTATTCGTGTGCCACAGATCCAAATCCGTTCAGCTGACAAGGCGTGAAAAGGTAACAGACAGACAGAGTTACTTTTGCATTTATAAATAACTAGCTGCGCCCCGCGGTTCCACCCGCATAAGTGTCGATCCCGTAGAAATATCGGGATTTAAAGTAGCCTATGTGTTAATCCTGGTTATAAACTATCTATGTGCCAAATTTCGTCCAATCCGTTTAGCCGTTTGTGAGTAACAAACATACAAACACACTCACAAATTTTCGCCTTAATAATTACTAGCAGCGCCCCGTGGTTTCACCCGCATAAGTGATGATCCCGTGGGAATATCGGGATAAAAACTATCCTATGTCCTTTCCCGGGACTCAAACTATCTCTATACCAAATTTTATCTAAATCGATTCAGCGGTTTAAGCGTGAAGAGGTAACAGACAGACAGACACACATTCGCATTTATAATATTAGTATGGATAAGGATGTACAGTACCCGGCGATAAATATTGCACATCGACCTTTGGAAAGAGACAATCGGCTAATTTCGGCTTCGTAGAGCGTTATCTCTGTCGCACGAAATACAAACAGCCCGGTATCTATTAGGAGCTGTTAAAACAATTATGATTTGCTTCTTTTGATAATCATTTTTATTCTTTGTATAAAATACAAAAAAAAGCTAAAGGTTGATGTGCAATATTTATCGCCGGGTACTGTATTAGTGTGATTAGGAAGGATGTTCGACTCGAAGAGCAGTGGTGGCCCAGGGGTAACAGCCCGACTTACGAGTTGTAGGTCGCAAGTTCGAACCCCGACAGGCGCTTTACTTAGTGTAATTTTTTTCATCACCAGTGCACTCAAAACGGTAAAGGAAAACATCGTTAGGAAACCGGCTTGACCTAGACCCAAAAATTCAAAGACATGTGACAACTACCAATCCGTACTATGGGCCTGCGTGGTGGATTACACTCAATAAACAGGCACTCACAGAGAGGAGGTCTATGTCTCCCCCGCAATGGGAACATTATAAGCTGATTATGCATCCATTAAGGGGCTTACATGACCTAATGCGCGGTCATTGTCGGACTGCATAGAAAAGAAAGAGACGCGATGACACAACGCTGGTAATTTATTGAAAAATATGAAGCAATTGTTTAATTACAAAAAATCTATTGTTTGGACTAAAACACTAGTATTTTCGTATGTCGCTTGTAGAATAATCTGACAAGAAAAACAGAATGATTGTGTGTGTTGATATTAGTAGGGTTTTTATTGTAAAAAGAATTTTTTAAAGCTATATTCATGATTTTTTTTGTTCGTTTGTGTATCAAATTTGTATTGTTTTCAACACACTATCTACGTAGCCATATATCCTGAAGAATATCATATTTTTCTGATTTTGTTTACTGTAATCGATCATATACTTTATTGTTTCTAAAACATGCGTTTTTTTATGTGTTTAGGTCCTGTAAGCCCCTTAAGCAAGTATAGATTCAGCGTAGAAATACCACTCAAGAAAACAAACTGAAAATTCAAAAAGCATTGCAAAAATACTACACAGACTTGTTATATCCTCAAAATGTAGGCCTGTCACATCGCTAACCTACATCTGATAACAGTATCACAGCATTTGTGAGAGCATTATGTTTGTGTAAGAGAAATTATAGAATTTAAGGTCAACAGATAAGAACACGATAATTATTTTGTTTGTTCTTCCATTTTTGACAAAATTCAGAAACTCTTTAAAATGGAAAGTAGCAAGTTTTGTGTTGTGATTTCCTTTTTAGAAATTTCTTTTGTTTGGTTGATAAGGCGTATATTTTGGTACAATACAATGTATTGATAAGATTGTGTGCTAAGTATGTTATTTAGATTGCCGTAAGATTATGTGTTTGTATTATTTTTTATTTATTTGTTTGAGTGGTAAGATAATCATATCACTCTACGCATTTACCAGTTGCGCTGGTTAGTTAAGTTTATATCATTTTTCGTAGTTTTAAAAATGATAATTTTTTATTGGATAGCATGTTTCTAGCACTCAATCTAAAAGAAGACCTTACACAACCTTTATAAGGGGACAAAGAATGAACGACATTGGTTAGACCTTTGTCTAAGCCACTAGAGATTATCAGCACGACTACTGTGATAGAATAAGAAGTATCTAATTGATAATCTTGTCTTGTCTTTTGTTGTGTTTTATACTCTTGTTTTTTTATCTATCCGTCTTTTTGACGAGAGTTACAAGTTTAGGTAGGCAAACGCCACTATTGTTAATACACAACTGACAATATTGATGATTGCAAAATCACAGGAAATTATAAATTACTAGCATCGCCCCGCGGTTTTACCCGCATAAGTGTCGCTCCCGTCGGAATATCGGGATTAAAACTATCCTATGTCCTTTCCCGGGACTCAAACTATATTTATACCAAATTTCATCTAAATCGGTTCAGCGGTTTAAGCGTGAAGAGGTAACAGACAGACAGACTTCCGCATTTATAATATTAGTATGGATATATAAGTAAGGATTTGGCACACAGATAGTTTATAACCAGGATTAACACATCGGCCGTTCCCATGGAATCGACACTATGCGGGTGAAACCGCTGCTAGTTTAACCATAAATCTTACAAAGACGCCATAAGAGTCTACGTGACTCTATGCTTGTCCGAACCGTGCTGTTAGCAATATAAACAAGATAATAATAAGAAGACCGGCTTTAAAATAACGTTTTTAAAAAGCCGTAACGTTATGTTTAATATATTTTAAATGCATTTATGTAATCTCGCCGGAAGATCGGCGCCGGCGACCATTTACTTGTCACAGCAATGCCACAGACACACTAGAGTACCTCTGACACTCAAGGCATAGACAAGTAATGAGGTTACGTCTGGCGCAGATTGAAAGATATTTATTTTTTAATTTATTAATTCCTATTATTTTACATACTATTTATTTATTTCTGTAACTGCCCGTGACATCACAGCGGGCCCTATCAGAATACCAGCGCTGCAACATTTATTTTTTAAATGTCGTAGCATCATGCTGAGATAGGAGCCTTTTGGCCTCGTATAGGACTTTCTGTTTAATTTTCCTTTTGTTACTTTTTTTATATATAACTTGGTTTTTTATTTTGCTGTATTTAGTTTAAGTTTGTGATCTTTCTGTACGAGTCGCAATAAATACTTTTTCTTTCTTTCTTTCTAAAATTATGTCATAATAAAGTTTATGAGTGCGCTTAAGGGGGAAGCGCTAAGGTAGCCCGCGAAATTCAAATTTTCTTACGTTTTTTGCAATTTGCTGGTCAGTATTAAGTTGTACGTTGATTAATATATGAATCGCGGCCGTAACTAACATGTATTTACAGAACTATAATCATTAAAGTCATCAACACAACTCTCTAAGACCACGTAAGTCCGAAGATTGATAATTTCATGAAACAGTTATTCTTTGGACTTACGTGGTCTTAGAGAGTTGTGTTGATGACTTTAATGATTATAATTCTGTAAATATATGTTAGTTACGGCCGCGATTCATATATTAATCAACGTACAACTTAATACTGACCAGCAAATTGCAAAAAACCTAAAAAAAATTGAATTTCGTGGGCTACCCTGGCGCTTTCGCCTTAAAGATTATAATTAGCTACCTATATAATAAATTGATGATCTTTGCGTGGGCAGCTAAATATTTGCATTGAAGTTTCGCATCGAGGAAATTCCTCCTTGTGGTCTGTGATTCACAGAGGGGCCCGAGGCTAAATAATAACAGCCGCACCGGTCGATCGATCAGGTTAAGCTACGCTTGCCGAGGTTGGTCTGTGGATGGGTGATCATCTTTACATACCGAGACCCCTCCGTGCCCTGGAAAGCACGTTAAACCGTTGGTCCCGGCTGTCATTCGTGAATCTTTGACAGTCGTTACGGGTAGTCAGAAGCCCGAAAGTGTGACAACCAGTCTTTCCAAGAGGTATCGTATTACCCAGTAACTGGGTTGTGGAAGTCAGATAGGCAATCGCTCCATGTTAAATACTGGTATTTAATTGCACCCGGTTAGACTGGAAGCCGACCCCAACATAGTTGGGAAAAGGCTAGGCAGATGATGATGATATAATTTAATTGTGTTTTTTGTGTGCTCTGAATAAGTATTTTATCTATCTATCTTATATTTCATATAAATAATAAAATGGTTTTTTTCATGGTAAAAATTACATGTAAGATGCACATACACATACACTCACACACACACATGCGTACACATGCGTATGATGATACATATTCTGTTAATCGGGTTTTTTTTTGCAATTTCATTTTTTTTTTTATTTAAATGTAATCTATACCAGGAAAATTATAGTATGTTTTCCTTTCTCACTAAAATATTACAGGTACTAATTATATTGTATAAAAATTCCAATATGCAGGAAAAAAGTAAACAAAACGCTCTATACCTAGTCATAAAAACTGCGAAGAATTTGATTGTTTGTATAAACGCCGTTCACAATAAAAGATACAAAGATAACTGATAAAAAAAGATAATGATAACCAGGGCAAATTACCGGTGCAAGTGTGTCAGACGCATGTTGCAGGCATCCAGCAAAGTTAGACATAATTCAATACTGCAATAAACCAGCTGATTGCCCAAATGTTGGGATCAAACGTCTGCTTAGCAAGGAGATAACCTCGTGGATTACTTATTTAAGGGGACTACATAACCTTAAGCGCGGTCACTGTCGGACTGCATAGAAAAGAAAGAGAAGCGCGATGATACAACGCTGGTAATTTATTGCAAAATATGAAGCAATTACCAATTTACAAAAAATCTATTGTTTGGACTATAAAATTAAAACACTAGTGCTTTATATGTTGCTTGTAGAATAATCTGACAAAAAATCATAATGATTGTATGTATATTAGTATGGTTTTTATTGTAAAAAGAAAGTTTTAGAGGTACCTTCATGATTTTTTTCTATCGTATCAAATTAGTTGTATTATGTTTTCAACACACTATATACCTAGCATATATATCCTGATGAAAGTAATTTTTTTTCTGATTTTGTTTGCTGTAGTCGATCATATACTTTTATTGCTTCTAAAACTTGCGTTTTTTGCGTTTAGGTCCTGGAATCCCCTTAAGAATCTTAGGCGTCATTGCATTGCACGAGTTATCAAGGGGTAATCTGGGTCTATCTATCTGGGTATATATCTGGGTAATAATGTCTATCTATTTAACTAGTCTGTATTGTCACACTGCAGGACAAAGGTGTCCCTCTCCCTTTTACAAATAAACTCTCGGCGCCATCGTGGCAGGTCGAGGTGAAGATGGTGGGACGAGTTTGACCCCTACTGAGAAGACTATCTGACAATAGCAAAAGACAGAATTGTGTTAAGTAATGTAGGTACCTGTAAAAATTTACTTAAGCTGTAAGCTGTAAGTCTAGCTTATATATATTTAAGATAAAATTTCAAAGAGCTGTGGATTTTGTGATAAATAAATAAATAAATAAATAAATAAATAAATAAGTAGGTACCTTATTTTTGCAAAAGTCTAAGGCTGCCTTTCCACCAGAGATGTGCGAGGATGCGTATAGCGAGGGATGTGTGTGAAACAAGCCAATAACATCGCTTCATTTTCATACCTTGAACTAAGTTAGCGTTATTATTGGTTAGTTTTACACACATTCCTCGCTACGCATCCTCGCTTATCTCTGATGGAAACGCAGCCTAAGGTTTCTTCAGAAGAGAACTCTTTTACAAAGAACTAGAGTAATTAGTAATCGAAAATCCACCGTAATAAGTTATCTGAATTATTTAACTAAACGCAATTTAATCATCATTTAATCATAAATGTCCAACTAATTGAATCGATGAATAAAAGTCACTTCGTTTGTTAATAAATGAATTTCCCCAAACGACAAATTAAAGAATTTATTAAAAACTGTACCAAACGAAAAGTCCGCTGTCACAACCACACCTAGTGTATTTGGAGGAGAATTGAATGCCCTTCCTATATTGCTAACTATTTTTTACATGGATTCCCGCAATTTGTATTTATTTGCCATTTACGTACTTAATATTTTGAGGTTATGTTCAAGAAAATGACGAATGAACGATGTCGATATATGATGGAAGCTTCTTCAAGGATTACCTATCACAAAAAGATTACGTTATGGAAAAACAGATGAATGTTTTCTTTAATAAGGATTTTAATTATATTAAGGGCTGATTTTTCCAACTCCAGATAACTTTATCGGAGAAATAATTTTGAATTTTTGACAGTTATACCATACAAAAAATACGTACAAAAGTAGTAAACAAAGTACAAAAGTATAACAAAAACGTAAATCTAATTTTAAAAAATAGGAGTAATTTTATTAACAAGGTACATTTGGTTGTAACCCGCTGCCTCGCAAGTTGGTATGATCCCATGGCATTCTCTTTTAGTTTCGTAAACAGGATAATTTGGTAAAGCAGCGGCATGGCGCCATTTTAGCTACGGTTTCCTAGAAAAGCGGTGGCCGCTACATAACGGCCGCAATGACGGCCGTCATGAAAATGATGGCAGCGAGGTTTGACTTTACGGTGTCAAAAAACGCTCTCTCGGAAAATACACCAACTTACCTTCATAAATAACGTTTTAGTGACGTCATTCGCCGGTAAATTGCGGACGCCACGTCGTGGCCACGTACCACTCTACTTTAGGAACCTAGACATTTTCTTAATAGCTGATTATGCTACATGTCTGTAACATTATGAATATCTAAATCACTTTAGGCTGATATCTATGTTATCTAAGAGATAACTAAGTACTCTGACCGGGTTTCGCTAGTTATTCTAGGTGACATTAAATTTTGCCTTAATACGCTGGGGGTGATAGATAGGTGTTTTTAAACCTGCGATAACTGACTTATATACCTACATACAAGAAAATGTGGGAACAAAACACTTTTAAATAATGAAGACTTGTTTCTATTACATTCGTTGTTTATATTAGATACATAAACAACGAATGCGCAGTGGTAGACCGCGAAATTCAAATTTTCTTAAGTTTTCTATTTCAAATACTGACTGTACCGTTTTTCAAAGGGAAGCCGGTAGGAATCTCAAAACTTAAACTGAAACTCAAAGCATTTATTTCAATTAAACCATTTACAGGCACTTTTGAATTGTCAAGAAGTCGGTCAGTCAGAAAATATGAAGCTAGTTGCCCATTCCAAAGCGTAGGTACCTATGGAGAAGAACGGGCAAGGAACTCCATGGACACTCTTTTTAAATTATATTTTACAAAAATATTAGTTACATCATTACTTTTGATTTTAAATCGAATCGAGTTGCTGTGATAACTACCAAGATGACGATTAATAGAGAAGTATGGAATAACAAGACATGTTGCGCCGACCCCAAATAAATTGTGATAAGGGCGGGAAAATTTATGATGATGATAGTTCTACAAAGAGCTCTTCCACTTTTTAATCAAACGTATTATAGTGTTAGATTGAAGAGCATTGAATAAGATGAAAAACAAATACAGAATCATTTCTAAAACCCGAATTCATTTTATCGACTGAGAAGTTACTAGTTACTACAGATGCGTGGCTTTCACGAGAAAAATAATATACAATTTCTTTAGCATGATCTACTCACTAGAAACAGCTTCTGTTCCACCTGAAATAACACCTTACTCATCTATTACGACATGTTCTGAAATATACATGATATTATACTTAAATTTTCACAAAGAACGTGTAGCAGATTCCAAAGGAAATACCTGACTCACTATATATTTTATCTTCATAATTACAAACAATGACAGAAACCTAAAATTACAACTAACCTTATCTCATTACACGAATTCAAATTCAGGTTACGTCGAAGATAAAATGTATGTTTATCTAATGACTAGATTGATGCTGTAAGCCACAATGGTGTTATGACTAACGCTATTCGTAGAACTGACTAGCGAAATTCTGCGGTAAGAAATGCAATGTTTTCACATTAAGGAAGTTGTTACTGGTATTGTAAACAGCTGATAGGGAACGACGTAAATGTGAATAAACAGATGGGAATGGCGACGTAACATCGGTCTTATGATCGGTACTGGAATAGACGAGGTTGCTACGGATTCCAAAATCCAGATTCCAAATTATTCACTATTTTACAAGAAATTTTGTACATATATCAGACATCGGAAAGTTTTCTTTGCTTTACAGCAGAGGCCCTTCCACAGATGTTTATAGTGAGCTCTCCTTGTCCATGTCGCACCTGCTGTCGATCTCAGGTCATCCTTCAACCTACGCATCGGTATTCTTCTTTTCCCTCTCTCTCTGATACCATTCCGTGACCTCTTTGGCCCATTTATCTATTTTGCCGTAGTGTGGCCTAGCATAATAAGTCTATAATATTCCCACTGCTGTGACACAGGCCTTCTCACTTCGAGAGGGAGTGGGCTATAATCTACCACGCAGGCCCAGTGCGGGTTGGTAGATCTCACATGCATTGTAATTTTTGGTTCTAGGACAGGCCGGTTTCCTCGCGATGTTTTCCTTCATCTTTTTAAGAGTAGTGGTGACAAAATTATATTATACACAAAGTGAAGCGCCTGCCTGGGTTCGAACTCTTGACCTACAACTCGAAAGTCGGGGCTGTTACCACCGAGCCACCGCTGCTGTATGGCCTGCCCACTTCCAATTGAGTTTCTTTATTGTGAATGTCATAGCATCCATGATAAATAGGAAAACAGTCGTGGTGGCTCAGATTCTTATGGACGCACCAAATTATATTTTCCAATCTTCCAAAGTACATCAGGTAAAGTCCTTGTACAGACGCCAGCACATGAAGCTACCACAATCTGTAAAATTTCTTTAATAGATTTTCAACTTTATCGCTAAAGCATTAGGTTCAAGATTGATTGGGAAAATTTGACAGTTTCGGGTGCTGGCGTCTTTACATTTCGCATTTTTACAACGTAAATCCATTTGCAAAAAATGTACTAAAGTTGCAATCACTCTTCTTCACCGATTGGGTAAAGGTAAACCTCATGAGGAAACCTGAACAGATATAAACTAGTCTTATGTTTTCGTAAACACGCAGTGGACAATCGTGGTGATCAATATTCGTTCCTTGTCAGTAATAATAATAGTAGTCTTTGGTAAGAAAAATAACAAGTAAATTAATCTACAGGCTGTCAATTTTGCATTTAGTTGCGACACTTATTGCCTAGCCGACATATTACTATTTACTTGTTAATTCGTAGTTTGCTCCCATCTAAAAACTCCGCAGTGAATATCAAACAGCTAATTAGAAGTTTTAAGGAACCCTTTATGAGGTCAAAGATATTAAAAACAGCGCAAGTTATACATGAATATTGATGCCCTGATCAAGCACACTGGACAAACGATTTCAAGTAACTTGTCTTTTGAGATTTTTCCAGAGATTTTTTTTTGCTACTTTAAATTCCTTTTTTACATTGGTTCTGAAGGCGCAACCTGTATTTAAATCAACAGACTTTTTAGCTTATCGTTTTTTTAATCATAAGTCCCACATATATCAGTCCTTTCTTTACTTATGTACGGACGCCATCACATTAAGCTAACCGAAACTGTCAAATTTTCTGAATCAACTTTGAACCTTATGCTTTAGCGATAAAGTTGAAAATATATTTAAAAAACATTACAGATAGTAGTAGCTTGATGTACTGGCGTCTGTATGTCACAAACGGAATATCACGCCTATAATCCCCGAAGGGTTAAGCAGCGGTGCTTCTATTGAATGTACACCCACATTCTCTTCATTTAGTTTAATTTACGTATGTGTTAAACAATATTTCAAAAATTATTATCATCCATGACACACCGATTACTATCACTGTTTCCATATTCATGTGCCTTTTCATTCAGACTTGGTTTGAGAACTTGAACAGAATTCTAACATTCACCGTCGCTGCCTTCAGTCACGTAGGCACAGCAATCGACCGAATCGAAAATGGTTAGACCTATACAGTATATTCAGGTTATATTAGATTGATTCTGAACTACAAATTTTTTAATAAGTATAGGTAAGTAGCTAGACAGAGAACGAGAAGTGTCGCTATAGAAGCTTTTTCAGGTACTATTTGTATGAGAGCTGTGACAAAATTTTAGATTGTACATCCATAAAAAGGCGCAGAGAACAAGGCAGACCGACGACCAGCTGGGCTATTGGCTATCTTTTTCATGGTCAGTGACTAACAGGCTTCAGTTGTCCACCGAACTTTGATGATAACTGAGAATTTCATAACATTGGTATTGCGTATCACAGTAAGTGGATATCACGTTACGGTGACTTTCAGACCGGGAACGGTGCTCTTCGTCCCAACACTTGACGCCTATATTTTTTATCGACTATTATGCGGCTAAGTTGAGTAACGCCTTTTGAGAGTTACAATACTTCATTTTAGGGACCATTTTATATTAAGCGGTTTATATACACTTGAAACGTGAAACTGGCGGTAAATTCAATCTTGTGCAGTTGTAATTCGACAGTCTAACGGAATTCAATCAAATAGTGTGTTTGCTTGTGATAATAAAGTGTAACTTTGTGATAATAAATCCTTAAAGGTCGTTTATAATGAGGGAGATACGGGATGATGTACATAGCTATGTACATCGTTTAGGATGATATACATAGCTATACTGTACATATTATTTCGAGATTATTGTAACACTGTCTGTATAGTTTTGTAATTTCATACTATTTTGCGTAGACAGTTTTGTCTTAATTTGTTTTTCTCTGTTAACAGTTATTTTAACCTGTAATTAGCGACTGTGCAAGTCCAACGCTAATTGTTATCTATACCTACTTATGATATATTGTATACAGAAGCTAGTAGTAATTTAGTTCTAGTAGAAGTAGTTTAGTAATAAATAGTTTGGTTTAATAAATAAATGCATCACAATGTTACTTATAAATTTATGTAAATATTAAAGCATTACCTTAGTATTTTATACATCATAAATATGTATATTATTTTTCAACATGTTTCACAAAACAAATCAGTTTATTCACATAAAATAACCAATTAAAAAATAATATTATTACAAGAATATAAGAATTTTAGTATATCACACACAATAGAATATTACAAATTATTCTTTAGCGTTCCATAATCTTTGGACTTAATTCACATAAATTAATCAATAAAAAAAAAAAACTAATATTACTCATTACAAAGAATTTTTGATTATTATGAGCAATATTACGATTAATTAGCGATAAACTCTATCTCTGACAACTCCAATGGGTTACTAGCGTCACGTAAGCGGCGTCTCTCAATTCGCAGAAGACTTTGTTTTCGCTGTTATTCAGCAAATCCCAGCAATAATAAACGTGCCATACTTCTGCCACGAACAAGACTCACAATAAAACAACGTAAAACGTAATATTTACACGCTTCACTTCAATACCGGCTTCGGTGATCATCACTAGAACTTCTAAAACACTACCTTTGAGTAGTGTCTTTCACGAAAGCCACGACGAACTAAATGATTATCAATTTTATGTCCACTAAGCTTAGGCAATCGCAATCTTACAAGTATCGATACAAAAACATCTGTCAAAATGTGTTACGGTGCCTATCAGCGATACTGGGTGCTTATGACGTCATTCTAGTTAGTCACTGAAGATAACCAATACGAATCTTATTGTTTGACAGCTAATCGATGTACACTTTGCCAAATGATCATCATTATGAACTGTCAACAGAGATACGCAATAGCCCTGCAGAGCGCCCATTCCGGTATCTAATTAAAGTCAAAATACAGTCGCAGTTATCTCAGCGACAAACAATGTCAAAAACATGAAAACAATTAAGGAAAATTACAAGTATTTTAAAAGAAGAAGAAGAAGATTTGGGAATATAATGCGAACGTTGTAAAAATACGGGAATTGCCCCTCAGGTGAAAAATCGTGAAAATCCGCTGGAGAGAGACGGAGAGAGGGAAAAACGGAACCGCTCAGTGTGACGATGATTGGAAGAAGACAGCAGTAGACGTTTTTCAGATGAATGATGATGATATCATCTGCCTAGCCTTTTCCCAACTGTATTGGGGTCGTCTTCCAGACTAGCCGGATGCAGCTGAATACCAGTATTTTATAGGGAGCGACTGCCTATCTGGCCACAATCTTGCTACTGGGTAATACGATACGCCTTGGTAAGACTGGTTGTCAAACTTTCGGGCTTCTGACTACCCGTAACAACTGCCAAAGATCCACGAATGACAGCCGGGACACGCACGCACATACGCAGGCACGGAAGGGTCTTGGTATGTAAAGATGGTCACCCATCCACGGACCAACCGCGGCAAGCGTAGCTTAAACTGATTGATCGACCCGTGTTATTACTTAACCACAAGCCACTAGTTAATGATGATGATAATGACATTATAACAACTAGCGCATTGCTTAATTCATATGAAGTTATTTTATGTTCCAGATGCTTCGTTCCAATAATATTCGAACAACTTTAGGGTATCAGATAAAATATAGGCACTAAGCGACTTGCTTATTATTATCATTATCAGCCGGACGATTCTGAAATAACCTCACCCTGAAAACTTAGGTGAGTTGAGTTTCTTTTTGCTAGGAATTGACACTATTGAAAGCTCACTCCACGCTCACTTCACCTAAGTTTTCACGGTGATATGATTACAGAATCGCACTAGTGCTGTCAATTTACAAACATATCATTACTGATATCACTTTGTTTGAAAAGGCCTTCAGTATTTTGACGGGCGCTTGTTTTTGTCTAGTTATAAAGGGTCGCGTCCTGAACATTCTCTTTAATTTCGGTGTGTAATTAATTGGAAATATGTAATTTCGCGATTCGGGAAATGAAAAACATTACTAATTGCTGATATGTTTAAGACATTGAATATGTACTTAAAATATAATTATCTAGATAGAACTGACTTGAAAAACCTTAAGTTTTCAAATAGTAGAGTTTCAAACCGGAATCACAATTACCTAGACATATGTTAAGTACCTAATAAGATTTTGAACTTATAAATAAATTGAATATTTATATGACCACAACCAACAAAATCGTTCTCAAATAAATATTAAAAAAAAAAAGTATGTATAATTTTTGGAAAAACCCGTGTTCCGTGCCGGAGTCAAGTATAAAATTGACACAGACCGGTAAGTAACTTCAAGTAACCCAGTTCGGGTTTTTGTCCCTAACCTAAACACACAAACAATCAGCTGACCAGCTACCAAAACCGATGTAACTCAAAACCAGTATCTTTCAAACAAAACGTCTAAACATCAATAAATCCTCATAAGTGGAGCTCAAAATTTATTTGAAAAAAATTCAATTAACATTAACAGGTAAACAAAGATATCAGTCCCCTCTCCGTAACACACACATGTATGAATCATCGTAGCGTACGCAAGAGTGGGACGGCTTCACAAACTCGCGAACGCTCGACGTATCCACTCGCGCGCAGGTTTTAATAACAGGGTGACAAACTCCGATATTTTTTTTCTACTTTTCCGTATGATGTTATTGCAAGCATTCTGTTTGTGATAGTGAGTGTTATTGATAGTGCTTTGTGCTGAAGTGCTGTGGTTTTTTAAGTTACGAAAATGTTTCCTAGGATTCAAGGCTTGGTGAGTAATATTGTAAATTTTTTAAACTTTTTTGGGTTGAGGCTAGGTGTAAACTTGTTATGTTTTAGTAAAAAGAGTAGTAGTTTTGCAGCGTGTTTAGAACTTTAATTAATCTTAGCATCAATTTGTTATTCTGTATTAATTAAAACAAATCTATTTAAACATTTGTCTAACTCTACATTCATATATTCAAAATTTGAAGAAGCAGAAAGTTCATTCACACAGGTATATATAATTAACGAAAACCATTTTTTTAATACCACGTGTGGCGTCCGGAGACCCAAAACACGTCCAGACAACTTCACCTTTCCGGAACGGGTTTGAATTTCTTCGACATGTCTGTCAATATTAAGATTAGGTACATATTTATTCAACGAGAGATATTACTAGGTTTAAACCGAGGTCATTGGACCAGACGAAAGATGCATGTCAGGCCACGGCCATATGGCAAGCTGGATGCACATGCAATTCGTATGGTCAATTAAACAAGGCTTAAAGTGGCCAGACTGCAAATCATACTTTTTATGGTAATGGAGAAGAGGATATTTTTATTATTACACATATGTGTAAGGCATGACGTCGTGGGATAATTTTTTCAAGAGAAATGGAACTACATAATAACCAAACTGGTAGACTTTTAAGTGAAGATGAATACATAAATTTTATATTTAAGCAGGAATAATAACTCAAAAACCACTTCAAGGATTTTTATTGCTTTAATAATAATTACTAACAGAAAGTTTAATGAAGCTCCAGTTAGTAGTTAAGGCGACTACATGACCTAAAGCGCGGTCTTTGTATAGAAAAGAAAGAGAAGCGCGATGACAACGCTGGTAATTTATCGCAAAATATGAAGCAACTATCTATTTACAAAAAATCTATTGTTGGACTAAAAAATTAAAACACTAGTGTTTTAGAATGTTGCTTGTAGAATAATTTGACAATAAATCAGAATAATTGTATGTATATTAGTATTGTTTTTATTGCAAAAATAAAGTTTTTAGAAGTATTTATGATTTTTTTCTATCGTATCAAATTAGTTGTATTATATGTATTTTCAACACACTATCTACCTAGCATATATCCTAAAGAATCTATATAAATAAAAATGAATTGTTGTTCGTTAGTCTGATTAAAACTCGAGAACGGCTGGGCCGATTGAGCTGATTTTGGTTTTAAAATGTTTGTCGTAGTCCAGGGTAGGTCTAAACGGTGAGCAAATAAGGAAAAATTGCGAGTAAGATAGAGTAAGACGACAATTCCATTTTCCCATATAAAAGTTGACCACTTACTTTCTGTCAAACATTTGACGGTATTTGTACTCGCAGTTCCACTCGAATTGAAGAACGCATTAAAACAAGACTTTTGAATCGACAACATAATATCAACTTTGCTCATAACATCGTGTATTTAAATTTCAAAATATAAAAATAATTAATGTGTTGACATGTTTGATGGGTGCCAACCTTACAGTATTACCAACTCTCAAAAATATTTACAGTTTTTTTTTTTAATTTTTTTTTTAATTCTTTTTTTGCCGTATATTACAGTACATCCTAAGCATCAAATTTCAATAAAATTAAAAAAGTATTGTGTCGTGTGTTTGTGACTTACCTACTAAATATGCCTCCAATAATTAGGCGGTACGAAGTTCGCCGGGCCAGCTAGTATCATATATTTTTCTGATTTTGTTTACTGTAGTCGATCATATACTTCTATTCTTTTTAAAACTTGAGTTTTTTGCGTTAAGGTCCTGTAAGCCCCTTAACAAAAACCTTTTGTTCCAAAATTTCTCCGAAAAATAATGACACGAAGCTCAGTAATGTCTTCGTTGAAGCCATTTTGCTATCCATTGTCATAGTCAACCTCATTAAAAAGAAAGGATGCACCAAATAAGTCAACTAGAAAGTTAAAACCCAAGTGAATCATAGATGTATATATAGATTATCGTATGAGTCTGACCTATTTAATAACATCAATCTTTCAAATTAGCGTCTAGGAATGTCGATCACGTTCCGACGATTTCACCTTAGTAAACGGTTGAACGAAACACCACGTGCGTTAGTCACGTAGGCAGATATTAACAATAATACCACACTTACTCTATATATACTTGATAACTCGTGAGGAAATGCTTTGATTAAAGCAGCCGTGGTGGGAATCGTAAGAGATGCGGTTACGACCAATAATTTAAATGTAACTGATAGCGCAATAAAGAGTTAGGTCAAGTTTGAAGCTGTAATTGTTATGTAAGAGGAAGTAGGTATCCTGTTACGGTTGAGGCAAAATCACAGGTTAGTGGATACAATTATTCATATCAAAGAACAGCTGTGGATTCAATATTCTGTTAGCAAAGCAAGTATTAAAAGATCTAAGCGTTGATTTAATAGTGTCGGTAATAAATTAATTTAAATAATTTGAAATTCCGGCATAAGATAACCTAGAATTAGACAACAAGGCGAACTGTGTGAAACCGTCGAACCTGACATTGACATTATACAACATTATCTAGAGATTTCCGATTTGAATCCGATGATGATTACATACAAGACAATTATAATGATCAATTATAACAATCCAAGACAACAATAATCGATTCCATTGTTTTCTTGCTTAATCAGAAAATCCCAACATTAATCAAGTTAAAGAACAAGTTATAATAACAAATCACTGTAGAATCTGTAGAATCTGTAGAATGTATCTGGTCTGTGAAGACGAGGATTAAAGGTTTTGTAGTTAAAGGTAACTAAACCCATAACAGCTTAGCCCCAAAAAAGGTACAATAATAATACTTTTATGACGCCCAAAATACACTATTATTATAGCATTTGTAGAATTAATATTTTTAATGGAGAAGCTAAGTATAGCACCTTGACATTCAAAAACTTTGTGGCTAATGTCACAAGTTCTTTTACACTTTTCATAACCTTTTGAAAAATAAGTAATGTTCTTATTTGATTTTAATTCAGATAGAAGGTAACATGAAACACTACATGTAGAAAACTGAATCAAATAATACCAATTATGTGTAAACACGAATATATCTGAACTCCTATATAAACTTCAAAGGAATCTTTAATAACCCCGGACAATTTAGGGATAGCTTGCCACTTAGTCACAAAGCACTGAGTCATTGCTTGAGTGACTCAAATATCTTCTAAATGTTTTATGAGAAAACTTAATTAATCGGATGTCGTCGCAATTAATTCAACGGTACTTAGTTTTATGATGCGATCAGTCTTATGGTTTTAACCTTGCTTTAAAGTCAATATCATTGTTACTGTAGAATTCCTGATTGAAACCACCAGAAACGAGAATCCCATAATAAATTTAAATGATTGTAATATTCTGGACCAATTTTAGGGAGATATGTTGCAAATTGAATGTCTGGCTCAGTACGTGGGTATAATACCGTTTGATATTTTGTGTCTGCATTCCTACATCTATTTTCATTATGTATATCTGTCATGTTTTCATTATTATCATCTGGTCATTCTTACTCTTTGAGTGTTTGAGGATAACTTTTGTTACGCCTGACACTCATTTCTTACGCCTTGTCACACAGAAATCTAGATCCATGTCAATTCAGTATGTAGGTCACTAGTCAGAGAAAAACATCACAAATAAATTTTTCTTTGTGTTTATGATAAAGATGGCTCTTGCTTGTAATAAGCCGTGTGTTATTCTAAATGATAAAAATGACAAAGAAAATGTTGAAATTACTTTATCTGTAAATACTAGTGAAAATAAAGATGATGTGTTTATAGAAACTACATTAAAACTACATTAGTTGCTGCTAAACGGATCCAAAATATTGATGTTCCAAATAAACTTGCTCTTGGAAAAAGAAGCCACAAAGAAATTTTTTAGCAAAAATTCTACAATAGGAAATAGATAGAAGTATGTTAAAACCTTCGCATGTGTTTTCAGTATTTGTTGAGTAGTTTCTTTGTTAAATATTTGCATTGAAACAAGATTCAGTGGGAACCGCAACGCAATTACTTGTAGACCAACAGAAAACAGCTGTTGTTTTTTAAAAAATACACGTGAAGGTTAAAAATTACAATGACGGAAGAATGTATTGATGATACAAAGTTTGATCGGAGACCTGTTTAAGTTTGTTTTCGATACGAAATGCGTTGATGTCTCCACTTTTGTAAGGTCATACAAACGATTTCTTTGGTAAATTACATTAGTTAGAGCCACCTCCCTCAAATTCTACGTCATTCGGTGCCTCCACATACACTACATCGATCGATATATCGTGTATTGTATCCAAAACAAGCTATTTCCTTACAGGAAATCCATTCCAGTTGATAATTACGTTTCAGAATAAATTAACTCTAATAGCCATTACAATTCTTTGTTACAAAAAAGTTAATCAGTCGTATAATGATTCCTTCTGTTTTAATAAAGAAACGCTATGTTATGTTAATATTCGGGAAATGTTCTTGATACTGACTTCTACGGCGAACTGTAGTTTTATATATTATATATGTATAACCATTTATGTACACACATATAAACAGACAAGAAGAAAGGATCAGAAATATACGTACAAAGGTGATGCTTATTACTAAATAAATCTCTTCTAGCATACCTACGACAGGAGATTCTCTTTACTTTTTGTGATAGACTAATTTTATTCTAGGTGCATCGTCTTCACATATAATTATATTATGTATACAAATATTATTGTATACAAAACCTTGTAAAACATTTAAAAGAGTAACGGTGGAGTTTCTTGCCCTTGAACCTTACCCTTGAACACTAGCTTTTGGAAGGGGCGACTAGAATAAATTCAATTTTACTGTAAGTTTTGACGTTCAAAAGTGCCTTTAATGTGCCTATTTGAAATAAATGATTTGACTTTGACTTTGAGATTTGATAAAACGGGATGTAGACAACATGTGTAAGAGTAGAAGGGAATACAAAATACGCAAAATAAAAAAAAGATACTCAAATTTCTCGTTTTAAATGTTTATTGTTGATCTTTATTAGCTATCTAATGTTAATTAGTACCTAGTGTAGTGTAGTTAATGGCTGGAACTAATTGTTTTTTCTTTAAAGGCTCTTTTTAATTGATTGGATTGTCGCATTTCTCTTACCTCTTTGTAGAGCTACAGGATTTTCTTCATCTATGTATATATCTCCATATGTCCAATTAACTACCACATTTACAATCAAATCGTTTTCTGTATTTATTCAGTTTTCTAAAAGGTGTTACAAAAAATGTATGCAATTAATGTATTTATACACTGTCTGGCTAAGTACAAAAGAAAATAATATTATGATTGTCAATACAGTTTTTATTGCTGACAATGTCACGAACAACGCAGTTGCAAGCAGTCCAACCTTGTTGCTTTTCTTTTTACTTGTGTTTCCTTTACGACTGTGTTACATAAACATATTACCTATAGTAGTACATACTCGTGTCTGAAGTCGATTTGAAATATAATAAGTCTTCTTGACTAGTACTGCAGTGAGCCACAAAAAAGTCTTAAGCTCTAAGAAGATCAGCCAAAGAAATACTTTTTTCATAATACAGATGTGCACATACAATCACTGCAATATAAGCCAGTTATTAATCGACCCACTTTAAATACGACATATGCAAGTAAGATTACGTTACATAATCTATGTGAATGAAGCACATGGATTAACAAAAATCAGCTGTGCTTTGTATAAACTGGTTCAGTATTTACGCCATAGTAATTAAATATTGCGTGTACGATGTAGGGGATCAAGTGAGCATAGTTATTGCGTTTGATAAAGTTACTAAAGATTATATGACGTAAATCACACTAATATTATAAAGGCGAAAGTTTCTGTGTGTGAATGTGTTTGTGTGTGTGTTTATACGTTTATTACCTCTTCACGCTCAAACGGCTGGACCAATTTTGATAAAATTTTGTATGGAGATAACTGACACCCTGGATTAACATAATAGGCTACTTTTTACCCCGATATTCCCACGGGATCGATACTTACGCAGGTGATTTACTAATCAGATGGATAGAAATAGACAGTATACAATTTCAACACCTATTATTTATTGTATATTTACTGAAAATTATATTTAATCTTAAGTCGGACATAATATTGGATTACTGCAGGTACGCCTAATGCTGTCATTTCTGTGATATTGATATGCAGTAGATACTTCCTACTGATAAGATAACAAATCACAGTTTTCCACTAGAATCATGTGATATATATCCAAGAGATTCTCTATGTTCATCATAATAATATCATCGGTGTTTTTGGCGTATATATTAACATATTGAAATAGTCAATAAAATCAAAGTATCAATTTGTTACGAGGAAGTAGCTAATTTAATTGAATATAATAGTCTAATGACAGTATCAATTGCAATAAGCATGACGAGGGTCAAATAGTGTAATGCATTGTGGTTTTTGTCAAGCCACTAAATATTATAACAGGTTATTATTATTTTATCGCTAACTGCACGTTATCGGATTTTGTAATTGGTTATGTCATTGATATATGTAGATACTGTCATAAAGGTAAAAAAAACTGAAATCTATATTAATTGTGGTAAAGGCAAATAGGCTTTCGTAGGCAAATCTAATGAAATTGTAAAACAGTATTGTTGCTAATAATAGAAAGCTTAGTGTGATAGGTAAGCCAGGTTACATAATTCAATACCTGCCAGTAATAACCAAACTATAACTTTTCCCATGGATATTTTTATCATAAGTAACAATATTGGGGCATCATATCTGTAAAGATTCATCTTGTAATGCAATCAATCCCTAATCCATAAAAAAATATTTACACGTCATTATATCCTGCTCCATAAAATCTTAAAAAAGAAATAAACCATACTTAATGCAATCTACGAACGGATAAATAATAAAAACGCGAGTCGTGTGAATGCATTCGTGCGTCATCGCTGTCCTTGTAATGGTAACAGGATTGATAGTGGATAACTGGTGGTTTGGGCTCCGCTCGCCCCTTGGGTCTTGCCCCTTTCGATTAAAATGTTCCACTCACCCCATTTTTTTATTATTTTGGTGTAGTGATTTGCCCCTTACGAAGGGGCGAGTGGGAAATTGACATTTAAATAAAATTATTTTGGTGTATCGATTCGCCCCTTACGGCATTTCCTTTGAAATTTAACCAAAAAAGGTACATACACTTAGACAGAAAAATGCACATATTATGAATAACGCCATGTTTGATTACTTTTAACTCTATCTGTAATCTCACCAACTCGTGACACTTGTGATAGATTTTGCTACCCGGCTTACCTATTATAACAAAAGAAACCTTTTTTATGGATGTAATAGACAAAAGGTTTGTTAAAATAATTATGTATTTTACCCGTTGAGAGAGTCGTATAATGCTTTTTCTTTCTAAGTTCGTATTATAATGTGGAAGGGATGCATTTTGCGATATGTATTTGCTAAACCTTAGTTTAGTACTTATCTCCAAGTGAACTAAGTAGGTGAATTATTCCTATGTATTGTGAGTGGAATTCCTGATTGGAAGTTAAGGTAAGTTTTTATTACAACCGAAATTCCATTTTTTGTTAAATTAAATTTGTAAATTAGGTATTAAGCTAACGCCTTATATTCTATTATTTGTGTTTGGCTATCAATTCTGATTGAGTAAAATAAATTCTAGAGTCGGCAGACTAAACCATAGTCAGCCGACTCTAGAATTATAAGTAGCATCATTTTAGTCATTCGATTACGATGATACCTTTGAAAAGATATCTATAGAATTAGCGACGCTTATGTCGACGCCATTTTGCTTACAATTGATGCTTTTCATATTTATTGCAATTATTTTGTGAATTTTACAAACTGACATGCAGAGCTATTTCAAAGTTAAGGATGAACTATTTACGATATTTCCTTAATTTTTTGACATTTTATTATTTGAATGTGTTACTTTATTTATTTCTTTCTTTTAATTATCACCTTATAGAAAAAAAACTTACATAATTGCCTGACGGTCTAGCATCAATGTCAACACATTAGCGTCACTATCTGTCTCTTTCTAATGATCGTATAAATTAGTATTATCTAACACTATCACTATCTATTGATTCTAATGGTACTATAACATTGGCCTAAACAAAACTAATTAGATGTATGTATTTACTTAGACTCCATTTGAAATAAGATTAGACATTTAAATAAACCTTTTTACAGTCTGTTCACGTGATTAGATTCCAAATTACAATTTTTAACTAAATGTGCAGTTTTATTTAAATTTTTTAATAAAAAAATGTTGGCACTATGCTGGTAGACGTAACTAACGTAAAGGATATTGAAATAATAGAAACAGCAAAAGACGTGATGAATAAAGAAACCAATCCTTAAAATAGTGAAGGTTTTGGAAAAACCAAGAATGATTTTGGACCAGAAATTGTAAATGGTTTAAGTTTTGCATAAACCAAATAAAAGTTGAACAAGAACAAAAGCTTTAGTTGGTAAACGCTTAGACAGTGGTAATGTTTGTCCTAAAACATAGGGAGATATTATCATCCATACTAATATTATAAATTCGAAAGTAACTCTGTCTGTCTGTATGTTACCTTTTCACGCCTAAACCACTGAACGGATTTCTATAAAATTTGGCAGAGAGATAGATTGTATCCCGGGAAAGGACATATGATAGTTTTTATCGACATACCTCGCGAAGCCGCGGGCGGAAGCTAATAGTCAATATACCTTTTTTTGCAAACGGTCCTAAAATATAGCATATACATATATATTATATAGAAATAACTAGTTACTACACTATTTAGAAAAATGCCTGTTTAATATCATTCTAGTCACGAATTCAGAGCTTCCAAAAATCATCCCAATTCGCGTAGATGTACATGCAGCAAAACTTTATATTAAAGATACATAAGTTTCTAAACATTCAGCCAAGAGTAAGAAACTCATTATTATTTGCATCTTGTCCATGCCAATCGAGTTTTGATGTTATCCACAAAAATCGTTGTTTGAATACAAAATATTATTATTTAAATTAGGTTAGGTTGATTTTATGCTAATATTAATATTTCATGAAATTTCAAACATGGCGCTGTTTGTTAATATTTTGTACCTATACTGAAATGCTAACCAATCAATTTGCTTCCATGTATATTATTATTGTTACTTCCTTTATTCTGGAATACAAAATTGTTTCCTTGGATATTTTACTAATTTAGTATTTAGCAAATGTTCATTAAGTATCCAATTACTGAATGCATCGAATCAATTAGAAATCGATACATTCGAACCTTGTTTAAATACATGAATGTCATCCATATCTATTAAAACATTAATAATTTTGTTTATTAGTGTACCTTACTTCCTGTTTCGTAAATGATTATAATTATGAGCTAATTTTAGGACGTTTACGTATTAAATTTTTTCATTATCGAGTTTGTTTGGTATAGTGTAGTCTAAATATCTACTTAGCTGGACTGTTTACTAGAACAATTATCTCAGCATCCTCCACTGCCTGAAATTGACCTTACAAGTGTAGTTAGCATTTATTCGGAAAGAAAATAATTAATAATACCATCAACGTACACTCCTGTTTTTTTAATGTCTCATTCAGATCCCACAATGTAATTCTACCTTTACCGGTAACTAATATCGTCAAAGGAAACGTGGTAACCACATCCTGACAGTTATTGCTTCAATATCTTTACTAACTACCTTTTAACCACTGTATAAACAATGATATTGCAAATAAAACATAACAGTGTTACAATGGCAAATGCCATTCATTTTAAACATTGCATCTTGTTGTTAAACATTCGATCAATATCCAAAATATTTAAATTATGTTTTAAAATGTTTATTTCTTTTACTTGTTTGGTAGGTTGATGCCCGTTGATGGTCGTCTGATGCTTAAAGAATACCACTAACATCTTCTGATATATCTAAACCTTAGTCCCAAAAAGTTCTTCAACAAATCCTTCAGAATCAACTATGGAATCATTAACATTTTGTCCATAGTGTATTTCTTTACTATCGAATATCATTAAAACATTTGTGACTTCCAACATTACTACCAGTACCAACCTAACATCTATCACTAAATGACAATGTTACCAACCAAAATAATCACAATCGCATTTAATTGTACATCACTACCAACATCAACAGCGAATGTTCTGTAAACTAGTAAACAAGCTCATGCAATTAAATTGGACAAATCAATTCTCAATGGACATGTTTTAAATTGAACTTGTCTCTTTTTGCATAGTATGTTCATTTGTTGTTTTTGCTGCGTTAATTTGTGCGATAATTGCGTAACACATTATCAGTAGCGATGGCTTTATCATTCATTAGCGATGGTTTTCATTTTGACAATTCTACAACATGCATTGCGTTATTTTCTTTGTTGAGCAGATAATTTTTTCGACCATTTGAAGCAATGTATTAGCAATATCCTTCAAAATTATTCAGATTGTGGTTCGAAGTGTGGGTCTGAAGTAGGTATATTCAGGAAACGAATTGGAAGGTTGACATTGTTTCAAGTAAAAGTGTCTTCAATGATCCCATTCAGTACGTTTTGAACTTTTGAAACAATTCAACAGTAATATCTCGAGTTCAGAGTCCCTGGGCTCGCTAAAGTCATTATCATCAATGAGTGCATATCGTTATCACTTAATTAAAAACTATCTGCACTGTAAATATTTGAGAATATTATTTGTCCAGTTATTAGATTAGTAACAGATAATATAGTAATATAAATTAATCTTTAAGGCATTATGGTAATTAATGAGCCTGATATTAAAATTGACTCATCACTGATTTGTCTGTGACATTTAGGTATAAGTCTAAAATACTTTAGTTATCTCTAAAGAAATCTATGAAACCTTACTGTGTCCCCTGCGTGCATACTCGTAGTAAACGTGTATAGAGCAGTTTGATCGTTGAAAAAGTGTAACTATAATCCGATCCAGCCTGTCCCTTGCTGCCTTCCCAGCAACGCCCTAAGCCGAGGTCCGTACCCCACAGGGGGTGCCCTTAGCGTGTAGTCGCTTAGTTTTTAAGTTTTCACAGGCAATAAGTTTGACATGTAAACCCCAATCACGTTTAATAAACCCGGAAATCGGAACATTAATAAATCATAATTATGTCAACAGTCCTTTACGAACTCATAAAACTTTTCTCGTTATCTTTATACCTAATAACTAGCTACGATATATGATGCAAACATATCAAATCTAAAGGCATCATATTTTGTGTCGACTTTATTTCCAAACAACGAAGTAAGTGCCCAAAATTTGTGACATCACTGTATTTTTTTGTCACAATAAATAATAATAATAATATTTGCTTAAGTACAGAAGGCAAGCAATTATGTAATTTGACTGGAAAATTTCAAAATGTACTGAAGTGGCCTTGGCTTAACTTTTGTAGATGGCGACTGAGTAACGAAAACATTATAATAAAATAAATATAGAAAAATACGAAAGATCTTTTTTTTGGATATTTCTCCGTCATAAAAATAATCTGAATATCAAAAGAAACTCTAAAACAACTTAGAGGGGACATATGTATAGGAATATCACAAATACGAAACAATAATGTTTTTGCCTATTTCATACTTTTTTGTCGAAGCACTTTATTCGAAATTCATTCAGTGATCGAATTATACTAAAAGTCGTGAGTAAGCCATTTTATTAAATTATCTTTGGCTTCTTATTTATTTTAATGCTTGATAATAAATCATATTTCTTACATTGGTTATAATATCTGCAGAGTAAAAGCATAAGTATGTTAATTACATTAGAAAGGCTATAATTATTATAATTACTTATATATTAAAAATTCTTTTAATTATTTATATTCACGAGAATATTATTAAATTATGTAAAACCATTTTATTGGGTAAACTTTCTTTAGCACTCCATTATTAAAATCATATTATTTCGTCCAAGTCACCAAATACTATTTTGGCTACAAAACATAAGTAATGCACTTAGCTACAAAACAGATGAATCTATCATAGTTGCTCCTCATTTTACTGCAGCCTAACAAAACCAAACCAACAATTACTCATTTCAAAAACAATTAATTGTCATTCGATAAGCGATGAATGCATGTACATAGTTCTGTTTCGTAACACTTCCTTCTTCGCGACATGAATCTAACAGAGAGGACCTTGCCAGTGGCATTGGGTCCTCACAAGTTATAACAGTGTACATAACAAATAAACAAAGAAACCTTCATCGTATTTGCAGTCGAATATCTTTCAAATGTATGCGGAAAATTGGTGATGTTTTGTTACGCTTACGTTTTGTTTATGTGTACGTATCTTTGTTTAAAACATAACTGTTGATCGTGAGATCTCGAGAGGTTTAAACAAAGGTGTTCCTACTGTACAATAATATAAAGTACAGTATGACCACAGAGTATTCACCTACTCGCAGTAGTTCAACTATTATGGCATTGATAGTTTTGAACTTGACTTTGTTACAATGACAAAACTGCCAAAAATGATGCATAGAAATCCAGCACTCGAATCAATGAAAATCTGAATAATTTTGAAGATAGTTACGGAACGTTTTCCACTTGCAACTACAAAACCCTCGACATATAATTATTATACTCTACCTAAAATTCATATCTCCTCATAATAAATAGACTGGCTTACAATAATATTAATTATTAAATATTCAACAGACATTTCAACTGGAAATTCGCTAAAACAAAACGAACTAAATAAAAACCTTGGCAATAAAATCAGGTTGAAGGTAAGCCAAGTCGAAGAGATAGTCGAAAGTATTCGCCTTGAAGTTAAATAGAACTTGTTATAGATGAATGACAAGGATAATACTATCCGAAGGTTTTATGTATTGTTCACTGCAGGTAACTTTTGGACGTTTTCATTTGGTACTAGCAACACCCCGCGGTTTCACCCGGATAAGTTTCCATCCCGTGGGAATATCGGGATAAAAACTATCCTATGTCCTTCGCCGGGTTGGAATCCGTCTCTGTGCCATATTTCATCAAAATCCATGCAGTGGTTTAGGCGTGAAAAGGTAACATACAGACAGACAGACAGGGTTACTTTAGAATTTATAATATTAAGATAAAAACTATCATTGTCCTTCCCCGGGATGCAATCTATCTCTGTGCCAAAGTCTTTACCAATGTATCTTCTGCTAAAAATCGCATAAAAATATAATACTTAGTCAAATCAGATTTTCCACAAAATTTCAGGGGTCGTAAAAAACTGAAAAACTTCTTAAAACATTTTCTAACACTCAATTCAAACTAACCTTTATAACAGGAAGGTCATGAAGAATAATACAGTTATCATCTTTCACCCAAAAACACAATTCTGCAATTCTACACAATCACATGTCGCATTTCTGGAACATCGCGGAAATGAACCAGACACTAAAATTAAATATGATAGCACTTACAATTTCATAACAATTGATAAAAAATTATATGTGACAGTGAACTGTTATCACTTCCGTCGTTGTTCTGTTCCATTCGATAGGAAAAAACACAATTATTATGACATCCATTATGATACTAGGTAATATTAAAAATGCGAAAGTAACTTTTTTTTCTTTTTTTTTTTTTAAACGTTGCTCTACACTAGGAATTACTCCTGTATCGTGGGTGCGTTTACAAACATTTAAATTCACATACACAAACAGCCAGACCCGGAACAACTACTTGTAGGCAATACAAATATTTGTTCCGTGCGGGAATCGAACCCACGACACGCAGCGCAGCAGTCGATCGCTCAGCCACTGCGCCAACTTTGTCTGTCTCAAGCACCTTTCCAGACATCAAAGTCAAAGTCAAATCTTTTGTTTCAAATAGGCACATTAAAGGCAATTTTGAACGTTAAAACTTACAGTAAAATTGAATTGATTCTAGTCGCCCCTTCCAAAAGGTAGTGTTCGTATGGAGTAGAATGGGCAAGAAACTCCACCGTGACTCTTTTAAAATGTTTTACAAGGTTTTGTATACATAATATAATTATATGTGAAGACGATGCACCTAGAATAAAATTAGTCTACCACAAAAAGTAAAAAGAATAAAAAATGAAGCAATGACAGGTAAATCAATTATGTGATAGATACTCTCACACATATTTACAAATTGTTTACAAATATTCATCAACCAAGGAACCGATCGTTATGAAATTTGACAGATAGGTAGCCAGAGACCTGTAACCTAATGAGGGTTTTCGTGAAAATTTACGACACCAGTTGGCACCAGTGGCGGTACCTTCATAGAAGCCGAAAAGCCCGGCTTGCCCTAATAAAATCATAATTTACAACAACAAACGTACTTAAACCTATCAATAAAAAATATATTTTAAAAAATACCAGTCAAACATTCGCAACACACACGTACACAATAAGAAAATCAGCCAATCCCTCAGTTGGCCTTTTTTTATACGTTGAAAATCTGTGGGCTTTCCCTAATTTTGACCCCTAGGCACGCCACTGGTTGGCACCACTGTGACAAGAGGTCTTCCAATATAAAATATATGATGACGTTCATCATTCGATTCATTCATTCGTTCATCATTCCGTCATGACTAAAGAAAATATAGGCTCTTTGACAGATGCCTGGACCTGACGTGTCAGTGCTGCCACCTAGCGAACGTCATTTCAGAAAACCCTCATTGCGTAACACACTAGCAATCTCAGCCTGAATCATTTTGAAGGAATCCATTACTTCATATGTGCGAACAATTTGTCTGCTGTAGCAACGTAAGTAAAGCAATGCATGTTGTTGAAATGTCAAAATGGAAGCTATTGGTACAGACGCCAGCACATCAAGCTGCTACAATCTGTCAAATTTATTTAATAGATTTTCAACTTTATTACTAAAGCATAAGGTTCAAAGTTGACTGGGAAAAATTTGACAGTTTCGGGTAGCTTGATGTGCTGGGGTCTGTACTTATAACGTGTTACGCAGTTACCCCACTGGAGAAGGACATACGATACTTTTCGTCCATGATAAAATACACGCAGAGGAAGTCGCGGGTAAACAGATGGTTGTTCGTAAAATGTTTACTAAAATGATAAAACTATGTCAGTGTTGCTTTGTTTCACGTATTTGCGTCACTGGTTCATATTAACGTTTAAACGAGTTTCTGCTAAGGTGTTAAATTAAGTTTTGCGTCATAGATAGCCTAGATGTTGAAGTGGACTAGTTTTAATTGCTGCATTAAGAGAGGGTAGAAAAGAAAACGGGTTTATTTTCTTTCTTTTGTGTCCTCAACTTTTTTCCTCTTTGGATTACGTTTAAAGTTTTAATTGGGTTAGAATTAGAAGTCTTAGATACCTATTTATTTAACTTCGTGTCAACTTAATATTATTGGTTGATGTTGACTTTATCAACCAATTAGCAGCAGTCGATGTATTTACGGCAGTTTTTTTTCTGACAGCTAGTTTGCTGCTTTCGGAAACTGAAGGATAGTCTTTAAAAAATTTCAAAAAGTAAAAGATTTTTATTCAGAACTTAGAACAAAAAAAAAATTACAATGGAAACGATGATAGCTAAAAAAGTTAAAAACTGTGTCGCATCTATCAACAAGTTGTATCACTGAATAACTCTAAACTAGTGCATGCTTTTTTTTTTTTGAGGATGGGAAATTTTCAAATGACCCCTCTCGCTCTGGGTGGAGCGGAAGGGAGTGTCAGACTCTTACTAACTAAAACCCACCCGTGTTCCTTCCTTAGCCCTTTATGTTTCGAGCCAGCGGTAACCCTTACGGACAATCCCGCTGACCCGGCAGGCTTCGGCCCTGACGGGCCCCTCCGTACGATGCTGACATCTCTTTGAGGCAACTAGTGCATGCTGAGTTATGGATTCTGCATTAGAGTTAGTGCATGATGAGATTCTATGAAACAGCCAAAGTATCTTGTTACTCGTATCTGCGTTCTCTATCTTCAACAAGAAGAATTTTTTTCTAAGAAAAATTTAACTATTTGTGATGATGAATTCAAAGTACCCTCGACAACTTAACCACAAAAAAAAACTCCAAAAAGGATATAATAATAAATATTTATGAGTCACGTGCAGTAAATTAATAAGCAAGAAAATTAACATGCCACACTATAAAATGACAAAGAAATGGAGAGAAATTCCTCACAACTGACTCATGCAGACATCCTACAAGACAGCAACTTTTGTTTATATGAACTTGTTGCAATCGTGCGCATCTCTACTGAACGTCATAATAGATTGTAACAATTTGTCGTGTCTTCTCATCTTGCTTACCTGTTGTGATTTTTCTCTCATGTTTTTATGACTAAAGATTAGATTACATCTGGTCCAGGTAATTTTTTTAGATCACCACCTTCTGGGCAAGGTGCGTTTTGTATGGCTTCTACTAGAACACCCCTGTGAGGTACTTTTAAGTGTCCCTTAATACTTTCTTTCGTCCTAATCCTAATATAATTCTTAATTAATATTATAAATGCGAAAGTAATTTTTTTTTTGTTTGTTACCCTTTCACGCCTTAAACCACTGAACCGATCATGCTGAAATTTTGCATATGCATTGTCAGGTGTACAGAAATGGACATAGGGTACCTTTCATCCCGAAAAAAAGTGCTGCTCCCGAGGAAAACAACAATAACGTTATTATGAGAATAGATGGCACCACGTGTCTTTCGATCAAAACCAGGACAAAGTCTGTCGGGTCAGCTAGTAATTTTTAATACAGGGTAGCAATAACATCTTCATACAACCTGTTACCATGGATTCAGTAGGTACACGATTCTGGACCCCCCTGCGATGATATTTTTCGTAGGTTATTTAAAATTCCATAATTTATGACCACAATGGTGCCCAAGGCACAGGCCGTGCCTAGTTTGGGACCAACGAACGATACCTCCATATTATAATTTTGAATTAAGAAATAAACGATTATTACGATTATTATTTCTTTATTCGACTAAATACATATAAATTATACTTTTAAATATTAATATATAGGTAAAAACATTTAAAAATATAAAAAAGATTATTATTATTATTACGTAGGTAGGAAACAGCAGTTTTTTTTTTAATAACTGCCACCCTGTTTAGCCTTGACAACCGACCTTTTTTCCGTAATTCCGGTTATTTAAATTAGAGAAAAGGCCAATAAATACTTGCTGGCTAGTTTGAAAAATACAGAGAGAAGAACAAAATTACCACAAACTGCTTTTGTGTCTAATCACTTATTTATATGTTTGTTAACAACCTGAATGCATAGTACCTGCTTACCCATCTACATTATAAATAAAACCTTGACCTGTAGTTAGCTTAGTTAGCTTTGCAGCATCTTACAAATTACACATTCCAAAAGGCTATTTGCTAGACTGCAAGATCTTTTTTATGGATGATCAAAATATTAAGGGGGCTTACATGACCTAAAGCGCGGTGGGTGACTGTCGTACTGCATAAAAAAGAAATTGAAGCGCAATGACACAACGCTGGTAATTCATAGCAAAATAATGGAATTATTTAATGTTTTTTAAAACCTATTGTTTGGTCTAAAAAATTAAAATACTAGTGTTTTAGTATGTTGCTTGTACAATAATCTGACAAAAAATCAGAATGATTATATGTATATTAGTATGGTTTTTATTGTAAAAAGAAAGTTTTTAGAGGTATCTTCATGATTTTTTCTATAGTATCAAATTAGTTTTATTCAGTTTTCAATACACTATCTACTCGTATCTAGCTTATATCCTGAATAATATCATATATTTTTCTGATTTTGTTTACTGTCGTCGATCATATACTTTTATTGTTTCTAAAACTTGCGTTTTTTTGCGTTTAGGTCCTGTAAGCCCCTTAAGAGAAGATGGTTAGTACTCCCAACAATGCGATTAACCTAATAGTTAGTTAGTCCCGTAGTCCGGGAGCTACGTAACATTTAAAATACGTTACTATAGGTAAACTCGCGTGATGACACAGTCATCCGGAGTGACTCACGCGTCGGGCGTTTGTTCCCGAAATAGTCCGTCTGTCTGTGCGTTGCTATATACAGAACTGGGGTTTATTACAATTTTATGACTAATTAGCTTCTTTTTGTGATGCTCACCACGTACATGTTGATTAATTGATTAGTTATCTGTGATGTTTGAAGATTAAATTGTTATTTAGAAGAAAAAATCAGAATTACATAATGAATCTAAAATAGGGCGCACATATGGACATACTGACCTATTTCAGACAAAAATTATTCATAAAACAAGGCCAACAGAACATGCATTTAAATGTAAAATGGCAAAAATAGACAAAATCCATTAGAAATTACCCTTTAACTCATTGAACTCACAACATAAGACACCATTCACATAATTTTTTTGACTCATTGAAGTAATTTCTAATGGATCTTGTTACCTGACAAACTACAGTTCGCGTCAAATAACTTTGCTGCTCTGAAGTAGGCAACAAATCACTGCGCAGTAGTTAATCCTATGAATAAAACAGCAGCGCGCATGCGCGGCTAGCGAAAAGCCTAGCTTCAGAGCGGCAAAGTTATTTGACGCAAATTGTGCATAATTATTAACGCAGCAAAAAACTGGATATTCCAGTTTCAAGACAGTCATAAGTTTTCCAAAGTGCCTACGTAAAACGGATCTGATAAAAGAAACCGGCTTGCGTGTCATTGGGGGAATTACAATTGTTTATTTAGTATTGGTGACCATATTAAATAAACAACTGTAATTACGTGCAGTATTTAATGACTTTATACGGATTTAATTGCTAATTCAACTCAATTAATCCGTGAAATATGGTCATGCTCTATTTCTTGGAATTAACAAAGACGTGTGCCTATGTACTTTCACAATAATAACTGCATAAGTACCTACATATAATTATGGCGTTCATTAAATTCCCGGTAAAGAATAGTCTAGACTTTTGTTGAGCATCTAAGAGAACAGTTTTACTGACTTCTAATAAAAAACAAACTACGATCAACAATCATCTATTCTGACAATCTCGTTGATTGCAATGGACTATTAAATTAATAAGAAACATAACAAAATTAAATTCTAACTTAACTAAAACTATACAGAAACCAAAAAATAGCGTCGAAAAATTCATCCGCATCGCTGTCGACTGGTAATGGGTAAAAATAACGTATAAAGTAATATAATAATTACTTTACACACACAAGAATATTCTTCACATCAATTATACTAACAACAAGGATCTTCAACACCCCGCAACGACATTTGTATGAGGCCAAAAAAAAGTCGAAAGTCTCGAAAGGAATCTAACCTAACAATAAAATAAAGTCTAAGTAAGTCAAACTTCTACTGAGACAAATATAAACCGAAGAATAAAACAATAATAATTATATTTCCAACTGTACCTAGATTTATAATTTATATAGAGTTGGAAACATATACTTCCACTGACAAGCGTGTTAAGAGTGGAAGTTTATGAGCGGATGTAATAATAGGTATATTTCACAAGTACACATTATAATCGTCATACTTGAACTTACTACTGATACCGGTAGATACTCCTTCACCCTTTAAAACAGACATAAAGATAAGAAATTAAATTAATGATTATAAGGTTAATCACTTTTTAAAACAGCCAGACACAACTGACTCACATCTCTCATCTCTCATTGGCTGCAATTTTTGGATACCTTTTCATCATCATCATTTCAGTCCAGAGTCGTGACTCTGGACTGACTGGTAGAAGAAAGGGGAGGCATATACCCGTGGGTATATGCCTCCCCTTTCTTCTACCACACTTCCCGATCCGCGCATCCCTCATCCAGGTGTTTCCCGCGACTTGGATACCTTCTAGTACCTACATTAAAAATCTTATCACAATAATGACCTTTAATAAGGACATCTATATATCTTTAAAAGAATATCATATAAAAATTCAAATTCCTTACTGACTGATATATCAACGCACAGCCTAAACCGCTGGTCCTAGAGACATGGAATTTGGAGGGTGTGTTCTTTGTGAAGAGTTGGTATCCACTATGAAAGGGTTTTTCAAAATTCCACCCCTGAATGGGAGGGTGAAATTTCACGCAGACGAACTCGCGGGTAGAATCTAGTCACTAATAATGTCATTAATAAGAACAACCCATTAAAACATTTTATTTTTCCACATTATCATAAATATAAACAAGCTATGAAATACTGACGCAAATGCACGTCAATGCTCATATACGAGTACGTTGTATAATGTGCAAGAGGGAAGTTGATTGCATTGCCGACCTATTGAGCATTATATACGAGTAGATACGCAATAGATTCGTGTAAACCTCGTGCAAATCTCTACAATTTTCTTTCACTTTATCATGGATGGTGAATGGATTATTTTCGTAATATGCATCATTAACAAACGTCGGTTTGCGTTGTTCGACGTAAATGACCTTTCATAAGGACATCAGCGATATAGTCAATGTGCCAACATGTCCTTGTTTTGTGACATTTCCATCCGTCACTCTTTCTACAAAGAAAATGTTTTCCTTTAAAAAAAGAAGAAAGAAAGAAAATACGTCTATTTGCGGCAAACATGACGCATAAAAATAAAAAAACACAAACAAAAGAAAAAACCTCTTAATTCTTCCCATTACAATAGTAAAATTCAGCAAGATATTGCTCCTTGTTTGCCCGTTTGACTATTTCAGGATCATTGTAAAAGGGGTCTACCTTCCATACTTGATCTCCTACTTAGCACTGTTCATGTTCAACCGACAAGTGTCTAATAACTTACTAGCTATTGGTTAGGTATATGATTTTCAAAGATGACAGCAAGTCCATTCCTATCCTACAGCACAGTATACATATGAACAGTATGGAAACTAGGCCTATTTGTTGAAATAATTACCTACGCTCCATTGGAGTGTTAGGGTTGTCACTCTTAATGTCTGTAAAATTGATAAGACAAGTGTTTTATTGTAACGAAGTTTTTAACGCGGTTTGCGGTTTGGAGTTGGCTGGTTATCTTTCCCTCCTTCTGGTCAAAATGTAAAACCAAGATGGCGGCTGCGATAAAATTCAAATTTTTCATCGTGAATATCATTTTCATAGTTATTGAGGGTGCTAAAGCCGATAGTGAAGTCAAAATGCGCGTCGCTCGACCGTTGCCTAGTCAACCCTGCACCTTTACCGTTTCAACTCGAGGGTGTAATATGAATTAATGAAAACAATATTAAAAAAAAAAAACGTAATTATAAATTATTTACTGAAAAACGACACCCATGACAAATAAATTGAAAAATTTCACAGCCACCATCTTGGATTTACATTTTAATCTCACTATAGGCTTTAGCACCCTCGAAAACTATGAAAACGACACCCGTAACAAATAATTTGAAAGATTTCACTGCTGCCATCTTGGATTTACATTTTGACCTCACTAACGGTTTTGGCAACTTAGCCGCCATCTTTGTTTTACAAATAAATTCACGAATTTCTTAAATTCAATCGTGGACCGATCACATGGGCCGTTATTCGATATCGATTATGACAAAAAATCATTGTTACCTTTCCCAAACTCAAACTCAAAACATTTATTTCAATTAAACCTTGTACAGGCACTTTTGAATTGTCAAAATTAAATAGTCTGTCAGTTAATCAGAAAGTTGAAGCCAGTTGCCCATTCCAAAATGTATTACGCGACTACTCGTTCCATTACGGCAGTTCACGGCTCCCGTGACTCCCGTGACGTGAGAGCACCGCCACTATCGCTTAGGGGTAGCGTAGATGCGCGCGTCTGTGTGAGTTCGAACGTTTGTACGTAGTTTCCGTACTGTTCATATCTTTACTGTGCCTACAGCTCTTTATAATACGCAGTAGGTACAGTTCCCACGATAAGGACTTAAGATTATAACCAACTTTATCTAAGATAGCATTAAATATTTGTTTTGTTATCTTGTTCGATGTTGTGCATTGTCTGCTGCGTCTGACAGACATATTGTTATCTTATTAACCTACTTTAGCAAGACGGATTATGTGTTTGAAGAAAGAGGACGGATAGCTTTTGAATTTGTGATGATTGTAATCACGATTTGATCATGTTGATATATTGATAGTCTTTTTTTATTTCCTTGTTTTTTTATCAAATATCGTACGATTTTTGTGATACAAAAGATCGATATCAGAACATAGGTACTAAAGTTTCATTTCTTCAATATCGAAGTGAATTCATTATTTGAAAATGGTGGTATTTACAATTTCAAGAACTTGGTGCTATCAATTTGCTTATACATACTTGTATCTAATACTAGCTGAGCCTCGACCCGTGAGAATATCGGGATAAAATATATGTCCGAATCCATGTCATGACCCATGTGCCAAATTTCATCCAAATCAGTTCAGCCGTTTTAGAGTGAAAGCGTATCAAACAATCATAAAACAAATGCAAAACAACAAAAACAAAATAACAAACATAAATGCTTTGAGTTTGATACAAAAAACAAATATTTTCTCTTCAAAATATTAGTTTAGATTTATTTAATGTTTAGCAAAAACTGATCACTATCATGTCAATAGTGTAATAATTATATCACAAAACCTCACTGAATTTAAATCCCTTTGCTAAGCTTCATATTAGCTACATAATTAGGCAACATGTTACAATACAATGTTGCCATACGTATTAGAACTCTCTCTTAAACTTTTGCGAAATATTTAAATGCCATGTTTTCGACGCAATCACAAACGTCCTCTTTATTGGCGATGTAGTAAACTGTTAAACTAAACTGTTTAGTAACTGCACTTAGATATAAAAGAATACTAAGTAAGCAAAACTTAGTTTTATCATAATTCATAAGCTAGCGTTCCGGCCCCGCTTCGTACATTTTTAACGGCTGACAAAACATACGACTGCATAACATGTAAGTTTAATAATAACATATTGCACTCAAACCTTCCGGAATAAATTCTCTAAAGCATGATGAAAATCGCATCAAAATCTGTTGCGCAGCTTAGAAGAAAAACTCAGTCACAAAGACCGACACAGAAAGCGACTATAATTTATAATATGTAAATGTATATAGATTATGAATGACTTGATTACCAACGCTATCAGGTAGAAATCCAATGCGCTGGCGTTGATAAAAGATCTAGGCTAGATTTGAAAACTATGTTGATAGACAGTCACTGCTCTTAAGGCTAACCAACCACCTTCTACCATGAGCGTATCCCATCAAAATATTGTATCTAAGAAATTATTAAAATTAGGTACCCACAATTATCAGTCCTACGTAAAAAAAAAATTTACAACAAAAAAAAAACAACCGGCTTCCGAAAAAGACTACAAAGTGAAAAATAACTTTAATTTTGGAAGTTGGTGTCGTTGGGATCGCATTTTCGTTGTTTGTTTTTTTTTTTGTTACCCCACACAAAGTCATAGAACACTACTTGCTATGTAAATATCAGTGACAGGAAGTCATTATAACATCAATAACATAAACTAAGTGGCAAAAATACGTATTATTGAAGCTAAGTCTAAAACTACGCAAGCAAAGTTAATAAAATTTATATGAAACCCCTGAGGCATACCCAATTAAATAAAAAAAGGAATTTTAGAAATCCTCCTTCCTAAGGAATCCTCCTTTTTGAAGTCGGTTAAAAATGGGAAAAATATACCTAGTTTTTTTTTTCAGAAATTGATTATTTTTGTACTATACAGGATTACTTTTCCAAAGTTAAGTACCTATTATGTTTATACATAATACAGCAGATACATATATACATTTGTTTATATGGCTAATCTTAAAAAAAAACATGATTGACGTGTAAAAGTGTTTGCACAAACCTACTTACAAAAATAAATTTATTTATCATTTATATCAAAGGCCACATGATATCTGATTATAGCCTAAAATATACACAGAATAATGTTAGTTATTGACACACATCTTACTGATAACGCTATGGATAAAAGGGTTAACGACTTTTATCGATAAGTGACGCTGCACCATATACTTGCACTAAGAGATCCTTGTGCGAAGGTAAATAGGTTCTGTGAATGTACTTAATAAAAAACAATGTGTTCTATTTTTATCAAACAATATCTTTTTTTGAAGTGAAAACTTCTTTAGCGGCGCTGTGTACTTTTTTTGGAATGGGTAAAAACTTCTAAACTCGCGTCAGGTCACGTGACCCTGATCGAAAATTCGTAAGACGTAAAACGTAAGACAGCGCCATCTATGCACATCGGGAAGAACTACGAGGGCCTCGCGTACTAACTACGTAGTTCATCCAACAACGACGAGATGGCGCTGAACCACGGATATATAACTGACGACGAGCTCAAATACATTTTATGTACAAGGCCAATAGTATGTAAAAATGTAACTAATATCAATCGTACCATCTACGTCCTCTTCTAATACGCCTCTGCAAACATTATGGTAATCGAACAAAGGTAACATTGTGTAAAATTTCATACAGGCTCCTTATTAGTTTATCTAGTTACCACTTTAGAAATGATTAACGAAGCACTGCCGCGACCAACACCACGAACTGAAGTCTATCCTGTGTGCTTATTTGTAAATCTGAATAAATTCCTTTCACGAGAAGAATAAACCAGTCACTTTGGTCATCATACCTGATTTGCAAAAAACCCTATAAAATAAGGAACACACCTTAACACGCGTGTTTTGTTTATAAGACGATTCACAAAATACACTCGTAATTGTTCAAGTTTTCACTTCTGTCGGCACTACCGGAGTGCCAGTGTTTTTTTTTCATCATCATCGTCATTGGCTGTGTCTCACTCACTGCTGAATATATATATCTCCTCCCTTTTGTGCTATGCTTTCCTAGTACGTGCGAGTCTCATCTAGGTCTTCACCGCAAATATGCATGCTTAGAAAAACTAAGATGTTTGAGGTTCAGTATCATTTAGCCTCCTCATCTTATCCTCTTTTTCTAATCGATTTACAATCATATCAATCATGGTTTTATGTAATCCTATATCTTCCCAAAATAGTAAGCAGGAATAATAGGTAAATAATTGAGCTGATAAATTAATTGTTTGTTTAATTTTAGAGTTTTTAGGTATAATTAAAAATAATTATTAGTAGTATGTAGATGTGCTACCTAACAAAATATTTACTATAATATAATCTAAAACAGTTGTTTACTCTTTCTCATTTGTTATTTTTATGCTTTGAGGTCATTCAACTCATTGTCTATCGCTGTTTCCTTGATTTTTATTGCCAGTGTAAAAAATATTTACAACGTGTGTTACCGTGATTGTTTTATTTAAGAACTCAGACATCTGAATGTACTTTGTGTAGGACATAGTTTTATAATTTAAATTAATTAAATATTGTCTCATGTTTCGTTACAGTTTACTGTGTAAATAAAATATAAGTACAGTGAAGTAAAAAATATAAAATCGTACTAACCGAAGGAATACCTAATGATTGTGATTTTTCCACCAATAAAAATGCATTGAAGACAGAAAGAAAAAATAGGGAATGCTAAAAAATATTACCAATTTTTATCAAACAATTTTTTTGACTAACAGATTTATTAATGAACGCAGAAATTATTGTTTTTTCGCTAAATTAATTAAGGGGACTACATGACCTAAAGCGCGGTCACTGTCGGATTGCAAATAGAAAAGAAAGAGAAGCGCGATGACACAACGCTGGTAATTTATTGCAAAATATGAAGCAATTAACTATTTACAAAAAATCAATTTAGACTAAAAAATTAAAACACTAGTGCTTTAGTAGGTATGTTGTTTGTAGAATAATCTGACAAAAAATCAGAATGGGTTTATGTATGGTTGTGTAGGTATGGTTTTTAATGTAAAAACAAAGTTTTAGAGGCATCTTCATGATTTTATTCTATCGTATCAAATAAGTTGTATTATGTTTTCAACACACTATCTACCTAGAACATATCCTGAAAAATAACATATATTTTTCTGATTTTGTTTACTGTAGTCGATCATATACTTAAACCTAAACGACCTAAGCGCAAAAAAACGCAAGTTTTAGAAGCAATAAAGTTATTGCTTCTAAAACTTGCGTTTTTTTGCGTTTAGGTCCTGTAATACCTTTAAATAAAAAACAACAATATTATAAACTACTGACGCGCTATATAACTCGAACGGAAAATTTATAAATAAAGCCGCATTGATATCATAATCGTATCTGATTGATTTAGAACCGATTTAGTATGATTGAAAAAGCGTTAAATGGCTTTGGCTTGCGTATTTGTAAATAAATAATAATAATTTAATTTCACCCTCATCCCAGTTTTATTTGGGGTCGGCGCAACAATACCAGTACCTACCTATGTAAAAATGAAAATATGTAATAATAACATGTACATTTATATGAAAAAATAAGCAAAATAATCATAGGGCATCAAAAATTCGTCCGCATCGTTGTCAACAGGAACAGTGCCCAAAAGGCTGGCTTGCCACGTTGTATGGCGATGCTAATTCTTTGGCCAAGAAATATTCCAGCCCTCTGGTCACGTGAAGACTCGACTAACCGCTTGGCGATATCTTGAAAAACCAAAACCTTCATTATCTTAATTTTAAGTTCCAAACAATTTCAAAAAAATGTACGGATATTTCGAAGATACTACAGGAAATCTTTCTTTAAGCAGGATAAACTATTTTGTTAGGATCTACAAACTAACGAGCTAATATTACTTCATAGAATAATTATTTTAATCTAAAACGTGAATCATAAATGTTTACACTACCAATAACAGCTAGCAAGCAGTCGAATGTGATAAAAAAGCCTTTGAAAGTCGAATATAAAAAAAGATCTTTCGAGGTCCTGATTCAATGCACTCTAGTGACGTCAATAAGGTAATAATGTTTTTCTTTTCTCACGAACGTTGTATTTTTGGCCATGCTGCCTTTTTCTTTTTTGGATAAAGACTTGCGGCTTTTTACATTTTTTATTGCGACAATTTTCATAACATACTTAGCCTATTATATACCTACTAAGTATATTATGAAAATTGTCGCCCACTGCTGGGACACAGGCCTCCTCTCGTCAGGAAGGGGTGGGCTAATAATACACCACGTGGGCCCAGTGGGGGTCGGTAGATGTCACATGTCTTCGAATTTTTGTAACACTTCATGCAAGGGATTAATTAAAGGGAAATAGAGGATCTACTTCGTTAATTAATAGAATAAATAAGACTAATTGTACCGCATTGCTGTGGAATTTAAAGGCATGCCATAGGTGATAACGAAAACTACACCTTAGCTTAACGTAATATTTAGACAGAAAATGCCTGATAACACTAATCTTGCCAATTTGAATACAGAATTCAGTACAATATATAAAACGGTGGTATTAACTTAGTGTAATTCTTTGATAATACCACCTTAAATTAATGATACGAACATACTTTTCTGTTTCTTTTTTTTTTGTCTCTTTATATGTGCTTACACTCATAAACTGTTAAATAAAAAACATTATCCTTTTATTGGGGCAGTCGATCAAAAATCATACTCTTTGCAGATGTGTACACTTCGCGCCATATTTACTAACTCACATCGAAATTGTTGAATGACAATCTCAGGAAGCGCCGTACTATTGTTTCGAGTTTCCTGAACCAACCACACGGTATCAACAGCCAAAATAAACTAAACTAAGACGGAAGCAAAAAACGTTAACAAAGTCGCTTGAGATACTTTTACAATCGTTTGTCAGTTCACTGCGATTGTGACAATTGGTTGGTCGCTTAAATTAGATTCTTCGTGACAAAAATAACATTCTAGAATAATTCTCAGCTTAGAGAAAACAGGTTAAAATTGTTGTGTACCAAAATCAAATTCTATATTTCATATAAAATAAATAATTATTATGACATTCTAAATCAAATTTTTCTATACCGCAAAAAAAAAAACATTATCCCGGTTACCCCTGTTTTACAAGCAGCGGCTGTTCCCGTTCGCAGGTGAAGTGGCTTAAGTCTAAATTGTGATTAAAATGCGCCGACACGCTTACCACACGACATGTTCAGACGAAGAAGACGACGATTGTTTTTACGATGTCAGAAACTATAGGCAACTAAGGCGGGAATCCAAAATTGTTATTCTTAGCCGTTCGGTAAGTCTTATTTTTAAAACTTAGGTAATAAAGTCCACTCGTGTAACAAATAAATAAGTTAATGATTTCCACAAGTATATTTAGGAATCATTCGGGTTATAAAATCCAATCCTCAATAACTTTAAATTAATAAATGGCTATAAAAACAATACAAGTTTAACAAAAAACGAATGAATGGATATCAATAATATTGATATTATTCTTCAATAGGAAATGAATGACAGACTTTCAACAAGAATGATATTATGTAAAAAATATATCAAGAAACCCACTCTACGTTAAAAGGTGAACCATAGTGAACGTGTTGGCTAATAGAAAATTAATATTTTGCGTGAAAAAAAGAAGGCAAAATAATATGGAATTCATAGTTGACATGACTAAAGATCAGCAATGCACTGAACTGGAAAAAGTCTTAGTGGCAACCATAATGTTATATTTTTTGTACTTCATTTTCCGAGAATTTGTAGATGTTATGTGAGTGACAGCTGTCAGTGTCACAGATACTGCCAAAAAAAATGACATATGATTAGATATTAATGTTAGTTGTCGGATTTTCCCACGGACGAATTCGGTTTCCTATTTTTTGTAATAACAGCTAAATTGAAGGACCCATCTGAAGAGTTGGTTTTGAAATAATTGAAGTAATCCTCCATTTTAATGGTAAAGCTAGCAATCACCATTCATCCAATTTACTAAAGGAACACTTTAGAGAATTAAACTCAATATTTCAGGCTTATCATTAATAGAATTTATAATGGAAAACATTTGAGTCAAATTGTTTGGCCAACATTTGTGCTATGAGACCATAACTCGTTTTCGGCGTAACTTAATCAAACTAAAACATTCAGGCATATCAATTTCCGTTGTGTCATAATGGGCCTTTTATTTTTTTTTTCCTTGTAATTAACCTGTTTCTACTGGTTTAATCTTAAGTGTCTTTTAAGTATATAAAAACCGTTAAGTTAATTAATAGCCCAATTAATTATTATCATTACAACACGTTTTTTATAAAACTCGTTGGATAGTTTGGATCTTTGACTCATTTACTTTTTATTTACCTACAAATTCTGTATTCCGTCATAGATGTTTATGAGCTACATAGGTGTCTATGGGTCAATTTATCTTTTTAATCTTTTTTTTTTCATCTTTTTGATGTTTTTAATACCTGTATTGTGTCTTTAAATTAAAAATTATTTAATCTTTATTAAATTCAAATAACATGTCATAAATTATTAATATAATAATAATAATAACAGTCACAAGTCAACCTAGTCAAATAACCCGCCCCGAAGTGTTCCCGGCGCAAAGGTGCCCAAAACGCTTGCTACATTGCCACGTTGTATGGCAATGGGTAACCTTTGCACCAAGAACGAATAAACGTTTTATCTATCTATATATCTATTCGCATGTAATTAATTGTCGCCGATTTTTTAGCCTAATACATTTAAGATGCAGCAAGGTGTATTCAGTCTGCCACTTGAGACAAAGGCCTCCTCTTCGAGAGGGAGAGGACTGTAATCTAATACGCGCATTGGGAGATGTCATATGACACAAAGCAGTAGCTTTGATAACTCGAGGGACCAGACACCGTAAAACGCTCCGTTTTTTCTCGAACAGTTTTGGACAGTGAACAGTATTGGTAGGTACCTACATATTATGTACTTGTATTTTTTTCAGGCTTGTAAGCCTGAAAACAATTAGTGTGTTGACGAATATTCAAAGAAAAGACTTGTTCAAAAATATTTCTTTAAAATAATAATATATAGTACCAAAGTATCAAGATAAAACAATCATAAAACAGAGCTCAATGTTTTTTTCATTGACATTATTTGGTCATATTTGTATGCATCGCTGTTTTGAACCTTATTTGTTCCCGCGTTGCGATATTGCCAATTATCAAAAAAATGCTTCTTACCGCACCTTAATACAGGCGTAATGTTTTGCTATATTATAAATCTAAATCCACCTCTGTCCACAAAAACATGTTCAACTCAATTTGGTGTGCCAGACCGGACAGCGAGGCGGTCAGTAACAACCTAACTTTAAAGTGAATGTACACCGCTGACCTTGCGTCTGATACGGCCGCCGCCGGCCGGTTACGATATTGTTGTCTTGTTTTGTAACGTCACTGCATGACGTGAAATTTTATGAACCTCTTACATTGACGAAGGCAGTCATAAAATTGGTAACATTGTATTGGGGACAGTTATACCAAGGAATCGTATAACTCAGAGAGTCTACTCCGAAAGCACGAAGTTCGTAGTTACGGCGGAAGTTTTCGTGACATTTATGTACGTAAGAATAAATGACAACTTTTTGTAACCGTATCCCATCTTTCCATGCACTAACAAAATGACAGGACCTACGTTCAAAAATTAACATAATATTATTACATTATTATACTATATTATCCCCAGTAACTGATACATTACATAAAGCTAAAGTAATCCTAAGTAACACTACACGACTCGAAGGCTCTGTCATGCTCCAATCGCGTGGACTAAGTAAATATAATCTGTAAACTAGCATAACATATAACATCTAATATTAGTTTAAGATAAGTATATTAACTCTTTGAGCTGTGAGGGAATTAGCACCTACAATAAATGGGTAGGCTGGGATTATGTCTAAATTTTGTCCTGGGTTCTGTGTGTTTTTGGTCTTTAAAAGCTTTTTTATAAGTACAGAGGTACCTACTTATCAAGCTTAAATATCTTCTTATAGCTTAAATACTTAGAGAGGTATTAAAAAAAAACAGTGGCACTCCGGGAGTGCCCACAGAAGTGAAAACGTTTTTTCCTATCTCAAAAAAAGCCCAACGCGCTTGAAGAAGATTTCACTTCAAAAAATAGCATACCGATAATGATGCTTATAATTAAAATAAACTAATACGTCTTTCTTTTTTTCTGTCCCTGTAATACTGAATCATCATCATTTCGTCCCTCTTTGGAATCTCGCCCTTATTCCAACTTATTTGTGCTCGGCGCAATATTCCAACTTATTTGTGCTCGGCGCAATATTCCAACTTATTTGTGCTCGGCGCAATATGTCTTTTTCTTCCATACTCCTCGATTAGTCACCATCTCGGTAGTCAGCTCCTTTCTAACCATATCATCATTCACACAGTCCATCCATCGTTTCCTTGGTCTTCCCCTGCTCTTATAGCCATCGATAGGAATACTAAATAAGTTCGTCATTATAATATCTCAAAATCAAAACCATGACTTCACCTTAGAGCCACTTGCGACTCCTACACTCATCATCTGACAAGCCTTTTTCCAACTATGTCTGGGTCGGTTTCCAGTCTAAACGGATGCAGCTAAATACCAGTATTTTTCATGGAGCGACTGCTTATCTGATCTCCACAACCCAGTTACTGGGTACGATACCCCTTGGTAAGACTGGTTGTCAGACTTTCGGGCTACTGACGACCCGTAACGAGTGTCAAAGATCCACGAATGACAGCCGGGACCAACGGCTTAACGTGCTTTTCGAGGCACCGAGGGGACTTGGTATGTGAAGATGGTCATCCATCCACGGAATAACTTTGGCAAGCGTAGCTTAACCCAATTGATCGACCCGTGCGGCTGTTATTACTTAACCACAAGCCCCTCACTTCGACATCTATCATTCACAAAGAAGATTTATCATTAATTATCAAGACTATCCAATATTTTAACACGTGGACCAGCAATCATGCTTAAACATAGTGGGAAAAAATTTCCAAATGTTTCCATGTAGACAAAAATTCCGTGTATTCGTGACTTAAAAGATTAGAGTAATCTGTAGGAAATTATCACTTTTTTAAATACTTTAATCATTTACCTACATAACGCATACGAAATCTGACGAAAACCGGTCCAACAGTGATGTTCTTCTTTGTGAAGGCTGCTCCGAAATATGTAAGTATGTTGTCACGTGTCGCTTATCTCTTCTTCTATCTTCTATATAAAAATAATAATAATAAAATAAAGTCTGGTTAGTTACACCAATTTTATAACTCAAGAACAGCTGGATTAGGGTTGCCAACATTTCTTCGACGAAATATAGTATTTTTCCAACTAAGCTATAAAACAAAAATATGTAGTTCACTTAAAGAAAAAATGTATTTTATGGAAAAAGCAAAAAATAGACAAAATATTAGTTACTTATTTATTTATATAATAATACGTCTCTTTCTTCTCGCCACTTCGAATTATATAGATATGTTCGGATACAATAAAGTCGAACGGGAGAAAGAGTCATTTTCTATCGAGTGATGGGGAACATAGTATGTTGTAGGAAATCTATGTGGCACGTAAACGTTACCGCATAAGAAGAAAAAGAAAAGAAAGAAAGAAGAAAAAAATATAGTATATTTGCGTACCATGTATTTCTTCAACAGTATACAGTACGCAGACCCGAAATACAGTACAATACTATGTATTATAGACCGGGTGGCAACCCTAGACTAGACCGACTATTATGATCCTTGAATTGTTGTATTTCTCTCCGCCCCGAATAGCAGAATAACTATTAAAACATGGGAAAAAACACTATATCAAATAAAATATGTAAGATAAAATCTACATTTTAATAAAATGCCTATTTTGCATTGAGCAAAAAATATGTGTCAAATGATTGAATGTATTGTACCAAAACTTGTTCTGATTTTATTGCGTCAGATGACTTGAATCCTATTTATTTTTTGTAGCTTTTTTTGCTTGCCTTATTAGTAAATTTTATTTAAGAAACCAACCAAATTACCTATAGAATGTGTAACTGAATTAATGCACATTATGAAAATAGTTTGTTCAGAATCGTTTACTAAATCGATTTCTGTATTTTTTTTATTTGGTTTGTGCATGCATCGATTTGTAATGTCCACCACAATTTTCTCCCACAATCAGTATGACCAATTTAAGAAATAAACAACGTATTAAACATAATAGATAGTAAAAAAAAAACAGTGTTTTTGAATATTTATATAATCATTTATTATAATTATTATATTTCTAATTGAGGTATTTAGTGGTGTGCGTTAATTCTGGGACATGTTGTATATCGTTATACGCATTGTTTATGATTCATACTTATATCTAAGAAAAGCATTTCCCTAATTCTCGTCGTCATCATCATCTCAAAAACAAAAACTTAAACCACCATCCTCAATCTCTCACCCACATTAACACCAACATACCGAAACTTAACAAAATGCCACCACAATAAATGCGGATGCAAGCACCGTAGGTTTCCTACAGAACTACAGTATTATAGAAGTTACTCCATGAGGTGCAAAAAACACCAGCTTATTCAACCGTTCTCATTTCATACTGAGATGTTTCAAAACATAGTGAATGGTGCACCTTCCAGGAATAGATAGGCGGTACGAAGCGAGAAATTATAGCTTTCATAAAAGTATAAATCGTAAATGATTTAATTACTGAAAGTAGATTTGTACAAACACTTAACTACACGTCAAAAATAAATTACATTATGTTTTAAAACCGTCATGTGGTTTTGAAATATAATTAATTTTTCTTATCCGACTACTACGAGTAGAAAGACCTGTCGGTCTTTGGTCTTTAAGGTCCTTCAAACTCAGAGGTCACAATCTCATTTAAAGTCCAGACATAATCTTAGTCAGATCGTATGAGGACCTTGTTTAAAATGGTCATTTTTGGAAAGAACCACAAAGATTTAAGTCAATGCAAACATTTGTCCTTTGTTTTAATTAATTGAGGAAATCATTGATCGGATAAAGTGTCTTTTAGCAATAAAGATGATCAAAAACCGACGAAACGCAATAACTCATTTATCACGCCATAGTAAATTATTAATGAGATGAGTTCGTAGATGATGTCAGTAATTGTCGTCATGTTTCGTATTAAAAGCCCAATCCTTTACATGCTCAACTAGTATTTTAAATTATTATAATGCCAATGCGATGCATGTTCAACCTGTTTGCTAAAGATAACGGGTGTTATGTCATGTTTGTTATATACAGCTAATAAACCGGTATACTCGTATTGTACTGCACGATATGCAATTATCGTCTTTTTAATACTCGTGTAGAAACAGCGTTATTTCTGAGAAGAATTTAAACATCGTGCACTGTTTAAGCGCTTAAGAGGAAACGCGTTAACGTGGTCGTAGGCGTTCATTCCATACTAACGTATTCCTTTTTTCTCCCTGGTTAGTGATATTAGTCCATATAGTTTTCGGTATGAGGTCATACTGTCATATCTCTACGTTTTGTTTTTGGAGTAATTTCATTAATTTTTTAACAAAAAAAAAAAACATAATTACGGTTAAAAAATAAAATATGTATAACGTGTTTACTCGTAATAAGTGTTTCATATAAATTCTTAATAACTCTTAATAAGTGTTTGTTTATGTGGTGTTTAGTGTTTTGGTGAAAAAAAAAATGTATACCATTTCAAGTCATACTTCATATTTGGCTATTTGAATAGCATCTCTCACACTAGGCAGCCATCTTTAACTCCACTACGCAACAGTTCAATGACTGCTGTAAGTTGCAACCGATAGAGGTTCAATTCCCGATTCGACCAGTACGGAAAACGTTTTGATTCACAACTGTATAACTGTGTTAAACCGAAGTGGTAAAACCTTTTTGTGAAGTGTGTCATGGGCAACTGGTTCCAAGTTAAGTTGCCATTTTAGTAAGTAACACCGGTGTGAGAAACTTGTCTTATTGTAAAAACGTTCGTGACATAACATCGACTTGTAAAGCTTGGGTTAAGTGAGCCATTTATCATTGGTATGAACTAAGGCATTTTAGGTCTGGGGCGATAGACATGTAAGTCGTAGTGACTAAGGAGCTACTGAGGACCTTTTCCTTAAGAGCGCGTATACAGAAAGTGGGCAACGTCGCAAACAGCTGTCAAATATTTCCCTGTTTTCATTAATTTGTCAATATTACTGTATGAAAATAAGAAATATGGCTAACTAATGAACTAGAATATTAATAATGAATTGCAATTAAAACACTGAATTTGATGTTGTAATCGTTTTAGGTGTAAAAAAGGCATTTGTAAAGTTTCCAAATACTTTTTTTACATCTAAAACTAAATATTCGGTGTTACGATATTAATTATTGCATTTCATAATCAATATTCTAGTTCATTAGTTAGCCATATTTCTTATTTTCATACAGTAATATTGACAAATTAATCTAAACAGCGAAATATTTGACAGCTATTTGCGACGTTGCCCACTTTCTGTATAAACGCTCTTAAATGCATTCACATATAAAATCCTTAGCCTGAATCTTTCAATATAGCCAACACTGCAATTAAAAAAAAATAAGAGGAGAAAAATATCTGAGTACGAGAAACATGATTTTTATAGCTACAACTTAATCTCCATTCAACTATCAAAGTACAGGTTGTTTGCGAATTGAAAAGACAATTGACAGTGTAAAAACAAAAGAAAACGCAGAACCCTTTTTTGAACCAAAAATACAGTAGTAAATGGGGACCAACAAAGAGTTTCTTGCCCGTTCTTCTTCATGGGTACCTACTAAGCTTTAAAATGGGCAACTAGCTTCATCTTTCTGACTGACCGACACCTTGACCATTCAAAGCTACCTGCAATTGGTTTAGTAAAAATAAATGCTTTGTCAATTTATACAGCGGGTACTCACTGTGCAGGTGCAAAAGCCTCCTACGATTGTAACAGAACTGAGGGGCAATTCTACTAATTTTAACAACGTTCACAGTCTGATCTCAGTCTCAATCTGTCAAAAAATACTTCAAATTTCCCTACATTTTGACAAGTTTTTGACATTTCTTTGTCGCTGAGATGAGACTGCGACTAGATTTTGAACGTTTTAAATTACGAGAATTGGCCTTCTGGTTCCATGGAATATGCCACTCATTATTTACAAAACATGTTTCACATCGATTGTTTAAACTGGTGTAATGAGTCGTAACGAACAGCTTATCGGGGTTTTGTAATTCATGCATTCGATTGACTAGTTTTGTAAGGGCTGGAGAAAATGGGACGGTGAAAGAAGGAAGAATGACTGAAAAAATTAGTGATATGGGCAAAATACCTGAACATTATCTATTGTTAGCTTTTATAAATATTATAGGTTTTCATGAATAATATCTCGGGTATACAGGTGTACAAATATTATAGATGACTTATTTTAGATTTAATATTTGTTTACACGGCAGACTTCCGGTAGAAAATAAGTATTAATTCTATTTCCGTTTATAAAAAGGAAGTCGGTAGTATTTGTATTTAAATACAATTATTTAGAAAATAGTTCCGGTAGTGACGTAAATTGCGCTCCCCACTTGGAGCGCCCCACTTTGTAATGCTTTTGTTCGAATTAGTTTAAAAGGAGATGTAACGGTGTTTAGAGTGAGTTAATTTTTATAAAATAAAGTGCTTAGTCGTTACGCTGCTTGTTTTCTTCCTTGAGACCACACTGATAATCTCATATCAGAAGTGGGATCAACCAAGAAAATTCGGTGGAATTATTTGTGAAAAAATAGACTGTAAGGTGTTTGTGCGGACTTACGAAGAAGTAAAAACAAAAGTGTACGTACATTTTCTTTTTGATTTTTGGAACTATAAAACTGTGAACAGTGAAGTTTGTCGGTGTGGTGAACTATTAATTTAAATTATGCCGAGACGTAAGCGCGATAAAAGCAGTGATTCTTCGACTAGTGATACTGATGATTCGTATAAAGAGAGACGTGTGAGGCGACGCCGCCATAAGTATGATAAGCGACGTTCACGCTCAAAAAGCCGGATGCGTTCCCACAGTAGACGCAAGGGCCAGAAGAACAAGAAATCGAACAGGTCGAAGCGAATAAGGGAAAGTAGGAGTCCTAGTGTGATGCCATCGACAGTAGACCTAGGTGAATCTACGTTGGATAACGGCAGCCCGCCCCAAATCCCTGGAGCGGTTACCGAATCGGTGACCCCGGTTATCAATGCAGAGGAAAGTACGAGGAATGTCTGCGAGGAATCGCGTGCAGGTACAAGTGGAAGCAGTGTAGTGGACGATGGACAAGGGCAGACAACACCAGGCTCATCAGGGGGTATGTTAAATAATTTTCTTAATATGAATGTTCCAATGAATTTTCAGGATTTATTATGTTTTATTTCTTCTTGTGTGAAACCTGATCATTCTATGAAATATAATTATGATAAAAATATTATCCCTGAATTTGACCCGTCTATTCAAAACCATAGAATAGATAACTGGATAGTGAAAGTCAACGAGTGCTCTCAAATCTATGGTTGGTCTGATCAACAAACTGCCCATTTTGCCCTGCCACGGCTTGTAGGTCATGCCAAAAAATGGTATGAGGGTTTAAAAACTATAAAATATACATGGTTAGAATAGCAGGAGCATCTTAAAAGAGCTTTTCCTACTGATACTAACTACGGAGCTTTACTGAATGAGATGTTAGGGAAAAATTATAGTGTAGGTGACTCTCTCGACGAGTATTATTACAATAAAATGATTTTATTAAATGCATGTGACATATCAGGCAAGAAAGCTGTAGATTGCATCATATATGGTTTAGAAGATCGCACCTTAAGAGCTGGTGCATCTTCAGCACGCTTTGCCCAGCCAGAAGACTTATTAAAATATCTAAAGGACATGTGTCGGGAACAAAGAGATGTAGTACCTAAATTAAATAAATTTAAATCTCCTTCACCAAATACTTCTACTCTGATTTGTAATAACTGTAACATGAAGGGCCATCGTGCTAGTCAGTGTCGTAAATCAACGAATGATTCTGAGATATTGTGTTTTAACTGCAAAGAGGCTGGTCATCGAATATTTCAGTGTCCGAAACCAGTTATAAAATGTGAACATTGTCAAAGATATGGCCACAAATCAGATGACTGTTTTAGTAAAAAAAAAGGGAACCAAACTGATAATAAAAAAGAAAATTAAAATAAACGGGTTATGTGACAGCTATTTCAAAATCAAAACCTTTACAAAATAAATATTACAAAAATGCTTTTATCAATAACAGTAATTCACCAATCCAATGTTTCATTGATTTTGGAAGCGAGTGCACTCTTATTAGTGACTCAATAGCAAACCAATATAATTTAACAATTAGTAATAATTCTTTACCGGTCATAAGTGGTGTTGGTGAGGCTCGCATTACAGTTATAGGTGAAACTCGATTATTGTTATCCATAGATGGTGTTGAGGCTTTGATCACAACTTATGTTGTTTCATCTGAGCAATTACATGTTCCTATGCTAGTGGGACAGAATTTTACTGAATTGTCACATATTCTAGTTATAAAGACAGATAGTGTTCTTGAAATTTTGAAACGCAATGTCTTTTGTAATACAATCTTGCCTGATATTGAACATGAGGCTGGCGATGTCATAAAGTTACTTGCCGAGTCTAACTTTTCTTGCACTGATGTAGGGTTAATTAAATGCTACACTACGACTGGTGAAGATTCCATAATATTCGTGCCAGGTAGTTACAGAGTTTATCACAATTGTCAATATTGGATCAAAGAAGGGGTCTATAAAGTAACGCATAAATCGTGTGAGATATCTCTGGTAGTTTTAAGCAATAAAATGTTACAAATCAAAAAAGATACATTAGTGGTACGAGCTAACAAAGTTCAGTATAACAAAAAAATTGGAAAAATTAAACTGTTTACATATTCAAACCAATTGTAATCCCATTGATACTAACGATATTAACATTAATCCAGAGCTATCACTAAAAGAAACTGAAACTGTCAAGAAATTAATAACAAAGTATAGAAAAACATTTGCCCAAAATCTTTCTGAATTAGGTTGCACTAGTTAAGTGAAATGGAGATAAAGTTGTCCAATAGTACTCCAGTTGTTTATAGACCCTATAGGTTACTACAAAGACAGGCAGTTAGTTCAAGATATGGTTAAGGAGTTGTTACAAAATGACATTATTGAGGAATCTTCATCATCTTACGCCAGTCCAATGGGTATTGTCCAAAATTTCTAACCATTAGATTTTATTTTATTTTTTGAAAATTTAGAGTATTTTGAGAAACTAATTTGAATATTTTGATGATTGGCTCAAAAGTTATTATAAAAAAAAAAAATATTGAATTATTTTAAGTTTTTAAGGTAGGTGACGTCATCGGTGGCATAAAGATTAAGTGACGTTGCCTGACTAGTACATAATTAAAAATTTTAATCTGTCAACACAACGTCATCAATCCAAAGAGTATTGTCACATCTGTCAAGGTGTCAATAGGCCGAATAGACGTCTTAAATAATCGAATCCTATCTTAGCATATTTATTTACAAATGGTTTTTTTTTATGTGTAAGTGTTCTCCAAGGAATATACTACTCTCTATCGTCACTAGAACAATCGACGCGGTGACTTAGAAATAGAATAATAACGCACGCGGCGATATTATTACTATTATTGCTGCAAGTAGGAACAAAGTACTTCCTGTATTCCATAACTCTTCCAGTATAGTAAATATTGTAGAGTGTTGAAATAATGTATGTAAAGTAATATAAACAAGAATGTTTATATTTTTGACATATTTATAATAGTTTGACATTTGACAGATTGTAGACAATCTTTTTTTTTTTCCTGAGGTACAAAACTGTACGGCCAAAGCCGACGTAATTTGAAGGGCAAAGAAGGTCAACCGTATTTTATCAAAAATCAACAAAATATGAATATTTTTCATAATTAATTAGTCCGTAATGATCAGTAACGCTATTCCTCAAAATGGTTTTTCAATAACAACATTTTAAAAAAAAAAAATATATGAACAATGCCCATTATAGGTATCAAGTATACCGGGTTCTAGCATTGGCAAAAAACACTATAGCAATGTTTGGACAGTAGATCAGGATACAACCATGGATTAGCATAAGCATAAATGAACCTAGTACTGAATCGGAATCTGACGAAGAATTATCAGGTTGATAGGGTGTAAAGAAATAAAAGAGAATTGGTTATTAAAATATTTTATTTATCATAAATGGTCTGTTTGGTGTATAATTATGTGATTGTTTGTTTGTTATTGTATTGTTTGTGATTAATTTCCGCCTCTGTTATCTAAAAACAAAAAAAAAAAAGTTGAAGTGAACTTTTTACTTGTTAAATTAAATGGTATATAATTTTATTCTGTATATGCATACAGAATAAATAAATAGATAGATAAATATTAATCAAGTGTTTATGATGAATATAATGATGAATAATAGTATAGTAGAGATATGTTACTTACATGATGAGATAGAAGTCGTGGGGTGGTCGGTTTGGTTGGCGAAGTCCACGTTGCAACCAGTGGGTCTGGTTGGAAGACGTTGGGTGGTCAGCCTCCGGCGAAGTCTCACGGTGTGTCTCCCATTAATAAACATAGGTCACCTATTGGAAGTCGTACAGTGGCCGGCAAGTAATGGAACTTGGTTCGGTGAAGCTTGCGATGCAATGGGTGGCAGATGTATTAGAGTAGATTATTTATTGAACTGAATACTGATTGAAGGATTTTGATGTTTAATTTATTTTGACTGATAATTAGATACCATTTAATTGCATTTTTCTTGTCATTATCATTGTCAAAATTAGTTTGAGGACAAACTAAATGTCAGGAAGGCCGATTGTTAGCTTTTATAAATATTATAGGTTTTCATGAATAATATCTCGGGTATACAGGTGTACAAATATTATAGATGACTTATTTTAGATTTAATATTTGTTTACACGGCAGACTTCCGGTAGAAAATAAGTATTAATTCTATTTCCGTTTATAAAAAGGAAGTCGGTAGTATTTGTATTTAAATACAATTATTTAGAAAATAGTTCCGGTAGTGACGTAAATTGCGCTCCCCACTTGGAGCGCCCCACTTTGTAATGCTTTTGTTCGAATTAGTTTAAAAGGAGATGTAACGGTGTTTAGAGTGAGTTAATTTTTATAAAATAAAGTGCTTAGTCGTTACGCTGCTTGTTTTCTTCCTTGAGACCACACTGATAATCTCATACTATACAAGACAGGATATAGAAGCAGGAGTGGCCCAGTGGTATGGGCTCCGACTTGCGAGTTGCAGGTCGTGATTTCGAACCCAAATAGGCACTTTACTTTGTGCAATTTACTTCATCACCACTTCTCTCAAAACGATGAACAAAAAAACATCGTGAGGAAACCGGCATGTCCTAGAACCAAAAATTCGAAGACATGTGACTCCTACCAACCCACACTGGGCCCGCGTGGTAGATTACAGCCCACTCCCTCTCACTGAGAGGAGGCCTGTGTCCCAGGAGTGGGAAGATTAGAGGCTCAGTATGCTAAGTCAACACATGACACCATAAGAGGAAGGCAACAGTAGGTAATCTACCAAGACTGAAACAAAGATTTCCATGATGAACATAAAAACTAAAACAAGTCTAATCACTTTAATGAAGTGCATCATAAAACTAAACACAAATGATTAATAAGATGAAACTAATATTAACCAAAGTTTAAAACACAGACGACCTTTAGGCAAAATCTTCTTAGTACGAAGTAATAAACTTAGCAAACATTTGTAATGTCATCATGAGATATCGTAATTGATATTATCACTACAATAAGGAAATTAACTGCCATGAAACAGGCGTGTTCATGTTCACAGAAATTATGTTTAAGTCAAATTCAATTAAAGCCTTTGCGTACGGATATGCAATAATTATAAACACAAAAGTTTGTGAGGATGGGTGGATGGATGTTAGTTACTTTTTTACGCATATACTACTAAACGCATTTTAATGAAACTTTACAGTAATATAGCATACATCAGAATAACACATATAATCATAAATATCCGACACTTTTTATTCCGATATTCCCACGGGATGGACACTTAAGCGGGTAAAACCGCGGGGCGCTACTAGTAATATTCTGAATGTTTGGATGTTTTTTACTCAAACACGCAAAACAGCTTTGGATGAAATTTGGTACACAAATAGTTTATAGCCTGGATTAAAACATAGGATACTTTTTTATCCTGGTAGTAGGTACGTTTTCATGGGACAATTTCCGACCACTACGCGCGACCATACTCTTTAAAGAAATTAATATTTTAATTAACTTGCTTTTTATTTTTGTCCACAGTTCCACTCGGTGACAGACAAGAGGTCACATAACAATGAGTGTGGAGAGAACAGCCTCACAATAGTCTCAGAGAAGAAGATAGAAGATGACTCCTCAGACTCTTCGAGTGGGGAGAATGTGGAGATTGAAGGTATGTTACTTTTCCTTCTATGTAACTTAGTTAAGACACTTGAACCGATGATATCGTGCGAAAAATTATGGTTTATGTTAAGAGCGTTTATGACGCACGGCATTTCATACAAATTTTTAAGCCCTTGTTTTTCGAAATTAATGAACCGATTTTAATGAAACTTCATACGCATAAGCGAAAATGTTCTTAAGTAACTTTTTAGACCTTTGTATCCTGCTTATGCGTAACAGGTTTCATTAACATCGGTTCATTCATTTCGAAGAACAAGGGCTTGAAAGTTTGTATGAAATTTCGTACGCAGTAAACGCTCTTAAGTTGATTTTTTTTTAATTAGCCTACGCTGACACACGGCTTAGAAAAAGCACACCCCAAATCCTTTCAGACATTTTTTTCTAGAGCCAACTCGATCCAACCCTTGCGGTACGCGTCTAGGTCGTCTCGCCACCTCTTCCTGGACCTGCCTCAGGCCGAATTTATAAGTTGTTGCATTAAATACAGCAAATAATTTTAAAATAAATCCAAAGCTAAATTAGGGAAATGCAAAAAATATAGTAAAGTGGGCCGCATTTATAAGTTGTTGCATTAAATACAGCAAATAATTTAAAATATGTAAATCCAAAGCTAAATTATGGAAATGCAAAATATATAGTATAGTACTTTTCTCAAATAATGCGGAGAAATTTAAACTAAGTAAATTAATAATAAATTCCAAAATCAATGACGAACACTTTGTTTAATATTTACATCATTTATAAGCTAAAAACCTTAAAATAATAATAATAATATGTGCAAGTATATAAAAAAGGGAGGGGAAAGAACCATATGTAGGTCATGACGAACAACAATCCTTGTTGTACCAAACGTTGATAAAGTTAAAAAGTTCCATACAAAAAAAAAACGGGGGGCGACTTGCAGAATAAAAATAAAATTTATTTTGATTTTCGTCAAGTCGTCCCAAATGGTAGGTAGGACGAGCTAACGAATTACTCTCATAGTGATTCATCGTCTATCAAAACACCGTTTTCCCTTCCCTTTTAATTCAGCATTATTAAAGGTTAAATAACTATAAGACCTGACCATACAGTATTGCCTTATAAGGTGATTGCGATATTATCTTATGTATGACGTCAGTAATAGCATTGGAAGTTATTACAATGAATTAAACCTTCTTTTACCTTGGAGTTGAATGCAAGTTCTTGAGTTCAGGCAGTAGATCGATCGAGTTTTTATTGGCTGATGTATAAGGGTCGGGGGCTTTGAATTTATTTTTAAATAAGGGAAGTGATTCTTCTGTATTTTATGTATTATTCGTTAAATTAAATGAAAGGACATCATTGAAGTGTGTGTTGTGCTGTCTTTTTGTGTGCTACAAATAAATGGTTTATCTATCTATCAAGTGTCGAACATTTTATACCCAAAAATCAAAGTGCCGCAGAAAAAAAAAGTATTATTTTCTTACGGGAAATAACATCTTGAGGTCATTTCCCATAAGAACACGGTACTTTTTTTTTCTGGCCGGCGCGGCGCTGTAATTTTTGGGTACGAAATGAGTGATGTCCTTTATTTCCAAGAATTGTCGTACATTACAGATGTCGATTTTTTTTTAACAGTTTCTAAAAAAATGCTTCGGCTCTCGGACAGTACGGACGTGTTTCTGATTAACTCAAAAAAAAATCAAAAACCCTATTCCCAATAATAAGTCATAAAGCTTGCAGTACAAGAACGAAAGTGGTGTCAAAAAGTGATTAAGTTACGACCATCTATCATCACACATCAACGAGTAGCACCGCGTCAAAGCGGCGCGCGCGCCCCCCGCTCCACCTCGGGTAAAAGAGATAGTTGCATTTTTTAACCTCTTCCCACGCGTACTTAAAACCAGCCAACTCATTATGAATGTTCGCCACTCGCCACAAGCCACGAATATGACAGTAGGTCAAAGTGGTTCACAATCAGATTTTTCAAAAACTAGTGGAGATGAAACAGATAATCGCGTCACATATCGGAAGAGAAAACAAAGAGAATGCTGTGACATATTAACTGCCATAAATAAACTTCGAGATGAAATGATCGCATCACTGGAGACAAACTTGAAGCCAGTGCGCGATGATATCTCTTCAATGAAAGACCAGGTCAATGATATAAAAAATTCAACTGCAAAGATGGTAGCTGAACATAACAACATGAAAGCTGAAATTTCGGAACTGAAGAAAAATAACCTCTCTGCAGAACTGAAGATATCTAACCTGGAAACTCAAATTAGTGAACTCAAATCTATACCACCAAAATCAAATACACTTCAAAACTATGATTTCGCCAATGAAAAAGTTATTAATGAACTACAAGAACGGACGAATAGAAGCAAAAACATAATAATCGCTGGTCTACCCGAACCAACAATATCTGATAACGCCGCACGCCAGGCTGAGGACATAAGTTCGGCCCAAAGCATTCTACAAAATGTATCAACCGAACATGTCAAGATTATAAAAACAATTCGGCTTGGAAAATACACCACAGAGAAAAAACGCCCACTGAAGATTTGTTTTGGATCATCCGAAGACGCGAAGACAATACTGCGAAACAAAACTAAACTGCCGGAAAACATTAAAGTGTACTCGGACCAGACCCCCACCCAAAAGGCCATAATGAAAGAGCTCAGCCAAGAACTAACCCGTCGTAAGGAAAACGGTGAGGATAATCTAATTATTAAATACGTCAAAGGAACCCCAAAGATTGTTCAGACTCAGCCAAAAAACTAATACCGCTAAACCCACCAAACATCCTAACTAACTCAGATGAGACAATTACTTACCAGCTCTGTCATACTTACCATGAACTGCCATCTTTTAAATCGACCCTAACTTTCTTCTACGCAAACGTAAGAAGCATAAAAAGACAAGGAAAATTCGACGAACTGCAATGCATAATAGCATCGATCAAACACACTACTCATATCATAATATTAACTGAGACATGGTTCAAATCAAGTGAAGACGCCGATCATTTCCAACTACCCAATTATACCCACTATTTTAATGTCAGAACAGATTCAAGGGGTGGTGGTGTCTCCATTTATGTACACAATACTCTTAATCACAGCAAAGTCGATGAAGTGTACGCCGGAGGCATCAACTACCTATGGATATGCCTTGAGAAACACGCATTAAACATAGGAGCTGTCTACAATCCAGGAAACAATAATACAAGAGAGTTTCTTGAAGTATATTCATCGCAGCTAATTAAGAAACCCCGATCTATTGTTTTCGGCGATTTTAACATCGACCTCCTGACTAAAAATTCAAAGACTAAATACTATCGAGATGCAATGAAAGAGTCTGGATACGGTTTCCTTAATAATATCCATGAAGACTATAGCACGCGTGAGACTGCTTCCACAAAGACCATCCTTGATCATGTATGCACCAACCTTAAGGACAAAAGCTTTCATATGGTCATTATTGACTCGCCTATGTCTGACCACAAGCAAATTTATCTAAGTATAAAAAAATATAAGAGACCACCAAAAAAGCGTGTAAAATACGAAGCGATAGACTATGAAAAACTGCACGAAAGTATCGCACTCACAGAATACGCGTCAATTGACAACAGCTACGAAAACTTTGAGAAATATCTAAAGCGTGGCATTCATAGTAGCACAACGGTCAAAACTAAAATCTTAAACCTTCCGCGCCAAGATTGGATATGTAAAGAAGTAACAGAAAAAATTACGAGACGAAATGAAATCTGGCATCGATTGAAGCAAGAGCCAAGTAATGAAGATCTAATGGAAAGTTTTAAAATTGAAAGAAATATTACAGCTGAAACAATTAGGAACACTAAGAAGAAGTACTACTATGAGGCATTTATGAAACATACTGCAGACCCTAAAAAGATGTGGAACTTAATAAGTACATTGTCTAATAATAAAATCAAGTCACAGTGCACTCCCCCTAAACTTCTAACTGAATCTGGACCCTTAACCAATGGCAACGAGGTTTGTGAGACATTCAACCGCTTCTTTTCTACGATTGGTTCCACCTTGGCCAACCTCATTGCTACACAACCACAACGAAACAAAACTGTAATAGCGCCAGATTCGCAACCATATAACAGAGAACTCACAAGCTTCACACCATGCCAAGCCAGCGAAGTATCCAAAATAATCAAGAATCTTGATTCGAACTGCAGTGCCGGTATCGATGGTATAACTACCAAAGTCCTCAAGTGCGTAAGTGACTTAATCGTGAATAAACTGACCGACTGTATAAACATCCATCTTACCAGTGGAACCTTTCCAGATCAATTAAAGGTAGCCAGAGTTACTCCAATCCACAAATCTGGTATCAAAACGGATCCTAACAACTATAGACCTATCTCAGTCCTTCCGATTATTTCTAAAATATTTGAAAGAGTCCTTTATACACGCTTAGATGAACACCTCACCTCAATAAATTTCCTCTTTGAAAGGCAATATGGGTTTCGAACACATTCCAATACCCTGTCAGCTACTACAGATCTAATTACGAAAATACAAATGAACATTGATCAAAAAAACATGGCGCTAGGCTTATTTATAGACCTTAAAAAGGCTTTTGATACAGTTAGCCACCCTATATTACTACAAAAGCTAAAAGACATAGGCGTATCAGATGTGGCGTATAAAATGTTTGAATCATATTTGAATAACAGGCTTCAGGTGGTTAAAATTGGTGAACACCAGAGTAAACCACATAATATCACGTTTGGTGTTCCCCAGGGATCAGTGCTAGGTCCACTATTCTTCTTAATATACATAAACTCCATCCATAAGGTTCCAATACATGGACATATCTCGCTATATGCGGATGATACCTGCCTTTTTTATTTTGGTAGTTCTATGGCTGACATGATAAATCAAGCCCAAGGAGACCTAAACTCATTATTCATCTGGTTTCAACAAAATCTTCTAACAATCAATGCTTCGAAGACTAGTTACGTCATATTTAAAGCAAAAAATAAGAAAATACCACCTCATCCACCTCTTACAATTGAAAATCAAATACTCGAACTCAAAAAACACGAGAAATACCTTGGGTTAAGACTAGACTGCCATCTAAATTGGAAGGTTCAAATTGAATACATCAGATCCAAAATAACATCTTTATTGGGCTCACTACGAAATATCGTACACTGTCTGCCATACAGTGTACGCCGGACAATATATAACTCTTTGATAAAGCCACACATACTGTACCTAATTGAAATCTGGGGCAACGCACCTAAAACAAACTTAAAAGACCTACAAATTGCACAAAACAAAATTATTAAATTGCTTTTTCATTATGACTACCTAACACCTACAATTAAAATATACAAGGACACGAAACTTTTGAGTATCAACCAACTTCGTGCATACTGCACCTGCATACTCATTCAAAAAATACTTAATAAAACCATGCATACACAAATTTCATTCACCAAAACACATCAATTGCATAACCGTAGCAGTCGTAGAAAAGATCACATAGTTCTTCCTAGAGTGCGAACAGCTCAAGGTAAAAGATCACTTGTTCACGAGGGAGTGCAAATTTACAATAAATTACCAGATGAGATAAAGGGTGCGATTTCGATCAATATTTTTAAAACCAAACTAAAAAAATATGTTCTCCAAAATATCAGTATCAGTTAACTATAACGTAACTTAACACAAAACCAATTAAAAAAAATAACAATAAGAGAAGGAAAAAAAATAAGATAGCAGCTGTATACAAAAGTTGTACTATTGACTGATTTTTCTGCATTGTGACAGTGGGATCGCACTCTGTATCTCAAAGCAGGGTAGTTATGCATAGTGGCGCAGTGTTGGATTTTGGGAGTACCCGCGAACCTAAATAATTCCGAATTCGTAATACCTACTAATGTAATATAATAATAGTCGAATACGTCAGGTAAATTGTGAGTCCGAGTGTCGAAGGACAATGACTAGTTTTTACTTTGTTTAAATTTGTTCTCATGTAAGTGAAATGTAAATTTCTTTATGAGAAATAAATGTCTTTAACCAGAAAACAATCCGTTAGCCCATGATGTCCCACAGCTGGGCAAAGGCATCCCTTTCCCGCTTCCACTTAAGTCTTACCATTGCCATTGCGGGCTAATTCTTTCGACAGAAGTCAAGTTTGTCCCTCCATCTTCGACTTGATCTGCCGAAATGTCGTCTTCATTAATTAATAAAAAAAACTGATAAAATTCAAACGCATCTGGTTAAACTGGAAGCTGACTTTAACATAATCATCTGCCTGCCTTTTCCCAACTATATTGGGGTCGGCTTCCAGTCTAACCGGATGCAGCTAAATACCAGTATTTTACATGAAGCGACTGCCTCTACAACCCAGTTACTGGGTAATACGATACCCCATGGTGAGACTGGTTGTCAGACTTTCGGGCTTCTGACTATCCGTAACGACTGCCAAAGATCCACGAATGACAGCCGGGACCAACGGCTTCACGTACTTTCCGAGGCATGGAGGGGTCTCGGTATGTAAAGATGGTCACCCATCCACAGACGAACTGCGGCAAGCGTAGCTTAACCTGATCGATCGACCTGTGCAGCTGTTATTATTTAGCAACGGGTCCCTCGTTAGCTGACTTTAACATAGTTGGGAAAAGGCAGATGACAATGCTTCAGTAACTATTTATTCCCGTACCAAGTAGAGCAAAATTGAATATCTCATTTTAGCAAAAGTCATTTTTATTATACCTATAAATTTAAGTTGAACAGTTTTCAAGTTCAGAAAGCTCAGACATAAACAAACCACAGACAATTTCAACTTCAAACACATGCATAAAAAAAACGATGTCAATAGATTATAGCTAGCTACAGTTCAATACGCCTCTACATTAATAACGGTAAAAAGTTGCGTGGACGCACATTGATTGATCACAGATACTCATGCGCAATACTTTTATAACCTCTTTATTCGACGGATAACGGTATGGAAAGGTATTTTTTATGGAAAGCTTTCGTGTGATTTATATTTTTGTAAAAAGATAATCGAGTTGCTGTGATTTTTAGATTTTATGGATCAGTTGATTAAACTCCACCGCATGATCGTTTTTAATAAGTCATGGAAAATTACGAAATACATTCTCAGTAATCATTTCACAGCTATTCTCGAACCTAACCACGAGATGTAATACTTTGGTTTATCTTATAAGGCAACAGGATATTTTTGGAAAGTTCAACTCAAGCCAGGAAAAGGCCACGTAAGAGATTAAATTATCAACATTCCAGATGAATTCACGCTCTTTCAAGCAAGCAATACTTCAGCTGAAAACTTTGCTTATCAAGTCTTCGTGACAACCTATAATGTCGCCGAGCAAACAATTTAACAAAAGCTCCCTTTGTTAACTTTATGACAGTTTTGTAGAAAATGCAGTGGAACAATGAACGATAAACTTATTAAGATCGATGTATCAACGGATTTCAAAACGTTGTTTTGCTATTTTAAGTCCCAGTTCCTAATATTAATTTATCTTAGCTTAGGTATTAGTTGCAACTCTAACATGTAAAATAATGTAATACCTTTCGGCCTATTTTATTGTAAACCTGTTTCTTAATGTTAATTTTGATGGTGCAAAGGTTAGGTCATTTACATTGCTATAAACATTTCTACTCATAAAATGTTTAATCACGAATTCACGATGATACGTCATCAAAAAAATAGTAAGTATGTTTTTGTTAAAGCAAACTGTTAACTGATCTTGAAAAAAAAACGGTAAAAAAAAACAACCGACTTACAAATAAGACACTACAAAGTGAAAATTAACTATAATTTCGGAAGTCGGTGTCGTTCGGTTCGCATTTTCATTTTTTGCCACCGACTTCGTATATTTTTTTTTATTTTTCACTTTTAAGTTGTACTTACTCCACACAAACTCGTATAACACTACTTGCTATGTAAATATCAGCGACAGGAAGTTATTATAACATCATCAATATAAACTAAGTGGCAAAAATACGTATTATTGAAGCCAACTCAAAAACTACCCAAGCAGAGTTAATAAAATATATATTGGACCACCCCTAAGGCATAACTTTTAATTAAAAAAGAAATTTTTGAAATCTATGTACAGACGCCAGCACATCAAGCTACCCGAAACTGTCAAATTTTCCCAATCAACTTTGAACCTTATGCTTTCGCGATAAAGTGGAAAATCTATTAAAGAAATTTGACAGATTGTAGCTTGATGTGTTGGCGTCTGTACGAATGTCGGAGATATTGCGTAAAAAACATACAGTCGAATTCAGAACCTCCTCCTTTTTTGAAGTCGGTCAAAAATACAGCCTGATGCCACAAAGCTTGTATTTGTGAATTTAAGCATTCTCCCCCACAACTCATAAGTCATAAGATCGTTAGCTTTTTAGTTTATTTCCATTCATCCATAGAAAAATACCTACTGCACTATTTTAACTCTAAAAGTTGTATAACATTACGTTATTTTCCAGTTGCATCACAAATCACAACATAACCGGTTGCTCTCGCGTGAGGCCAGATTTTGTAATCAGAGACCATGTCACGTTTCAACTGGCCTTCCCTAAAGAATGGTATAACGATCTCCGGGAATAATACTAAAATCAGAAAACTCGTGTCTTGATTTTTAATGGCAACTGCAGTTCTGTAACTTTGTGAAGGTTTATTCCTACTCTTATTTTTAATCGACTTTAAAATAAGGAGAAGGTTCTTAATTCGGTATTATTGTATTTTTTATGTTTTTTACTTAAGAACTCCATCACTGATAAATTATCATGAATTATTTTTTAAACTCAAACTCAAAGCATTTATTTCAATTACTTAAACCATTTCCAGTTAATTTAGAATTGTCAAAAAGTAAAGGGTTCTGCTTACGTATCGTCGCTCGCATGACTAAAAGTGTTATCTTAGTCTTTTTTAGCTGATTTGGGTTAGGTAAAGGTTAGTTACATTTTTCTATTCGTGATTCTTTACATTTTGTTGCCTTTCGAAATGGTTATATTTAGAGACCCAAATAACGTACGACGGTTAGTGAAAAATTTTAAGAATCACGAATAGAAAAATGTAGTTGTCTTAACTCAAATCAGATAAAAAATGAGAAAAATGACATAGGACTTTTAGTCATGCGAGCAACGATATAAATATGGTATTTATATGGGACCTCATAAAGGTCAAGTTTTGATGAGTGGTTTTAGAGTAGGTTTCAATAAAACGTATTTTTTCCACGTAGTGTATGTATGTTGATTGTGTTATAATAACTTCCTGTCACTGTTATTTACTTAGCAAGTGAAGGCATACTAATTTGTGTGGGCCAATCTATTGTTAATGTTAAAATCAATATATCAAATCAAAATATATACACAAAACACGCGCATTGACGTGGAGTTGCGGACACCAGCCCGTATTACCTATTACCTATATCAAATCAAGGTTTTTATTTAGATAGATTGGCTCTATTTGGCTTTATTGGGTTACTCTAACAGGATTTTCGAACAGCCCGTATTCTGGATCTGTGTCCTCATGATGATAATAGGCACGACCTTAATTACATGGTACTTAAACATAATTGGCAAAACAATGGTGAACTATAAGCAAACCTCTGCTTCCCTTCGAGGAATACAGGCGACATGTTATGTCGACGGCGAAGTGCCAATACCTCCTAACTGACATTTTTTTGAGAAATTCACTTTTTATCGATTTGAATTTAAAGGCGTTATTCGCATGTTTTAGTGAAATCGCCTAAGTATATTTTTAGTTGCAACAGCATTAAATTAAAATGTGGAAATACATATGTACCTCCCAACTAAACCAACATGTCTATTTTTGAATGTTTTTTTCAGTTTGTGTATTTTTTTGACTTTGTCAGTTAGGTGTTATTGGCACTTCGCCGTCGATGTATAGATTGGATCCATCACGTTTTGAACAATGACCAAGGGCAACTAGGTACCCCTTTTGATGGGATCCGAAAATAATGGTTTTACAACGGTGCCGATTCTGTTGTTCACAAACTAAATTTAATTTAATTCCCTACAATGCATCTCTTTCTTAATGAAATAGAAAGAAAAAGTTGCACTGAAGTTAAATTTAGTTTAGTTTGTGAACAAGGGAAATAGGCACCAATGTTTTGTTTTGAATTTTTTTACTTTTCAACTTTTAACTAAATCGATTGCAAGCGAACGCTCCCACTTAAATGCAGTAGATATTATGATGACGTATTTAGATGCTGATATTGTACCTAAGTGATTGTACGTGTAAATTAAATAAAGAATAGTCGAGAAATAAAACGTGATTCAATCCAGATAAAGTTTACCCTGCGTCAGAGTAACGTGACGTATCATGCAGCGAGTCGGTCATTATAATATTATAACACTCAAATACGAATGTTAATAGGCGTAGATACAGTTACACCGTTATTTTGAAACAACTGTATGTCGTAGGCTTACCGTGTTACAAGTCAATTAAAAAGACGTATTATAGGCGTTACATATTGTATTGTCACGCCTATCGATAAATTGCAGAAAATGGTTCGTCGACCCGTTGAAGTCATGTTGGTAGTTCATAAACCTCATTATCTCACGTTGCACGAGACAAAACACATTAAGTGAGAGAAAAGTTACGTTACACATATATATTAAGTCCAGACAGCAGTCTTTTATTTCATGAGCTCGAATAGCATAAGCATAGCATATTAAGCTTAAAATGTTCCAAATGCTGGGACATAGACCTTCTCTCTGTGCGTGAGAGTGAGCCGTAATCTACTACGTAGGAAGCTCGTATATCTATATTCTATCCTACATGTGAATGTCAGCCCAAGTCTAGTATTTGCCTGGCTGTTCAAGTTACCTTCATTACCTTTTAATCTTTTCCTAAGTCTAGCGTAGTCTAGCTCAGTATCTGGCCAAACAAATAAATGTAGATAAACAATCGTATCTACACAACGAAACTGTCATCTGATCTATCCAATTTAGAAACCGATCCAATATGTAGGGGTCAAGGGGTCAAGCAAATGTGTATACGGTGAAGGCAAACATCTTGAAAAAACCTGGACTTAAAGGGGTTACGTCAAAGTTAAGCTATAAAAGTATATGATCGACCACAGTAAACAAAATCAGAAAAATATATGATATTCTTCAGGATATATTCTAGGTAGACACTTAGACAGTGTGTTGAAAACATAATACAAATAATTTGACACGATAGAAAAAAAGCATGAAGATACTTACCTACAAAAAGTTTTTACAATAAAAACCATACCAATATATATACAATCATTCTGATTTTTTGTTAGATTATTCTACAAAAGCACTACCTTACTACAACAAAACAGTGATTATCAGTTGTTTAGGCTAAACTCCTTTTAAACAGGACACAATTATATGGACTTTGACGTAACACTGACATTAGACACACGTCGAACAAGTGTTTAAGTTTTTGTGGTGTTTCAATTTTTTAGTCCAAACAATAGATTTTTTGTAAATAGATAATTGCTTCATATTTTTCAATAAAATTGCAGCGTTGACTCAAACTCAAACTCAAAGCATTTATTTCAATTATAGTTGTGTCATCACGCTGCTCTTTCTTTTCTATGCAGTCCGACAGTGACCGCGCTTTAGGTCATGTAGTCCCCTTAAAAATAATTTAAAATCACGCAAAGTCTACCGTTATGCTTTCCTAGAAGAGCGTGGGCCACTAACATTTCGACCGCCACATAACGGCCGTCACATTACAGGCTGTCGTGAAAATGATGGCAGCAGGGTAACTTTACGGTGTCATTAAAAGAAAACAACAACTTACTTTCATATAGTAAATTATATTTTCACAATCTCTTTAACTAACTATTTACACGAGGTACTAAATTAAAAGACTAATTAACTATATAACCCTACCTAATAAATACAAAAACAAAAGTATATTTATATAGACGTCGAAGTACTCGTCCGCATCGCTATCATCAGGAAACGTGCTCAGAAGACTGGCAGCATTGCCACGTTGAATGGCAACGCTAATTCTTTGGCCAAATGACCCAGCCCTCTGGTCACGTGAAGTGTCGATCAGCCGGCGAAACATGTCTTTAAAAAGGAGACGCGCGTGACCCAAGCGTTTCGATCCCAAATGGCTCAAAGCTGTAGATATCCATAAGGTTACAGTATCTCTTAGTCTCAGTAGTCTCTTTGAGCGATAAAATCAGGAATAAAATTATCCAGAAAAGAACAGGAGTTGCCGACATAGCTTGCAGAGTAAGCAAACTGAAGTGGCAGTGGGCTGGCCATGTTTGTCGAAGGACCGATGGCCGGTGGAGCAGACGAACTTGGAGTGGAAACCGCGTATCGGCAAGCGTAGTGTGGGACGTCTCCCAGCTAGATGGACGGACGACCTAAAGAATGTGGCTGGGGTAGACTGGATGCGGAAGGCGGAGGACAGGGTGCTGTGGCGCAGTCTGGGGGAGGCCTTTGTCCAGCAGTGGGCTGCGATAGGCTGAGTTGATTGATTGGTTACAGTATTTGCACCGCTTGAGCGTCTCAGCAGCCGGAAAAACTACAAAAAAATAACTAAACTAGATAGATAGATAAAACGTTTATTCGGTGCAACAAAAGACACAATACAGGTATTAAAAACATAAAAAAGGTGAAAAAAAATAACAAAGATTAAAAAGATAAATTGAACCATAGACACCTAGCTCATAAACATCTATAACGGTCGATCACTACTGGGCGGCGTGTGTCTCATGGTTGCACCAAATGGGAGTCCAGCTCAGCATATGCCAGGTACATATACCTGACGCTGGTATTCTGCTGCATCCCGTTAGTGACACACGGATATCGAGAAAACACACCTGAGTTTCAACAAAATGGTACCTACATAGTGCGGCGCGTATATTATAAAACTTACTTTCATAAAGAACGCTTCAGTGATATGATATCATATGCCGCGCCGGTAAATTGCAGACGCTATGCGAGGCCATCGGTCTTCTAGAAAAGATTAGCTTATGTGTGGTGATCAATGCTTGTTCGCTGTCTGTATGAGAAAGAGGCCTTTTCCCTGTAGTGGTATAGTTACAGACACATTACATAATTTATTTTCCCAGTAGCTTATCGAAAATATTAAATGCCGTTTATTAATAAAAATAAAGTTATTAATCTGTGGCCTTAACCTTCATTACGTAAGTAAAACAATAAAGATAATATTTATTGTAAACTGCCAAAAATACTTTGCGATATTATCATAATACGGTGCCAACAAACGTATAATATTTATATTATACTTTATTAGACACTACAAAAATACATAACAAAAAAAAGATCGAACAAAAATTCATATTATTAATATTATAGTTATGATATATGTACATACTTAATACGAAGAAAAATAATGTTGATTTAATGATACAATGCAAAATTGTTGATAGAGTCACTTACTCATACGTGGTCTTTGGAAATCCTTAACAATATAAATAGTATTTTTCTTGAAAGGACATTCACACCTCTTCATTTAGTCAAAGAACCGTTAAATTACGAAAACTATTTATCTATACGAAATAGGCAATTTTCAACCTTACCCCTCTCTGATAAGATTACAAATGAAATGCAGATCTCGTGTCACGTCATCACACACCGGTTCGTGAATCAACGTTTAGATCATTATCAGTAACTTCATGATCTGTATATCTATGAGAAGATATTCTCTGTAATGTCTCATTGTTGTCCGAATGCGTAAAATACCGGTTCGTTTACATTAGAAGATAACGTTTTGTCTTTTAAGCTTAGATTTTCCTTTTATTAATATGACGAATAGTGGAAATAACTAAAAGTATGGGTCATAATGATGTCACAAAAATTAGATCACGGTGACAAGTTCTTTCGCGGAATTTAAATGTAAGGTACCTATCACATTACAAACTGAAAATATTATTAATTTGTTATCATAAACAACTGAAATGCTTCAAGAATCGACTGTAGATCCATACTTTTCCATATTAATATTATAAATTTGAAAGTATCTCTGTCTGTCTGTCTGTATGTTACCTTTTTACGCCTAAACCACTGAACGGATTTTGATAAATTTTGGCAGAGAGATAGATTGCATCCCGGGAAAGGACATTGGATAGTTTTTATCCCGATATTCACACGGGATCGACACTTATGCGGGTGAAACCGCGGGGCGCTGTTAGTATTAAATATCTCCAAGCTATATGCTATATATACATATACACACGCATCAGCTAATTAGCTGCTAACGTGTCTATCTAAATAATAATAATATTTATGATTATATGCCCATGTTATGCCGCTTCAGGGGAAAGGCCTCCCTTCCCTCTTTCCACTTTCCCCTGTCTGCTGCGGTTTGGCCCGCAATCTAAAATCTTACTTTGATTAAAAACTGTAATTAGTTTTTTTTTTCTTTTGATGATTTTCGGTCACTGCTCGGACGCAAAAAGGTCGCTGCGTCTTTAAGTTAACCTCAAAGAATATTTTACCTTGGTAGGCAAAATAATTATTATGCAATTATATTTAGCTTAATTAATACAAACTAATTCCACCAGACCCAAAATTATTTTCAAATTTTCCTACTATGTGCAGTAAACAATTCAAAAAACAAAAAACCAAAAAAAAAAAAAAAAAATGTTTTTTTTCCAAAAACCACAACAATTCCAATTCACGAAAATCTTTAGGTTTTCCAACATCGTAACTTGTACTTATTTCAGCGTAATTTCCATTTCATAATTACGCACTTGCCTAATTACCTACAGTAAAATAATATACATTTGCTTTAACAAATTTTCCTGTTAGTGTTACGCAAATACAAAATTACTGACGCTTTTTCCCAACATATGACTCTTACTTACTCATAAAACCGTAATATATAACGTTAATGTACTAAAAAATAGGTTAACTTTGATTAACATACAACATTATTGCATTTAAATTCATCAAGGTACTGTAATGGTCAATTAATCAGTGATGTATCATCCTATTGACAAAAACTGGCTGAATTTAAAAGGAAAAGTAATGACTGATGCCATTGAACCGGTTTTGAGGTAAAACTAAGTTGAATTTACGTCTAGCAGTGTTATACGTTAGGCAGAGTTTACAATCATGTCTGGATTTCCCGAAGGTCAGTTACGTTAGTGTCCTCAGTAATAAGTGGCGTAGTAAAACTGAGAAGTTTAAAATGGTGATGAGCCGGCCACGCTGTCAGGAGAAATGATGAATGGACCATATGGTAGGGAGGAAAAGAGAAAGAAAGGAAAACCCTTGAAAAGATGGCAGGATGGCTTGGTGAGGACTGCTGGATAGACATGGACTAGACAGGCAAGGAACAGGGAGAATTGGAAGGGGTTGGAGGAGGCTCTTACCACAGGGCACACACAGACTCAGAACTGATATTAAACGTTTTGTACTACAATAAAATTACTATCCCTCTGAAAAAAGGCTAGGAGAGAGTTAACTGGGCAAAAAAACAGTCTGAGCATGCCACTGAAAAATCACTGAGGCTGGGTTTTTTCATTAATCAAAAATATGTAGATATGGAGTAGCGACCGCGTACTGGAACATCTAGCGTTGGAGGGTCTCCCACAAGGACCGATGACTTTGTGAAGGCCGTAGAAATCCGCTCGGTGCGGGAAGCACAGAACCGGTTGAAGAAGTAGTGGATGAAGATGAGTCTTTCGGTTTAAATGATGATATAGATATGTCACAGACTGTTTCAGGAAGTCTTTATGTTCTCATTGTGACTAAGATCATAGAGCCATATATGAACGAGATTGTTCTTTCAAACCTTGTTTCAAAAAAACAATAGCATGAATCAAAGGTTCTATTTTTATCTTCAACTCAACATAATTAATCGGAAGAACATGTATGATGATTGGTTGTAATGATTCTTTGTTAAGAAGTTCAACTATATTAACTGGGGCTTTGACCTCTGATTTCAACAAGTTAAGGTCAGAAACTATCAAGGTGAATAGTAATCAAGGAGTCAGAGAGCAAAAAAGGCAACATATAGTAGTTTTAACTTGCATAAATTTTATCATTAAACCAATAATAAAAATCAATGGCTTCTTCTATACATTCTGATTCTGAATTCAGGATCGTGGTTTCATTTTGCATAGAATAAAGTAAAATCATTTTGACTTGCCTACCGTTACAGATCCTGAAAAAGAGTAGGTACTTGTTCACAAAAATATATAAATCCCTACATTCCTCTAGCTTTTATTTAATTCCTCATAGTTTTAATAATTCTGCTCATCACAATAATATTAAAAGGCGAAAGTTTGTGAGTCTGTGTGTGTGTGTGTGTGTGTGTGTGTTTATATGTTTGTTACTTCTTCACGCTCAAACGGCTAGACCAATTTTAATAAGATGTTGTAAGGAGGTAGCTGATACCCAGGATTAACACATAGGCTAATTTTTATATCAATATTCCCACGAGATCGACATTTACGCGAGTAAAACCGCGGGATGCAGCTAGTATTTCCATATAATTGAATTTGACTACCGAAAGATTTTATTTTATTAGCCTTCCATATAAAAGTCACATTCGTGACGAATATATCCTTGACATTAATTCATAATATACATATAAAATGACGTTGGTGAATCCCTTTCACGTAATGACTCCAATTTCAGTCTCAGCTGCTGATTCACATACTCACATGTATGTGGGTAAGCATTGCATTGTTTGGCTACTGGACATATAGACCATTCTTTTAAATTAGATATTTTTGCATAAGCGATCCTTGCCTTATTACAAACTGTGCTGTTGTGGTCAATAACAAAACTGTTACGATAAATATTAATATGATCATTATGTTAAATCTCTGAGATATCATTATACCGGTTTTTTTTTTCAAATAAACATAGCAAAGACTTATTAATGTTATTGAAACTATGCAAAGCATACATTTAACACAGGAGATTACATGAAAAATCACGCGAGGCCCCAGACTTAAATTTTTATCTCTCAAAAATTCACACCATTTCTTAACACGGTTATCAAAAAAGGTCAAGTCATCTTTGTTAGTTCCAGTGGGCAGTGACTTTCCACTAAAACTATCAACACATCGACACATCGTAGTGTTTTCGTTTTTGAGAAACCGCTACATAACATGAAATACTTCAACCGTCAGAAAGAATTACCATCGTTCAATTTCTTCCAACAGTTTCTCACAACACAATTTAATCACAATAACTTGCACCATATTAAAATACAGTTATCGAACGATTTGCAACAGTTCCCAATATTTTTTGTTACCTCAAAAATATTTCTAAGATAGCTATTATTTTTTTTGTTAGCCGGTCGAATTCCGTTCCGATGGCGCAAAAATTGCGAATAAGCGTTTGACCTAGTAGCTCATACATTATGATGTAATTGATAGTTAGCCTTGACTGCTGTGGTATTAAATGATGTAATGGATATGGCTTTTATTACGAAGGATAATGCTAATCTGCTCGGCCTGTTTAGTATCCGATAGCTAGGCTAGGTTGTTTGTCATCAAATCAGTCAGAGGATGTCCCCAGGTGTTATTAGATTCTAAGGGTTTCCACAAGGAACGATGTTGTGCCCGATTCGCTTGGGCGCCGATGTTCCTTGTGTTTTAATTTCCTTGTTTTTGTTTTCAATTGTAACCATGAATTCAGAACGTGATTCTGGAAAAAAAAATCTGTTGTTTCATAGAAAAGTGCAATACCTACGCAGTCAAAACGTATGGACTGCTCCATACGTTTTGACTATTTTAATTTTTAATATCGGCAGGACACAGAGAGATGGAAAGAGAGTAGGGAGGCCTTTGCCCAGTAGTGGGAAAGGACCGGCAAAAAAAAACCGGCGAATAATTTCAACGCAGTGGCAGTCCAGAATCATGTATTGAATCCATAGTAACAGGTTGCGGATTTGATGTCCCTGCCAGCGTAGAATTTGTAATTTTAGCTCGAGGTCAGTTCGTCTAGTCTTTCAATAAGTTGATCATTTTTGCTTCGTCTCGGTTTCACCTAAGAAGTAATGCGAATCCATCACATTATTAATGTAAATAAGTTGCATATTGCACATTTTTAGGGTTCCGTACCGTTCCCTAAAAGGAAAAAACGGAACCCTTATAGGATCACTTTGTTGTCCGTCTGTCTCGAGTTCGGGTTTTGAGTTGAAATTAAAACCATCAGTCCCCTGGAAGCTGTGAAAAATCAAATTTCTAAGTTAACTTAAAATAAGATACTGCTGTTTATGCCGCAAAAAATTATATTTCGACATTCTCAAGGGAATCAAAATTTATAGGGTACTTTCCGTTCACCTAGAATCATGAAATTTGCCAAGAAGCAATGTCATGTAACACAAGTAAAGGAAAAAATCCGAAAACCGTAAATTTGTGGTTAAATTTTTTTTAAGATCCTTGATAAACTACATATTTACAAACCTACAAATTTGTACGGAACCCTCGGTGCGCGAATCCGACTCGCCTTTGGCCGGTTTTTTTCTTACTTACATAAACGTATTGCTTGAAACGTTACCAAGTTGAATCTAACGCAATTCAACACAAATTCTTAAAGGCTCTCTCTATTACTTAAATATATTTCTGTTTCTCTTGGTTTAATATTTTAATAAAATTAGGATGAAAATATCATCGCTCAAAGCCAAGGCGTTAATTTTAATATTTAGCCTTGTAAATTACCTTAAGTTTCTCGGCCAAAGGGTTCCAACATAATTCACGTTCCCTACATTATGCATTATGACGAACAATATAACATTCATAACCTTCACGTGTTACATGAATACTTTATTACATAATTACATGTTTATTATACGCCTATAAAACTAAGGACTTTTCGTTTGGTTTTTATACAACCGATAAACATAACAAAAGAACAAGTTCAGACAAGACAAATTCAGAATTTTTAATTCTACATAGAACATTTTTATTGTATTTATTGACATGTAAAAATACAACTGAAGAGAATTTAAAAAATGGATGGATATAAACAATCTGTATAATATCCTCACGTTTTTATTGTCACTAACTCACTACGGATACTATGTGTTTTAATAATACCAATATCCCACAGGACCGTTTATTAAAGTTCTCTTTGCGTGTGACAAAAAAACAAACTACCAAAATAAATTGTCAACATCTTGACAATGATCTTGTTTGACCAAATAATACATTGTTTCATTATGATGATGATGTTGATCTTCTGTACTCATCCGAAACAGTACTTTGTATTCTTTTATTATCATTTAACTTACATCATTGTCGATTCTTCCCTATTGACGGTATTACATTACATTATGTCTTAAAGTCTTAAATACTACCTCGTGTTGCCTTGTCTGTATTGTACTTTTACGTCACCCGTTATGTTACAATTGTTCAATTCTATGTTCGGTTTTGTTATGTCAATATTGTTAGTGATTGTAGTTACTTCGTTGAGCTGGTCGTAATTAAACTTTTCAAGAAACTGGTGTTTCTCTAGAAATCTGGTTATTACTGAATTTGTTCTAAAGTATACTATGCTTAATTCATTTGTAAGGTTAGGGACGTCAGTTATTTTTTATTTTTGTTTTTGTAGGCGTGTTCAACAATCCCTTTGAAGCGCCTACGTCCAGTCTTATTAAAATATTTTATTTTTTATTTTATTTCTTAGGATGAATCTAACCTTGATTATTAATTTCAATACCAAAATCACTCAGACAGACCTTCAGTGGGTTTCCTAATCGCCTAGATTTTCATCGAGACTCGGTTAGCGTCCTTTCTCTTTCGACTGACATAGTTAACTGTTGCTTCATGTCTGAATGTTGCATTTACCTTCTGGTGTTGGGAATTAGTCATTATTAAAGCTAAATGTTGTATGCAGAAAAGCTACATGTCTTTCCATATATTTCCAGACCTATTGAGTAATGTTAGATCGCAGCGTGTTATTTCTAAGATATTGAATACATGTCTACCTTTTCGAAGTTCGAAACTAAAACCTGAAACGTTTGCAGGTCTCTGTGGTCTGTGATGGTGGTCTCTGTGGAAGCAATAAAAACCCTATTATTATAACACAGAATGTCCTTACGACGTTGATATCATCGGAATGTTATCAACAGTGCGTGAGCGCAGATTATGAGCTCATTGACATCAAGTACTGTGAATCATTCCTTCACGAGGTTCTTGAGAACACAATACATCAACAGTAATTGTAAAGCTTTGTATAAAATAGCTTCTATACAATGGTCATTATTATCGTTATGTTGATTCAAATCTCTTTAGTTAAACCTCAAAATAAAATAAACTTGTTTTATTTTTATTTCATGTCGCAAAAGTTTTGCCTTAGAGTTTGCCAAGGAGCGATGGAATGCAGCATTTGGGGTGTAAAAAGACAGGACACAAAGAAAAAAAAACGAAATCAAATTAACAGGAGAACTTATAAGCAGTTGGATTAATTTATGGTCTCACGATTTTTAAAATCTATCTAGTATCAGTAAACCTCTATCTGCATTACAAGTATGATAAAGTAAGAACCACTTCAGATAAACTTGGTTACTAGAGTGCGTGAAAATTGCTATTCTTTACGTAATAAAAATACTTGAATTTTATCAGGATATCGGGTAATTACAAAATAGTACACGATAATAGAGTTGATGGACTTAGTTTAGTTAGTTAGTCTTAATTTGTTGGCAAGTTTTTTCTCTGAAGGTAAATCGATCGTGGAGATTAATATAAAAAAATAAAGAGCTCTTGTAGTTAGTATCGGAATCAGAAACCACATGTCAGAATCGTTGGTTGCCAATTTATATTATCATGGTGCATATTATATTTTATTGCTTCATTATAAGTCCCATGGCGGGTCAAACACCTCTCTCTTTCTTTGCAAAACTGTTTATAATTCCACTGCCTCATACCATCACATAAAATTTTTAAGCTAAACCATTGCACCACACAAGTACTTGCTCGCACGCGTGTAACACAAAGCAGTAACGTTATTATATAAGCAGATAACTCTATTATTAGACTTGCCAATAATGAAGATAGCGGTACAGACAAATGGAAGATTGTTCTGCATGGTAATCGTTATATAAATAATAATAGTGTGCTGTTCACTTGTACGGTCATCTGTTCTGCGAGCAATGTGCCCTGCCCACTGCTACTTAAGTTTGGCAATTCTTTGAGCTATGTCGGTTACCTTGGTTCTTCTGCGGATCTCCTCATTCCTGACGGACTGATTATTGCAACCTTGAATGGTCGTTGATAAGGTTAAAATTAATATAATCATAATACGTTAAACTAAACCAACACCTTGCGTCATTTTATACAGTTGGGCCTTTTCTTAATAAATTACTTGCATTTTATGAGGTCATAGATGACAAAATATTAAATTATGATAAATCTTCTAAGAACTGATACGTCACAGACAAGATAGTAACACCCACAGTTACCACAACTATGACTCTTAAGATCCGAGATATACCATGAAATCATCGATGTAAATCATGATCCTTTTCAACATACTTATTGAAGCTAAGATCAACAAAGAGAATAATAATTCCAATTATGCAAACATCAAAACTTATGCGTATAATGATTTGAATGGATAAATAGCTGCGTTGATAGTTAAATCTCACTAACAACTCGCACACGAGAACTTGTATTAAACCGTCCAATGGATCCAAAAAGTAAACAATCAACAAACCGAAAATTTTAAACTTTTTTTAAATGTTTTTTTGTATGACATCTAATGCTGATGACACCTTAATAGTACGCCATCAAACCCATCTCTGTTAAAAATAATAACAAGTCATTCTTTATTGCCCACAGATAAATCATTGCCACTAGTCCAGCCATCACCATTGGAAGCTCCAGAGGAAGGCCATGCAGCTCAGTGTACCTGCCCCAACTGTGATGAACTATTATCACGATTCTCAGAATGCAGTATATGCTTGGAGCCTTTACAGGTAAGGATTTATACTTGAACACTTAAAGCATGATAAGTTTATTGTTGATCTGGATGTTGTCAAATCAAAGTTCAAGGTAGGTTAAACCGTATACGCCATCTTCAGTTTTGATCTGTCAAGACGGAATCAAAGACAAGATCTTCGTTCCGCCGCGCGCCGTTAGAAGACTCTTGACTACGATAGGCGTCTGGTACTATACGAATGACATTGAGTTTTATAGTTATAAGTTAGTAGTAGTAATAGTGATTCAAAATTTTAATATTATTTTAATCCAAACATTACATGATGCCTATTAAATAAAAGTATGAACCTATGTTAATTCAATAATCTGAAGCATTAAAAGGTTATTATTATTGTTCTATGATAAACTCATTATCACGAAACCTTCTCTCAGCTTATCCCAAGCTTTGTTTAAAAATTAAAATGAATAGAATTTTTTCCATGCTAAGCTATGAACACAGGAAAAACATGCAAGGAATTCTAAAACCTTATATGTATCTCAACTAGAGGGCGTTCATTTAATATTCATCAACGAGATTAGAAGACTAACCGTACTCTGTATGAAAATGAGCTAAGAGTCTGTTTATTTAAACCCTTCCTGTCTGCTACGGATCCGTCTTTAACTGAAGCTCAATATTTAGATTATAAGTCGTCGTCATTGTCATCTGCCCTTGAACTGCATTCACTGAACGTACGTTCTACTTCATAATCATCTTTCAGCTTATGTCCCATTTTACTTGTGGTCGACGCAACACGTTTTCCTCTTCCATTCTCACGTCATCACGTCACGTCATTGTCACGCTATCATTCACTCCCTTCTCTTCCGTAACCAGTACTTTTTGTGAGTCCTCTTTATTACTATCGCTATTTTTAGCACATGAAGTTAGTTGCAAAATGCTTAGTAATTCTAAGGTCCTACAATCTAGGTAGTTTCATGAGGAAACTTTAGCTTCCTAAACTCAAACTAAGTTTCGTTGTTCTGAAATTCAGTTACAACTGAGAGTCCGAAATCGAGGCTTGTATATGGCGAACACGTATTTTGGCCACTAGGATCTAAAACATATAATCGCAAAACAGAGGTGTATAAGCTTAACTCGCCTACCTACTTTAGAAATATACAAGGGACTAGGTATAATAGTGTGCTTATGTAATTTAAAGCTATACTGTTCCCCTTACAAGGAACCCCATGTTAATAACAAGACAAAGGAGCCAGGGAGAGAATCTTAATTACCGTTGATAAAGGACCACGTGCGCCAGGCTTTTTGAGTGCGGGCTCGCTAAGGCGAATTTGAAAGTGGTGAGTGGTGGTGGTTTTGAGTACTTAGAAGTTTGCGTAGCGCTGGTGTTAGTGATGAATGTCGATGATACTATAACGGAATGTAATATGAAACTTAATACATTCTAAACAGAAGCAGCTGATTTGAATTAAATATAAACAGGTGTGCAAAAGTCGTTACAACAATACTAGCAGGGGATCGAGGAGGGGGGGTGGTGGTCAGGGGATGAGACCGGAATAACTCTATTTCTCTATTTTTTTTCTTTTTTTTCTATTTTTTTTTTTAATCTTTATCTTTATCTTTTTATTGTAACGCTATCGTTAATAAAGTTACTAGCTGCGCCCCGCGGTTTCACCCGCGTAAATGTCGATCCCGTGGGAATATCGGGATAAAAAGTAGCCTATATGCTAATCCAGGATGTCAGCTACCTCCATACAAAATTTTATAAAATTGGTCCAGCTGTTTAAGCGTGAAGAAGTAATAAACCTATTAACACACACACACACTCACAAACTTTCGCCTTTATAATGTTATTATAGTGTGATAGTGTGATGTTCAGTGATAAAACTTTGAATTAAATTACGTGTTTTACAAGTTTTAAAACAAGATAATCCAGTCGTTTAAGTATTGATTTCATTTTCTTTTATCCTGATTTGAGGATCTCGTAAAGTTTATGCATTTATAATTGTAAAATAATAAAAACCTATTCAATAGTACAATACTGATTGATATTATACACGTGTATGGTAAAACAAAGATATTTTAAAAGAATTATTTATTGTTAGGTTTTCTTATTTTAAAACAGACATGGCAAACCTAATCATATCATTAAACATAATTATAACAGTCGTTACGGATCAGCAGTTGACTCATAATAATAATATGAACTATTAATTAGTTACTTACTTAAAATAATACCTATGGCTTAATTGACCTCATAAATGTCAGGGGTCATCAACAATTATTTAAAATGCTCACTAAAAGTCGTTCCACGTTTCAAGAAATTCGTCACTCATAACCCGCACAGCTTACCCAACGGTATACAAGTTAGTGTGAGGTGATTACACGACTGCCGTGCACAAGTTAGGTGTTCTAATAGTTCATTATGTCTAAGTTAAGTTAAGTAAGCACTTTGACATCAAGTTTCATGTCATGTATAAGGTTGGATTTGCAAACAATCTTCGCTCTGAAATTCCTTTGGGAAGAGGAAAGTTTGTGCGTTCAAAGGATGGTGGATTCTTTGAGAGTTTTTCATGCTACAAAATCTTGCAAAATTCTAATGCGTAAATAGACTGTTATAAGGAAATGTTCATTAAATTCTGAAACTTTTTAGTTAGAGAATCTTGTTATTAAATAGTTACTATACCTATTCATGGCTACTGAGGTGACGACTAATAGAGAAGTATGCCAGCCCTACTTCAAGTTAAAAAAAAAACAACAAATATCAACTTTATTTCAATGATAATTAAGTTGATTTCAGAGTGACTAGCAATATTGACAAAGTTATAAAATTGTTTGAAGCTGTAGCGTAAACTGAACTTTATTGTGTGGGAATTAAAGTTATTTTTCCATTAATTCATATTTGTTTACATTTTTGGCAAATAAATCGCGAATGCACGGTACCATTATTCATGATTTTGCTTCTGTCAGTAGTCTCGTGACTAGCCTAGTAGGTAGACTGCGCTTTGGGTCATGTATTCCCCTTAAGCCAATTGACTACCAATTCAAATTGTGTGTATAACAACTGTCATTCTTTGACAGTTGTATGTTATAACTAAGGTTGTTGTAAGTTGTTTCAAACGATTGGTTAACGTAATATAAGTACGTCAAATAATAACGAGTACATAATCGTAATTATTTGACGTAAGTCAAGGCCATAATTTTGTAATTGTAATATGAAACAACGCTCTTTTGGTTTGACGATAGTTAGCGCCATTTTTGACGTATACGCGTGCACGGCAATTGGACGTAGAATGTTTGACGTAAGGTTACATTTACATACACTATTCTCACCTCAAAGTACCTTGGTCTAACTCTATGAAATTCAGGCAATATTCTAATGATTATTTCTCCCTTTTTCCAGTGTTGCGGCCCCTGCGTATGTCCGTGGTGCGGCGGTGTCTGGTGCGGGCGGTGTTCCCGACGCATGTCGAGGTGTGCGTGGTGCAGAGGTGCCCTTAGAGCACCGGCTGCACCCTGCCTGGCGTTACAACGGCTCATCAACGACCTTATGCTGCCGTGTCGGAATTATAGGTAGGTTATCATCACTTATCAAAATACAGTTGAGATTTTAAGGCCTGGGGTCCTAGACAATGTGACATTCTATTAACGATAATGATGTAGGAAAAATCAAAAATGTTGTTGGATAGACAAACGCTACCAAACAGTTTATGTCAGTCGTTGTAGAAATACGAATCGCTTTGAAACCGATGGCCACTTGGGTAGGCCCTTTGGTTTTTGAAAAGCTATTCAAAAAATCTACTTACTGAAATATCTGATTTGTGGCCTTGGTTACTCTGACTATAATCACGACAGCATGCGATTCGATTTTCAATAACATTCACAAGATAAATGTTCTTTCTAGTCTCATTAACTTATCGGTAATGTCTCTTATTAATCCCGAAACCAGTTGAAAAACAAACGGCGTTCACTAACCAACATATTGATTACATAGACGAGAGTCTATGTAATACCTATCCAATTGGAGATGATGCTTTTCAGTCTAGACAGAATCATGTCCAATTAGATGGCCCAACATAGCCACCTATGTAGCATTATATGGAGAAGTCCGTTATAGCAATGAATGGCTATTACAACTCCTTCTCTGCAAGGGCCGGGTTAACCATCTCGGGGCCCCTAGGCACAGCTCGTTTCGGGCCCCCCCTTTTTCATACCACAACAACGCAATTTGGCTTTTACCTTATAATGTGAAAAAAGTTTCACTTTTACCGTGGTTTCATAAAACCACACAATCCCCTTTTTTTCATTTTTTAATCGGGAGTGCTGGGCTCCTGGTCATAGTGGGCCCCTAGGCACTGGCCTAAAGTGCCTTATGGATAATACGGCACTGCTTCTCTGCAACTGGCAATAACTCAATGAATCATTTTCCGGGTAACACCTTTAGCCAGAACAAAATAATGATATACAGTAACAATATGACACCTATAGTCTGTTCGCAGTTCTATTACCTCTGACTACAACAACCCAAAAGCAACCTTATAATAACGACAATAAAGATCACTGTGATTTTGAGAGACTTGTCAGTGGCAGCAACGCTATTCTCTTATTCTTACCAGAACAAACATCACTTTGAGTTTGACAGCTAAACGCAAAATCAGAGGTAAAATAACTGAAGGGCAATTATCGTCATTCCCAAGTAACATTTTAGGTTCTAGAAAGGTTTTGAAAAGGTTTTGAAAGGTTCTAGAACCTTTTCAAAACCTTTCTAAAACCTAAAATGTTACTTGGGTTTTCAGAACGTTCATAGTCTGTCAAAAATATCTCTAATTTCCCTACATTTTTGACAAGTTTTTGACACTGATTGTTGCCGAGATGACATTGCGACTAGATTTTCAATGTTTTTAATTCCGGGAATTGACGTTCTGTGAACGAACTGTACTGCACTACGAAGTAGTGTTAGGTACGTGAATTTCTAAGAATACTATCAGAAATACCTAGAAAGTAGCTTATATGTGTAAGTACTCGAGACTTCATGGTATTTCTTGTCATGCAATAGTCTTGTATATAGGTATGTCGCTTTGGTTTCGATGACGACACTGTTTCAAAGGAGATTGCTAAGTTCATATCTTACTTGGAAACTAATATCAGGATCAGCAAGTATTTCGATGTCAAATTGCTTTTGATATTAGTGTATCAATCTATATGCCTAGCCTTTTCCCCACTATGTTGGGGTCAGCTTCCAGTCTAACCGGATGCACATAGCTGAATACCAGTATATTACATTTTGATATTAGCGTTATTATTTTGATATTAGTGTTATGGAAAATACCTTCATTTGATTATATGATTAACTGCGGAAGCATTTAGGGACCTTTAAAAGTAGTTAAAATGCTATAAAAGTTAATAGTATTTAGCTACTTTTTTATTTTTATTTAATAAAATTATAACCCATAAATCGATAGCTACACGAAACGTAATTCTAGAGTAATACATCTAAAGGATCCTAAAATAAACAATGAATATTTAACAAGCAAAAAAAACAAAGCAGCGGTGGCCCAGTGGTAACAGTCGTGACTTACGAGTTGTAAGGTCGTCCGTTCGAACCCAGACAGCGCTTCACTTTGGGTAAATTTTTTCATCACCATTGTTCACAAAACGGCGAATGAAAACATCGTGAGGGAACGAAATGTTTTAGAACCGAAAATTCTAAGTTATGTATCCCAACAGTGGGAACATTTTAGGGTGATAATGTAAGCAGAAAAAACAATCTCCTGAATAATATTATTTCAAAGAACCTACTAACTTAGTAATAATAGGTAGGTAATACGGGCTGTTGTCCGCAACACCACGTCAATGCGCGTATTTTGCGTACTACTAACTTAGTAATACGAAGACATAGTAATAACCCGCCTGCAAAAAACTAACTTGATTAACTGACCTTTGAATCACAGCAGAAGCCCACTCAATCCATTAAAAATCAAATACCTAAGTGCCAATCGATAACTAATCCAATTACTTCCCCACCGAGAATCGTAAACGCCACATAAAAGTGGACAATAACCGTAACTAATAAGAACACTTGTTTGCCGAATAAACCGCAACTTTCCGACAATAAACCGTAACTGATAGATTATAGTTACGATTTTATTACTTAGGGGCTGCACTGATCAGGCGGTTTTTGCCAGGTTAAAAAAGCAAATTAATTACTCGCGTTCGTCTTTCATAATCGATTCGACATCTTTCAAATAATTGTACTGTTGGTAGTATTTTTTTATTTCCTCAATTTTGCCTAGTTTTTCAAACATTCAAATCTATACCCTTTTTAACTGACTTCAAAAAAGGAGGAGGTTCTCAATTCGGATGTTTATATACATATATATGTGTATATATATATATTTATATATTATATATGTTCGGGGATAATAACTCCCTCATATATAGGTAGACGGATTTGCAATTTTTTTTTTAAGAAATTTATTCCGAAATGGAATGCCAAGCAAATCAACTGCGATTGCTGCTATAGCATATATATGCATTTTTTACGCAATCACACAACATAACATCACGCCTGTACCCTTTAAAGGGGTAGGCAATTGTGTTCAATAGCTTCCTATCACTGATATTTACATAGCAAGTAGTGTTATATGAATTTATTTGGAGTAGGTAGGTACAACTAAAAAGTGAAAAATAAAAACTTTTTTACAAAAAAAAAAAAACAACCGACTTCCAAAAAAACACTACCAAGTGAAAAATACCTAAAAAACGAAAATACAGAACCAACGATATTTTGTACACTTTGTAGTGTATTTTTAGAAGTCGATAATTTTTTTCTTTTTTGTAGAAAAGTTCTTATTGCTTTCAAATTGAGTCTAGACAAACAACATTCTTCAAGTGATCGACCTTTCCGTCTTATATTTTACAAAAATACCTGGTATTATGCGAGAATTTTATAACATACTAAGCTTCTAGCAGCCCGTGACTTCGTTCGCGTTAAATTTCTTATCCTCCCGACCCATCCCGTCGTATCGTATCGCCTGCCTGCACTTATTGATGTTAAGTAGCCTATAAGCTTTCCTCAAGAATTAGGCTATCAAATGCAAAAAGTTTTTTTTTTAATCTGACTGGTATTTTCAGAGATTAGCGCGTTAAAACAAAATCAAAATATTTTATTTCACATAAACCTACATGGGCAAGTATGATACGTTAGAAGCTAGGTGCACGGTTCTAATTGGTCGTTTCCTATGCAGAAGAACCGGCAAGAAACTCCACGGTTACTGTGGGCTGCGTTCAGGCGTAGACAGTTACTCTAAAAATAATTGGCTTTTACAATGTTTTCAAATTACAGTAGGTATGGGAGGACAGCGTAGGCCTGTCAACAAGTACCTGGTAATTAATATAAAAAAACTCTTTACCTTTATTATTAGTATAGATATGGATTCCAATATGGACTGAACTATTAAAGTTCGCGTGATGCAAAGTATTGAAGAATAAATATTTATACGTTCATTTCAGGCGTTAGATAACCGCAGCGATGACTCGCCAAATCTGTAAAAGCCCTTACATGTCCCGAATCTATTTTTATTGTGATGTCAGGTTGTGTTTATGGTTTTCATTCCTAAGATCTATTGTATGAGGTCTACGTTTACGAGGACACTTAATATCAGTACTTACCTACTTTATTTCTTATCCTTTCATTATTCTATATCTTCTAGGATAGGTTTATACCGTCCTTTTTTTAAATATAATTGTCCCACAAATAAATCAGACACTGTCAGAACCACTGGCTCAATCTGCGCAACTGCCATCCGAAACCGCAGCCAGGGCCGAATCCGCAGTCTGTCGTACTCTAAAGGTGCTAACTGCCCTTTTGACTGTCAATCCTGAATGTGATGTGTTTGCGGATGAATGGAGTAAAATTATGTGTACATGTCTGGTGTTCTATGAAAGTATGCCAAAGCCCACAGTTCCATGCATCTTAGTTTTAAATTATATTAAAGTCAACGTAATAATTGTTTCTATGGTTATTAACGTAATCGGTGTTGTGCCGTTCTATTGAACTATAAATAATTAAAATTGAACATAAAAGCAAGTGAATACAGATTACAAAAAAATCGTGGATATTTGAAACAATAAGTATTATGTCATTTCCTACAATCATCATCTGCCTAGCCTTTTTCCAACTATGTTGGGGTCGGCTTCCAGTCTAACCGGATGCAGCTGATTACCAGTATTTCACATGGAGCGACTGCCTATCTGACCTCCGCAACCCAGTTACTGGGTAATACGATACCCCTTGGTAAGACTAGTTGTCAGACTTTCGGGCTTCTGACTACCCGTAACGACTGTCAAAGATCCACGAATGACAGCCGGGACCAACGGCTTAACGTGCTTTCCATAGCATGGAGGGGTCACGGTATGTAAAGATGGTCACCCATCCACAGACCAACAGCGGCAGGCGTAGCTTAACCTGATCGATCGACCTGTGCGGCTGTTACTATTTAGCCACGGGCCACTCCTCTGTCATTTCCTACAATCACAAATTGAAAATCCGTGAATAATATAAACCTTTCAACAATTCCTGGTAGATTCCATAAAATAGTGTTATTGAATTTTCAGAGTAAGAAAATAGTTTAATTTCATTTGATAATAATAACAAGATTTTACTACACACGTATAGATGTGGGTTATAAACTTTAACAATACATATTGTAGAAAATTCATGGAAATTCTAATTATAATATTATTTATTCTCGTATTAAGTTATTATTCATATTTCTATTCGAGGAAATGAGTGGGCAGGGCATTCCATCTATCGTATAGTGAATTCCATATTGATGATATTTCAGGGATATTTCTATCATTAATAGTTTAAAGAAACGAAGTTTACAAAATGGCCATACTTATTTTGAAATGAATATGCACTAAAAACAGTGTGCATTAATTTGATTATGCACGTGATTCAATTAAGGAGCATAAAACGCGTTTATCGTGTTCTAGCTAATTTATTTAGTTTTTGTACTAGATTTCATAACATGTGGCGTTAAAATTCCGTGCTAATTTACATGTTCATAATTGCAGTTTTTTTCTAATTGATAGGAATTAAAGGAATCATGCCACGTTTACAAAATATGTTTAATTTTTAATTATATATCTTTTTTTTCTTGAATTTTATTGTACAAACGCCAGCACATCAACCTACCCGAAATTGTCAAATTTTCCCAATCAACTTTGAACCTTATGCTATAGCGATAAAGTTGAAAATCTATTAAAGAAATTTGACAGATTGTAGTAGCTTGATGTGCTGGTGTCTGTACATTCCTTTTATTTTCAAACAAGACAATATTTACATAATAAATAATAATGTACTTATGTAAAAAAATAAAAAAGAAAAGATGGGAAGAGTCAGCATCGCTATCAACAGGAAATTTTTGAATCACATAATATGATATTACTGACATTAGGGATCTTTGTAGTCTGAGTAAATAAATTTTGATTTGATTTCCTAATAGACACTGCAAAAATAACATTATTTTAAATTACAAACAAATAAACATAATATACCTAAATTAACATTAAACAGATTTAGTATGGAAATCACTTTAATAATAAAAATGTTATCGACCGTCCAAACAGCATTTTATATTCACAATCTAATAATCTATTTTCTTTGTTCTCAGACGCGGATGCACAGAGCTCCTCACAGCAGTTACCAGAGTAAAGCACGAAGAAGACTGCAAATATGATACCATGATCTGTCCCATCACAGCCAACTGCTGCTCAGTACCCTTTGAAGAACTGGCATCACATTTACAAAACAACCACAACATCATCGCGGTGTACTCACAGAAGATAAAGATCTTAATAGAAAACTTCCAAACGAAGCTGAAGAAGACAGCATGCTGCAGAACAAAATACAAGATAATCTTATTACACCATAAAAGCGCTTTCATCATCAAAGTATGCATCTACAACTACCACGTAAGAGTAGAAGTGATGAGGCGGAAACTCGGATACATTGCCGATGTTAAATCAGAGACGAAAAGAAGCGATTACAGCGCTTTGATAGAATTCCAAAGCAAAGCGCTTTGCACAAAATCAGCTATACTGATAGAAAACGAAGCCTATGGGAAGAAGGCTGAAGTACAATGGAATGATGTGGTGATGAAGTCTGAGAATGATGAAGCAATCACAATTCATGTCAATATCGGCAAATCGGATTCGGATTTGTTGAGGAAGGATTATGCTGAGTCTTGAATACCGAATCAAAAATGGAATGGGGATGTTCTTCAATGTCCAACAGTATCATCGGCCCAAGGGCATGCGTAGATGCTGAGAAAGTCGAGTGCGTAACATCGTGGCAAATAGTGCTCAATGCAGTGCAGACAATTTTTAAAAATTCACAATTATTATGCTCAACGCAGGGCAGACAATTTTTAACAATAATTCACAATTATCATTCCGATTAGATATGCATTTAAATGTAAAAATAGATTCATTTATATTTAACGATGACGTGGACTTTAAGAAGTTTGGATTAAGTTATGCTGTTGGTGATATTCGCGAACTTAAGTGAGAAATTTTGTAAATGTTGGAAAGTTGTGCTAGCAAATTTTTTGCTGAATTTAATGATAATGTTATGGCTATTATTTATGTAAATAATGATCTGGATAACATCATATTTAAGTAGAAAACTTGCGTAGAATTATACTGGGAT